>JAVSCE010019770.1:0-703723 GCA_032199065.1 Smutsia gigantea | reverse complement strand
ACACCAGAAAGAGGGCTAAATGAAATAGAGATTACCCATCTTCTTGTTAAAGATTTCAAAGTAAAAGTCATAAATATGCTCACTGATCTGCAGAAAAGTATTGAAGATCTCGGGGAGGACTTCAACAAAGAGATACAAGAGCTGAAAAAGAGCCATTCAGAGCTGAAGAACACAGTAACTGAAATTCAATATTCAAGAGAGGGAATGAATAACAGATTGCTGCAAGTAGAGGAGACAATCAATGAGACAGAAACACAGCGAAGCTGAGGAACAGAACAAAAAGGATCTCGAGGAATGAAAGAATGGTAGGAGAACAGTGTGACCAATCCAAATGAAACAATATCTGCATAATGGGTACCAGAAGGAGAAGAGAGACAAAGAAATAGACCGTCTCTTTGGGAAATAATAGTTGAAAACTTCCCCGATCTGAAGAAGGAAATAGACACTCAGGACATGGAACTGCAGAGAGCTCCTAACAAAAGGAACCCCAGGAAGACAACACCACAACATTATTTAATTAAAATGACAAAAATTAAGGATAAGAGAAAGTACTGAAAGAATCCAGAGAGAGAAAAAAGATTACTTATAAAGGAAACCCTATCAGGCTATCAGCAGACTTCTCAGCAGAAATATAACAAGACAGAAGGTCTTTAGAAAACAAAAGGACCATCAACCAAGAATCCTCTACCCAGCAGATTATCATTCAGATTTGAAGCAGATATTAAACAATTTTCAGATAAATGAAAGATCAAAGATGTTATAACCACTAAGCCAGCATTACAGGATATGTTAAAGGGACTGCTGTAGAAGGAAATGTTCGTAAGGCTAAATAGTTCTCACCAGTGAAAATAAACCCATGGTAAAGATAGTAGACCAATTACTTACCAAAGAAGTATGATATTAGGACAAAAGTAGTAAAACAAAATCAATCAAGGGATACACAAAAAGTGCAGATTATGACACCTAATACACAAATTGTGGAGGAGGAAAAAGAAGAAAAAAGAAGTACTTTTGGAATATGATGAAATAGAGCAATCATCAACAATACAGATGGTTATAAGCTCAGGAAGCTATCCTTGAACCTTATGGTAACAACAAACCTAAAGCCTATAACAGATCACAAAATATGAAAAAAGAGAAATCCAATCACAACACTAAAGAAAACCATCAAATAGAGCATAAGAGAGGAAGAAAGGAACAGAAAGGAGCAATAAAAAAAAACAGAAACAGTTAACAAAATGGCAATAAGTACGTGCCTATCAATAATTACCTTAAATGTAAGTGGAGTGAAAGCACCAATCAAAAGACATAGAGTGGAAGAATGGATAAGGAAACAAGATGCATCTATATGCTGCCTAAAAGAGACTCATTTCAACCCTAAAGACATATACAGATGAAAAGTAAAGGGATAGAAAAAGATATTTCATGCAAATAACAGGGAGAAAAAGGCAGAAGTAGCAGCACTTGTGTCAAACAAATAGATTACAAAAAAAGTAAGTAACAAAAGACAAAGAAGGACATTACATAATGATAAACAGGTCAGTCCAACAAGAGGATATAACCATTACAAATATCTATGCACCCAAATAGGAGCACCTAAATATGTAAAACAAATACTAACAGAATTAAGGAGGGAAATAGAATGCAACACATTCATTTTAGGAGACTTTAACACACCACTCACACCAATAGACATATCAACCAGACAGAAAATAAGAAGGAAACTGAACAATACACGAGAACAGATGGACTTAACAGACATATACAGAACATTCCACCCAAAAGCAGCAGGATACACCTTCTTAACTGTACATGGAACATTTTCCATTATAGATCACACATACCAAGCCACAAAAAAGAACCTCAATAAATTCAAAAAGACTGAAATTATATCAAGAAGCTTCTAAGACCACAAACACATACGAGCAAAACAATATGTTTCTAAAGAAACAAAGGATCAATCAACAAATTAAAACAGAAATTATTCAATACACAGAGACAAATGAAAACAAAAATACTTGAGCCCAAAATCTGTGGGACACTAAAAAGGCAGTTCTAGTGGGGAGGTACACAGCAAAAAAAAAATAACAATCCCAAATAAAAAGTCTAAACTTACAATTAAAGAAACTAGAAAAACAAATGAAATGCAAAATTAGTATAAAGAGGGATATAATAAAGATCAAAGCACAAATAAGTAAAATAGAGAAGAACTAAACAAAAGGAAAAATCAATGAAACCAAGAGCTGACTCTTTGAAAAAATAAACAAAATAGATAAACCCTAGCCATACTTGACCAAGAAAAAAAGAGAAAGTACACAAATAAAATCAGAAACAACGAGGAAAAGTCACATTGGATACCACAGAAATACAAAGAATTATTAAAGAATGCTATGAAAAATTGTATGCCAATAAATGTACAACCTAGAAGAAATGGACAACTTCCTAGTAAAATGCAACCTTCCAAGACTGACCCAGGAAGAAACAGAAAAATATGAACACACCAATTACCAGCTCTGAAACTGGTAATCAAAAAACTCCCAACAAACAAAAACTAGGACCAGAGAGCTTCACAGCTGAATTCCGCCAAACATTTAAAGAAGTACTAATACTCGTTCTTAAAGTATTCCAAAAAGTAGAAGAGGAGGGAATAATTCCAAACTCATTCTATGAGACCAGCATCCTCTAACACCAAAAACAGGCAAAGACACTACAGAAAAAGAAAATTATAGATCAATATCCCTGATGAACATAGAGCCAAAATCCTCAGCAAAATATCAGCAAACTGAATTCAAAAATACATCAAAAGAATGATCCATCATGACCAAGTGGGATTTATTTCAGGGATGCAAGGATGTACAATATTTGTAAATCAGTCAATGTGATACACCATATTAATAAAAAGAAAGATAAAAACCACATGATCATCTCAACAGATGTTGAAAAAGCATTTAACAAAATTCAACATCCATTCATGATAAAAACTCTCAATAAAATGGGTACAGAGAGAAGGTACCTCAACATAATAAAGGCCATATATGACTAAACCACAACCAGTATCATACTAAATGGAGAAAAGCTGAAAGCTTTTCCCTTAAGATCAGGTACAAGACAAGGATGTCCACTCTCACCACATTTCTTAAACATAGTACTGGAGGTCCTAGCCATGCAATCAAACAAAACAGAGATAAAAGGCATCCAAATTTCTAAGGAAGAAGTAATACTGTCACTATTTGCAGATGACATGATATTATACATAGAAAACCCTAAAGACTCCACCAAAAAACTATTAGAATAACTGGATTCAGCAGAGTTGCAGGATATAAAACCAATACACAGAAATCTATTGTGCTCCTAGTGTGGGGAAAATGGAACTTTCTGACCAGGATTCCCACCTGACCTTAAAAGTGCCCATTGTGTATATAATAGGAGCCTCTTTGAACATTTATGGAATTGATTAATGATGACAGAGCTGCTGCTCAGTCATGGGAGAACAAGCCCAGGTGAGGGGTGAAGATGAAACACCCATTCTCTCTTCCCCTCAGTTCCTGGTATGTAATTGATCAAGCATCCTCCAGTCACCAGAGACCCACCCACAGCGCTCCTCCCAAAGCGTGGGGGCAGGGAGATGGGCATGCCACCAGGAAAACAGGGAGAGAGCCCTGGAGCCATGGTTCCTGGAGAATTAAGCCTGAGTGTAAGAGCAGGCAGCCTGGAGGGCAGGGAGCAAGGAGAGACTGCGACTTACTGCCTAGAGAATTAAACTCATGCTGGAGATCAGAACCTGTAGCCAGCCTGGGGAGCACATTCAAGCCATCAGCATGTACCAAGCTGTCTGTGACCACCGTGGGAATAAACGTGGTAACCCCTTTTAACCACAACTTTTTGCCCTTGCCTTTACTTGGTCTCACTGAATTCACAGACAACTTGCACCAGGCAGGGACACCCTCCTCCAGGAGCTACATTATATACTAACAACAAACTAGCAGTTAGAGAAATAAAGAAAACAATTACATTTACAATTGCATTAAAAAGAATTAAAATACCTAGGAATAAACCAAACCAAGGAGGTGAAAGACCTGTACTCTGAAAACTAGAAGACACTCATGAGAAAAATTAAAGACACAAATACGTGAAAATCTATCCCATGCTTGTGGATTGGAAGAATTAATATTGTCAAAATGGCCATTGTGCCCAAAGCAATATACAGATTCAATGCAATCCCTAATAAAATACCAATGGCATTTTTCAATCAACTAGAACAATTAGTTCTAAAATTCATATGGAACCACAAAAGACTCCAAATAGCCAAAGCAATCCTGAAAAAGAACAAAGCTGGAGTATTACACTCCCTGACTTCAAAGTATATCACAAACCTACAGTAATCAAAACAGTATGATGAGACTGCAGATTGAAGATGGCAGTGTGAGAGGTGAGATGGAGAACTCCTCCCAAAATCACAAATGGTACAAAAATATAGTTAACTAATACAACTAACCCTAAAACAGCAACAAGAAAGAAGGCTGAACCAGACTGCACACAGGCCTCACGAACAGGGCAGACCTCACCAAACAGGGTAACATACAAAACCCGTAATCCGGTGGGACCCAAGCCTTTCCCCCACCCCAGCTCACTGGCAGGAGGAAGAGAAATGGAGCAGAGAGGGGGTGGAAGCTTGGGATTGCTAAACACCTAGCCCTGGAAATCTGCTTTGTGAGCAGAAACATTTATTGTGTGGTGCTTTGGACGTTGGGGAGCTGGGGCAGGCAGAGTGCTTCAGAGCATAACATTCCAGCTGTTTGTGGAGCAGGGGATCCACATCTGGCGGCTCTGTGTCAGAGGAAAGGCAGGCAGTCTGAGAGGCTTCCTAGCAGCGAGAGGGCTGCTGAAGGAATGGGATTTGGATGGAACTTGCTGCATGGGAGAAGGGGAAACTGGACAAGGTAGTCTGGGCGCACTCTGCACAGCTGGTTGGGAACTTTGGGGAACTTCAGGTGCTCCATCCCCCTGGCTGCTTACTCAGCTCCAAGGCCCCCCACGGTGACATGCAGCCTGCTTCACCTTCCTCCTAGCCTGCCTGCACCAGTTTGCAAACCAGCAGTCACTTTGCTGGAGTCAGGCCAGTCAGAGGGAGGCTCCACCTACAACAGTTAGAGACACAAAGCACAGAGGCTTACACCTGTGTTCTAGGCCCACTGGCTCTGACACTGTAGACAGACTCCACAGATTGGAAACAGGAATCAGATCTTTCCTCCCACAGGCAACAGCTCCGCTCTCCTACAACTCCCAACCTCACTCTAGGACCTGAGCAGCTCCACAGACTGTACCTTCTGAACACTAGTATGCAAGACAGAGAAATATGAAACATCAAAATAACATGGTTCAGACCAAAATCTCACAAAACCTAGAAAAAGGGCCAAATGAAACAACTCACCAATCTTGCTGAAAGAGAATTCAAAATAAAAATTATAAACACACTTATGTAGGTATAGAAAAATATTGAAGAACTCAGGAATGAATTTAAAATGGAGATTCAATCATTACAAAACTCCATATCTGAAATGAAACATACAATGGAGGGATTTAAAAGCAGATTAGATGTAGTAGAAGAGATGGTAAATGGAATAGAAATTAGAGAAGAGGAAGACAAGCTGAGGCACAGAAAGAAAAAAGGATCTCTAAGAATGAAAGAATATTGAAAGAACTGTGTGACCAATCCAAACGCAACAATATTGGCATTATAGGGGTACCAGAAGAAGAAGAGAGAGAAAAAGGGATAGAAAGAGTCATTGAGGAGGTAATTGCTGAAAACTTCCCCAGTCTGGGGAAGGAGATAGTCTCTCAAGCCATGGAGGTGCACAGATCTCCCAACACAAGAGACCCAAGGAAGACAACATCAAGACATATCATAACTAAAATGGCAAAAATCAAGGATAAAGACAGACTTTTAAAAGCAGCTAGAGAGAGACAAAAGATCACATAGAAAGGAAAACCCATCTGGCTATCATCAGACTTCTCAACAGAAACCTTACAGGCCAGAAGGGAGTGGCATGACATATTTACTGCAGTGAAGCAGAAGGGACTTGAACGAAGAATACACTACCCAGAAAGGTTATCCTTTAAATTCGAAGGAGGGATTAAACAATTTTCAGATAAGCAAAAGCTGAGAAAATTTACCTCCCACAAACCACTTCCACAGTGCATTTTGGAGGGATTCCTATAGATGGAAGTATTCCTAAGGCTAAACAGATGTCATCGAAGGGATAGACAAGGAGTACAGATTATAATTCATAACATACAAAGAATGGAAGAGCAAGAAAAAGGAGGAAAAAAAAAGAACCTTTAGGTTGTGTTTGTAATAGCATATGAAGTGAGTTAAATTAGACTGTTAGATAGTAAGGGAATTACCTTTGAACCTTTGGTAACCAAGAATCTAAAGCCTGCAAAGGCAATAAGTACATACCTATCGATAATCACCCTAAATGTAAATGGTGTGAATGCACCAATCAAATTACATACAGTTCCTGAATAGATAAAAACACAAGACCCACCTATATGCTGCCTGCAAGACACTCACTTCAAACCCAAAGACATACACAGACTGAAAGTAAAGGGATGGAAAAAGATATTTCATGCAACTAATAATGAGAAAAAAATTGGAGTTGCAGTACTTGTATCAAACAAAATAGACTTCAAAACAAAGAAAGTCACAAGAGACAAAGAAGGACATTACATAATGATAAAAGGGTCAGTCCAACAAGAGGATATTATAAATATCTATGCACCCAACACAGAATCACCTACATATGTGAAAAAACTACTAACAGAATTAAAGGGGGATACAGAATGCAATGCAAATATACCACAAAAAAAGAAAATTACAGACCAATATCTCTGATGAACATAGATGCAAAAATACTCAACAAAATATTAGCAAACTGAATTCAAAAATACATCAAAAAGATCATCCATCATGATCAAGTGGGATTCATCCCAGGGATGCAAGGAAGGTACAACATTCGAAAATCCATCAACATCATCTACGAAATCAACAAAAAGAAGGGCAAAAAAACACATGATAATCTCCATAGATGCTGAAAAAGCATTCTACAAAATTCAACATCCATTCATGATAAAAACTCTCAGCAAAATGCACATAGAGGGCAAGTTCCTCAACATAATAAAGGCCATATACGAGAAACCCACAGCCATTATTATACTTAACAGCGAGAGGCTGAAAGCTTCTCCTTTATCGGGAACAAGACAAGGATGCCCACTCTCCCCATTTTTATTGAACAGAGTTCTCGAGGTCCCAGCCACGGCAATCAGACAGCACAAAGAAATAAAAGGCATCCAGATTGGCAAGGAAGAAGTCAAATTGTCACTATTTGCAGATGACATGATATTGTACATAAAAAACCCTGAAGAATCCACTCCAAAACTACTAGATCTAATATCTGAATTCAGCAAAGTTGCAGTATAAAAAATTAATACACAGAAATCTGTTGCATTCCTATACACCAACAATGAACTAGTAGCAAGAGAAATCAGGAAAGCCATTCCATTCACAATCGCATCCAAAAGAATAAAATACCTAGGAATAAACCTAACCAAGGAAGTGAAAGATCTATACCCTGAAAACTACAAGACACTCTTAAGAGAAATTAAAGAGGACACTAATAAATGGAAATTCATCCCATGCTCTTGGCTAGGAAGAATTAATATTGTCAAAATGGCCATCCTGCCTAAAGAAATCTACAGATTCACTGCAATCCCTATCAAAACAGCATTTTTCAATGAACTAGAGCAAATAGTTCTAAAATTCATATGGAACCACAAAAGACCCCGAATAACCAAAGCAATCCTGGGAAGAAAGAATAAAGCAGGGGGAATTATGCTCCCTGACTTCAACCTCTACTACAAAGCCACAGTAATAAAGACAATTTGGTACAGGCACAAGAACAGACCCATACACCAGTGGACCAGAATAGAGACCCCAGATATAAACGCAAGCATATATGGTCAATTAATATATGATAAAGGAGCCATGGATATACAGTGGGGAAATGACAGCCTCTTCAACAGCTGGTGTTGGCAAAACTGGACAGCTATATGTAAGAGAATGAAACTGGATTACTGTCTAACCCCATACACAAAAGTAAACTCAAAATGGATCAAAGACCTGAATGTAAGTCATGAAACCATAAAACTCTTAGAAAAAAATATACGCAAAAATCTCTTGGATATAAACATGAGCAACTTCTTCATGAACATGTCTCCCAGGGCAAGGGAAACAAAAGCAAAAATGAATGAATGGGACTATATCAAACTAAAAAGCTTCTGTACAGAAAGGGATACCATCAGTAGAACAAAAAGACTCCCTACAGTATGGGAGAATACATTCATAAATGACATATCCAATAAGAGGTTGACATCTAAATTATATAAAGAGCTCACACACCTCAACAAACAAAAAGCAAATAAGCCAGTTAAAAATGGGCAGAGGAGCTGAACAGACACTTCTCCAATGAAGAAATTCAGATGGCCAACAGGCACATGAAAAGATGCTCCACATCGCTAATCATCAAGAGAAATCAAATTAAAACCACAATGAGATATCACCTCAGAACGATTAGGATAGCCAACATCCAAAAGACAAACAACAACAAATGTTGGTGAGGATGCGGGGAAAGGGGAACCCTCCTACACTGCTGGTGGGAATGTAAATTAGTACAACCGTTGTGGAAAGCAGTATGGAGGTTCCTCAAAAAACTCAAAATAGAAATACCATTTGACCCATGAATTCCACTCCTAGGAATTTACCTTAAGAATGAAGCAGTGCAGTTTGAAAAGGATATATGCACCCCTATGTTTATCGCAGCCCTATTTACAATAGCCAAGATATGGAAGCAACCTAAGTGTCCATCAGTAGACGAATGGATAAAGAAGAAGTGGTATATATACACAATGGAATATTATTCAGCCATAAGAAGAAAACAAATCCTACCATTTGCAACAACATGGATGGAGCTACAGGGTATTATGCTCAGTGAAATAAGCCAGGTGGAGAAAGACAAGTATCAAATGATTTCACTCATCTGTGGAGTATAAAAACAAAGAAAAAACTGAAGAACAAAACTTCAGCAGACTCACAGAACCCAAGAATGGACTAACAGTTACCAAAGGTAAAGGGACTGGGGACGATGTGTGGGAAGGGAGGGATAAGGGGGTAAAAGGGGCATTACGATTAGCACACATAATGTAGTGGGGGGGGGGACACAGGAAATGCAATATTTACAGAGAAGACAAGTAGTGATTCTATTGCATCTTACTACACTGATGGACAGTGACTGTAATGGCATTCGTGGGAGGGACTTGATAATAGGGGGTCTAGTAACCACAGTGTTGTTCAAGTATTTGTACATTAACTATATCAAAATAAAATTCAAAAAAACAGTGTGACACAAGAAAAGACCCACAGATCAATGGAAGAAAATAGGGAGACCAGATACGAACCCACATATATATGTTCAATCAATATACAGTAAAGGAGCCATCAAAATACAATGGGGAAAAGACAGGTTCTTCAATAACTGGTGCTGAGAAAACTGAACGGCCACATGCAAGAGAATGAAACTGGGTCACTGTCTACGCCACACACAAAAGTGACCTTGAAATGGATCAAAGATCTGAGTGTAAGACATGAAACCATAAAGAAGAAAATATAGGAAAAAAATCTCTTGAACATAAATATGAGCAATTTTCTCCTTGACACATCTCCTCAGGCAGAGGAAACAAAATCAAAACTGAACAAGTGGACTACATCAAACTAAGTTTCTGTACAACAAAGGACCCTATCAGCTGAACAAAAAGGCATTCTAACTTAAGAATAATATATTCATAAAAGGCTCACCCAATAAGGGGTTAACATCCAAAATATATAAAGGACTTATACAAATCAACACCAAAAAAAAATAACCTGATTAGAAAAATGGGTGGAGGACCTGAACAGACATTCCTCCAAAGAAGACATACAGATAGCCAACAGGTATATGAAGAGATGCTCCACATCGCTAATCATCAGGGAAAGACAAATGAAAACCACAATGAGATATCACCTCACACCAATTAGAATGGCCACTAGCCAAAAGACAAGAAATAAAAAGTATTGATAAGAATGTGGAGAAATGAGAACCCTCCTCAGTGTTGGTGGGGATGTCAATTGGTCGAGCCACTGTGGAAAGTAGTATGGAGGTTCCTCAAAAACTTAAAGTAGAAATTCCATTTGACCCGGGAATTCCATTTCAATTAATTTATCTGAAGAAAACAAAATCTCTGATTCAAAAAGATGTATGCACCCCTATGTTTATCACCATATTATTTACAATAGCCAAGATACAGAAGCAACCTAAGTGTTCATCAATAGATGAATGGATAAAGAAGATGTGGTACATATACACAATGGAATATTATTCAGCCATAAAAAGAAAACAAATCCTGCCATTTGCAACAACATGGATGGATCTAGAGAGCATTATGCTCAGTGAAATAAACCAGGTTGAGAAAGACAAATACCATATGATTTCACTTATTTGTTTAACATAAAAACAAAGCAAAACTGAATGAACAAAATAATGCAGTAGACTCACAGACTCTGAGAAATGACTGGTGGTTACTACAGGAGAGGTGTTGAGGTGGGTGGGTGGGGAGAGGGACAAAGGGGCAAAAATTCTCAATCATAATATAAGTTAGTCATGGGGTTAGTAGTACAGCATGGAGAATATAGTCAATGATTATGTAACATCTTCCTATGTTGACAGATAGTAACTGCAGTGAGGATTTAATAATATGGGTAATTGTTGAACCATTATGTCGTATATTTGAAACCAATATAAGATTGTGTAATAATGATACTTCAATAAAAAAAATTTTAATGAATCAACAAAATAAAGAAAAAGAAAAAGGGAAAAGGAGCATAAAGCAAACTAAAGCCCTTAAATATCTACGAATTAAAGATTTTATTAATATTTCTGTATCTTCATGACTAACAGAGAAATTCTAAAACCCAGATCCATTTACCAACTGATATATATTATACTTCTTACTGAAAAAGATAAAACCCTCTCAGCAGAATTGTAACCCATTTACCAGACTACCCTGTAAATGAGCTTTCTTTCCTCCCAGGCTCCCCAGAAAGGGTGTGACAGCAACTCCAGTCACTATAATTGTTCCACAGATTCCTTCAAGGATATTTGATAAGACCCAAAAGCCCAGAAAGCTTGTTGACTTATATTAAGTATGTACAAAGGAATTTTATTTTTAATTTCAATTTCTGATATTTTTTTATTTCCCCCAGTACAGAGCAGTCTTTGTGCTTGTGGATCTCGTTATGTCTCAAAGGACAGAGAGGGGTGAAAAATGTGACTCATGTTCTTGATAAATTCGTGCCACAAAACATGGCCTTGAAAATGAAAAGCAAATGAAATCCCTTTTTCCTGTAAACTTTCTTTCATGTCAAAGGTTAGTCTTACTTACTCAACAGCTTACATATACCTCAGCACTTGAAAAATGAGTCAATCCGAGTGGTATCAACAGCTAAGATTTTAGAAACATGAACTGAAAGTCTTTAGAAAAATAGACAGAGAAGAGTTCACAGTTTTACCAGTCTGGAAATAAATTATTGCAGAGTAACTGATAATAACATGCTCTGCTAACTCTCTCATAACCTACCAGAAAAGTTTAAGAATGGAGATGTTTGACGCAAGCTGCCTGAGTTACTCTTAGAACACATTAAAATCTTGAGTATTCATCCTATAAAACTGCCAAGAATGTAACAATCAAAAAATAAATTCATCTCTTTTCTAGGAAAAGTATAATTAGGCCTATATTTTAAGCCAATAACATATTCCAACCATATATTCCAACCATTGAGTAGAACATAAATTTAAGTAATATATTTATTTATTCTTTCTCCTCCACCATTTGCAGGTTAGTGAGAGCAAATCTTTGACAGTCCACCACTATTTAGCTTTTAATAGCAGATAACATGCATCCTGATCATACCTCACTCTGTTCTGGAAAAGACTGAGAATTCTCTTTGTGTTTAGCTTGCATGTGGAACCATTATGAAGCTGTGAGTGAAAATAGGAAGGTCAACAAAATTTACCTGCCAAAATGCCCTTAAACTCTGTTAACATGGACTGTCTTATCTACTCTATAAATTATTGGTCTGTATTAAGGTAAAAATTTTTCCATCCCTTGGAAGAAAAACTATTGAGAATATGATAAAATGAAATAGTCTGATTTGTTCAGGTTGTTGGGATCATGAATTAAGTTTTCTTTCATTTTGATTGCCTCTATTATATTATTATTATTACATTTTGATTGCCTCTATTATATTATTATTATTACATTTACATAGCAAATACAAATGGAAAGTTTTTGTTTTTTTTTTTAAATCTCTTCCAAGCCCTATTTCCCACCTGGAATTGGGGATAATAATAGTACCTTCCATCCAGGGCTACTGCATTAGTTTTACATACTGCAAAAATCTTTCCAAAATACCACTCATATTCATACAATATTCAATTGCTTATCAGATTTAATCAAACTTCTTACCTGGCCATATGAGTCACTCTTTTTTATCTCACTACTTCTCTGTACAACTCTCAATCCCAGTTGGACCTAGGTTCACACCTAAATCATTCTCAGCTGCCCATCTTAACTCACCACCCCTTCCCACTTCCTTAAAAATATACTCATCACTCCTCTCTGCTAATCATGCCTTCCCCATCCTTCATCTTCCAGGTCACATTTTCCTATCTCCTTTTAAGTTTTCCACATCCTACATGGATCTAACTAACATGTACAAAGTACTTAAGATGTGTTTGGCACTTTTATATGTTACTTAATCCTTTCAACAATTCTAAAGATAGTTAATAGTATCTCTATTAGACACATGAGAATTAGAGAGATTTTGATTTATCCGCAGGATGGATTTGAACTCAGTTATGCTGATCCATCCTGCACTTTGGAGCTTGTACCACACAGGTAAGTCCTTAAATTTATATTTTCTTGTCATTTTCTCTAATTGCTTAATGTATGTGAAATTCATGTGCTACCCTAAAGTTCCTCAGGTCTTGCCCAAGGTACATCATAAGTGCTTAATTAGTTAATACTGCTGACAAGAATTGGCAGACAAGGGAGGCCTCAAAAGTGGTATGAAGTTCCCATAAAAGGGTTACTCTTTAAATATTAAATCATCTCAAATTTCCTAAAAGGACTGTGAACTACCAGATGCTTCAGACAATCCAGTAAAAGCTTTAGGAAAGCACCATGATAAGGAAACACTCAATGGATGTTCAAAAATGATGATGAGAAACTCTTGAGGAATTGGACCTTTGACAAAATGGACTACAAGTGTCAGAGGAAGATGAGAGTTGCCCTGCAAAATGTTAAGCATGCAAACATTTAACTTCCAAAGAGTTTATGTCTTTAGAAGTGGGAAAGATAAATAGGGTGTTCCCTTCTATCACTTTCATGTTCCAAAGCATTTCCTTTTCTTTAGACCTTGGAGGTCCATGTCAATCCTTTTAGGAAGACAACTAAAATGGGTTTTTTAACTACCACCAAGTAAATTGTAACATAGTCTTTATCGTCTGTCCTGAGGCCTTGATCCAAATGGAAAGGAGGTGAAGTAATGCCTGGACATGTCCCAGCAACCACTCATCCAGTCTTACTCTGGTACCACCAGGGAATATCCAGCCAAATTCCCTAAGTTGCTGTCTCGTGTCTCTCCCACACCAGGCACTGCAAATGTATTACAGAACTTCAAACCCTGACACGGTGCCCAGGGGATAGACCTAATGCTCAATAAGCCCACAGCCACAGAGCTATTAGTGAAAGCAACCTTTGAGAGCAGTGGGTTTCAACCTTACCCTATGGCAAATGGCCATACCTCTAAAAGAAAACTAGTACTCCACACCTTTTCAAGCAAGTCTCCTTGGTAATCTTTAAATAGTAATAATTTCCAACACTACAGTCCTTAATGATTCTTAATAATCAGTCCTTTGGAAACAGTGAACAACCCAGTAGTTAAAAGCCCCTAGCTCCTCACAGCAGTCTCAGTTCATTGGTGTATGAGTCTCTCTGAGATTTTCGTTCAGGGTGTGAGGGAGCTGGAGCACAGAAGACCCAATCCCTCAACAGCTTCATTTGCCTATTTTTCAGGGGTCAGAAATAGCACTCCAGAAGCAGTTCCATGCCCAGTGACAGGTGAAGGATTTTTTCCATAGGAAGAACAGGTTAATAAACAGCCCAAATCACTGGCTTCTTATCCTGTCTACTCTCCTTCCCACTCTTATGCCAAGGGACGTCCCTCAGCTTTGTACCACCTTTTGTCACCAAAACAACTAAGCCCACTGCGACACTTACCCAACAACACCCTGGTTTATTGAGAATATAATGTAACAAAACTTGGGCCAGCAAAAGAAAGGAGTATAATATCTTAATGGGGAAATCTGTTAACTAAACCACCCATCCTCTCAATAACTGGCTTAAATACCCCTAAAAAAATTAATAAATCATTATTACCCTCTCAACTCTCCAGACACACTTACATATAATATCATATGAGCCAAAATGTATTTTATTTGGGTTTTTTTCAAAGGAATCACTTTTTTGTTTGCTTTTTTGTTTTAAGGACTATCATATGAAACATCCCCAAAAACATCCCCAAAGTATATTTATATAACATATAATGTTGCATATAAATATATAACCACAAATATTTAGAAGGATATGTATATTTCTATAGAGCTACATATTGAATTTTATATATTTATATTTACTTATGTGTGAATATATTACACTATATATATATATATATATATATAGTATGTATTTTATGTATGTAAATATTTTAGACATTTTAATATAGGTAATAGTGACACAAATATTTCAAATAAAATATTTACATAAAACCTATATATAAATATAAATGTTTCCAAAAATATAAATATATATACCCTCATCGTGAAAGAGACCTTGTAAGAGTCTTCAAGTCCACAGTGAAATTTCTTCCACTCCTTATTTTATATTTTGTGTTTGCTTATGTTATGAATGGGGAAGGGGTGACAACTACAGAATGATGCCTAATGAACTCTGACTCTATCAGATCAAATAAACACATGAAGAGTATATGTGCCCCTATGTTTATTGCAGCACTATCTACAACAGCCAAGATATGGAAGCAACCTAAGTATCCATCAGTAGATGAATGGATAAAGATGTGGTACATATACACAGTGGAATACTATTCAAACAAAAGAAAGAAACAAATCCTACCATTTGTAACAACATGGATAGAGTTAGAGGGTATTATGCTCAGCGAAATAAGTCAGGCAGAAAAGACAAATACCAAATGATTTCCCTCATTTGTGGAGTGTAACAATTAAGCAAAACTGAAGGAACAAAACAGCAGCAGACTCAGACTCCAAGAAGGGGCTAGTGGTTACCAAAGGGGAGGGGTAGGGGAGGGCGGGTGGGGAGGGAGGGAGATGGGGATTGTGGGGTATCATGATTGGTGCACTGGTGTGTGTGGGGTCACAGGGAAGACAGTGTAGCTCAGAGAAGACAAATAGGGACTCTGTGGCATCTTACTACACTGATGGACAGTGACTGCAATGGGGTATGGGGTGTGGGGGGGACTTCATAATGAGAGTGAATGTAATAACCACATTGCTTCTCTTGTGAAACCTTCATAAGAGTGTATATCAATGATATCTTAATAAAAATTTTTAAAGACATCAATAGTGTTACAATCTTGAGATATCCTCACTGTTTAAAAAGAACTCTCTCATTTTCAAGAGGAAGGTAACGTAATTTTATAAATAAAAGTTTCACTCCTAAACACTGACTAACGTAACTATTTTTTATGGATTTCATAGGCCAATACAAACAATCCCAAGTCAAGTCTAAAACTGGAGAGAAAAAATATTTAAATAAATCTAAGACATGATAATATTTACTCCCAGATACACAGATAACTATCATGAAATCATATAGTCTCAATCCTTGGAAAAGAGCTGCTCATCAGTTTCAGAAATGTATATGTGTTTATCTAACTCACAAAGAAATTGTATAGAGGAAGCTTTAAGTGTAAGTTCTAATTCATTTGTTTTTTATTTATTTACTTCCCAGTCAACTAATTTCAAACAGTGATTTGAGGCAGAATTCCTTTCTCAGCTGTCAAAGACTCTTCTAGTCAAAGATGGCAGCAGTGAGAGTCATCACAGGGCCGCAGCTTTCCTTCCCTTCCCCAGGCCAGACTCCACATCAGCACTGCCCTCCCACGTTCCCTTGAGTCAAAGAAAAATAAATAAATAAACACTTCATTTTTTTGGCAGTATGTCTGACTTCTTAAAAGCCATTCCATCAAACATTAAAAGTAAATAATTGTGCAGTTTATATATACAACTTGCATTGTTTATAGCAATTATGAAGGAAGAAAGGCAGAGAAAGAGGAAATATTGTCTTCTGGCATTTCAAAGCAGCTTCTGACATAACAAGTTATTACATTTTAAGAATATAAACTGCCTCGGGAAATTCTATTCCCCCAGGAACTGCCAAAATTGCAGTCTGCAAACACTAAAAAAGAATAAGAACACTTCTGCCAAATACAAAGATGGTATCTATCAGTGAAAGAGTTAAGAAAATGATAGAGTTCTGTAACAGATTTCCTTTTCATTACAAATGTTATAAAATATCTTAGCAGTTCAGATGGATGCATTTAGCACCTTATACCTTAAAAGCAATTTATAAATTTCACTAAGAAAGTTTACTGTCCACAGCCCTTCCCATTTTTATGACTAAATTATTTTATCACATACTTATTAATATCTTGTCAGACACTGACATTTCCAGAGCATAGCTTAGAAATCAGATACACAGAATTTAACAATTTTCTATACAATAGTCTGAATCATAGCAGCACATACATATGCTAAGGAAGGGAAGAAAGGTATTTACAGATTAGAGAATGTTCCTCAAATACTATACTCACAAGTCCTGACTCCTACTTTTCCCCTCCCCCACCCCATCTATTCAGTTTCTCTATCTTTTCAATAATTCCTTTCTATTTTCCTAATTTTAGTTCTCAAAAAAAGTTCATGACTATCTCAATCAATTTTACTCAGATTTTTATTTACAGACAAAAGCCAAATATGACCAACCAAAACTACATTGAGCCTCTGTTAGTAATAATTATATATATTACTGAAATGACAAAAAAAATGTGAATTTAATCAAGATGTTCCACCTTTTCAGGAACACTGCAGTTTTAGCTCAAGTAAGTATAACAGAGAAAAGCTAGTCTGTGTATAGAATAATGCTGAAAGGATACACAGAAACTGAGTAACAACTGTTGGTCTAGGGAAGAAGAATAGAAGATTTTTACTATATACTCTTTCTCAGTGTTTGAATTTTTCATCACCTGAATGTACTGCTTTTTCAAAAAATAAAAATACATATTAAATTAAAATTTTTAGAAGAGTAAAATATTTAGAATACACATAGCAAACATAAGGCAGTGGGGTTTGCCATTTACTTCATTCATGGGAATTTCATATTTAGTTAAAAGTTTAGAGACTAAATATGAAAATTACTTGTTTAAATCTTACAATGATTAAATTGTGCAAGAAATATTAGACTCTCCAGAGAAAAAACAAGTAGCTACACAAAACAAAAAATAATGCTGATGCCAGTGGGTTACACTTGGTTTAAACATCTCACTCTTCATTCAACATCAGTAAATCCTCAGTAATGTGTGGATTCAAATAGATATCTAAGAAGCTAAAATTAGTTAGTCCACAGTTAGTGACTCATAAAAAAGCATTTCAAAATATAAAAGGCTTGGAAGAAAGAACAATAAGCTTTCTGGGCATTGACATGGTTACACAAACAGAAATTCCTCAGGGGAAAAGAGAATGATTCAGATTCACAACAAAGTTTAAGAGAATATGGTTTTGTAAGCATTGAAAAATAATCCATGATAAGAAGAACCTTATATATTAAGACATTCATTGCAGTATTATTTAAAATGGAAAAAAAAGAAATAACTCAGGAACTGTTGAAAGTTACAGAACATGCCTTCAATCATTACCATGAATGTTCATCAAAAAAAATTGTGGAAGAATATGGAAATTGTTATTTAATGAAACTTTAATATAAAATTGCATATATTCCGTCATCAAAAATATGTTCCTGTGCCATATTTGTGCTAACTGCTGCAGCTCTAAGATAATGTAGAGAAAAAAGCTAAAAGCCAAGACTCCTAATGTTCAGTCACATACACACACACCCCTCTGCTATGTCATTAAAGGTCCTCTCACCTCCTTGGGGGCTCAGCATTGGAATGGACATATGTATTTGTCACATGAAAACCCTTCTCAAAATATCAACCCCTTCCCTGACCTTAAAGAAATTCCCCCAAAATAACCCATATCCTTCCAGGATTAGAACACTTATACCTAACTCAACTCAAGCCTGGCTTCCCTTTTGGAAGCATAATTCCAAGCTTCATCACTGGACCTGAAACGAAAGATTCTGACATCCTCTCTCTACCAGTTGATAAGGGATAATGTTGGGAAGAAGAAAGAGAAGTTAGGAAGGGGACGCAGCTCAGTCGAGGGAAATATAATTCATCTGTTCATTATTCCAACAAAATGCACTTCGTGAACAGTATGTACCAGATATGGAGAACACAGCAGTAAACAAAATAAACATAGTTCTCATTCTCATCTGGGGCAATAATGATGAGTTCTATTTTGGACACACTGCATTTGTGTTATTGCCAGGATAACTTAATGGGTAAGCTTGTAGATAGATAGAAACATATTTTTCAAAAGAAGTGCAGGCAAGGCTCTCCACAGGGTTAGTTTTGGATGCTAAGCAGATAGAAACTCAATAGAGAGGATTTAAAGAGATTGAGTAATTGAATGTTTCACTGAGAATACAATGCTTGGGGGAATGAGCAATAAGCAAGACATCAGTTCCACAAAGTTTGGAGACCTCAGAGGTGGAAGTTTACTTGTGATGAATCGTGAGGTCTACAGTATAGTCACTAGATCACGGTCAAGGGTGAAGTGGAGACAGGAGTCTGAGGCCTCAAGGAGAGCCAGGCCAATTAAGCTGGAAGAGTGGAAGAAGATCATTTTCATTGGCCAAGTATTTTTCAACATTTGAGCAATTTAAATCAACACAAGAGAGCATGGGATAAATTTTAACCGTATCTCCACGGATAACTGTTCTGAAAGAAAATGAAAGCTTAAAGGAGGATGACATGCCTTAAGAGACCTGAGGGGGGTTAAAGTCCCACAAATACTGTAAACAATAAAGTGGCCTGGAGATGAGCTGAAAGGGAAGAAAAATTAAAACCTGTAAAAGCTAAGTGTATGACTCACAAAAAATATATTTTAGGGGAAAAAAGTCAGGAAAATGTAAAAAAAGAAAAATACAGCTTCAAAGAGCATTGGAAAACCTTGAAAGAAAAATATGCAAGAAAGTAGACACAAAAGAGCTGATAACCATATCCAGTTTGGCTCAAATAATGATGTCAAGAGTTTTATTAAAATAATAAATACCATCAAGATATAAATACTTTGTAGCCACCAATGACCTAATCCTCCCTTCTCCATTCACACTCCAACCATAAACAATGAACTACACATTTGGGGACCAAGAAATAATGAAATTAAAAGTACCCTTTTGGGAGGTAACATTGGATAATACTGCTTCATCCACAAAAAATGCAGCAGTGAATGAAACTAAGCCACTCAAAAGAATAAATAACTCCTAATTCTCTAAATGGACAGAGAATATGTTTGATAAATGTTACCACGGTATTTAGAGTAGCATAATTGGGGAGGAGGTACTTTTCAGCAACTCTGATGTTTTTAATAGTACTTCAACATTTCTTCTCTGACATCAATTTTTAAAACTAGGAAATTCCATAGTCAGAGAGAATTTCATAATTATGTAATATATTAACTACGGGGGCAGGTAGTTTAGTATTTTATTTCAAATTTACCTTTTTTTTTTAAGAGCTAGAGGGATTGAATCCAATGACGTTTTCCCTATTTTTATGAAGACAAAATGCTATGAAGACCTACAAACAAAATGTATTTTTATTAAAAATGAATAATGCTTAGTGAAAAGTTCAAAAACTGGAAAAAAAGCACTAAAACAAGTTTTAACAGCAACAGTTCAGTTCACTCAGTTACTGGAAAAGTCATTTTCATAGTTAACATTCAGGGCTATGCCGCAGCTGGAAAAGCAGCTTATTTTATTATAGTTAATAAATGTCAAACACTATTCTTGAAAGAGTCAAAATAGGTTACCCTCAAAGACTGCAAATAACTCTATAAGAGCAGAAAAGATATACAATAGTTACACAATGCTTATCGTATTAAAAGATTCCTCTCAACCAGATGCAATGTATGATTATTGACTGGCTTTTAGATCCAAAAATATAAATAAATAAAAAGCTATAAAAAACATTTTTGTGATAACTGAATTAATTTTAATACAGAATCTATATTAAATTAGTATTTCTGACTTAAAGTTAAATTTCTTGAGTTTAATAACACTTTAGATTTCCACAGGAGAATGTCCTTGTTCCTTAAAGATTCATGCTGAAGTATTCGGGGGTGAAATGTCTGCAATTTACTTTTCCATATATATTTATTAAGCATGTGTGTATACAGAGGTAAAATAAATGTCTCAAAATATTAAAACTTCAGAAATCTAGATGTAGTGTATATGGACATTCACTGTACTACTATTTCAATTTTTCCGCAGGTTTTTAATTTTTATAAATAAAGCACTGGAGAGGGGAGGGGAGACAAGATACTCAATGCAATATTTTTAGAAAATAGAATCTCTACAGAGAGACAAAGCAGAACCAGATAGGGAAATATCACCACAAAAATAAATATATTTAGCATCTAAACATACATGGTACACTATATATAGTGTGTGTTCTAACAAAAAGCTAATATAGATTCTGGATTTTAAAAACATATAATTTAAGGCCAACACTGTTGATAAACACTTAAACCGAAAAAGAACACCTATATAAATCTAATTACCATTACTTTTCCAACCACACAGGAAAAGCTACCCAGATTTGGCAAAGCTCATTCCAAACTTTAAGCTCAATATACATTCTACCACTTCATTTGGCCTCACAGGATATAGAAAGAAAGTTCAGGCAGTGACATCCTTTCTTTCAAAAAGTGAGAGTAGCCATTAAGGGGAGACTTGATTTGGTGAGGGAAGAAATTCATTTCTGTTTATAAGACTAGCTTATACACTCTAACAGAGTATTTTATGTTAAATTAAAAATATGTGCTCTTCCCAACCCCTGCTTTCCTCCATGAGTTAGTTCAAATATTCTTTCTTACAAGCATCCCGATTGCCCTAAGCTGACTTAGAGGTCTCTCCATGTTCTCTTATTTATCCCATGGCATAATCACTGATTTCTTTTTTGTCCACGCTGACCTAGCATTTGCTATATGCCTGAGACACAAAAATGAAATGAAGATACTTGCCATGCCATTAACAAACTACTAGCCTGGTAATAGAGATACCTTTGCAAAGAAATAATTCTTTCTATCATCTACTACCATGCCATCCACCAAGCTGTTCAAATCAAAAACCAAGTTTGGCTTGATTCTTCTCTTTTCACCACTGACACCTCGGCCTTTGGTGAGTTGACTCAGTCCCCAAACATATCTTGACTGCATGCATTTCTCTCCATTTTTACTATTCCCCTGGTCCCAGATACTACCTTCTGTCAGCCGGATTGCTGCTGTGAGAATAATTGGTCTCCCACAATTGGTCTTCCTCTCTTGACTCCCTACAATCTGTTTTCCACATTTAAAACATGAAATAGATCATGTCAGTTCCCTGATTAAACCCTTCCAAGTGTTTGCATTTAGAATAAAATCCAAATTCCTTACCATGGCTACCTACTAGGTTCTATATAATGTGGACCTGTCTGTATCTCTGGCCCACTCTCCCTCTAATCTCCCTCTCGCACAGTACCCTTCAGGCACACCAGCCTTCTCTCCATTCCTCAAATATACTACCTTGTTCCCTCTTACACTTTTTTTGCTCTAGTGGTTTTCCTCTGCCTAAAACATTATGGATATTTGGGTGGCTGACTCACTATTGTCAAGCAGATTTCAATTAAAATGTTACTTCTCAGCTAGGTCCTTCTCTGACACCCAATCTAAAATAACCACCTACCCCCTTTCTTCACTTAATCCTTCTTTAGTATCATTATAACACTTATCACTACCTAACATCTTCTTATTTAAGTTTTTTTTTGATGTTTCTGTCTTCTAAAGCAGCCTTCTCAGAAGAAATTGCTACTCCCTTACAAAAATGAAAAAGAATTATAATGAAATGCTATGAGCAACTGTATGCCAACAAAATAATAGTTTAGATGAAATGAACAAATTCCTAGAAAGACAAAAACTACTGAAACTGAATAAAGAAGAAATAGAAGTCAGAATAAACCTGTAACATACAACAAATTGAATTAATAATTTTAAAACTTCCCAAAAATAAAATTCCAGAACCAGTTGACTTCACTGATGAATTCTACCAAACATTTTAGAAGAATTAATACAAATTCTTCACACAATCTTCAAAAAAATATAAAAGAAGAGAACAGCTCCCAACTCATTCTATGAGGCCAATATTATCTCATATGATTCCAAAACCAGAAAAACGCCATCACAGTAAAACTACAGATTCAGTATCTCTTATGAATACAAACGCAAAAATTCTCAACAAAAGACTAGGAAACCAAAGTCATCAACATAGAAAAAGAATTATACACCATGACCAATTAATGTAATAAACTATATCAACAGAATAAAGGACAAAAACCACATAATTATCTCAATAAATGCAGAAAGGGGATGTGACAAAATTCAACATCCCTTCATGATAAAAACACTAAAAGTAGGAACTGAAGAGTACTTCTTCAACCTGATAAAGGGTGTCGGGGGAAACTCCACAGCTAACATCATACTTAATGGTGAAAGATTCAGTACTTGTCTTCTAAGATCAAGAAAAGGACAAGAATATCTTCTCTCTCTGCTTCCACTTAAAATTTCATTGGCGGATCTATCTGGGGAAATTAGGCCAGAAGATGAAATAAAAGACATCCAGGAAATAAAGGAGAAAGTAAACCTATTTCTCTCTGCATGTGATGTGTTCCTATACATAGGAAATCCTAAAAAATCCACTAAAAAAACAATTAGAACTAATAAACCAGTTCAGCCATGTTTCAGGGTATGCATCAAAATGAATACAATACTTAGGAACAAATTTAACCAAAAAAGAGGACCAGAGAGGCTGGGGGGAGTATTCACTTGCTTCTGCAGCAGCAGGAGAGAGAGAGACATGGGATGACTGCTTGTAAACAATAAACGAGTTTTAAACTTTATTTTTCCCTTTGACTGATTTCACTTTCAAAGGTATTTTGCCACGGATTTCCCTTCCCTGGAGTTACAAACAGAATGGAAAGTCCAGAAATATACCCTTATGTTTACAGTCAAGTGATTTTTAATAAGTGTGCCAATTATAAGAAGAAAGAACAGTCTTTTTCCACAAACGGTGATGGAATAACTAGATACGCAAATGCAAAAAAATGAAGTTGAATAGGTTTACATTATACACAAAAAATAACTTAAAATAGATCATAGACCTAAACTATAAGACCTAAAACTATAAAACTAATATAAAATACAAAAGTAAATTCAGGGACCTTAGATTTGGCAATGACTTCTTAGATATGACACCAAAAGAATAAACAATGAAAAAAAAATACATAAATTAGACTTCCTCAAAATTAAAAACTCTGTGCTATAAAAGATACCATCCAGATAGTGAAAAGACAATTCAGATTGGGAAATTTATCTGCAAATCATGTATCTGATAAGGGACTTGTATCTGGAATTATAAATTATTTACGACTCAAAATAAAAAGGCAAATAACTCAATTTTAAAATGTGCAAAGAATATGAATAAACATTTCTCCAAAGAACATGCAGAAATGGCCATCAGCAGCCATAATTAGCCAACAGGGAAATGTAAATCAAAACCAGTGTTTTGAGTGACTTTTAGATACCACTTCACAGGCACTAGGGTGACTAAAATCAAGACAGACAACAAGTGTTGGTGAAGATATTATACTGCCCCTCCCATCTTCAAGTCAGCTGATTGTTAAAGCTCTGTACTCGATTAAAATTATAAAATACTTAGGAATTAGGCATTTTTCAGGAATATATTCTGAAGATTAAGATTTTGTCATCCTATAACAAACTCAGAGAGATTATCTAAAGAAATGCCATTCATCTATCACTCTTGTCTATGTCTAGACCCTACCCAAGACCAAAGGAATCAGTCTGGGTTGGGGTGGGCCCAGGCATCATGCTTCTCAAAAGCATGCAAAGTTATTATTTGTAATAAAACTTTAGAAATACTGTATTCTAAGAGTTACCCTCGGATTAAATCAAACCATCATAAAACTAAGTATCCAAATGCATTACTATCTACCATACATCATAGAATTTATTTTCTTGAATTGTGATTTGAATTAATGTCAGCCTGACTGATGGATTTTATTTAAATCTCTATGAGGTTTCTCACTGTATTTATCATATGTATGCTTAGACATTTAGTTTTTCCATATCTCATAGTGTCCTCCCTATGAAGTCTCATGGGAGATGTTTTACTCTGATCTTACTAACAAAAAGAAAAAAAACTCTTCTGAGCGATTTTCATGTCTTGAATACTGTGAATCATGTAACCAGCTCCCTGGATGGCTACACAGCTCCAAGGACCGCCTCCGTGATACGCAGCGTACTGAGCCTTTCTCCCAGCCAGCCCCACCTGGCTCGCAAACCAGCAAGCCCTACCCTGGCATTAGCCCAGCCAGACGGAAGCCCCGCCTACAGCAACTACAAACACAAAGCATAGAGGCTTATACCTGTGTGCTCAGCCCACTGGTTCAGGCAGTGGAGACAGGCATTGCAGCCGGGAAGCAGGAAACAGCTCTTTCCTCCCCAGCAACCAATACCACACCCATGTGACCCCCGACATTGCTTCAGGGGCTGAGCTGCTCCAGAGAGTAGAGCTTCTGGGCACTAGAGGGCGCCATATACAAACAGTAAACACCAAAGGAATCTGTTTCAGAGTAAAATTATTAATACCACTCCTGAGACAGATTTAAATGACATCGACCGCACGACTCTTCCCTTTGTGAGTTCAAAATAAAAATCATTAATATGCTCATGGAGGTACGAAAAGATATTCAAGAATTTAGGAATGAATTCCGGTCAGAGATCCAATTGTTGAAGAGCACACTGGAGGGTATTAAAAGCAGACTAGATATGGTGGAGGGGATGATAAATGAAATAGAAACTAGAGAAGGGGAATAAAAGAAGCTGAGGCACAGACAGAAAAAAAGGATCTCTAAGAATGAAAGAATATTGAGAGAACTGTGTGACCAATCCAAACAGAACAATATTCACATTATAGGGGTACCAGAAGAAGAGGAGAGAGGAAAAGGGATAGAAAGTGTCTTTGAGGAGGTAATTGCTGAAAAATTCCCCAATCTGGGGAAGGAGATAGTCTCTCAGGCTATGGAGATGCACAGGTCTCCCAACACAAGGGATCCAAGGAAGACAACACCAGGACATATACTAATTAAAATGGCAAAGATCAAGGATAAGGACAGACTGTTAAAAGCAGTCAGAGAGAGAAATAAGATCATATACAAAGGAAAGCCCATGAGGCTATCATCAGACTTCTCAACAGAAACCTCACAGGCCAGAAGAGGGTGGCATGATGTATTTAATGCAATGAAGCAGAAGGGCATTGAACTAAGAATACTTTCTATGGCAATATTATCATTTAAATTTGAAAGAGGGATTAAACAATTTCCAGATAAGCAAAAGCTGAGAGAATTTACCTCCCACAAACCATCTCTACAGTGTATTCTGAAGGGACTTCTATAGATGGAAGTGTTCCCAAGGTTTAATAGCTGTCACCAGAGGTAATAAAACCACAGTAAAGAAAGCAGAACAGCTAATTACTAAGAAAATGCAAAATTAACTATCCCCAAAGTCAACCAAGGGATAGACAAACAGTACACAATATGATACCTAATATATAAAGAATGAAGGAGGAAGAAAAAACAAAAGAACCTTTAGATTGTGTTTGTAATAGCATATTAAGTGAGTTAAGTTAGACTGTTATATAGTAAGGAAGTTAACCATGAACCTTTGGTAACCACGAATCTAAAGCCTGCAATGCCAATAAGTACACACCTATCGATAATCACCCTAAATGTAAATGGTCTGAATGCACCAATCAAAAGACAAGAGTCACTGAATGGATAAAAAAAACAAGACCCATCTATATGCTGCCTACAAGAGACTCACTTTAAACCCAAAGACATATACGGACTAAAACTGAAGGGATGGAAAAAGATATTTCATGCAACTAATAGGGAGAAAAAAGCAAGAATTGCAGTACTTGTATCAGACAAAATAGACTTCAAAACAAAGAAGGTCACAAGAGACAAAGAAGGACATTACATAATGATAAAAGGGTCAATCCAACAAGAAGATATAACCATTATAAATATCTATGCACCTAACACAGCAGCACCTATATATGTGAAAGAAATACTAACAGAATTAAAAGGAGAAATAGAATGCAATGCATTCATTCTAGGACACTTCAACCATCCACTCACTCTGAAGGACAGATCAACCAGGCAGAAAATAAGTAAGGAGACAGAGGCACTGAACAATACAATAGAACAGATGGACTTAACAAACATCTACAGAAATCTACACAAAAGAACAGCAGAATACACATTCTTCTCAAGTGCACCTGTAACATTTTCAAGAATAGATGATATACTAGGCCACAAAAAGAGCATCGGTAAACTCAAAAAGACTGAAATTGTACCAACAAGTTTCTCAGACCACAAAGGTATGAAACTAGAAATAAATTAGGAAAAGAAAATGAAAAATCCCACAAACACATGGAGGCTACACAACATGCTCCTAAACCAATGGATCAATGCCAAATGAAAACAGAGATCAAGCAATATATGGAGACAAATGACAACAATAATTCAACACCACAAAATCTGTGGGATGCAGCAAAAGCCGTGTTAAGAGGAGAGTATATTGCACTACAGGCCTACCTCCGGAAAGAACAATCCCCTATGAGCAATCTAAAATCACAATTAACGAAACTAGAAAAAGAAGAAAAATGAGGCCAATAGTCAGCAGAATGAGGGACATAATAAAGATTTGAGCAGAAATAAATAAAATTGAGTCAAATAAAACAATAGAAGAAACAATGAAAACAAGAGCTGGTGCTTTGAGAAAATAAACAAGATAGATAAACCCCTAGCCAGATTTATCAAGAAAAAAAGAGAGTCTACACACATAAACAGAATCAGAAATGAGAAAGGACAAATCACTATGGACATCACAAAAATACAAAGAATTATTAGAGAATACTATGAAAAATTATATGGTAACAAACTGGATAACCTAGGAGAAATGGAAAGCTCTCTAGAAAAATACAACCTTCCAAGGCTGACCCAGAAAGAAACGGAAAATCTGAACAGACCAATTACCAGCAATGAAATTGAACTGGTAATCAAAAACCTACCTAAGAACAAAACGCCTGGTCCAGATGGCTTCACCACTGAATTTTACCAAACATTTAGTGAAGAACTAATACCCATCCTCCTTAAAGTTTTCCAAAGAGTAGAAGAAGAGGGAATACTTCTAAACTCATTCTATGAGGCCAGCATCACTCTAATACCAAAACCAGGCAAAGACACCACAAAAAAAGAAAACTACAGACCAATATCCCTGATGAACATAGATGCAAAAATACTCAACAAAATATTAGCAAACTGAATTCAAAAATACATCAAAAAGATCATCCATCATGATCAAGTAGGATTTATTCCAGGGATGCAAGCATGGTACAACATTCGAAAATCCATCAACATCATCCACCACATCAACAAAAAGAAGGACAAAAACCACATGATCATCTCCATAGATGCTGAAAAAGCATTTGACAAAATTCAACATCCATTCATGATAAAAACTCTCAATAAAATGGGTATAGAGGACAAGTACCTCAACAGAATAAAGGCCGTATATGACAAACCCACAGCCGACATTATACTTAACAGCGAGGAGCTGAAAGCTTTTCCTTTTAAGATCGGGAACAAGACAAGGATGCCCACTCTCCCCACCTCTATTCAACATAGTACTGGAGGTCCTAGCCACAGCAATCAGACAACACAAAGAAAAAAAGGCATCCAGATTGGCAAGAAAGATGTTAAACTGTCCCTGTTTGCAGATGACATGATATTGTACATAAAAAACCCTAAAGAATCCACTCCAAAACTACTAGATCTAATATCTGAATTCAGTAAAGTTGCAGGATACAAAATTAATACGCAAAAACCTGTGGCATCCTATACACTAAAAATGAACTAGCAGAGAGAGAAATCAGGAAAACAATTCCATTCACAAGTGCATCAAAAAGAATAAAATACCTAGGAATAAACCTAACCAAGGAAGTTAAAGACCTATACTCTGAAAACTACAAGACACTCATGAGAGAAATTAAAGACGATACCAATAAATGGAAACACATCCCATGCTCATGGATAGGAAGAATTCATATTGTCAAAATGGCCATCCTGCCTAAAGCAATCTACAGATTCAGTGCAATTCCAATCAAAATACCAACAGCATTCTTCAACAAACTAGAGAAAATAGTTCTAAAATTCATATGGAACCAAAAAAGACCCCGACTAGTCAAACCAATCCTGAGAAGGGAGAATAAAGCTGGGGATTATGCTTCCCAACTTCAAGCTCTTCTACAAAGCCACAGTAATCAAGACAATTTGGCACTGGCACAAGAACAGACCCATAGATCAATGGAACAGACTAGAGAGCCCTGATATAAACCCAAGCATATATGGTCAATTAATATATGATAAAGGAGCCAAGGACATACAATGGGGAAATGACAGCCTTTTCAACAACTGGTGTTGTCATAACTGGACAGCTATATGCAAGAGAATGAAACTGGATTATTGTTTAACCCCATACACAAATGTAAACTCAAAATGGATCAAAGACCTGAATGTAAGTCATGAAACTATAAAACTCTTAGAAGAAAACATAGGCAAAAATCTCCTGAATATAAGCATGAGCAACTTTTTCCTGAACACATCTCCTTGAACAAGGGAAACAAAAGTAAAAATTAACACATGGGACTACATCAAACTAAAAAGTTTCTGTATGGCAAAGGACACCATCAACAGAACAAAAAGGCATTCTAGAGTATGGGAGTATATATTTGCAAATGACATATCCAACAAGGGGTTAACATCCAAAATATATAAAGAACTTACATGCCTCAACACCCAAAAAGCAAATAACCCGATTAAAAAATGGGCATAGGATATGAAGTGACACTTCTCCTAAGAAGAAATTCAAATGGCTAACAGACACATGAAGAGATGCTCCACATCACTAGGGAACTGCAAATTAAAACCACAATGAGATACCACCTCACACCAGTAAGGATGGCCACCATCCAAAAGACTAAGAACAACAAATGCTGGCAATGATACGGAGAAAGGGGAACCCTCCTACACTGCTGGTGGGAATGTAAGCTAGTTCACCCTTTGTGGAAAGCTATATGGAGGTTCCTCAAAAAACTAAAAATGGAAATACCATTTGACCCGGGAATCCCACTCCTTGGAATTTACCCAAACAATACAACTTCTCAGATTCAAAAAGACATATGCACCCCTTTGTTTATTGCAGCACTTTTTACAATAGCCAAGATATGGAAGCAACTTAAGTGTCCATCAGCAGATGAATGGATAAAGAAAATGTGGTACATATACACAATGGAATACTATTCAGCCATAAGAAACAACCAAATCCTACGATTTGCAACAACATGGATGGGGCTGGAGGATATTATGCTCAGTGAAATAAGGCAGGCGGAGAAAGACAAATACCAAATGATTTCCCTCATTTGTGGAGTATAACTACAAAGCAAAACTGAAGGAACAAAATAGCAGCAGACTCACAGACTCCAAGAAGGAACTTGTGGTTACCAAAGGGGAGGGGTGTGGGAGGGCAGGTGGGGAGGGAGGGAAAAGGGGATTGATGGGTATTTTGTTTAGTACACACAGTGTGAGGGATCATGGGGAAAACAGTGTAGCACAGAGAAGGCAAATAGTGAATCTGTGGCATCTTACTACACCGAAGGACAGTGACTGCATTTGGGTATGGGTGGGGACTTGATAATATGGGTAAATGTAGTAACCACATTGTTTTTTTCATGTGAAACCTTCATAAGAGTGTATATCAATAATACCTTAATTAAAGAAAAATGGTAGACTAAAAAATAAATAAATAAATAAAATTTGTATTTTATAGATATCATGTGTAGTTATACATATATAAAGTTATATTTAAAGTTAAAAAAAAAGAAAAAGGGATCTAAGCCCTGCAGATATCCATGTGTTTTATACAGTTTTCTATGAAACTGCTCTTTCTCATTTAACATCTGCTTCATCTGTCTCCACCTACACTCTCCATTATATGCAGATATGAAATATTAGGCCAGAAGAAAAATTCAAGTGAAAGATACCATTCAAAAAGTAGGATTTCCATTTTACTCAAATGATTAAAGAAATGTTTACCAGGAGGCTTCTTGGTGTCTCTGCAAATAAATTTCTGTTAATTCTTTCAAATCAGCTAACCAGACATGTCTTAGAGCCCAGTTAAACTTGGGTTAAAACCATGTCATTTGGCTTCCATGTATTATCTACACTTAGGCACTAAAAATAAATTATCTCATTTAATCCTTACAGATTAATCTTAATCCTGTTCTGAAGGCATTATTAATGAATTAGGATCAATTAATCCTAACCCTGCTCAGAAGGCCTTATCATCCCATTTCACAAATGAGGAAAGTTTCAGAGAAGGAGCAAAGGCTTATGTGACACCTAAATTTGGAAACAATTTAATGCACACTCTCTGTCTGGCTTCAAATCACGTACTCTTTTAATCTGGGATGCTTTGAAGTCCATTATTATGACTTTAACCCCCAATGCCACTCTAGCACATCCAACACACAGTTCCCTAATTTTATATACCAACAATAAAGATATACAGTCATTTTTAATATTTTCAGAGCACTGAAAATATAGAACTTACAGATTCATTAAGTTTCTTAAGACTTGATTCCCAAAACCAAACCACCAATACAAAATCAAAAAGCCAAATTCTGGATCCTCATGTAAATTATTTTTAAAAAGATCCTCCTCCTTTTATATGCTACAGTGCAGGGGCTACTTCTATATTATTTGTTGATTTATCCAAGAAAATGTTCACATTCTGCAGCAGACATTCTTAGTGACAAGAGAATGGAAAGATAAAGATGACCCCACTCTAATGCAACTCACAACCCAGTGAATCTGTTCGATAGTTATTTATATCTATGGGGAAATGAAAAACGAGCCCACTGCTCTCTCACTCACTCACTATCTCTTGACGGTGGTTTGCCCCTTTTAGCCTCCGACATGGTTAATTTTATGTGTCAACTTGACTGAGCCACAAGGTGCCCAGATATTTGGTCAAACATTATTCTGGATGTGTCTGTTTGGATGTCTCTGGATAGTATTAACACTGGACCCAATGAAGCAGATTGCCCTAATGTGCATGGGCCTCATCCAATCCATTAAAGGTCTAAAGAGAACAAGTTTAAGTAAAAAAGAATTTCCTCCAACCTCACTGCTTGAGCTGTAACGTCAGTTTCTTTCCTGCTTTCAGGCTCAAACTGAAACATCTGCTCTTCCGAGGGTCTCAAGCCTGCTGTCCTTCAGTCTAGAATACATTGGTTCTCTGGGTTCTCAGGCCTCTGGACTTACACTGGAAATACAAAGTGGCTCTCCTGTGTCTCCAGCTTACCAGCTACAGAACTTGCAACTTGTCATTCTCCATAGCCAATTCCTTACAATAAATCTCTTCACACACACACACATACATATCCTATCGGTTCTACTTCTCCAGAAAACCCTAATAGAGCCTCTAAGTCTTGCAACTAATCTATGAAAGATTTTATATTGAGTTCCTTTTTTTTTCTTATGTTTAACTTTATTTTAATGGTATTTTAATTAACCTACATTAAGTGATATTTTTGTCTTTTTTTTGCTATTAATATACAATTACATGAGCAACATTATGGTTACTAGAATCCCCCTATTAGCAAGTCCCCACCACATACCCCATTGCAGTCACTGTCCATCAGCGTAGAAGGATGTTCTAGAATCACTAATTGTCTTCTCTGTGTTATACTTGCCTTCCCCGTATCCCCCCCACCCCACCCCCACACCCACTACACTATATGTGCTAATTGTAATAGCCCTTTTTCCCCCTTATCCCTCCCTTCCCACCCATCTTCCCCAGTCCCTTTCCCTTTGGTAACTGTTAGTCCATTCTTGGGTTCTGTGAGTCTGCTGCTGTTGTGTTCCTTCAGTTTTTTCTTTGTTCTTATACTCCACAGATGAGTGAAGTCATTTGGTACTTGTCTTTTTCGGCTTGGCTTATTTCACTGAGCATAATACCCTGTAGCTCCATCCATGTTGTTGCAAATGGTAGGATTTGTTTTCTTCTTATGGCTGAATAATATTCCATTGTGTATATATATCATATCTTCTTTATCCATTCATGTACTGATGGACACTTAGGTTGCTTCCATATCTTGGCTATTGTAAATAGGGCTGCAATAAACATAGGGGTGCATATATCTTTTTCAAACTGGGCTGCTGCATTCTTAGGGTAAATTCCTAGGAGTGGAATTCATGGGTCAAATGGTATTTCTATTTTGAGTTTTTTGAGGAACCTCCATACTGCTTTCCACAATGGTTGTACAAATTTACATTCCCACCAGCAGTGTAGGAGGGTTCCCCTTTCTCCACATCCTCGCCAGCATTTGTTGTTGTTTGTCTTTTGGATGGTGGCCATCCTCACTGGTGTGAGGTGATATCTCATTGTGGTTTTAATTTGCATTTCTCTCATGATTAGTGATGTGGAGCATCTTTTCATGTGCCTGTTGGCCATCTGAATTTCTTCTTTGGAGAAGTGTCTGTTCAGCTCCTCTGCCCATTTTTTAATTGGCTTATTTGCTTTTTGTTTGTTGAGGTGTGTGAGCTCTTTATTTGAGTTCCTTTTAATGGTGCTCATGTTCTTAGAGAAGGGTGGGTGCCATTACATCTGTCCAGAACTTTAAGAATCTCCACATAAATATATCACCTTTATTCAGAGGTAGTGAAGACTTCTAGTGCCACCACAACACTTGATTTACATGCAATGATCTCTCAGTACTAATGTGAACAAGGAGGGAGGAGACAGGGTAAATTAAATATTTAGTTTTTATCTAACAATAAAGTAGATTCATTCTGAAATCATGTTTAAAATGTAAAATTAGTGTTATATCACCAAACTAGGATATCTTCTTTAAGTGGGCTATACTTGAGAAACAACTAGGAGGTAAAATTTACAGACCAATGTAACAGTTTGAGAAGCCAATCTGAAAAGGCTGCCTACTATGTGACTCCAACTATATAACACTCTGAAGAAGGTAAAACTATGGAGATGATAAAAAGATTCCTGGTTGCCAAGGGTTCAGGGGGAAGGAGAAAAGGATGAACAGGTGGCACATAGGGGATTCCCAGAGCAGTGAAACTACTCTGTATGATACTGAAATGGTGGATCTATGTCATCAGACATCTGTCAAAACCCACAAAATGTACAACACAAAGACTGAACCCTAATGTAAACAATGAAACTTTGTGTATCAGTAGTGGTTCACCAATTGTTACAAATGTACCACACTAAAACAGGATGTTAATACTAAGAGGAACTGGGTGAGGGACCCTGTGCTTTCTGCTCAATCTTTCTGTAAACCTAAAACTATTCTAAATAAATAAAGTCTATTTACTTAAAAAATAAAAACAATTAATAGTTCAATAGGCTTTTGTTAGCATCAGGGCTTTTTAGTAAGTGGCAGAGTCCTGAATTTGATGGCATATAGCAGCATATATTTGCCTACTGACTTGTATTTCTTTGTTTTTATCAGTCATACACCTGGCCTTTAACTACTGTGACTGCTGTTACAGAAGAAGGCCATCTGTGGCCTCACGTGCTATCCCACGGATTCCCACGGCAGCGCCCTGCACCCTGCCCATCCTGCATGGTCGCTGATCAAGTCGGCACTTTATGGATGAGTCCTTCAGTCAGACAGGCCTTAGAACAATAGTGGGGACTCCAGGAACACAGTGATACCAGCTTGCCCTTGAATTACACAGGTATGACTTAAATATACTGGAGTGGGTGAGATAAAAACTTCTTGGAAATTAGGAAGCAAAACAATATTTTCTTCTTTCAACTGCAAGAGTTCCATTTCAGAATACTAGTGTAGTACTACTTTATATTATTAGAAAAACTGTTATAAAAACAAATATTTGGTCCAGTTAGCCGACCAATACCAACATAGGCCTGACCAGTAGACCCTCTCTAAAAGACAGGCTTCACAGCCCTAAACAATTCCACAGAATATGACTACGGCACAATACTGAAAATGCCCCCTTTCAGGCACCTTGGAATCTATGACACCGGACAGACCTACAGAAGATTCACCACAGGATGTCAGAACATGGAGTTCAAAGAAGATATGGAAATAAAGAGATTTTATTAGTGTGTTAACAAGTTTTCAATGAGGTGGGAAAACAAAGTTCAGTTCGGGATGTTTCCAGGGGGCTTTATTGGGACAATTCTTCATTATTAGGGACTGTTCTGCACAGAGAATATTTAGCATCCTTGACTACCACCCCAGTTAAATACCATCAGTACTCTGCAATCATAGTTACAACAAAAAATTTCCTAGGGGAAAATAACAGTCCTGGTTTAGAACCACTAGGTTAAAAGAACAAAAATCTCAGAAAAAAAATGCTTCTTTCCTGCTCTTGACATTTCTTTCCAACGTGAAAGGAGCCCAATTAAAGTAACATTCTTGGGCTCTTGCCAAAACCTTACTCCACCTCCCCAGGAGAGGCGAACTGACTTACGGGTTGAAATTTTTTTTTTTAATAAATGGCATGTTCAACTCATTTCCCCTTCCCTCTCTCTTTGAAATAAGCTGACTGCAGAGAGCAAACACTCAGTGCTATTTCACTAAGCTTAAGGTTATGGGGCAGCTCTGACCCTGCACCCAGCTATTTGGGACTGGGTGCAGACAGTTGCCTAGCTCAGGAGTCTGTTTTGAGGAAGACCATTATTACTACAGATAAACCACAATCACTAACATAACGTAACAGCTTTATGAAACATAAAGGTGACATTTTGATCTCCCAGTTTTCCCATTTCATTACAAAACATTAAAAGAGAGGGACAATATTTACTGAACCTCCCCAAACTACTACACTTCTGCCTATTTAAATTTTCTACTTGATTTCTCTCCCCATCACACACATCCTTCTTTAACAAAACTTTTTGCCATATAAAATTCAGCCCACATTTTTGAAAAGCCAAGCGTTCTCACCTTTTCCCACTTATATGCAAAGTCTATGCTGGCTAAGAAAATGTAAACATCTAGAAACAGTTTGGTATTAAAAGCTTTCAGAAGCAAAATAACAGCAAGTGCCATCTAGGATAAACTTAGTTCACAACCATTTATCGCCAAATGTTTACTTATTTTTTTCTATGTCTCTAAAATTCCTGAATTAGGTCAACCTTCTTCTAAAGAATCTTCAATAAAATAGTTTTACACTAAGACTAATCTTTAGAAATCATACAAATTAAAAATTCACTGTTAAAGAGAAGTTTATTGCCTCTTATTTTTTTATGGCAGTGCTTCTCACTGCCAGAAATATTTTCCACAAAAATAACCCAATTCAAGTCTTTTGAACTACTCAATTGTTCAACTATTTGGGGTTTTGAAGGAAAACAACACACAGCATTTTTTCAGCCACTTTTTCCTCCTAATCGCTAAACATGTATACTTTACAAGAAATTTAATCCAGCTTCTTCTGGTTTGCTTCCCTTTAAATCATTAAAATGTTATTTTTTTTAAGTCATTTGTTATCCAAAAGACTTTTTAAATTAGCTTCTTTGCTTAAAAATCCAAACTGTCCATAAGAACATGAGCTCTGATGCCAGAAAGTTCAGGTCTGGAACAAAAGTGTGAGCCCCATGTTGGAAATCAGTTTTAAATGCCAGCTATGACATGAATAGACTATGTGGACGCCTTCCCTGACTCACTGAGCCTTCTGTGGAAGTAAATATTAGAGTTGAGGTTACCAAAAGGTCTTCAAAATAAATCCTGCATTCAGTAGTCAGTCAGAGCTTCTGAAATTCTAATTTATGGCCTTAACTGTCTTATGTTTGTGATAATCTCATTTGTTTTCTCCTCTACATTGTTTCAGGGGGGAAATGCTTTCAGCTAAATTTTAATTAATAAAATAATGAAATGCATTAACTCATTTTTTTAATGTTCACTCTTTTCATCTCTTCAAAATTAAGAAAATGCCTTCGGTTAAAGAAGAAGGTGTCCCCCTTGAATAACACCATTATTTGAGGTCATTTTACCTCCTGCTATCCAATAGAAAAAACTCTTTATCCTCCTCAAAATTACCGTTACTTATGATGGTAGATTTTTGCACACTTCTGTGGCTGCACCATCAACTAGGAGAAAGTACATACTTCCAAATATAAAACGAGGTACCAAACTGCCATATAACACTGAGGGAGGTAAAAGACACTCCTGGGAAGTTTTCTGCTTTGCTTACTGGTCAGAAAAAAAATAAAAGTTTGACTTAGTTTCGGCACAAGTTTCTTGGTCTTCCTAGAAAAAGGAATGGACTTTTACTAACTTACTTATTACTGACTTTTTTTGTTAGAAAGATGTATGATTCACATTTGCCTACCTCCTCCTTTAAAACAATCAATCTGGAAAATATTTCTATGAACTCTCAAGATTACAGAAAAAAAACAACAGTTTTCAAAGCTATCAAGGGTATTTTCTTGTTTGTGTGTTGACATAGAAAATTGGAAGAGACAGCTCAAAGAAATGACAGAAGGAGAAGAAAGTCCACAAGTTCAGACTTAAAATACAGCCTGACTAAGGGACATATTGCCAGTTTTCAAAATGCTGGGTTTTGGGGAAATAAGTAAGAAGGTTCAAGAGTACATTTAGTTTTCATGATTAGCATTTAACAAATTTAGTTCTAGCTTCCCAATTTAAAATATGTCAAAATATATTTGAGTGCACTTAAATGACTTTTATGCACACTTATCTACCTATTTCTTGAGGGAACTAATATTCCAAAAGTCATCAAACAATTCTCTATCACTTTGTAGTACCTTATAAGTCCACCAATCAATGCATTAAACTGCCAACCTATAAACCATTATTTATCAAATGATAATTTATATATCAGTTATTCACTGGATATTTATCTATAATGGTATCTTAGTGAATTATGGTCACTGGTGGCACCAAATATAAAAAGATGTACATACTTGCCTAATTGAGAGTTCTACAGTTGCTTCACTTTGAAATTTTCATAATTTGTTATTCTTAAGTTTTAAAACAGTACAGTTACCCTTACTGCTCCAATTTATGCTTTTAAATTTATCCTTATTATTTCCCTTTACTTCTCCATCCAAGAGTCTATAACCTTAAATATAAATGACAAAGATATAGAAAAATAATTACCGATTAATAATAGCAAAAAGTGATCACTGTCAGGGTTCCTCAAGTAATCATTAACCTGTTTACATAATCCAATTGTTGGCATCTGTACAAAGATAACATATTGTTCAATAAGGAATCAGGAAGATTTTTCTCCTTCTATATGAGCCACTTTCAAAGAGAGGCAGACTACATTAATGAGTTTACTTTGTGAATCTGCTACAAGGCAGATGATCTGACAATTCCAAACAAGGGTCATTGTATTTTCTGCAAAAATAAATCACATAAAAAAATAAGACAACCTACTTTAGACATCACTCATACAAGGAACAATAAATTTGTAAGGTTTATATTTTAATATCATGGCCCAGCTTTTGAAAGGTATCATTTTAATCTGAGAAATCCCAGAATTGTTCAAACACTGGAATTTTAGAAGGGGTAAATATAATTTTACATACATAACACATCCTCACATATTGACTAAAATGCAACAAAACCACTAGTAAAAAGCCAGACAGATGATATGAAGTGTCTTGTCTCAGCTATTCTATTTACCATAAAGCATGAATAGTATTACCTACCTGCCTCACTTAAATTAACGTTTTTCTGACAGTAAATTTTATGATTTTTTTTTAAGTTTTCCATTCCTTTTAAACTTCATCCCTTTGTTTTATGAAAGGACCCAGAAAATGCTGATTCCTTTCCCATTTGCATGTTTGTTCTTTTCTTACCAACACTTTTGTTTTCTCACAATCTAATGCATGACATTCTTGCATTGTGCTTGTAGGGTATTCGATCAATCCCACTCAACATTTGACATAGTTCACCCCAACCTCTCTTTAGTAAGGCAGTTACCCCTTCCTCAGAGGTGCTGCATCATTCTGACAATCATGGCACTGCTGTCATTTCCTTTGTCAACATGACAAAACAGGAAACATTCTGCACTGTCTCATGAGCTCAGCTCTCTCGTGGCAGAATACTATTGTGACAAATAAAAAGGCCCATGTAATAATTTGTAGGTTTACAGATTCTCTGTGAATTTTAATACTAAGAATCTCATTTAGAAGAATAAAAATTAATCCAAAGGAATAATTAATTACCTTTTCCTATTAGGCTTTTCAGTTCACAACAGGGCTACGCTAGAAAGTCTTCTTGACTGATTCTCCAAATCAGGATAAAAATGACATCCCCTAACAAGTCCAGAAAATTCCTATATCCAAGAAGTCAGATAAAAATATAGAAGAGAATTCACTTTTTTCCTGGATGTAACTACAATGACAAAAAAGGCTGGTTACGGCAACACTAAACTTGGCTCAGTCATGCAGTGGTCTCAGTTTGGGATAGAACTGAATTTATAATGTACGACAGAAGCAAAGTCATAATGCACAATCATATAATGTACTTGAAGAGTTGCTTTCCATATGGGAAGTAACAGATTACCCAGTTGCATTTTGGCTAAGACTAAACCTACCATTATTCAGGGTAAAACAATTTTGTTGAAATCTGGAAATCCTGGGAAAGCATCTCTAAGTCTCTCTGATGACTCTTGACATTGTTTCTTTTTTTCTAGGAATAGTATACAGCTATATCCTTTCTAAATGCTTCTGACCCACATTTAGCACATAGTATTTTCTAGGAAATATAACCATAACTATGCCCTACATATTTTACAGATGAGATAACCACTTGGACCATTCAGCCAGATTTCCATTATGAAATAAAAAATAAAATTCAGAGATGAGAAGGGATAAAAAAGACAGCAGATCTTTCTCTACATATTCTTTTTAAAACAATATTAAAAGAAAAAACATAATTTGAAGGAAATGGGTCTTTTTCTCTCTCATTTTATATCTCAGTTGAATACCAAAGTAGAACTCCTACATATTTAACAATATTCCCTCCTACTTAAGTTATACTCCAGGAGAAATATTTTATGGGCTGTGGAACATTCTTATTCATGACCTTAACATTTTAGAACAGGTTGATGGATAAGCAATGGATTTTCTATACTGATGCACAAATGATCTGGATCCCAGAATATTTCTTCAAAGTTTGAAAACTCACATTGTCCAGTAAAAAATATGTCATTATCACCCTTTGAAAGGTCTTGAAATTTCAACTATCTATGGCCAAGTATCACTGTCTGAAATCTGTCCCCCTGTGCATGAATTTATGAGTCCCACGATCAGACAAAGGGAAATTATCCAAGGCAAAGTTGTCCAAACAGGCAGTTATCCAACAGACTGGAGCCAAGACAATCCCCCTGAGTTAACTGCACAGGTTCAACCACAGCTGCGTGGGAAGTATGGGTACCAGTCAGCTCTCTGCAGAGTTTGGGTGTCTCAAGGAAGAACAAATTGAGAAGACTGTTCTTGTGTCCTAAGCTACTGTTATTTTTTTAAGTGGGGAGGAGGCTTAAGTATTTGCACATCTGTAGTATTTCTACCTCTCAATAATTGTGTGGACACTGTAAATTTCTACGTTTAAGTAATTATATTATGTGGTATAATGTTACAATTATGTTGTATCATAAACTTTTTTGCAACTCTGAGGTATTCAAGGAGCAAACCAAACATCAGAAACATAAGACTGGAAACACGATGCAACTATACAAGACACTTCCAGGTAGTACATGCAAAAGATAATGACAGTCTTTCATGTGAGAACTAGCGGCACACACTCAATGTAATTTGATCCTCTGGATAACTCAAGAGGGTAGTTATCAAGATCTTTTTACAGATGAGGAAATTAAAGCTCAGAAAGGTTGGGATATATTCAAAGGCATCCAGCTAGAAAGCAAGGAGTAGGGATTCCAATCAGCTGTTCTTATTTGAGAACCAGCACTCTCCCCATTCATGCCTTTCAGGGCAGCTGTACAGGTGAGAACAGAAGGCAGTGCCTTTCGCTGTGGCATCCCCCCACCCTGCTCCCCTCACTCCCTTATAATCAGGAAAACAAAAGAAGGGCTTCCTCCCTATCTCCCTAAAAATTCCTACCATTTCTAATACCACCACTTCTACCCACTTGATAGGTAAACACTATTCTCTACTACTAAGTCTTATTTTTTAAATGAAAGCATTCCTGGGAGTTTTCAATATTTCAAGTTAATATTATTACCATGAATTACCTATTTTTATAAGATCTTATTTTATTTCCCAAATAAGACAGACAGAATGGGTAATGTCTGCAAGATAAACAAGGCAAAGAGAATTTGTGGTAAAAAATACAGAGAAATCAAGGATGCTAAAAATTGAAATTAGGGTTGGCCCATTTTAAAATTATATGAGAAGTACATAACCACATTCTCCACTTTCCAGATGTCCTTGAAATCTAAATAATTTAGAAGTAAGTTCTTATAGAATGAAGAGAAATCAGCTATTTGTGCCCATGTCACCATACATTTTGAGTCAATCACTTAACAAGAGCAAATGCATTATGTTCATTTAACACCTGTTTGTTGAATTCTACTGTATGCCAAATACTGGGATAAATTCTGGGATTAAAAGTACAAATAAGACAGTATCTCTGCATTCAAGAAACTTGTAGTGAAGCAAGGAATACAAATGGCATCTGACACTATTCTTTGTAGAAACTCAAACTGTTGAATGACAAAAATCTAGTTATTTTGACAATGCCAATTATCCCTCCTTGAAACGCTTTCTTCCATTTGCTTACATGACACCAGGTGGGGTGCTTTCTCCTGTTATCTGTCTGTCAGCTTTCCTTCAGATGTCTTTGTAGGTTGCTTGTTGTTCTGTTATCTCATAAACTCCAGTGTTCCTCAGTAATCAGCCTAGTTTGTCTCTTCCACAATTAACAGCCTACAGCCTCTCCCTGGGATCTCTCATAATCAGAGGCTGATAACTCCCAATCAATGTTTCCAGTTCATTTTCCTCTCCTGAGGCAAGTCCTACATGTTCAGCTCTTACCAGGTATCTCCACATGGATGCTTTAGATACCTTTCTTAAAATGGCTCCACTTTCTGGATTCCCTTCCCCAGTGATAAGCCAATTTGGACCTCACATTCATGTATTAGCTTTTTCTTTGTCCCTAACTTTCACTCACTCTATATATTTAATCAATTCAGTCACTACATTAATTCACTTACTCATTCAGTCACGTGTTAAATGTCTATTTAGTGCCACGTAGTGTGCCGGCCAGTAGGATGCCATACGGACCTAGTCACTCCCTGATAGAGTTCACAGTGTAATCCATGATACAAATAAACAGGTAAATACAATACACTGTTATAAATTCCATGATGACACAGATACAGGGTGCCCTAGGGCCAACCCAGACTTGAGGTGGGTGTTGGGAACAAAAAGAAGGCTTCTTAAAGAAAGTGATATCTAAGATGAAATCTAGAAAATGGGTAAGAATTAGACAAGTTGGAAGAAAAGAGCATGTGCAAAGGCATGAAAGCAAAAGAATATAACACTGAAAAAGGAATGGGAAGAACTTTAGTATGTCTACTGCTTAGAATTAAAAAAAAAGGTTAAGTGGTGAATGGAAAGAAGCGGACAGGACCTTTCAAGCCACGCTTCAAAGTCTAGACTATAACAGCAACTACAAATCACTGAGGGATTTTAAACAGGTGAGTAATATAACAACATATACATCTGAATATATTGAAAGAGGGAAAGATTAAGGCATAGAGATGAAATAGAAGGGCCTTGCACTAATCCAGATAACAGCTAGATCTCAATCTGAACTAGGAAAATAGCAGAAGGGATAGAGAAAAGCTGGCAAATCAGAGAAACATTGAGAAGATGGAACCAGTAGGATCCGGTTATCTTTAGATATAGAACAGAAAAGGGTGAATGATAAGTCAAAGATGGCGTTCAACTTTCTCCTTTGAATAACTGGGTGATGCCATTTAATTACACTGGAAACAAGCTTGTGGGAAGAGACAGTAAGATGTGTTTAGAAATACCTAGAAGACAGCCCAGTGAAAACATCTAATAAGCAATTGGATGTATTGGTTTAGAGTTCAAAGCTGATTGTTGAGAAGGAATCAACTACTTGGAAATCATCAGCATCACTGTTTGTATTTTAAGTTATGGGAATATTTTAAGTCATAGTAAAAGAATTTTAGAATTAACAGAAGACTAAGGAGAGACTCCACAGGGTAAAAGTCCTGCAAAGGTGAGTAAGAAAGAACACGCAGAAGATAAAAGGAAACCTTTTACCTAAGAAAGCATAGAGGTCAGAGAAAGAAAGTGTGTCAAGATCAGAAGTGTCAAATACTAGAAAGAGGCCAAATAAAATAAGGACTGAGGTACGTCTATTGCCTTTAGCAAGATCACCAGTGACTTCGAAGAGGAATTTCAGCCAAGCCAAGGAACCGGAGGAGTGATGGAGGTACATGCCTGATCTCAGTGTTAAGAAAGGAATAGAAGGTCAGAGCAGAGGCAAAGTATAAGGAAGTCTTTAAAGACGTCTGATTGCAAGGAGTGGAAAGAGATCAAGAGTATCCAAAAGGGGTGAGAAATGTAAGTATGGTTTATTTACAAAATGAGAGAAACATATGCCATATTTAAATTCCAGTAGAATGAATCAGAAGGAAAAAGAGAACAATTCATTGAGCAAGTTCCCTGAGAAAATGGTAAGGGATGAGATCCTGAGCTTAAGCAGAAAAATTACATTTGAACAAAAGAAAGGACACTTTCTGAATTATAACGATGGGGAATGAGTAGAAGATGAGTATAGGGTAGATTTTCCTTATAATACATGTTTATCTGTTAAGAGAGGAGTGCTTGGGGAAGGGTCTAAGAGGGGTCTAAGTGGCTAGAGCCCAGGGAGAATGGAAAAGTGTTTAAAGAACTTCTGTGTAGAACTAAAGAAACAACATAAATATTGCCAAGTCATGGAAGGAAGCTTAAGAGTGGTTGAAATGATGAACCATAGAAATTAAAAGGGGTAAGATAGAAAGTAAAGACAGGAAGTGACCAGTAGAGAGAATGCAGCTGACACAAGAATCAGAGGCCCACATGAGCACAGAAGAAAAAGAAGGAGGAAGAAGAAGAAAGAAAACTCATGAAACAGGATTAACGCAAGGATAGGAAGTAACGAAGGTTGGGAAACTGCAGGATGGTTTAATTTATTATTTCTGAGAAAGAAGTATTAGATTATGTTAAAGTCCAGGGTATGGCATCTGCCTCCATCACTCCCCTGGTCCCTCATTCAGGGCACTAAGAAGGAAGAGAGAAGCTTCTTTTAGCAATAAAAGGGGGTGGAGAGGGGCAGTAAAGAATGTGAGGTAGATATTGAGAATTGCCAGTGTTGGCAGTGCCTCCCCTGAGCCTTCAGGTGTTTGCAATTATTTTTATTTTTATTTCTCATTACAGAAAATCTCAAACATATACAACATAAAAACAACAGTATAATGAATTCCCATGTACCCACCACCCAGCTTTAACACTTATAAACTGTTGATATCTTTCTCAGTTTTTTTTTAATCTGTTATTTTTTAGTTTAGTTTTTGACCTGACAATTTTTCTGAGTAAATAAAAATGCAGAAAAAAGCATGGCTGGATAACTGGGAGAGAGATTGTCACTATATTGTACATATCTAATTTAAATCTAATTGTTCCTACACGCTCTACTACTAGCAAAGCAAATTTAATTAAAGGAATTGCTTCAGTTAGAGGTATATAAAATTCAGATTAAAAATATCTGGTAATTACGATTAGCAGATGTAATGTTGGGGGGGGCATGGAGAGGGCTGTACAACTCAGAGAAGAGAAGTAGTGATTCTATAGCATCTCACTACGCTGATGGACAGTGACTGTAATGGGTTTGGTGGAGGGGACCTGATGAAGGGGTAGTTTAATAACCATAATATTGCACATGTAATTGTGGATTAATACCAAAATAAATTATAAAAAAATAAAAATAAATAAAAAGAATTATATAATGACAGATATGTAACTATGTATACTAAAAACTACCGAATTGTAAACTACAAAAGGGTGAACTTTGTAGTATGTGGTTTATACCTCAATAAAGCTGTTGTACAAATAAAAAAAAATATCTGGTAAATCCAACTGTATATGAAAGGGAAAATGCCTTAGTTATTAACAATGTCACTGACTTCTAAGAAGAGGGAAGTCATAAAGAAGCTCCTTTGTCAGCTGATTAGGCTGTTGAATGAGAAGATGAAAAACCAAAGAATCCAAAATAACTATAAGTACTATCCTCTTTTAAAGCAGAAGAAGAAGAGTCTAAGAGAGAGAAGCTAAGATGCATTATGGCTGAGAAACTATTGGGAAGAAGTTAGAGGATAGAGAGGAAATGGGATATGGGTTATACTAGAAGAATTCTGGAAAATTAACAAGGGATTTTTATTAAGTTTTGCTTATGGAATGAAATGGAAATTGTTCTCCTCTCCCCATGAAATCTTCAGAAAATCTATTTTGCATTAATCATTGGGGGATGGATATATTTTGGGGAGGCCTTGCAGTACTGAGCCCTGCTTTAAAAGAGCATTCCCAGAAAGATACTATCACATTGACATTATATTTACATGTGCTAGAGGATCTTTTTTAAGTATATCTTGTTTTTCTCTTTATCATCACTCATTACTGATATCATACAAATAATATATAATAAAACATATATATATATTACATGTAGGTTATGTTACTTCTCAACACTACTCCTAGTAATGAATCATATATGCATTTCATTGATTTTTTCTATGCAAACATATTTTTTAATATTTATAAAACATGGAAGAATGTTAATACATATAGTTTATAACCTGTGAAAAGGATATCTAACAGAACAGTAGTATTCCATTCATACAATAAAGGAGAATTGGTATCCATGTTTAAAATTTCTTTAATTTTTCCTTGTTTGAAATTTATCTACTGCAATTCAGAAAGGGGTTCTTTTATATTACTGAATAATAGTTCATTAAAGAAAATCTATTAATTTATAATGAATGTGCATTCCTAAAATAATATCAAGGATAGAAATTAGCCCCTTAAAGAACTGTCTTTAGAACTGATGGAATGTTCAAGGACACAACAAGACAAATCAAACTCTATTTTTTGGTGTTTTCATTTTGCTTTGTTTTTTTCAGCAGTTGGTAAGTATTAAGTTACTCCTAAAACAAAATAAACATATCCACTTTTGCATTTTAAGACCCACAATGTCACAGAATCCTGATGTTTCCATCTATGCAATAAAGAAAAAAAACATGAGGTAAAAAGCCATTCTTATAGAGAAATCATGAATTAAATAATATGTACAAGTGGAGATAAAGAAAGGGTATGGTTAGAGATTTAGTGGGAACCAAGTATAAAAATGAAGCTTATATTTTCTGAATATATATTCAGGGGGAGTTAGCTACTCAAATACCATTACCTAGTCAACCAAGATTAATTCTAGGCCATCCACGAACTTCTTACATATCATATAATAAAATAACTCATAGTTAAAAATAACTTATGACTCTGAGAAAACTACTGCAAATTGTACAGTTTATCTGGGCTGTATATAAGGGCTCATTCAGCCATCATTCACGGTATACCATACACTGTCCTAGATACAACTGAGTGAAGTTGGCTTCCTGCCTCAAGGAATTCAGACTCTAAAGGAGAAGACCAACATGTAAACAATTAAGTAAATAAATTTTTATAGTTGAAATAATGGAAGTATAAAAAGGATCAAGTATATCCAGACACAAAGGAAGAGTTTCTTAGATAAATAAGTCTTAAATGGAGAATAACGATTCAACAAGTGGGCCAGGGGAAAATGGCATTCCAAGCAGAGTAGAGACTAAATAAAAGAAAGAAATGTGATATAACATTATACTTTAAAGGAGCTTCAAGTAATTCCATATGACTAAAGCATAGAATACAAGGAAGATTATGATGAGAGATAATACAAGAGAGAGGCAGGAGGGCCTCTCAGAGAGAGGCACACTGATGTACCATGTATTTAATGAGAGCCATTGAAAGCCATTTTCACTGAGAAGTAACATGATCAGATTTTGGAAAGATTTATCTGGAAGCAATATTGAGGATGAATGGAGACACGTGAACCAAGATAACAGAAATCAATTAAAAGTAGTCCATGCCAAGTGATGATGGGCTGAGCTATACTTGGAACAGTGAGAAGAGAGAATAAGAGTTATATGAATGATGTTAACAAAGGAAAATCAGTTGGTCTTTGTCATGACGTATGACCTTAGTTCAGACCTGGCTCTCCCACCTTCTAGCTATATGACCTTAAGTAATTTACATAATTCTCAAATTAAACTTCTCCTTGACTTCAAAATAATAGTTACCAGCTCACAAAGTTATGAGAATTCAATGAGTTAAGGAAATATGTTAAATGCCTATGTTAGAACAGTTATTTTTATCATTTTCATCAAAGGAAAGAGGGGCATATTAGTTCCCCAAGTTTCTGTTTGTTATCTAGAAATAAGAATTAACTTATGAAGAGAAAATAGAAATAACTAGTTTTGGACATGTTAAGTACCTACCATATAATAGGCCCTCTATAAAAATGCATTGAATAAATGAATACTTGAAATACCTATAGGAAAACTGGAAGATTTCTGCCTGTATGCATCAGTACTTAAGAAAGCAGCCCTGGACATACAGAGATCTAGGAGTAATTAGTGTATAGGTATTCTTTGAAACTCTGTATGACTGACTTCACCCAAGTGACACATATACTATGGAAAACAGATGAGGAACAAAGGCAGAATAAGAAATAGCAACATTTTTAAGACCAGGCAGGAAATTAGGCAAAAGAAGCATTCTGAGGATATAGAGTATGCTTTCCATTTGCCATATTTATTGTTTGGCAAAGGAAACTTATTTGTAACTTACGATATCTATCTCATAAGATTTATCATAAGACTTTTGTGAACATTATCACACCCTTTATATAACATACCAAGATAATAAGGGAAAAAATTACAATATAACTTACAAGATATGAGGAAGTCTCTCTTTTCCATTCCCTGTGTTGGAATTTTCATGAATGTATTTCTTAGTGAATAAGCTCTTAGAGGATATATGCCAGATTCTTAAATATAATTGACACATGTGCTAGGTGAAGGAGAAAGGAGGCCGACATTTGTCCCATGATTAAAAATTAGGAAAAAAAGAGTATGATTTTTAAATATATATGTATTTGTTCTTTTCCCACTGTGCATTAAACAGAGCTCACAAACCTTTGCAATTTCCTGAATAATAGAGGTGACAAGGGCATCTTGTGTTCTAATATTTGGTCTTTACCCCAGTTCCTGACAAAGGGCTCCATGTCCCTTGGAATTTCCTGGGTAACAGGAGCATCTTTTGTTCTAATGAGACCACTCTTGGTGGGCCCCTAAATAGCTTCAGGGTCAGTCCTGGTCATCAGTATGATTAGAGGATTAAAAACTTTAGCCCCACCCCATCACCCTTGGAGAGAAAAGGGGCTAGAGACTGAGTTAATCACCAAGGCCAATGATTTACACAATCAATGAAACCTCAAAAAAAAACTCCCACCAATGGGGTTCAGAGAGCTTCTGGGTTGGGGAACACGTCAAGGTGCCGGGAGAGTGACATGCCCAGAGAAGACACATGAGCTCCACGTGCCCCTCCCCCATATTTTGCACTATGCATCTCTTCCATTTGGCTGTTGCTGAATTGTATCCTTGACAATAAACCAGCAATAGTAAGTAAAGTATTTCCTGACTTCTGTGAGCCATGCTGGCAAATTATCTAACCTGAGGAGGGAGTCCTGGGAACCCCCAACTTACTGCTATCTGGTCAGAAGTATAGGTGGCAACCTAGGACCTGTAACTGGCATCTGAAGCAGGAGCAGTCTTTTGGAACTGAGCCCTTACTCTGTGGGGTGTGTGCTAAACCTGGGTAGTGTCAGATTTGAATTGAATTGTTGGACATCCAGTTGATGTCAGAGAACTGAAGTACTGACTGCTGGGTGGAAGAAACAGTTACACAGATGTGAAGTACAAATGGTTTAGAAGAGAGATTGACTAATGCAAATGCTAATTACCAAATAGAAATTTCAAGAGCTTCTAAGTATTTTCTATTTGCATGGCTCATCTATTAATCCTTAATAGCCATATGCCATTCAAGTGCTATATCCCACAAATATGATTCCTTTCATTCAATTTATTCTACAGTCTTAACAGTATAAATATTAAAGAGAAAATGTTGTAGATTGACTAGCCCTTGGTCTGAAACAGACTTGCAGTATGCTGTTGGGGTAAATGTCCTTCAGAAAGTGAGAGTGAGCCTAAAAAGTAATAAAAATTTGCATCATTTTTCCTCAGGCAAAACTTGCACAAGACTGAATAACCCTCATTATTATTTCATTTTCCTCATAATTTGCATCAAGCTTATGTTTAATGTAGGCTCTGCCTATTAGCAAGGCTAATAAGGAAAACTGCTAGCTGAAGCCTGGCTCAGGGAAGCAGAGTTTTTAAGAATAATTTTTTACTGAATAGCTGACAGGAAATCTCCAAAGATGCAGCACAATGTTCTTCTGGAGCAAAGAACGCTGGATTGTGTAACCCAGATCCAAATACCTCTCTCAAAATGCATGCACAGAAATCCAGTGTTATAGAAGAAACGGGATTGTGTTGCCCCAGGGTGAAAGTTACTATTAACTTCCCCTTCTCACACTGCTATAATTTTCTGTTGAGTTTTTTCCTCCATATGGTTCTTCATATTTACAATATACTGCAAAATGTTTTTCCATTTAATCCTGTGATCAATATTATTTATAGAACAGCCTCTTTTTTTCCAATTTCTTCTCATAACCTAGCTAGCATCATAAAGTTGTCTTTGTATGGGGGAGCCACCAAACCAAGCATACTTTTATTCCATGTTTGACAGATGCGGCAGTGTAGCTACTCTTTATGCAATCACGTGTAGTAATGGATTCAGGTAAAACACATGTGCTTTTCCCCTAATATATAAAACTTCATTTGGCATAGCCAGAGGCTGTTTATCCTAAGAATCTTCTCAGCCTAAACTGAATTAATTCTGTTCCAGTTCTTTTAATCCAGTATTCTCACCCTTGGTACCATGGCTCTAAATTACAAATTGCTATAAAATAACATTCTTCCTTTGAGCTAAGCCTGGTATAATGGCTCTAACAGATGACCTCTAGAATATAATTTGTAATATGTAAGGGCCCTTGTCTGAGGATAATTTTACACATTTTAATCGAACCTAATAGAAATCACAATAGCATTTCTACCTTTTCCAGGAAAGTTAAAAAGTCAGTAGTAATATGCTTAAACTTAAAATGATGTTTTGAAAATAAAACTCTGCTTCTACTTCCTTTAAAGTTATCATTCAAGCTTCATATATCCCCAGCTGGTAATCATTGTTCAAGATTTCAAACCCAAAATTATTTCCCTTTAATTTTGGAGAAATTAACAAATTTGGATTTTGCTGGGTTTGTTGTGGGAAGGGTGTAGTTTGAGCTGGGAGGTAGGGGAAGGGCTGGTCTCCTTATTCAGTGCCTGCTATATTCTTCCAAAAGTAATTTGAAAATCTTCTTATAAACTAATTATTTAAATAATCAAATCACTCTAAAAGATGGCATCTTTCCTTTAAAATATAAAAATAATTAATTGGACCTTTTTAAAATAATTACCTCTAAAACTGGCTAGTCATTCATTCATTTCAGGCTCATTTCCTCATGTACGCTGAGGTCAAGGTAGGAAATAAAGTTACCTTGGTAAAAATCACCCCAAGAGTAGAAAATACCAATTACACACACACACACACACACACACACACACACACACACACACACACACCACAACCAGTAAAGCTAAAGAGAGGAAAGTTGCAAGTGTCTACGTTAAAAAGAAAAAACGAAAATTCAAATTTTCCAAAAATACAGCAAAAATAAACTTTTTACTTATAAAGAGAACTGCCTTCTGTACGTGGGTGTGAAAAGAGCAATTCTCACAGGAACACGTTCCTATAGTTGTGGGCATTTTCCACAGTCATGATGTTTTAATCCCAGCTAAGCCACCCTCCCTCTTCATCCTATCAAGAACATTTCCTTACGACTTGGCTTGATTGGAGAACAGTTTGTGATGGTTCCAGCTAGTTTCTCTGCTAAGACTGCTCACATTACTTAGTTCTCAAAAATATATCAATATGTAGAATTACAGGCCAGCCTACCCATTGCTTCCTAATTCCAATTTAATTTATGGATGAGGCATTGATTCATACACGGAGCAGAGTAGGTACAGGACAACAGTCCTTTGAGGACTTAAAGTGCTGCATTATTTGAAAAGCTTCCCAAAATACAGGCATGACTGAAAAAGAGGAAGCCTGACGCCCCCAGGAGAGGCATAAAGGAGACCGTTGTGGCGTCCAGGGGCCGGGAGAATCGTTTGGGAAGAGGGAGGAGGAAGGTGAAGAGTGCAGTCAAGTTAACAGCAACTGTGTCAGGAATTGAGAAAACGCTCAATTAAACCATGAAGTATAAAAATTGGGGAAAGAAACTGTATACACAGCATGAATCCTATTCTGTGATATAGTTATGTATTCTTTTTAAGAAAATATACCAAATACTGAGGCTTGACTTCCCCTAAAGCTGTCTTTTAACTTTTCCATTGGAGTTTTCTATATTTTTAACACAAATTGTGCCTCGTGAGATCATAAAGAAGTGCACACTACACTCACGTGTTTCCTGCAAATGTGGCTCCTCTCTTTTCCACGCAACTGATGCCATGTGGCGCCCAAGCGCCCGCTTGCAGCGGAGCTGGGAAGTGAGCCTGCCGGTTACGGTCGCTCCTTCCCTCCCGGCCGTGAGACGCCCAGTTCCAGGGGAGGGCAGCGCCTCCGGGCCATGGTCGCGGATGTTCAGGCCCGTCCCCTCGCGCCCGCCCAGGGGGCGTCCGGGGCTCCCCGGCTGCGCCCCCGCGCCAGGCCTTCCGCTCGGGCTGCGCCGCCGAGGGTGTGCGGGCTCACCGGGCATGGGGGCGCCCCGGAGCTGCTCCGGGCGACCTGGGGGGCAGGGGCGTCCGCCCTCCGGTGGGACACTGCCCGCGCAGCGCCTCCGCCGCCAGGCCTGCGCAGCCCCGCACCTCGGGGGCCCGTCGCCGCCGCTGCTCCCCGCGGGGCTCCGGGAGGCGCCGCTCGCTCCCCGCCCCCGCCGTCGGGGTTCCTGGGAGCGCGGCCGGGGTCCCTGCTGGGATCACCCGCCCACCGGGGAGGGGGCCCCGACGAGCACGTCCGACCTCCTCCTCCTCGGGCCTTGCCCGGCCTCGTCTTCCCGACGCGGCCCTTCTCCCCTTCGCGGAAGCAGAAAGGTGGAGGGGCTGCAGGGAAGCACTGATGCCGGCAGTGTGGGGCAACGAGAGTGTAATATATACACGGTACTTCCCGTACTTGCTACTTCCATAACCACTTTCCCAAAATACTACGTTTCAAGCGGAATGAAGGGAGTGCTAGGGTCCAGAGAGTCACTGAAAGCCGCTGGTTCTCAGGTGTGGTCGGGATGGCCTTTCCGGAAGCAGGCTCCATTTGGAACCCGCAAGAACGCGTGGCCCGCCCTGTGTCAGCCGCGGAGAGCGCGGCGGGACCCGGACGCCCCTGTCGTCTGTGCGAAGCGCCGAGCCGGCGGGTGAGCTGGCGCGTGACACCGCGCCCTGTGATGACCGCACTGCGGGCGAGGTAGGAAAAGAAGTGCTGGTGGCAGTAGTGAGCCCGCGCCCACCTGGGCCTGGGAAAAGCTGGCTGGCCACCAAATTCACCGCCAGTTTCAGATTCTACCCTGGCCCGGGAAACCCAGAGGACCCAACTCACACTCACTTTGGATCTCACTTTCCATAAAACGAATTATAATACCGATCCTGGGGGTAAGACTTGAGACCACTATTTAAATGGTCATGCCTCAGAGTGAAAGGAATGGACTACACACAGAGACACAGTATGAACCCGAGGTATAGGAAGATGCTGGAGTAGGCAGAATCTAGACGCGAGCCAAGGTCCGGTCGGCGAGAACTACGGGGAAAAGCGCAGAAGAGCCTCTAGCGAAAGGCCCCGGGACTCCGCTGCGGCAGGACCCCGGGGGTGTGCAGTGGACACATCCCCATCCTGTGCTGCCCCCACACTGCAGCCAGCCATGCTCCAACAGGGAAATGGCGCGATGTGACCACTGTATGACCCTTCCACTGGGGCACTCGACCAGGATGGACAAAATAACCTAAGTAAGCCTGTGCAAGAACAAATGCGGCACGAGGGCCCCCCACCCCCACCCCGGGGTAGGGCAAGGAACGGTGCAGCCAGCAGCCAGCTCAAAGTCCGCCCTGAGGCCTAACTTAGATGTAGTCAGGGGAGGAAGAACCCAAAACCCAGGAAGTCGAACCCACATAAAAACCTAACTCTTGCAACCAAAGGGGCACTCCAGTCTTCCCGAGTGGCCCTCCAGGACCCCTCCACATGTACTTTGACTTCTAATAAACTCTGCTGCTTTCACTTGCAACCCGGTCTCTCAACTGAATTTTTCCCCTTGAGAAGACAAGAATTGGGGAAAACAATGTGTTGACAGGTAATGGTTTGACTATTTTTAGAAAATGTCACTCAATAAATGAAAATATGAATATATACACAATTGGAGATAGTGAGTCCTGTGACTTATTAGGCTAAAGAGTGCGAGAAGGAAAGAGAGAGGAAGGGAAGGGAGGAATTACAGAATCTTGGGAGCATAAACTCACAGTTGAAGGGGTGAGGGGGATGTGCTGGCGATGTGGTAGGTGAACTGTTGTGGAAGGTGAGCTTGGTTAGGAAACACACGAAATCAGTTTTGACAACTGATTTTTGATAGATTACCTTCCAGATAGGAGCATTAATAGAAAGAACCTTTTTAATTTTTTTAAAACGTTAATATTTCATATTTTAAATGCACTATTAAGAACCTTTCTGATTGATTGATTGATTGATTGATTGATTGGAAAAGGAAAGAACCCAGCATCTGGTCGTTGAGGACTTTACAAGACCATTCCTCATTTAAGCCAAGTCTGCTTAAGGCCAGAAGAAACTCAGACTTAATGGTTTGCCAATTTTTTTCCCTGAACAACTTACTACAAGATAACAAACATACAAAGAAAAAATTTGGTAAATCATTTGCAAGGTTGCCAAATTCAAACCAGCAACTACCATTTCAAATATTCCTGGGTGATTATGTTGTATGAATGGAAATCCTAGTTTAAAATGTTAACAAAGTTGCTACTCAGTATGTAGTTATTTTGGGAGGTTATTTTGAAGGGCAAAACAGTGCTGCTAACCAATTGTATTAACTCAGTCCCAGACTTAATCTAGTGGGAAATACCATCACCAGTGTAAGAAAAGCTTTCTCTTTAGCACAATGAAGAAAAATAAGGAGCCACTGAAGCTATTTCAGATAAATTCTACAAGTACCTACTGAAGGCTTAAGTCACTTTGTGGGAAAAAAATGTGTTAAATAATGACCAGCACTTTAAAATCACTACAATGTAAATGTGTATTTCATAAATATTGGTTTATGTCACCTGGTGACTCAAGTAACACAGCTACAAGTGCAACATAAAGTATCACAGAAGGGGAAAACACAATGGAAATCTCAAGACCAGAACACATTCTTAAATGGAAGGTAGATCAAATGTACCGTTTTCACATGTTAAAAGTTTCTAAAACTTGGATTTTCCTGTTACCAAAAATGGTAACTTCCTAATCATCTCATACACAGTCTTATAATAATTTCTGTACACCTCTAAAACTCTTCATATTTGATTACACTTCCTTGGTTGCCAGCAAAAATCTTCACTGAAATCAAAAATACCCTTCAAAGCAGAATTTCTTTTCCAGAAACAATACAACTTGAAAACTTGAAGAGTCACAGTGCCCTCTAGTGACCCACTGATAAGACCCACTTTCTTTCAGTCTCAGAGAACAAAAAGTTTAAGTGATTCTTACACGTTTTCAGGGATTTTTGTTTCCCCATAAGTATTTATAAATGCCAATTTCTATTTCTGAGGAGCAAAAGTATAAGTTACAATCAGTCAGCCACATAGCACACTGGCGAATGATTCCTTTTGTTCACTGTTTGCACAATAACAATGCATCTGCAGGGCAAAAATGTCTTAACTCCAATCCATCCTGCAAAACAATGTGTGTTTAAATGTACAAATACAAAATTCTTAATCTAGACCTGTCACAAAGACAACTTTGTAGAGTTGTGGACCTCTGTTCTAGTCCTAAATCTGTTCTTGCCTGACAATGAGACCTGTGCCAAGGAACTTGATCTCACCACACCTCACTTTTCTTCATCTGTTAAAAAAAGAAAAGATTGGTAGTGTTGGTGAGAATGCAGGGAAATGGACTCTAAACATTTCTAGTGAGAGCATTGGTACTACAGCCTTTCTAGAGGGAAAGTTGGCAGTAACTCTTAAATTAATAGGAGTGTCCTAAGTACGTTGGCAGTAACTCTCAAAACAAGGAGTTTCCAAATGTGCGTTGCCTTAGTGCCAGAATAATGGCTAATATTTAACTCTTGCTCTGATTCCCAAATACTGTTCTAAGTGTTTTACATATACTTGCTGACTTAATCTTCACAAAGATACTCTGAGACAGTGCTATAAAAACCCCATTTTACATATCAAGAAACTAAGACTAGTATTTGTCCATTTATCCAACTAATAATTGGTAAAGCCTGGATACAAATCCAGGCTTTATGTTTCAAATTCCATGCTGCTAACCATTACAATATAATTCCAGAACTTCATTTTCTGGGAATTTATCCTAAGATAATTAGGGATATGCACAAAGATTTTTCAATCAGGGTGTTTACTCAGCATCATTTATAAGAAAAAAAAAGGAAAATAACCTAAATGGCCAAGAATAGAGCATTCACTTAAATGATTATGTTAAGCCAAACCATTGATTCTGTCCTTTAAAGAACACCCAATAACATGGAAAATGTTCCCAAATATGTTAAGTGGAAATAGCAGGTTAGAAACAGACATACATGCATACATACATATGTACAGTGTACTACCATTCTTTAAAGAAATACATATTTAAGAGAAAAGAAGGAAAATTACCAGATTGTAAGTAATAATTACATGTAGGTGGTAAGACTAGGGTGTAGTGATTTTTTATTTCTTTTTTACATCCTTTTTCCAATTTTTCTATAATTAATTCTAAAAATATCTTACTTTTTTAAAGGAGGTTCAGGCCAAATGTGCTCTAAGATAGTTTCTAGCTCTAAATTTCTCTGATTTTTGACATGGTAAAAAGATAATAGTCCTGAGTTTTAGAAGTAAGGGGAGAGAAAAGACTTACCATCTCTCTAGTGATTCCCAGAACTGACCTGGGCTAATCAAAGTACAAACTTTCTGCTTCCCTCTTGCAGGAGCAGGGTGAGGCCGGGTGACTCTTATAATCTAACAGTGTGGGGATCTACTAATTTACTCCCATTGCATTATTTCAATACTCTGTCTACCACATAAAATAGCACTCTTACAAACCAAATGCAGATGGGGGCCATCATGTACTGCTGGCTATTATAAGCAATTCAACTAATATTGACAAATTTTAATTTCATGTTCAGTTTCTTAATTTTCTTGAGAAAAAATTCGTCTTAAAATAGACAAAAAAAATTGATAATAAAAAATTTTAGACATAAAAGTAATGAAAGTTAGACCCACCAACACTGAGTAGAGAGAATGTATTCTTGTCCACATTTTCAACTACATGCTCATTTAAAGGAGTCAAGATTTGTGTTTTGGTGCTCAAAAGATACAAAATCAGATCTCCCCCCAAAAATATATTTGAAATTATGGGGGTGGGGAGGAGTTCAGTTGAAAGAAAGTTTTGTTTTAAGCAGAAGATTGTCCAAAGGTTCACATTAGTCCTGGTTACACAGAGTAAAAAAAAATAAGAAAGTTTTGTTTTAAGCAGAAGATTGTCCAAAGGTTCACATTAGCCCTGGTTACACAGAGTAAAGAAAAGCCACTCTGGACATGGTGAAAGCATTTATAAAGAGTTTAAGCAAGAAAGACTCTTGAAAAATCTTCCTTGAAGTTCCAGAATTTAAATATTTGTCACCTTTCCTGAAGAAACTTGGCATATTCTTGGGGCAGCAATTTTTATCTGTGGTACAGTAACCTAAATGAATCTCAAATTGTACAGGAAAAGATGAAGTTACATTATTTCAGAGGCAGATGCATATTACCAGGGTCTATCTTATCCTAGATAGACCTAGTTTCATGGTACACCATGTCACTTTGTGCATGAGGACATCTGCCACTGGGTGTACCCCAGTAGAAAACAGGGGCTGCAACTCATCTGAAAAAGGATGGGTGAATAAAAATGAAGGGTAAGATGGTTCATCTCTCATTCCTACCACTCAAAAAGAAGTATCTCCTGATGTGACAGTCTCAACAAAAAAAAACGTATGTACACACACTCACAAAACTTTTGAGAATAAAAACAAAGACCAAGGCAAAATTGAAAAACTCCGTGAAAACAGTTTGGCAAGAGTGGGCATCAAGGCAACATGAACTGTTGGTAGCCTGTACTGTTGCTTTGACTGCTTGGGTAATTCATCAGATAACACCTTCCCCCTCTCACTGCAAACTCTACTTCAATTCCCTTACCTGAGTTTTCACTCTGCTTTCTTACAGTCCTGTAAAATGTTCTACTGGAGGCAGCAGGTACACACATAGCCCAAATGATCTATAATTAAGGTGGCAAGAAACCAAGAGAAAGAGCAGACAGTAGTAGTTCAATTATTTCCTTTCCATAGGTAGCATATGGACTTAGCAGTCTAATAACACTTTTATGTCTCAGCTAAGGCTGACAGTACATCATTATACTCAGATGGAAGCAAGAAGAACGTGCCTAGCAACTTGGACTTGGAACGCCTGGGCTTTTGTCAATTTACGTCATAATCTTAATATTAAACAGGCTGCTCTCATGTGCCAGTCATCACCTCATTTTATGTTTTTCAAACACAGGAAGATTAAATAGCCTTTCCTGAAAGTATTTTAGCTCCTTAGATATAGAACAGTAGTGCTATTTAAGAGTCTCTCCTTATAAATGTATACATAAAACTGCCATGAGTCTTGACAGAAATTATATCAGTAAGTTGGGGGACCTACCATGAATAATATTTTTCATTAGCCACAGTATGCACATAACTCAGCCTCCTTTTGGAAATCAGTGGGATACCAAGGACTGTTCCTTGGACCCCATTACCCTTGTATTCATGTGCTATATGTATATATGAAGTAGTTATTAACACTTTTATTTCTATTTAGTTTTATCTTTTTTCTGTTAAATCTCTATTTGTCTATATTTTATAATGCAAAAAAAAGTGTGTGTCTTAGGGTTATGTGTTCAAACATTTTAGATGTCTAGTTCATTATATGGACTCAATTAAAATTGATAAAGGAAGACAAGAAGGAGAGAATAAAGAAAGGCAGGAGACCTGAGAATTAATCAGAATCCCTGGACCATCAGTCTACCACATGCCTTCCCATAGCAAAGCACAGGGAAAGAACTGCACCGGTAACATGTGACCAGGGGGATGGAGACATCTCTTCTCTCTAGTAGCCTACCGTGATGTCTAATTGGGTCAATCTAGGAGAAAAACAGAGCTCATTAATCTTTCTTCTTACTCTATGGTGAAGGAAGAAATATTGGGGAAAATTAATTTCTGTCAGGAAATCCAGAAATACTGGTTGGGGATGAAAATAACATATCCAGTCCTCAGTCCCAGGTAGATAGCCTACCACATAGCTCGCATCCTCCTGGCTTTCTCCCTGCAGATACCAGTGAAAAAGAAGAAGAGATCGTTATATAGACAATGAGTCTGAGTCCTAACTCTTGCAACTCTTTTGGACAACAGAAAAATGGAATAGAAAAATATTGTCAGCAGAATTATAATTAATTATGATTAAAAATATACAAAGTGTGTGTATTATCCCTAAGAGGACCCATCCTCTTCAGTAGTCATGGATATTTGGAGTCTGAAGTAACTTCGAGGAGAAGAGAATTCGATTTTATGAATCCATAGTCCTCATCAACTCAGGGAAGAGAGGAAATGTCCCAGTCCAAACCTGATCTGGAAGCCAAAACTTTTCCCAACATTATATGGATGGATGTTGTTCTAATATAATACCTTCTCCATTCTTCTCCCAATACTAATATTCTCCTGTCATATGTCAACCTCCAGCGAGAAAAGTTGTGAGTTGAGTGTCTGTCTCATACTTATCTTCTCCGTGTCATCCTATGGTTTATCCATATACTTGGAAGACCTAAAGTAAATGTTACAAAGGGCCATAAAACAGTATGGAGAAGAAAAATGTGATAAAAGCAGCTATATTGTAAACCAATTGATGGAGGCAAATAAGACACAAAAAGAAAGTTATTGTAGCTAAGAATTCAAAGCTTCTCTTTTGAGTGAATAATGTCATATTCCTGCTTCAAACACAAAGAGGGGTTTGAATGTTTTCTTCCATATCTTGCATAGCCATTCCAAATCTGTTGCAGTGTTATTAGACCTTTCCAAGATTAGTGCTAAACTTCTGCAAGGTCCAGTATTTTAGGATTCCTTTTGTAAAAGAATGGAAGTAGCCAAAGATCCTTCCCCAAAGTCCTAATTTCAACTGGACAACTGGACTTCCTGTGGAGTCTTGAGAATGTATATTACCTTCCCAGGTCAAGGCCATGACTTTCTCATTGGTAAAATGGAGCTAAATCATCTTCCTATACTTTTTTCATAAATTGTCTTGAAATCCAAAAACCCACTGGGAAGTTTTGAAACTTTTTTGTTGTTGTTGTTCCTCCAAAGATAAAAAGGGATCACCCCTCCGATGAGGGAAGACATGAAATCTGCAGCATTGTCATTTTAGATGCTTAAATGTACAGCATTCTTAGAAAGGAATCTTAAACCTTCAGCCCTGGATAACCTCTCACAGTTGAGCCACTGTTTTAATACATTCTTATAATGGCAAGGTTTTAGAAAAGAGGGTAAAAATACCTTCTTTGGGTAATTTGTGTGAAAATGGAACAGCTCATTAAAGACTCCCTCGATGAGAATGTGTAAACACTGGCCTTGGCCACAAAGAAACAATTTCCTGGGGCAAACTTCATGGTCTGATTTCCCAGAAATATCCTGGAAACCTAACAGAAGGAAACGCCTTTTTCTGCTTTGTCTGTAGCCACAAAATATATGCATAGGTTCCCACCCAGCCCACTTTTAACCCTGTGCCCCCCAAAAAGAACAAAAATAGTAACAAAAGCCCCATAATGAAGCCACTGTACGTGTAAAAATACTGCCTGCACTACCTACACGTGAAGGTCGATATAATTATGGTTGAAGAAACTGAGTTCCTTTAGAGTGGAAATGTGAACAGGTGCCCTGTGATATATCCTAGGCAAGAAACCATTCAAGGTTGTTCCACTCCTCTCAGCTCTACGTAGTTTAAATCCATCCTAGGGAGAATAGGATAGTACTTGATAATTTACTCAATTTATAATATTTATTGGATCTAAGTGAACATTTACAACAATACAGCTAACTATCAAATATTAATGTTGTTAAAACTATCATTATGGTAATTGTTGATGTAACAGAAGAAAGTTTAGAACAAATCAGACACGGAAGAGTCTATTCTTTTATGCATAACTATATCTCTACTACCATCTTGTCCAAAATCAGACTTTTCAATGCCTTTCTATCCTACTCCCATCCCATCAAACTAGTTCACTGCCAAGATTGGCCCCTTATGTTAACAGATTGGAAACTATACTCAATATTGACTTCTTTCCTTATCCTCAGTTGATCAACATTCCTTTTAAATATTTCTTAGAAATGTCTCCCATTTCCTCTGCCACTAATATGGTACAGGCCTTTGGCATCTTGCTTTGATGGCTTCTAACCTGGCCTTTCCAGTCCTGGTTCTAAACACTGGTTACACTTTAGAATTACCTCAAAAATGTTTTAAATACCCCAAACCTCTCAAACAAACTTACCTAAAGGGTAAGTTCTTGTTGCTTGCCTGCTTCACTCAAAATAATCAGAACTTTTACTGTAGAGGCATATGGAATCTATTTTTTTATTACTTTATTACTTTTAAAGGGTAGTGTTTTATAGTAATATTTGTATTTGTATTATCAAAAGACACACAGGTATTTCTGGTCCCTGAGTATTAAATTCCTGTGCCATTTATTTTATAAGAGAAACCAACCCAAAATTTCCCACAGGTTACAAATTGCAATTACTGAGTTAAAAATAGTCATTGCTATTTTATGGTGTGATTGAAAGAGAACAGGACTAAGAGATTTGGATTTTAGATCCAATCGTTGCTTAAGTTACTTATTCTACTGAGCCTCAGTTTTCTTTTTTTTTTTAAATGGGAATAATAATGTTGTTCCTACATACCTCACAGAATTGTTAGGATTAAATGAGATAATATGTATAAAAAGTATGAACAACTACAAATCCCAAATGCCCTCCTCTTCAGAATATGCATTTTATTTCTAAATAGACTATGAAATCCCTGGATTAACTCTAGTTTGTTATGAGTGAATATTGGTAATTAAGCAATATTCTACAAAGAAGAAAAATATTTCACAATAGAGTTATTACTGTCTGTAATCAGTTTTGCTTACAATATACTAGAGGCAGCCCTCTCTATTTAAAGACACTATAAGACAGAGTATGTAAAACCCCACTCAGGCTGCCAGCACTTTCTCCCTTATCTGTAATCACTCCCCCACTGTCCTTGGCAAACACTTCCTAAATCTGCAACTAATTCCCACCACCTAATTTTAAAAACAAGAAAAAGCAGACCAATGAACAGGTACTATTTCTTGCTTCCACATTGGTTCATCAAGCCTGGTTATCTTCTAAACTCCCCTGTGAAGTGTGCTAAGGAGAAATACAGGAGAAACTGCTGCTGAGAGTAAGAGAGCTCACATCTGATGAGGGTTCCTACTCATGTGTTTTCCTATGAGAAATAAGAGTGTGTCCAAATGTAAATTAACAGGATGAGACTGAATAAGTGTAAGGAGAAGATAGAGGGCCAAGACCAGTTTAAATCCAAAGCCACACCACATACACTCAGACTGATTTAAGTCTGCCTTGGATCCTAGGTCCCCACTTGAAGATTAATCTAGTCTATCTCCTGATTCAGGGGCAATAAGAGTAATTGAAAAGACCTGAAGAGATTTCTAATCATATCCCAATATACCAACTAAATCCTACTAAAGTTCATATCCCACAGAATTTTGGCCACCATCCAAAAGACAAACAACAACAAATGCTGGCGAGGATGTGGAGAAAGGGGAACCCTCCTACACAGCTGGTGGGAATGTAAACTAGTTCAATCATTGTGGAAAGCAGTGTGGAGGTTCCTCAAAAAAAAAATCAAAATAGAAATACTATTTGACCCAGGGATTCCACTCCTAGGAATTTACCCTAAGAATGCAGGATCCCAGTTTCAAAAGGACATATGCACCCCTATGTTTATCGCAGCACTATTCACAATAGCCAAGAAATGGAAGCAACCTAAGTGTCCATCAGTAGATGAATGGATAAAGAAGAGGTGGTACATATACACAATGGACTATTATTCAGACATGAGAACAAAACAAATCCTACCATTTGCAACAATATGGATGGAGCTAGAGGATATTATGCTCAGTGAACTAAGCCAGGTGGAGAAAGACAAGTACCAAATGATTTCACTCATCTGTGGAGTATAAGAACAAAGAAAAAACTGAAGGAACAAAACAGCAGCAGACTCACAGAACCCAAAAAATGGACTAACAGTTACCAAAGGGAAAGGGACTGGAGGAGGTGGGTGGGAAGGGAGGGATAAGGGGAATAAGGGGCATTTCGATTAGCACACATAATATAGGCAGGGCACAGGGAAGGCAGTACAGCACAGAGAAGACAAGTAGTGACTCTACAGCATCTCACTACATTGATGGACAGTGACTGTAATGGGGTATGTGATGGGGACTTGATAATGGGGGAAGTCTAGTAACCACAATGTTCCTCATGTAATTGTGTATTAGTGATATCAAAATTAAAAATAAAAATAAAATAAAATGTTCAGTTAAGGATTTGTAATGCAGGACACTTTGAAGCTTGACCTTGAAGGATGAATAGGACTTTGCTATTCATTCAGGTGGGGTTGAGAGGACAACGTTCAAGAGAACAGGAGTGGCATAAGCCAAAGTGGAGGACCACATAAATGTATAAATTACTAGTTATGTCCAAACAAGGAAAAATTTTAGATCCCACCAGGAAGTTTGGATTTCTTTCTATAAACATATTATGCCAAGTCATTAATGCTTTTTTAAGTAAAGGAGAGAGATGATTAGAATGGTGCATTAGAAAGATTATCCTAATAACAGTAAAGGCTGCACTAGTGTGGATAAAGACGGAAGACAGAAGGTTATTGCAGTGGTATAGCAAGAAGGAATGAGTCAGCGGCAGTAAGGTTCATATAATGACACTTCAGAGGGAGAACCAAGCAAAATCAGCCATTGATTAAAATGTGGAGGGTTCAAAAGAAGAAACGATTATAGGTGATTACAGAGATACCACTTTTAAAATGTTAGGAAGCATAAAAATTAAGCACATCAGTAAGTGAAAGATCAGTTTACTTAGGGAAGATTGAGCTTCAGCTATAAGTTATTCCTGAAAATAAAGATTTTACTTATGGTCCATCCATTAGAATACTATTAGTATCAATAACTGCAATATTTTTTTAAATGGCCCAAACCAAACTCTTAAGACTGTATCCGGAAATTGAACAATCCTCCAAGAGGATTCTCAACCCTTATTCAAACAGGTAGGAATTCAATGACTAGTTTGCAAGTCCCAGCCTCTTTAATATTAGAATTTACAACACAGACTAAGCTATAGTATGTAAAAACAGAAGGTGTGCCAATACTCAGCAGTAAGTAAAAATAAGCAATGTTACTAACCTCACCAAAAACATTAATTTCTTCCAAAAAGAAAGGGTCTCATTAAAAGAATTCAGGCAAGTTACTTGAAAATAGCAGACAACAGAACTTTTTGTCAGAACCCAGCTTCCCACCTCAGACTCAGCCCTCTCAGAATAATTGATTGAGAGGTAAATGGGACCAAAGAGTCCATCTAATGCAACCTTCCTCGATTAATAAAACAAAACAAAACACTAATGTCCAGTGATATTAAGTAAGTCACTTTGGTAATAAATGACAGAAATGGAATGTTTGTCTCCTGACTACCCATTTCAGTCCCATATTTTCAAATGTTTCTTTGAGTCATGAATTAACCCAGTGGACTTGGCATTAATCTGTGTCCCACCAGAGCAGGCCTCCGGAGAATTCTGACCTGCCATATTGATGAGTTATGGGGGTTGCTTCTGGCTAGGTTTGGGCAGAACTTCTCAAGCAGCTGGCAGAGGTGAGGGATGAGTGACTACACATGTGTGTGCTTAGTAAGGAAAAGGTTAGAGAGGGGAAATACCTTCTTCAGAGGTGCCCTCCACCCTCCCTTTCTGGATTTCTTTCCCAATTACTTAGCTACCCTGTGTCTGCTAAGAGATCTGAATCAAAACATTTAATGTCCTCTGTCCTCCAGCCTGCCCCCATCTCTCTCACACACTCCCCAGTTATCTATCCCTATTTCTTCCTTGGGAAAGTGCTTAAAAATCACTACTCTGTGGAATACAGAAGCAATGGCATTTAAACTTCAGAGTTTGGGAAGCCACAGTGAAAAGGCCCCTTCATTACACTATTACAGGAGCAGAAACCAAATGCTTTATCAAAAATAATTGGAAAATCGGGGTCCTCTGGGAGCAGGACCCAGGAATCTATTTGACAAACTAAAGTCATTAATCCAAAAGGGATTCTAATGTTGAACAAGGTGAGAAAATCTCCAATCATACAATGTGTAATGATTTACTATGCATTTTATAATGTGTACTATGAAGTAATACATAATAATATAATGTGAATGCAATTGTTTTCCCTGAGATTACATTTTGGGTGTTGCATTTCAACAGCTAATCTAAAACTCTTCAGCAGGAAAAAGGCTACACAAAACTGCTGAATATGACAAAGCAAGTACTCGAACTAGAAGGTTTTGGAGATTTCACCCAGCATCTCAGTTTCTCATCTGGTTTCTCAGGCAGATGAATGCCTCATGCATTGCGGAAATTTCCCAAAGTTGCACATTCATGGAAAGGAAGATTGAGTGTACATACTTGCTTATTTTTCCCACCTTTTTCTTTAGATTGCAGATAGAGAGTAAAATTCCAAAGAAAGATATTAATTTCAACTTAATTCCAAAAAAAGGAAACAAAACTATACGTAAACCAAATTTGATAAACACTTTACCTTCCATAATCTAAATCATTTACTTCTTCTCTTGTTAGGTGTCAGATGAAGATTTATGTGCCCCAAAATATTCAAGTCGCTTGACACTTTACATAAGAAAAAACAGCCGGCCTCTCACTTAGTGAGACTCTGCTTTGTGACTATTTATATGTGGAGTAGAATAACAAATCATTAGGACATGTTTGAGAGGGGGGACAGGCATGCATAACTACAGTTATTATATTTCATGTGTCAGTCTACTATCTCAGCAGCATTTATAGGGCCCACAGGAGGATTTTTTTGATATTTTTCAGTTAAAACCAGCTGGTAAAATTTATAGCTTTTCTGGTTCACAGAAAACTATGGCCTTTGTACAGGAAGGGTGTCGGGCTTCTAGTAAGTAGAGAATAAATGATATTAACAAGAAATATTACTTTTCAACCTATTTTATACTGGCTTTATATCACAGTCTAACTTCAGTGTTTCTCCAGGAACTTCTAAAGTCACAGAAAAAGAAATCATATTGGAAAATTAGATTAGCTTTAAAGAATAAATATCTCAAGGGAGGAACAGTTTTCTGTGTTAGATGAAGTTTCTTTTAGGTAAAGTCAGATTGTACCTACATACAAATATCCCTTAACAAAAACAAATTATACTTATTAGCTAAGATAAAGCTTACTCATCAAGATCTGCTATATCTTGCTCTATATCAACACTGAATATTGCCTATTATATGAAATATTTTTCCATACAGTAGACAGCAGGAAAATATAAAGAAAATGGGCTAGTTTTGGGTTATTATCAAGTGACACACTCAGGAGACCACAGAACAAGTTTCAGGATATTTGGGATGCATTGAAATTATACTTACTGTGGTAGAATGAAGATTTTGATAGCATGAGTGTTTCAAACATAAGAGAGGATTCTGGTGAAGTTGCAATGCTCTATATTCCTTAACCTAACTGGTTACTTTGTGAAAATCAGTGAACTATATTTTTTGTATGCTATTCTATACATTTGTTATCTTTTATACTAAAGACAAAAAAACTAAAATTATGGAACTTTTGGAAGAAAACAATTGATAGAATGACTTCATCAAAATGTTAAACTTCTGCTTTTCAAAAGTTAAGAGGATGAAGACAAACCACCAACTAGGAGAAAATATTTGTAAATCACTGATTGGATAAATGACTTGTATCAGAACATATAAAGAAGACCTTAAAATTCAACAATCAAGACATTTGAAAAACTCAATTTTGAATATGAGCAAAGGATTGAACTAAAGAAGATATGCAGATGGCAAATAAGAACATGAAGAGATGCTTAATATCATTAGTTATTGGGGCAACATTATTTAAAACTACAATGAGATACAACTACCTACCTATCAGAATGTCTAAAATTAGAGACAAAAGACTACAATCAAGTGTTGGAGAGGATGTGGAAAAATTGGAACACTCACATACACTGCTAATATGAATGTAAAATGGTCCAACCACTTTGGAAAACAATTTGGCAAATTCTTAAAAAGTTAAACATCTGTCTACCATATGATACAACAATTTCTACCCCTTGGTACTTAACCCAGAGAAATGAAAACATATGTCCATACAAAGATTTGTACATGAATATTCCTAATATTATTATTTGTAATAGCCAAAACTGGAAACAGCCCAACATCCATCAACAGGTGAATGTGTAAATAAAATGGTAGCATGTCCATACGATGGAATACAACTCAGCAATAAAAATAAAAATAAATTATTGTGATTTGCCCCAACATGAATGAATCTCAAAATAATTATGGTAAGTGAAACAAGCCAGACAAAAAAGACTGATATTCTTTTATTTGATTATGTAAAATTCTTGAAAATGCAAGTTAATCTATACAAGAAAAAACATAGCAGTGGTTGCCTATCAGGTGAAAAGCAGTACAGAGAGGTTATAAAAGGACACAAGAAAACTTTTGAGATAATCAATAATGTCATTATCTTGATTGTGGTGATGATTTCATGGCTCTAAACCTATGTCAAATCTTATCAAATTTTCTACTTTAAGTGTGTACTTTATTTTATTGTGTATTATACCTCAGTAAATGTGTTTTTAAAACCTATAAATCAAATAAAACATAATCATAAATAGAAATAATATTTAAATAACATAAGATAAACACTAAGAAGTAGTTTAACCAAAATTATGCTTTACAACAGGCTGGAGACTGGATTATTTAATTTGCATTTTCCTGATTTCTAGTGAGGTTTTTCATTTCTACCCATACCCATTGGTCATTTGGGACTTTTCTGTCTGTGAATTGCTAATTCATGCACTTTGCCCATTTTGATTGTTTTTTCTGTGTTATCCTTGCTAATTTGCAGAAGTTCCTTATATATTCTAGATATTAATCCCTTTATTGGTTATATATACTGCAAATAGCTTCTTTCAGTCTGTCCCTGTCCATCAGTTCCATCTACTCCTCCTTTGCAGGCCACCTTTCTCTGCCCAAACCACTGGGCAGGTCACAATTCAACTGACTTTATATGTCAGTTGTTTGAACCTTCTCACTCACTGCTAATCCGAACTTTAATATTCTGAGTAAACAACAAAATATTTTAAGGGACATAGAATCCTATAATACAGAGCATTCATCAATGAGCTTGCCTGGTGAATAAGTCTGCACCAGCCAGAGAAATTTATACACAATTTTAAAAAATAGCAGGCTGTGTAAAGTGGTGATAAGAGAAAAAATACGTTTTGTTAAACTTAGTCCACCCCTCACAAATTTCCCCACATCCACTTATTTGTTTATGAGGCAGTAAAGTGCAATGATAAACCTTTCAGATGATGGTCATGATTTCAAACCCCAGAGTCTCCATTTTCTCTGTAAAATGTGGTTGGCATTAGCTAACTCATAGGACTGTTTCGAGGATAAATTATGATAGTGTATGTAAGTGGTTAATTAGCATAGTACCTGGACCATAGTTAGCACCCAGCAAATGGTAGCCATGATTACTACATAGACTGCCCTTGCCTAGCCCATTCCTCCTTTCAACCTGGCAAAGCCCCTTCTATCTATCTTTAAAAGCTCAGTTCAAAAGACATCTCTTCCATAAAATCATCCCCAAATCAGTGCAAGCCAACTCCAGCAGACCACTGCTAAACCACATTTTCACGCCCAGAATATTAATCACTCTCTTCACTGTGGTCTCAAGCACATTATTTATTTGACTTATCTGTATCTGAGAATACTATAATGAATTCAGTTCATAACTATTTCCCACAATAAACGTGAACTACTTGAAATCAGGAATAATTACCTAGGTTACCCATTTTTAATACAATGAAGGGTTGTGTTCCTAAATTTAGCTAGCAACTAGGCTAAACACATCATATGGATACCAAATGATAAAGGGATCAGTCCAAAGAAAAACAATTTTGGCCTGTCATAAAGAAACCTGTTTTAAAATTACACAGGAAGGAGAAAGAAGAAAGAAGAGGAGGAGGAAGGAGAAAGAAGAGGAAAGTGGGGAGGGGGGGGGAGAAAAAAGGTGGTTAAGAAGAAGCCTGAAGAAGATTGGAAACATAACAATGTCCTACAAAACTGGTCACAAGTATGTAACAATGTCTTACAAAGTAGTTCAACTACACACACCATATGAATTTCATCAGTAGAGTTTAAGATGCTATACTTAAATCAATATGTATCTATCATTGATTAAAGGCAGACTGTTAGTGACCTTTGATTTTTAATTTTATGTAAAAAAAGCTATAGTCAGTTTTCTCAACAAATCATTGTGAAAGCTCACATAATGAGAAACTTTACTTACATATAGAAACTTTCACTTCTGGGTAAAAATTAGTACTGAATTAAAATTATCTTTTATGGGTCCCTGTCTGTAATACTCACCTTCCTGAAAAGGTGTGATATATTGCAACACCTGTAGTGTGAAAGTCAAATTCCCCAGTCTAAAGATATTTCCATTTTGTTTTAATGGTGATTTAATAAAGAAAGGAACATAAGTATGATTCAACATTCAAATAAAATACAGTTTAATATTTCAGCAGAACGTTTTTTATTTTGTTTTAATTTTTTACTTCTGAAGTATAGTAAGACATGTTACCTTTATTTAACATCCACGTACCCGAATAATGTTTACCCTACTCTCACTAGTAAAAATCATTTGTAAAATTAAAAATGAATGTTTATGATTTTATACATTATTCTTGTCTTTTGAATAATTAACCTATTTCTAAAAAAAAAATCCAAATGAGAGTGGTTTAACAACAACAGTAATTTTATCATTTCTTGGTTTGTATGAGCCAAGAATTTAGGGAAGCCTCATCTGGTTGGTTCTGGTGTGTGGCCTCTCATGCATTGCATGTATTATGTGAAGCTTTAGAACTTTGCGAGGTCTTACAAGGAATATTCTAGCCCTATTAGATAACTGAATAATTTGTTCATTAATTCACCACTCCCTTTCATTTATGATGAGCAGCAAGGAGAAGCCAGATCATTGAGTTCATTGGGCACACAGTCTGTGTCCCACATTCACGCAGGCAAGAATTTTGCTAAACTTTCTGCTATTATATAATGAGGGTCCCCTTTTTTCCAGTTCCAATTACATGTTCCTCACTTTGCTTTAAGCCCTCACAGGCAGACTTCTGGAGGCCCTCTGGTCTTCTGCTAACATTCTCCTTGAGTTCCTTCCAGCTTTCCCTAACACCCTCTCTAGGTGTTTCAGGATTTCACTAACTGTCACTTCCTAAAGGATTCTGTCCACATTAGGTTTTTGGTATGTTTACTCTCCATTTCTGCATCAAATTCTGCAGCAGTTACCTATTGCTACAGGATAAACCACCCCCAAAATGTAGTTGCTTACAACAGCAGCAGTCATTTTATTATCTTTAATGATTTCTGTAGGTAGGAATTCAGAAAGGGCTCAATTTATGGTTCTGGCTCAGCTTCTCACATTTGTAGTTACACAGTAGCTAGACTGGAGCAGCTGGGATGGCTAGACACATCTCTCTTACCATGTGGATTCAATGTTTCTCTATTTGGTCTCTGCCTGGGGGCCCACTGGGCTTCCTCACAGCATAGCAGTGTCAGGGGAATTGGTCATCTTACCTGGTCTGATTTCCTCCAGAGCAATCATTCCAAGAGTACCAAATGAAAGCCTGTGGCCTGTCCTTAGCTATTATCGTAAATCATGCAAAGTCACTACTGAATTCTGCTTGTGAAGCAATTATAATCCAATTGTAGTTGGACTCCATCTTTTTACGAATGAGTGGCAAGGTTGAAAAGCCTTTGGCACAGGAGTTATTTTGTAGCCATTTCTCAAAAACTACAATCTGCTACATCGTAATATTTTTAGACTTAGTTCCATATGGTTTCTTTCTCTAGCTATTTTTAAGGAAGACCTAAAACAAAGCATCAGCTATTGAAACAGGATCCCTGTTGGGGCTGAAAGGAGGGGCTGTCATTAAATGCTAGGTAACCATGTTTTGTGTGGGGTTTTTTTGTTTGTTTGTTTTTTACCATGACTTCAAAATTGTGGGTCTGTAATCCTGACTACTATATGAAAGTAGGTTTTCAGTGTGTATTTTAAAAGGAATCCATGTTTCTTTTCTTTTGAAAAATGTCTATTTATATAAATAACAATTGCTTTGTAGTTATTCTTCTATGAAATGTTAGAATGTATTGCTATTGTGTACCTTAATTCCTCTACAATGAATGGTGTAAAATATCACACATTTATTTCTTCACTCATCTTTCAAACATGTAGCAACATATATAAAGCTTGCTTTTAAATAACTTTACCAATACACCAAATAACACCAAATATGACCAAATTAGTCATACCTGGTTGGTGGAGCTAAAACTCTTTTTTCACTTTTTTCTAAACTTTTTTATACATTAACCAAAATCTTCTAGTAAAGAAATTATTTTTGTTATTGTGAAGGAATCAAAACTCTTTTCAACTTAACTTTATCCTCTTTCATGGTATGTTAACATGCTAGAAACTTAAGAAAGATTATATTTGCAGTGATTCCAACACCTCCAAATGTCAGTATGTATTACCATAAGCATGTATTTATTAGAAAACAAATATATGGAAAGTTAATAAGCAGCATAATACATCTAATAACATATTTACATATATATGTAACTCACCCCTGCTTTAAAGATGTATTAATAAAATGATAAAATATCTTCCAGAAAAAGGAACTCATGCATCATAAGTGTGATGTGAGCTTATGTGACAGTGTGGAGAAGCAGGCCTTCTTAATCCATTCCTATAATCCACATAATGCCCCATCTGCCTTTACAACTGAGAGAAACACATATAGTGAGACAGTGAGACCATCTCTTGTCTCTATGTCTGGATGAAGTGACCTTTTCTGAAACTGAACATACTTTGGATTTTTTGGACAATCCAATTCCAACTGTTGTGTTTCCCAAGTATGTTTGTATGTCTTAATTTCCAATGGAGAAAATAGGTTCCATACCTACAGGTCTTCCATGGTAACATCTGTAGCAAGTCCTGTACTGACACACAAACATTGGTCCAGGTGAAAATGTTACTTGGCAGCCTTGAAATGGAAAGAGCAGGGGTTTTGGAGTCAGAAAGACCAGTGTCCGAATCCCTGCTGCCACATGTATTATCTCCGGGCTATTGAGCAAATAAGTTCCTTCTCTCTGAGCCTTTCTCACCCTGATTGTAGTGATAATGGAATCACAGGTGTCTGGGTATGCTCAAACCCATCAAATTATGTGTATTAAATATGTACAGTTCTTTATATCTCAATACACCTCAATAAAACTGTTGTAAAAATGGTATGTGGTATAACAAACCTACTTCATAATGTAGGTTTGGGGAATCTATGCAAGAATACAAAGGGCATGATGCATGAGTAGTCTGGATTTCTTTTTTTCGTGGTAAAGGTTTAGCTTTATTTACTTGGATTATTGCAGGGTTCTAAGAAATGCCAAGAAAAAAGAGGAAATAGAAGTATAACTGGAGTAGAGAAAGGGTTTCTTTCTTACAATAACATTGCTTTCCTTCAACAGCAATAGAATTTATTTCTCTGAGAAAGAGACTGCTAAGTCAGGCTACTAAGAGCATTTTAGCTTTAGTTCTTTGAGAACAAGGCTTAGATTCCAACTCCAACCGTTGTACAGCTGACTAGCTAAGGTTCATAACCCATTTTAATGCAAACACATGAAAACAATTAAACAGCTAAATTCCAGCCTGGCTTCTCAATACTATGGCTTATTTAGCTCCTAGCAGGGGATACTGCTATGGCCAAAAACCCTGGGTTACCACAGAGCGATTTGTGCAGAGAATGTAAAATCATATCAGTAGGTTTGTTACAAATCACATCTTGGCAACAGAATAAAGCCTGAATATTCAGTTAGCAGTGTGCATGTACCTCCTGTATAATCATGTCTACCCTAGAAGATTAAAGTGGAATATTAAAAATAACCTAGATAATTTGGGTAATAGGAATAATAAAACCTGCTGTTTATTCACAGATAAAAAATGTTGATGGTTCCAATATCTGAATTACATGAACTTGAATAGTTTGAACACCCACTTCTCATTTATGTTTACAGTTATTATATTTACAGGAAATTGTCTAACGTTCCATTTTCTTTATCTGTTTTGATATAGCTCAGTATTATACAATTGGCAGAATCAAGATCTTCCAAAGACATCATCTGCTAGTCTCAAACCTTTGTATTTAAATCCAGCTAAAAATGCAAGTAGAATTATTTCAATTTCTATAAATAGAATTTGAATCTTTTTTTAAAAATGCAATAATTGGAGGATCTCTAGATAATTGAAATGATCATTCATTTTTAGTCATAAAAATGTATGCATTTCAGAAAGAAACAAATCGTACCATTTGCAACAACATGGATGGAGCTAGAGGGTATTATGCTCAGTGAAATAAGTCAGGCAGAGAAAGACAAATACCAAATGATTTCCCTCATTTGTGGAGTATAACAACAAAGCAAAACTGAAGGAACAAAATAGCAGCAGACTCACAGGCTCCAAGAAGGGACTAGTGGTTACCAATGGGGAGGGGTGAGGGAGGGTGGGTGAGGAGGGAGAAGGGGATTGTGGGGTATCATGATTGGTGCACATGGTGTGTGTGGGGTCATGGGGAAGATAGTGTAGCTCAGAGAAGACAAATAGGGACTCTGTGGCATCTTACTACACTGATGGACAGTGACTGCAATGGGGTATGGGTGGGACTCGATAATAAGGGTGAATGTATTAACTACATTGTTTTTCTTGTGAAACCTTCATAAAGTGTATATCAATGATACCTTAATTAAAAAAATTTTTTTTAATTTAAAACAATATCACCTTCCACATAAGGGTTGCTGTAAAGATTAAATATGATGATTTACATTTTTAAAACCTGGACAAATAATAACCAACTCGTCTGGAAAAAAACTACAGAGTTGGAAATAAGAAAAAAAAATGTATGCATTTCATATCCAGCTCTCATGGAGCAATTGAGATGTTACTTTGAGATAAAGTTAAGTCTGCAGAAAAAATATGATAATATATCCTAAAGCTCTATGTCATATGTGTGATTTTTCATTCATTATAAAAATACCAGTGTGATGTAAGTAAAGGCATTTTGCCTCTAGGTTGTGAAAATAATTACTTAATAAAAATAGAAATGGAAGGAATCAACTACTATGAATGTTTAGAAAGTCAGCAGAGACATATTCCAAAACTTCTATATCTCAAAAAAATGAGAGAAAGCATCTTTCCTTTGGAAATCTTTGATTATGATTCAGCATATTCCAAAACATGAAGACCAATGTATTGTTGATTCAGTATTTTTTGTGTCATGATCTTTTAAGGAAAGTTACTTTTCAAATGATTATATCACTTCCTAAAATAAAATAATTTCCTACATTCTTAGAGATAATACTTGCTAAGAAGAAAAGAATGAGTAAGGGAATGAATTCTGCAATATCCTTAAGAGTCAGGATCTCGAAAATGGAAATGAAGAAAAAGAAATTTAGTCTATCTCTCCAAGTTAGTAACCTAAAAATCAATCTTTTCTCAAAACAGTAACAGAATCCTTTTCCAGGAAATCTATATAAATCATTTTTTTCTTGTGCATAGACTCTTGCTTCTTTCTTCCATCACTATTAAATACCATAAATTACCAATCCAGTGACTTTCTTAAATTTATCCAAAACTCCTACACAAGGAGACAGGCCCTCTTTTTTATGGAAATCTTTTCATGGCAAAATATATATAACATAAAATTGGCCATTTTAACCATTGTTAAGTGTACAATTCAGTGGCATTAATTACATATATGATGTACAATTGTCACCACTATCTGTTTGATAGGCCCTCTTTGTACAGAGAGACATAAAAACAGTCAAGATTTTTTTTTTCCTAGAAAACAGTGCTGCAGAAATCAGCACTCAATGTTAATTTTTTCCTTTATTTTTCAAGTCTATCAAAGCTCTGCTCTCTGGGTTAATGACTTACTTAACTACATGTTCATAGAATGTGGAACATAATTGGTTTCCAAACACATCAAATGTCATTCCCAGTTTCAACTAAAAAGTGGTTTCAAGATTCTAATGTATTGGGAGATCTAAAGCCTGTATGAATCAGAAGTCAGAACAGTTAACCCCAGCAAGTTTTCTTTCACTATAGAAAGAAAATGAGCATGAAAGATACAGAAAGTAGAGTACCCCTTTTTCTTTTAAAAATCCTGCTTCTTTTAGAAAACAAAGATCATGATGATCATCTATTCAAAAAAACTAGCTAGATTTTTCTCATTTTTGCAAGAGAACCTGAAACCTACCATCTGCATCTTTTTTTCACCTTACTTCTAAGTGTATAGATCTGCTCTTAATCAAGAACATAGAACACATGAACTTAGGTTCCCTGCCAGAAAATGTAACCTCAAATTGGCTACAAACTAAATTTTATCAAAAGCTTAGTTGACAAAAATAGCATTCCTGAAAGGACATACAATCTCTTTATAGCACAAGAAGTTTTCTGTTTTATTCCTGTGTATCAAGGTAATATTTGGAGATATTAAACCAAAGGTTTTATCATCCTACAACCAGTTTCCCGGCATTCTACCTTCAACATTGAAGTACAGCAATAGTTTTATATATGAATTGTCCCTGGACTAGAACAGATACAGAAAGAAAACAGTGAAATTCTTGGCTTTCAAGTACACAAATGGACTTTTGTAAATCTGTGTTATAGTCCTAGCTCTCAATTGCACCAGGAAGTTGCTGGAAAGTGAAAGGTGTTTTGAATTAAAAAAAAAAATTAGCTTCCCTTAAAATATCAGTCAAGAATCTCGTATATAAGTATATACATAGAGAGAGAGAGTAAGGAAGCATGTTTGATAACATAAAATCAGAGTTTTGGCTCCCAAAGTAGTAAGAATTCAGTGAGAATGAGGAAAAGAAAAACAGAGTTTGTGGCTGGTATTAGATGCTCATGAGAACGTGAGAAAGAACCCTAGTACTGTGCTCCAAATCACGGCTGACCCCGGAAGCGAAGCATGTGCTGCTGCTGGACCAGTGCTCTGAAGGCGGCTGCCGTGCAGCTCTAAGGAGAATCGTTGGCTCTGTGGGGCCTCTGGCTCCAGGAGCTTACAGCAAGAAAAGCATGTGGTGGTGGGCCTGCTGGTCGGTAAGGCAGGCCGTTGGGAAGGACGGCTGGAACAGGAATGGTGAGGCATGAGCGTAAACTGGAACCTGCTGGCATCTTTGCATCTGTCTCCACTACCTTCACCAATGACAACTCTTCAAGCATGATGGCTGCTGCTATCCCTTTCCTGCAGCTTCACGATGGCTAACTCTAACCTGGAACCTTACAAGAAACAAAGTTCACAGCATAAGCAAGTTCACAATAGAAAGATCTGTTCAAGGGATTAAACTACCGAGAGACAAAGTCAAAGTCAGAGGATGGGTTAAGCAAGCATAAATAGAAAAGAGGAAAGAAGGCATTCCAGATGAAGAAACAGAATGACCAACGGCACGAAGGAGGCTTGAACACGGGGTGGCTGGGAGCCCAGCGCGCGGAGGAGCGCAGGAGGACACAGGGCCGCCGCGCCGGTTAGGGCGGCCGTCTGGTGGAGAGCACGGATGCCGACCGAAGTTTCCGAATAGAATGAGTTTCTGAGGAGATTATTGACATGACGGAAGCATGGGAAGATGAGCATAAGCTTAGTATGCACGATGATTTAGAATGGAAAGAGGCTCAAAGGGGTCCCTTGGATGACTGCTGCTTATGAGATCATGAGAACATGGACAAGGGTGATGGCAGTATGACAAATAAGAAAGAAAAGATTCTAAAAGACATATTAATGGACGAATCAACAGAACTTAACACCAAATGAAAAGGCAGAACTTCCCGGGGAGAAAACATTGGATAGCAGGCTAATAAAAGAATGCTTTCAATGATTTATTCACGATACAAATGACCTGGAACCATGACAGCTGAGTTCAGATTTATGCCCCAGAGCTCTTCACCACCATTCTACTAATCTATATATGGCAGCTGAAATAAAACCACTTCCCAGGTTGGCTAGAGTGGCCAATTGTTTAGGATGGTGATCTTCCTAAAACACAACTCTTATTGTGTCATAATTCAGTTCAAAAGTTTATAATGACTTCCTATTGTCAGTCTCCTTTGCATTAAAACAGGTATGGAGTGCCTACACCTTGTTAAGCATTGTGTTGAACATTGGGGACATAGTCTCTGCCTAAAAAAAAAAAAGCCAGTGATTAACATCTCATGTTATAAATACCAATAAATAAAAGAGATTGTGAGAACACAGAGAAGTGAAGTTAAAAGCAGACAGAGTACCTCCCAGACACCACCCAGTGGCAGAAAGCACCCCAAGCCCAAGCTCTCCCAGGCCTCCACACAACAGCATGAGGCCGCTGGTGTCTTCTGGCCCTCTGCCCAATGGCAGAGAGTGATGCAGATGGAACACCTCCTGACTTTCCACCAGTGGCAGAAGGCAGCCTCAGGAAGTACCTTCTTCCTGCAAAAGCAGAGACTGAGCAGAAAGCACAGTGGCCCCGTCTGACCAAAGAACAGGCCAGGTGAAATGTTTTCCATTCCGCAGGACCAGCATCCCCCATTCACTACCTACTGACACTCTGAGGCCCAGCAAAGTGCTTTCTTCCCCAACAAGTGCCACCAGCTGGGACCAAACAAGAGCCCAAGCGAAGCAAGAAGATGGCATTGAAAGTGCTCTGAAAACTAGATTATCATTGAAACTACATTCCACAAAAGTAAGTGAGAACCTACACCCTAAACCTAAACAAAGTGACCGCCTGCTACAAAAGATTTAAATAGAATCAAGAGTCTCTTTATATAATATCCAAAATATGTAGGATACAATCAAAAAGTGCTAATCATTGCACAAAATAGGAAATCACAACTTGAATAAGAAAAGATAATTGACTGACACCAAAACTGAGATGAATCAGAAGTTGGAATTATCTGAGAAGGATTTGAAAGCAGCTATTATAAAAAATGCTTCCACAAGCAACTATAAAAATCTCTCAAATCAAATGAAATATAGAAAAATCTTGGGAAAGAAATAGAATTGATGTTTTAAAAAGAATGAAATGGAAATTCTAGAGCTAAAAAAACTGCAATAACCATAAAACCTTACTGGATGGGCTCACTAACAGAGAGAGCAGAGTAGAGATGACAAAGAACAGAATCTGCGAACCTGAGGACAGATCAATAGAATTTACTCAATCTGAACACAGGAAAAAAAAAAGAACAAAGGAAAGAATGGAGCCTCAGTGACTTATGGGACATTAACAAGGCATCAAGCGTTTGTATCAGTGGGGTCCCATAAGGAAGGAGAAAGAATGTGGGGCTGAAAAACGTGTCCAAAGAAAAAATGGCTGAAAACTGCTCAGATTTGGGAAAAAGACATAAGCATACAGATTCAAGAAGTTAACTAATACAAGCTCAGGTAAATCCATGCCGAGACACATGATCATTAAACTTCTGGAGAACTAAAGACAAAGGAAAAAACTTAAAAGCAACCAGAAAGGAACAGCAAATCCCCACAAGCCTATAAGGGAACATCTGTCCTAATGACTGCAGGTTTCTCATCTAAAACTGTGGAGGTCCGAAGGGAAGCAACTCAACATGTTCAAGAGCTGAAATAAAAAAGAATTGCTGAGAATGAATTTTATAACTGGGAAATTATCATTCAGAAATAAAGAGGAAATAAAGATATTCTCAGAAGAAAACTTAAGCTGTTACTGGCAGAATTACGCTTAAGAATAGCTTGAAAAGCTCTCCAAACAGCATATGATAACAGAAAAAGGCCTGGTACTTCAGAAAGGAAAGAAAATTAGAATGGATAAAAATATGGGTAAATATAATAGACTATCCTCTTCATAAATTTCTTAAGTCATTATTGATGATTAAAGCAAAAACTATTGCCACATCTAATACTCGATATAATGAGAAAATACTTAATACAATTGTATGTCAAAAGTGCAAAAGATAAAGAGACCTAAATGGAAATAAGATTTCAGTACTTCACTTGAAGTGGTAACACAGTGACACGATAGGCTGTCGTTACTTACGTATACTGTAATACCTAGAGCAACCACTAAGAAAACTATGCAGTGTAAAATCCTCAAAAACTTATTTAATGGAATTCTAAAAAATGTTCAAATAACCTGCAAGAAGGCATACTAGTCAGATCCCAGCCAATCCTCTGATCAACCTCAAAAACATGAGCAAGCTAGTCGAAATCAGCCCAGCGTGGTCCAGTCAACCAGTAATCTTATGAGAAATAATAAACACATGGTGGGGTTTTTTTCAAGACTATTTTTTTAGAGCAGTTTTAGATTTATGACAAAATTGAGAGGAAGGCACAAAGATTTCCCATATATCCCCTGCCTTCACACATGTGTACCCTCCCCCATTTTCATGTCACTCACTAGAATGGTACATTTTTCACCAAGTATGACTCTGAATTGACACATTATTATCACCCAAAGTCCATGGTTTACCCTCGAGTTTACTATTGGTGTTGTACATTCTGTGGGTTTGGACAAATGTGTAATAACATATCTCCACCATTATAATATCATACAGACAATTTTCGCTATCCTAAAAAGTCCTCTGTGCTCTGCCTGTTCATCTCCCCCACAACACACACCTTTGGAAGCAACCGACCTTTGCATTCTCTCCCTGGCTTTGCCTTTTCCAGAGGTCATATAGTTGGAATCACACAGTAGGTAGCCTTTTCAGATTGGCTTCTTTCACTTAGTAATATGCATTCCTGTTTCCTCCATGTCTTTCTAAGGCTTGATAGATCATTTCTTTTTAGTGCCGACTAATACTCCATTGCATGCATGCACCATGCAGTGTTACATGTCCATTCACCTACTGAAGGCCATCTTGATTCTTCCAAGTTTTGGCAATTATAAATAAAACTGCTATTAACATCCATGTGCAGTCTTTTGAGTGGATGTAAGTTTTCAGCTCCTTTTAGTAAATACCAAGAAGCATGATTGATGGATCCCATGGTAAAAGTCTGTTTCCTTTCGTAAGAAACCCACAAACTTTCTTCCAAAACAGTGTTGCCTTTTTGCATCCCAACAATAATGAATGAGAGTTCCTGTTGCTCCACGTCCTCATTGGTATTTAGTGTTGTCAGTGTTCCAGATTTCGGCCATTCTAATAGGTCTAAATCTCACTGTTGCTTTAATTTGCATTTCCCTGATGACCTGGATGTGGAACATCTTTTCATGTGCTTATTTGCCATCTGTATCCTCTTTGGTGAGTACCTGCTCGGGTCTTTGGCCCATTTCTTAAATGGGTTGTTTGTTTTCTTATTGCAGAGCATTAAGAGTTCTTTATATATTTTAGAAAACAGTCTTTTATCAAATGTGTCTTTTGTAAATATTTTCTCCCAGTTTGTCATGTCTTCTAATTCTCTTGTCATAGTCTTTCACAGAGTAGAAGTTTTTCATTTTAACAAAGCCCAGCTTATCAATTCTTTTTTTCATTATGTCATGTCTTCTGTATTGTATAACAAATGCTGTTTTAAGCCACTACATTTCTTGGGTGGTTTATTATGCCTAGTAGTAAAACTGAATGCATCAACTTCATCGCTATGAAGAATATGCTTCTCCTTTAGTATTTTCTCTTTTGTTTATCCAATTACCTAGGCCTGAAACCTAGGAGTCATCTTAGAGACTTCCCACTCCTTCATTTACTTAATTCTATAGGCAAAAGATAACTTCCGGAAGATTTTAAACAGAGGAGTAACATAATCAGATTTGTGCTTTAGAAAGATCTATTTCAGCAGTTCTCAAACTATGGCCCAAGGAGCCCTGGAGTTCCCAAGACCATTTTAGGAGGTTTGCAAGGTCAAAAATACTTTCATAATAATATTGTCACTCTCATTCTTTTATGAGTGTGCAGTGGAGGTTTAGAGGCAAATGACATGTGGTATCACAACAGATTGAGTGTAGAAATAGATAAGTGAATCCATCTGTCATCTCTTAAGCCAAACATTGCAGAGACTTACCAAAAAAAAAATTTTTTTTAATGTGACTCTTCTCCCTAATCTTTTTGTTTTGTAAAATATATTTTTCATAAGAACATTTGTTATTTGAGTAAATAATTAGTTAAAATTATTTATCTAATTTATGTTAACATGTAATGAGATTATTTTTTATTTAATTTTTAAATTTCTCAGTGTTAATTTCTAATATGGTAAATATTTCTATCACCCACATACAAGCTTTTTGGGGGTCCTTCAATAGGTTTTGAGTATAAAAGGAGTCTTGAGACAGAAAGAAATTTTGAAAACTGCTTATCTAGTCTACAGGCGATATGGCAGATTTTTTTTTTAAGTCTCAGGTTATAGGCAAAAACACAAATAAGACGCCAGTTAGATACTTTCAAAGTGAGAGTGTGCTGACATAAACAAAGCAATGTGGATCAGCAGAAATAAATGAATAAAATACATTTTGAGGAGATATAAGCAATAGGCCATAAGGACTACAAGTATCCATAGAGGATAAAGGAATGGGAAGGCTCTAGGATGACTCTTGGGTTTCTGGCTTCGGAAACCACCCAGCTGAAAAACTACAACTTATCCTTAAAGGCCCAGGTCTTCTCCAAGAAGGCTTTATTAACCTACCCAGCTTTGGTGTCACCCGTGATCTAACTCCATTTCATATTTGCCTCACTGATTATAACCATTTATCTAATATGCCTGTATCCTTTAGCCTACTAAATGACAGACAGTATCTTATTCATCTATGTCCTCAGTGCCTCCACAGTGCCTGCCATTTGTAATAAGTGCTCCGTAGATGTTAGATGAATGTGTAACAGGCACAAGAATTATTGAATAATCCTTACCCTTCCTGCTCACTGAAAAGTCTCTTGTCTTGGTCTGCTAGCTTCCCTGCCACTTTCGGCCCATTAAAATGAGTTCAATTTTGCCAGAAATTCCCAGGTGTTGAGAAAGAGAGGGAAAAACTGTAAAGCAAAAACAGAAGAGAAGACAAAAAAAGTAAGAGGCACAGAAACAGGTTTGGGAGAGAAATAGTGGGGGTTTAACATAACTAGAGGCACCAGGATTATAGAGGGACATAAGAAAACAGGGAAGAAAAGAGCTTCGTGAAGTGTTACTAAGGGTTACAAACTTGTTGTTCATTTAATTTTTTAAGGAGGTCCGCATAAATGTGGGAATTACTTTTTAATTACTTTTGGTTGCTAGACTGTGTTTCTTTAATATGGTACTGTGCCAAAACTGGACCAGATGAGGCTTAGGAATTTATTTGGGTTATAAATGAAGCATGAATGCATGAACCAAGTTAACATGAGGCATTTTCCTCTAAGACTTTATGTTTCATAGTATTTTACGTACATTTTTGTTAAGCATGTACAGGGGCTTTGGTCTCAGTTTAAGTTGTCACCTCTGCTGGGATTCAGACACGTCTGGGCATGTCTGATGAGGTAGTGGCAGCCCACAAGTGTCTCTACAAACTGAGCTGCTGAGGGGTGCGGAGGGGCTGCAGGGAGTAGGGCTTTTCAACGCGCCCTGTGGGAGACACCTGGGATTCAAAAAGAGCATGGTGGCTATCCTGCTCAGAACTCATAGACTCGTGTTGGAGCCCTAAGGACAGAAAGGTACGAGAGGCAAAAAGGGAAAAAGCTGTTTGCCCAAAGGAACTTCAGAGACACAGTCCAAGAACCTCTTTGTGTGCCTGCCGACTAAATATATTCTCCTAGGACACAGCTTGTTTCTGGGCCAGGGTCATTTGCAGGACATGCAGCTCCACTTGGTCTCTCAAGTTTGCAGCTTTGGGAACTCCAGAAGTACAGGGGTACAGGGAGTGATGGAGGCAGCGACCGTTCTGATGTTTTCTCAGACAGGGGACATCACTGAGCAAAACAGCTATAAAGTGCACAGGAGAAACCACCTAAAGACACCCTAAAATATACTTGACAGGGAGCTTTAAGGAAACCAAGGCTCTCACAAGTCAGTAAATTTTGAGTTGTAAGAATTAATGTGAACTCATTTGTGCCCACTGGTTTATATATGAGACACAGGCTAGCACCACGCTCTGCTGAAGCCATATTCGAGAACCAATGCTTGTTACATTGATGAGAGGATCTCTTATTTTATTTAGCGAAAAATCATGCTTCATTTCAGGAAGGATTTGAGGAAGCTGGCAAGTTTGTTTAACAACGAGTTGCAACCTGAAGCTATTCAGTTAAAAGAAATAGTTTATTCTAAATCTAAGAGACATCATGATCAAATCCTATCTGGTAGGCATTTATCACAGGTGGTCCTGCACTAGGGCTTGTCACCAAAAAGCTTCACAAACATGAGTATATGCTTTGCAATTCTGCAGTCTGAAAGGGGTAGAGAACACATTTCAGAAAGGGAATGATGAAACTTTAACTTTCTATATATAAAGAATAAAATAAAGGGAAATACAGCAGTCTGGGACAGAAGCAGGTGTGTCCTATTATGAATGTTGTATAAAACCCATGTTTTTGTTTTCTTTTACAAAGAGACCTTGTAGAAACCCGTTTTTCCCTTTATATTATGACCATTTTGCATTTTCATAGCATATACACCCAAAAGGCTCACAAACCTCTTCTCAAAAAATGTTGTAAGGTTGAGGGTAAGTGCTATTTTGTTTTGTTGATAGTAAATCTGCACTAATCTTTCAAATAATAGTTTACTCCCATAGATGTCTTTGGGTTTCATTGATAACTGAGAATGTTCCAGAGATGAGATGACCTACAAATAACTATATAATAATCTTTAAATAAAGAAGAGAAAGATCAAAATTAGGGCTCAGGAGTCTGTGAAGTATCATAGTTCCTTTTCTGTCTTTCCTTATGCACAAGTAGTTTTTAACTCTCCCAAGAAACAATTATTTTCATTTCTAGGAAATCCAACATAAAACAAGGAAAATCTAAAAAGCTGTCAGTTTCACTTTTTCCTTAGAATTCCTGTACCCCCTTATAATAAAAGATTTCTCTTAACTCTCATGCCAGCAAAGGGGATCTGAAATTTGATCTGCTTCTGGTAGTAAGTTAAATAAAGGTTTTTAGACCCCGATGAAAAAATCAAAACCTGTTATGAATTCCAATTAGTAAACTGCTCCTTTCCATTGCTGGGCTTGCAGCTAAACATGGGTACCATGATACATGTGGAGATACAGAGATTTAGGCCATGGTCAGACATTACACAGATGTCCTTCATAAATGTCAGAGACAAAATCAACTATTCCTTGGAGATTGGAGTTTTCAGGGCTAAGACTCTAGACACATTCATCACAGGAGCTGGCAAGATGCCATTGACCCAAAGCAGAGCCAAGCCAAGCGTTATATTAAGTTATATTAAGATCTTAGTTATATTAAGATCTTGCAGCACATCTAGTAATTAGGGCCCCTAAAATGGAAACCCAAGCATTAATGTAGAAAAGTCATAATGGGAAGTAAAATCACAGACATTCAGTTTCAACGTGTGGAAGCTTATAGTAGAATTGCAGTCATTTTCTCTGAACTTTCTACAGCAAAAGGAAATCAAATTATTCCAGGAGGAAAATATGCTGTGGTTTTCTTTTCTGAGGAAAACACAATTTGTTCTCTCCTATTATGTTTGACTGAGGTCAGAATTGACATTGTTGCCAGTGTGTCTGCTATTACAAGTCTTGAATGAGCCTTTAAATAATGGCAAGTTAAAATACTGAGCAGACACAGAAAACCCCAAATGTTTTCTTTTTGAAGCTAACATGAATCATTCATTTGTTTCAGTAGCTTGAGACATTTATGTATAAACACACTTAGAAGAATTAGTGATACTATACATAACATGAGTCATTTAAAACCTCATCTTCTTTCATTAGAAAGTCCACTCTTTAAAACCTGGCTCAGTGTGAGCAAACATTTCATGATTGAGTATTCATTCTGTATTTTAATGGTAAGTCTACAACTTAGCTTCATTCTAAATGTTATTTGACCTAAAATTTTTAGCTTCCTCTAAAGCATTTAGAAATTTCACATTAAAAATATTCATTAAGAAAAGCCATTTGAATTCAGGAAGTTTATACTAACCCAAGCATAAAATTCTTAGAGAATTCTATCACACTGAATAGTGAGTTTAGGTTAAGCAGCCATAACAAAGACACCCGGAATAGAGTGGTTCAAACAAATAGAATTTTATTTCTCTTCCACAAAGTAATTCAGGTATAGATGGCTAGTCCACAAAACCATCTGCATCCCCTAAAATATTGTCCTGACCATATGCTCAAAATTAAGTCACCAACAACTGACTGTTCCAGCCAGCAAAAGTGGGGAAAGGTAGAAAGTAGAGGGCAAGCAACTTCCTTTTAAAGAAGTAACACGCAGGTTGCCCACATCACTTTTGCCAATATTCTACTGGAAAAAACCTATTCACTCAGCCACAGCTGGTTAAAAAGAAGCTGAAAATGTAGTCTTTGGTTGGAAAGCTATGTGCCTAGATACAATTCAGACATTCTCTTATTAGAAGGAAAAAGAAAATGGATACTGGGAAACAGTTGCCATCTGTGTCACAGACAGTGTATCCCAAGTGTATTAAGGAAACAGTAGTTCCGTGAAATATCAACAGCCTTGTCAAAAAACAAGTTCTTTGTAGCTGGATTTATCAGAGGCTTTAATATACCAACACTTAAATTCTGTGAGGGAGGGATAGCTGTGCTACATTTCCTAAATTTATTTGACCATGGAACTCATTTTTCAGAGGTTAACTCTTAGAGCTAATATGTTGTGGAACACATTTTTGGGAACTATTGCTCTATAATGCTATACTTAAATTCTTTAACTCTGGGTATTTCAAATTTTTCCCAAGTGAAAAATTAAAGCATTGTCATATTCACATGTTATACTCTTTGAAAAGGCTGAATATACATAAAGACTGAATATTTGAATTCTTAGAGTGAACTCATTAAGATAAGTTTATGAAGACTTCTGGTGAAATACATGGCAGAGTAGAAGGCAAGGCAGAAACCTCCTCCCACATACACACCAAGGAAACAACTACAGCAAAAACAACTAACACTGAAAATGACCTGAAAACTGCAGAACAGACCACCTACACCTGGGGAAGAAGAGAAGACCACACAGAGAAGTAAAAGTAGCAGAGCCATGATCCATGTGCATGCAAGCCCTTCCCCCATCTCAGCCCACAAGCAGGAGAGAGAGGAACAGAATGGAGAGGGGATAGGTGCTCAGGAACTCTGCACACCTGGCCCTGCAGATCTGCCCTGGGAAGATAAGTTCACATTGCCCCAGGCTTTCATGATTAACAGAGCTAGACACCACGAGAGTTGGATCACTCCGAGAGCTTCAGACTCTAGCCACTTGTGGAGGACAGGCACACTCCGTCGGTCCCACTGAGGCCTAACACAAAGGCAGCAGTTTGAAAGATGTACCTGCAGCAAGAAGGGTGCCAGAGGGGTAGGGGTTGGGTGGAGCTCTCTCCTCAGGAGAAAGGGCAGGTTAACGACACTTCCCCAGCCCTCCCTAGGCCAAACAGGCCAGGCACTCCTGGGAGCGCCAAATGCTCCATGTCCCTCACTGGCAGTTCAGCCATGAGGCACTTCTCCGTGCACCCGCTTGCCCACATGGCTTGCTCAGCACAGGAGTGGTCAGACTTTACTGCCTGGCAGGTAGAGGGAGATTTTGCCACCAGGCAGGCAGAGTGAGGCTTTTCCAGCTTTCTTGGTCCTCTCTCAGCCAAACTGGGGAGACACCTGCAGGAACCAGCTCCAAATACTTGCTGCTCCTCACTGGTGGCACGGACACACCCTGCACTCACATGAGCACACACCTTGCCCACCATCACTGCAGGGCAGGCAGAGGGTGGCCCTTCCTACAAAAATCCCAGCAGAAGTACCACTGTACAACCCACAAAGGACCTCTGCTGACAGAGACCAGCCATTGCTGGCAGACCAGCAGAAAGGTGGCCCTGCCCACAACCCAGCAACAGCAACTGCAGCCCCACCACAAAGGAGAGCCAGGCACAGGTGAGCAAAGAGTCTTGAGATTCTGGACACCACAGGGTGCCTCCTTCATGAATTCATGATAACCCAGCAAGGTTATCAATCAGAACTAAAGGAGAGATTAAAAGTTTCCCAGGTAAATGAAAGCTGAAGGAATTCATGAAACTGGCCTTAAAGAATCTGTTAAAGGGACTTCTTCAGATGGAAATGTTCTTAAGCCTAAATATTTTTTATCAGTGACAATACACTCATAGTAAAGGTAGTAGACCATTGCTAACCAAGCAAGTATCAAGTAAAAGAAAAGTACTAAAATCAACTATACACAAAATCACTCAAAGGATACACAAAAAAATGCAAATTATAACATCTAATACATAAAGTGTGGAGGAGGAAGAATAGAAAAAGACTTTTAGACTGTTTGAAATACAGTAACAAAATATAGGCTCTTACATATTTGGGAAACTATCTATGAATATGAACCTTATGGTAACCAGAAGCTTATATCCTATAATAGATACAAAAAAAATTTTTTTTAAGGAAATCCAATCACAACACTAAAGAAAACCTTCAAATGACAAGGGAAGAGTATAAGAGGGGAAGAAAGGATTAGAGAGGAACTACAAAAAACAATCAGAAAACAATAAAATGATAATAAGCACATCCCTGTCAAAAACCATCTTAAATGCAAATGGACTGAATGCACCAATCAAAAGACATAGGGCAGCAGAATAAATAAAGAAACAAGACCCACCTTTATGCTACCTACAAAAGACTCATTTCACACCTAAAGACATACATAAAGTGAAAGTGAAGGGATAGAAAAAGATATTTCATGTAAATAATAGGGAGAAAAAAATAGGAGTAACAGAACTTGTATCAGAGGAAATAGATTTCAAAACACAAAAGTAGCAAGAGACAAAGAGGGACATAACATAAGGATAAAGGGATCAGTCCAAAAAGAGGATATCACCATTACAAATATCTATGCACCCAACATAGGAGCACCTAAATATGTAAAACAAATACTAACAGAATTAAAGGGAGAAGTAGACTGCAACTCAATCATAGTAAGGGACTTTAATACCCTACTTACATCAATGGACAGATCAACCAGACAGAAAATAAATAAGGAAACAGAGGCACTGAACAACACACTAGATCAGTTATACACTTAACAGATATACACAGAACATTCCACCCAAAAGAGGAGGATACACATTTTTCTGAAGTGTACATGGAACATTCTCCAGGATATATCACCTACTAGGACACAAAAAGAGCCTCAACAGATTCAAAAATATTGAAATTGTATCAAGCAACTTTTCAGATCACAGTGGTATGAAACTAGAAATAAATTACACGAAAAAACAAAAAAAGCATATACACATGGAGGCTAAACAACATGTTTTTAAGTAATCAAAGGATCAATGAAGAAATCAGGCAATACCTGGAGACAAATGAAAGTAAAAGTACAACAGTTCAAAATATGTGGGACACATACATGTTACAAGAGGGAAGTATACAGCAATACAGGCCAACCTCAAGAAATAAGAACAATACCAAATAAACAGTCTAAACTCAAAATTAAAGAAATTAGAAAAAGAAGAACTAATGAACCCCAAAGTTAGTAGAAGGAGGGACATAATAAAGATCAGAGCAAAAAATAAATAAAATAGAGAAAAAGAAAATAGAAAAAATTGAAGCCAAGAGCTGATTCTTTGAGAAGACAAACATATTAGACAAACCCTTATCCAAACTTATCAAGGAAAAAAGAGAGAGGCCCCAAAGAAACAAAATGAGAAACAGAAAAGGAATAATTACAACTGACACCACAGAAATGTAAAGAATTATTAGAGAATTCTGTGAAAAATTTTATGCCAATAAATTGGGCAACCTAAAAGAAATGAACAAATTCCTAGAAGGTACAACCTTCTGAGACTGACCCAGCAAGAAACAGAAAATCTGAACAGACCAATTTTACCTACTAGTAAAGAAATTAAATTGGTAATCAAAAACTCCCAACAAATAAAAGTCCAGGATAAGGTGGTTCATAGCTGAATTCTACCAAACATTTAAAGAAGAGCTAATACCCATTCTTCTTAAAATATTCCAAAAAGTAGAAGAGGAGGGAATACTTCCAAACTCATTCTATGAGGCCAACAACATTCTAATACCAAAAGCAAAGACACTACAGAAAAAGAAAATTTTAGACCAATATCCCTGATGGACACAGATGCAAAAATACTCAACAAAATATTCGCAAACTGAATTCAAAAATTTATCAAAAGGATCATCCATCAAAACCAAGTGGGATTTATTCCAGAGATGCAAGGATGGTACAAAATTCATAAATCAATCAATATGACACAGCACATTAACAAAAGGAAGGATAAAAACCACATAATCATCTCAATAGATGCTGAAAAGCCAAAATTCAACATCTATTCATAATAAAAACTCTCAATAAAATGGGTATAAAAGGCAGGTACCTCAATATAATAAAGGCCATATATGACAAGCCCACAGCTAAAATCACACTCAATGGCAAAAGCTGAAAGCTTTTCCCCTAAGATCAGGAACAAGATAAGGATGTCCATTCTCACCTCTTTTATTCAACATAGTACTGGAAGTCCTAGACATGGCAATCAGACAAGATAAAGAGATAAAAGGCATCCAAATTGGTAAAGAAGAAGTAAGACTGTCACTATTTGCAGATGACATGATACCATATATAGAAAACCCTAACGACTCCCAAAAAACTATTAAAACTAATAACTGGATCAGCAAAGTTGCAGGATACAAAGTCAATACACAGAAATCTGTTGAATTTCTATATACTAACAACAAACTAGCAGAAACTGAAATCAGGAAAACAATTCCATTTACAATTGCATCAAAAAGAATAAAATATCTACGAATAAACCTAACTAAGGAGGTGAAAGACCTATACTCTGAAAACTATAAGACACTGATTAAAAAAATTAAAGAAGACACAAATACATGGAAATCTGTCCCGTGCTCATGGATAGGAAGAATTAATATTGTTAAAATGGCCATCCTGCCCAAAGAAATTACACATTCAATGCACTCCTTATCAAAATACTAACAGCATTTTTCAATGTACTAGTGTAAATAATCTTAAAATTTATATGAAACTACAAAAGACCCTGAATAGCCAAAACAATCCTGAGAAAGAAGAACAAAGCTAGGGGTATTATGCTCTCTGACTTCAAGCTATACTACAAAGCTCCAGTATGGTACTGGGACAAGAACAGACCAACAGATCAATGGAACAGAATAGAAAGCCCAGATACAAAACCATGCATATATGATCAATTAATATATGATAAAGGAGCCATGAACATACAAAGGGGAAAAGAAAGTCACTTCAATAACTGATGTTGGGAAAACTGGACAGGTACATGCAAGAGAAAGAAACTGGATTACTGAATAACTCATACACAAAAGTAAACTCAAAACAGATTAAAGACCTAAATGTAGACATGAAACCACAAAACTCTTAGAAAAAAACATAGGCAAAAATCTCTTGACATAAGCATGAGCAATTATTTTCTGGACACATCTCAGGTAAGGAAAATAAAATAAAAAATGAACAAGTGGTACCACATCAAACTAAAAATCTTCTCTACAGCAAAGTATACCATCAACAGAACAAAAGGCAACCTAAAGTATGGGAGAATGTATTCATAAATGATTTATCTGATAAAGGGTTAACATCTAAAATATATAAAGTACTCATATAAATCAACACCAAAAACAAATAACCTGATTTAAAAAAATGGGTGGAAGACTTGAACAGACATTTTCCAAAGAAAACATACAGATGACCAACAAGCATATGAAAAGTTGCTCCAGATCCCTAATCATCAGGGAACTGCAAATCAAAACCACAATGGAATATCACCTCACATCAGTTAGAATGACCTCTATCCAAAAGACAAGAAATAACAAGTGTTGGTCAGGATGTGGAGAAAAGGGCACCTACACTGTTAATGGGAATGTAAATTGGTGCAGCCACTGTGGAAAGCAGTTTAGGGGTTCCTCAAAATACTAAAAATGGAAATACATTCAACCCAGTAATTCCACTTTTAGGAATTTATCTGAAGAAAACGAACTTCCTGGTTCAAAAGTTATATGCACCCCTATGTTTATTGCCACATTATTTATAATAGCCAAGTTATGGAAGCAACCTAAGTTTCCATCAATAGATGAATGGATAAAGAAGATGTGGTACATATATATGATATAATATTATTCAGAAAACATAGAAGAACCTAGAGGTATTACGCTAAGTGAATAACCAGGTGGGGAAATACAAACACCATATGATTTCACTTACATGTGAAATCTAAAAACAAAACAAACAAATTAACAAATAGTAGTAGACTCAGACAATGAGAAGTGACTGGTGGTTACCATGGGGAGGGGTTGGGGTGGGAGGACAGGGTACGTGAGGGGTATCAAGGGGCACAAAAATCTCATTCATAATATAAATTGGTCACAAGAATGTTAGTATAGCATGGATAATACAGTCTATGGTTATGTAACATCTTTCTATGCTGACAGATAATGACTGCACTAGTTGGGTTAAGGATTTAATAATATGGGTAACTGGTGAACTACATTTTGTGTACTTGAAACTAATATAAGATTGTATATCAACTATACTTCAATTTTTTTTTAATTGGTTTATGAAGCTGTGATATAATGAGTTATAAGAAATACATATTTGGTCATTCAAATGACCAAATATGTATTTCCCAGTAATATTTTGTCTGCATCCAAAGCTCCTGAAAGCACTTCAGAGCCTTAAAGGTGAAATAGGCGTCTTGTCATGTAAATGAGAGACTTTTGGACCCCCACCCAAGGGCAGGGGCAGAGGCTGAATCAGCCAATGGCCAATGATTCAGTCAATCCTGACTCTGCAGTGAAGCCCTCACAGACAAACCTGAGAAGAGCATATTTCTGTCTTGGATCCTGCTTCTCTATTAGAGATAGCTTACACACTTGGGGAACCAGAAAGCTTCCATGTGCCACTGAGCCAGGCCCCAAGCTCCACAAGGATAGAAGCTCCTTTATTTGGGAACTTGCCCTATGTATCTCTTCACCTGGCTGTTAATTTGTATCCTTTACAGTATCTTTTATTAAACTTGTAAACATAAGTGCTTTCCTTAGTTCTGTGAGTTGCTGTGTGGGTAAAATTGCAATATTTCCAGAATCTCTCACCTGGCCTTAGTGCATCTCCATATCAGTAGGTGTTTCCAAGGGGTAGAGAGAAGTAGTCCATCCCCATATCAATAGATGTTTACATAGGGGAATGAGGGCATATCTGAACCAGAGAGGTTGGGTGGGGTACCTTTTTCCAGCCAGGTCATGAGAGACACAAGCAAGCAGAAGTGGACGACTGCTTGTACGCAGTAAACAAGTTTCTCCCACTTTATTTCTCCCTTTGACTGATTTCGGTTTCAAAGGTAATTTGCCCTGGGCTGGGAAAATATTTTCTCCTCAGAGTTACATGCTGTAGAAATTGATTGAACCCAAGGGGGAGGTCACTGGAACCTCCAATCTGCAGCCAGTTGGTCAGAAGCACAGGTAAAAGCTGGAGCTTGCTGCTGGCATCTGGAGTTGGGGGTGGGGGGCAGTCTCATAGGATTTAGTGCTTAACGTCGGGAACCTGGGGAATGTGGTGCTGTCTCCAGGCAGACAGCGTCAGAATTGAGTTCTTGGACACCGTGGTAGTGTTCGAGGTCCAGGAACCCAGAAGGAGTTGTACTATTGCTGTGTATGATGAAAAAACACAGAAGTGATCTTGCTTTTTCCTTAAAAAGGGGGGAAAGGGTATTTATGAAAGACAAAATAAATGCACATGATAGGCATCCTACATAATGATGCTGGGGTTCTTGTTCACGAAGCTGAAGAATGAGCTTAGCAAACACCCAAGGTAGGAGAGCAAGGTACAGGCTTTTATTTAGAGATAAAGTGAAAGGACAGAGCTCCCGGCTCACGCCAGGAGGGGACAAGAGAGTCCGGGGTGGTGTGTTGTCTAGGGGGTTTTATAGGCAAATGAGGATTTTTTGAGAACATGGTAAAAAGGCTTAGGGGTGTGGACTTGTACCACCTGCCCTGCCCTCATGGTGGACTGGGTTGTTCTTTGCTTGCTAGGGCTGTTTACAGTCACGGGTCATACTGAGATACCCTTCTTTATCTGTGAAACACTCAAGAATTCTAGGCCAAGTTGCTCCTGGCCTTTTGACCTGTAACTGACCTCACTGAAGATGCCTATATTCTTAGTCTGGTATCTTGATCCTAGAGGATTAGTGTGACCTTGACTTTGCATAATGCTTAACATAGAGTTTCAAAAGGGACTTCTTTGCCCATTGTTATATTGCTGACTGTAAATATCCCACCCTGCTTTTTCCAGGGGCCCTGCCTTACTCTGACTACACCCATGGTCCCTGTCTCAATAATAGTGTCCAAATGGTTAATGGTCTAGTTCACGCTAAATCAGTAAGCCTATAAGACCAAGTTCATAGAGCCACAAGTCAAACAGTTTAACATATGGAGTATCAGTTCAACATTGTTTATCATGCCAGATCAATGTCCTTTAACACACGAAGCTACAGAGCAGGGTCCACTTTGCATCACCTTATCTTTAAGGAAAGCCAAGAGTCTAGGACACTCTAAATCACATAAGAAATTGCTACCTGATTTTGCCATCTGGAGAGTGGATTTTTATATCATTTGTTTGCTTCACATTGCCAATATCAAGGGTGGTCTTCCTTAGGCTGAAAGGGCACTTCTAAAAATGTGGTGAAAAAGACTTTGGAAAGCACCAGACCTGTATTCAAATAAATCCTGGCTTCATCCCTTTCTGGCTCCATGGCTTCAAACAATCTATCTAACATGAACCTTAGTTTCCTCATCTATAACACAAAGATTTTACCTGTTTCATAACAAGTTGTGTGAGAACAAAGTGGAAAGTAGTATACAAAGCACCTAGCACAGTGGCTGCCACATAACAGAAGTTAAAAATGTTAGTTTGATTCCATTCTTACCATTCCTTCCCAGTGTAGTGATTAAGATCATGGGTGATGAAGACTGTGGGTAAAATGCACTATTCCCAGAATCTCTTGCCTGGCTTTAGTGCAACTACATATCAATAGGCATTTCAATGGGTGGAAAGAAGTGGTCTGTCTACATATCAGTAGGTAATTACAAGGGTGTGCAAGGATTTTTCTGGACCAGAGAGCTTGGGTGGAGCTCTCTTCTGTGGAGCCTGGTCAAGAGAGAGACGGAATGACTACTTGTAAGAAATAAACAGGTTTCTTAAACTTTATTTCTACCTTTGATTTCAGTTTCAAAGGTATTTTGCCCCGAGATTTTACCCCCTGGAGTTACAAAGACCTACATAAATAAAGTTCAGCCCTTGCTCTTCCTCTTAGTGTGGCCTTGAGCCAGTTATTTAATCCTCTAAGTCTCTGTTTCCTCATCCATAAACTGAATATTAATAGTACTTAATTTATTCAATTATTAAAGATGAAATGTAATATTAAGAAATTAGTACAGTGGCTGGAATATATGTGTTTCATCAAATCTAAGACTTTCTCAATTTTAATTTGAATTTTTATTTTAGAGATATTTAAATATGGAAGAAAAATACACCTTAGAACTGATAAAATATGGTGGTAAGCACTTAATAAATATTAGTTGTTGTGTAAACATTATTAAGAAAACATGTGGGGACCTGGGGTAGAGATTACAGAGTTTGTAAAAATCAACAATTTAATCCTAGAGAGTTAAATGAAGTCAGAGGAGTTGACATTATGGCCACAATACAGTGTGGTTAATCTAATAATCTGCTCTATCTTAGTGTGGAGAAGCAGATAAACTCTGGCCTAGGATTATGGGACAGGGAATGGGGGAGGTGAAGACAGAAAGGAAAAGCTTCACAAAGAATTGACTCATAAATGAGGTTTTAAAGAATGAACAAAGTATGTAACAGCTAGGAATGGACCTCGCATAGGAGAAAGCAAGTGAAAAATCACCAATGTTGGAGGAACACAAAATAGCTCAGCATTCCTGGAATGTAAATTGCTTTCATCTTAGATGAGAGATTTCACAGGAATCCACCTGGCCAGCAAAGATAAGCCCTTTTCATTCCCTGAAGGGATGGCTTCTAAGTAAAAGAATTTAAATCCATTCTGAGAAGAAACATAAATAAATGTACCTAATCACCTAACCCTGCAGGATAATACAAAAAAGATGAGTGAAATCTCTAGGGCAAAAAAGAAAAATAGACTTGGAGATCCTATTTCCTGAAGAAAAGTACATACTAATCAAAGAACAAAAATGACAAAATGTGGATGTCCTTCATATTTCTTAAGAGACTAGTCCCAAACAAACCCATGAGCAAATAGATCGTTCTTAAAAAAAAATACAAACACTAATTTAAGCACATTTTATCTCTATTTTACACTTTAAAATTTACACATCAGTACAGCGATATCATCTTTTTGGTCTTAAAGCAAACTGTTTTATTCTAATTCTCTTGTGCTAATGTCAGTTTCTAAATAACAAGTGGATTTTGTGCATATTCTGAGTTATTATATATTTAACAAATGTGTGTAAGATAGTCTGACTACAAAATTATTTGCAATCAGTAGATACTTGATCTTTGATTCAAAATTCCCAACAGAAAGGTCAAGATAAGAAGAACATATACTAAGGAAACTAATAGTCTTCATTCAGGTATTTAATGTATAGGATATGGAAACAGCCTCCTAAAGTTTCTGCTGCACTCATAGTATTACACCTTCAGCCTTTCATATATACCCATTTCTGACCACCTTGCATATATAATGAAAATTCTGAAGGAAGCATGAAATGGAAAAATACTAATCTTAAGCATATTAACAAATGCTTTTCACTTTTGAATACCTTATCGGGTGCTGGGTAAAAAATACAAATATTCTCCCCAAAATAGTACAAGGGCCACTTCTAGGTATATGCACCATGTGCTATGATAAAAATAGCAGGGCTCCAGCAATAAGCACAGCAAACATAAAACTCTGCTGTCAGGAAGCATATGTGGACTAAGTCAAACAATAAAAACTAAAAGCAACAAACCATGCGAATAAACCCCCCACTAGGGGATTTATTCTCCACCTACAGGTAGATCCTTCCTGTGGAGACAGCATTTGAGAGACTACCAATGGAGTCCTCTGCCCTCAACAGACTGACACCAAAGTTTTACACCCCAGTACCGGGGTTTGGATCTACTACTCTGTTCCACTTGTCCTCTCTCCCCATCCTTGAAATATAAATACCCAAAGGTATTTTAAACTGTTCTTAACTATCAAAATCTTAGCTGGAATTATTTGACCAGTCACTGTGAAAAAGAGGGAGACTCCTGGGGGATCAAAAGGGAAGAACAGGATATTCATCATAAGGAAGATCATTTGCCCAGGGCCTGCTAATGCTCAACTGCTATCCACTCTAGATTTCTTTTACTAGTATCATGACTTCTTGCAAGGCATTCTTAAAATAGTCTTTCTCCATTCTAAAAGCAACATCTCTCCCTTGGTTCCCTAATCCCCAATCACTAGTTGAGGTTTTTCTGCTTTAGTTCCATTTCTTTTTCTTCTCTGAAAGAATTTCCTCAAATTCCCAGTACCCTCCTCTGTTATATGTTTAGGTCCCTCAGCAATCAGTTGGGGGGCAACATATAATGATTTACAGCTTTGTGGCTTTCTTTACAGACTGTTTTAAGAATAAGAGGGAGATTTTCATGTCACAGAATTGAGCTGCTACAGAAATAGAACAAAGGAGGGAATCTAACACTTTTCCTTGCACCCTCAGCGCTTGTGCTCCCTGTACTTGGTAAGGCACGCAGTCCCAGCCCACTCTCCTCAGTGGCAGGACAGCTCTGCATCGGAGACCCAGGCCGGCTGAAGAGGCAGGACAAACAGCAGGGATGCGACTGGCCACAAGGAATTAGCAGAGAATCAGTAATAGCTAACTTCTCCCTGTCCCCCAGCCATTCTTTGTCTTCGGAGAGGACACATTTGGCTTAGAAAAATGCTTTCTACAAACAATGATGTGGGTAAAATTGTAATATTTCCAGAATATCTCGCCTAGCTTTGGTCCATTTGCATATCCTCAAGGGTGGAGAGAAGTTCATCTCCATATCAATGGGTAATTACCTGGGCAGCCAAGGGTGTGACTGAACCTGAGAGGTTAGGGGGAGGGGGCTGGCTTGCTTCTTCAGGAGCAGAGGAGAGAGACCGCCTGGACGTTAGTTTGTAAGCAGTAAACAGCTTTTAAACTCTATTTCTCCCTTTGACTGATTTCAGTTTTTAGAGGTATTTTGCCCCTGGATTTCCTCTCCCCGGACTTACAAATGGTTGCTCTTTCAAATGGTGGGGGGAGAAAAATGAAGTTGGAGAAGAAGGAGGAAGCACAGAAAGAAGGAGGAGGAGGAAGGGGGGGGAGGAGGGAGGGGAGAAAGAACATCTTTTAAAAGCTATTTTCCAAAAGGTCAGGGTGGCCGAGGCAGCAGTACCACACAGGCGGCAAAAGTCCAGCGTGGGAGAGAGGAGACCGAGCCTAGCGCTGAAGCGCCCGGAGGTGACTTTGCTCTTGCGCCTCTTTGCCGTGTGTCATCCACAGACTGACCTTTTCACAGGCATTCTGCTTAAAAAAAAAAAAAAAAAAAGTCCCTGGGAAAAATGGTCTTTGTTATTATTAATGTCCTTTCCTTCCTTTCTGATGCCCTTAAAATAATAATACGCTCACTACCAGGGCCTGCATCTCAGTCTTGTTCTTAGTGGCTAGTAAAATAATTCTAAGTTTTTAACTTGATAGTCAAGATCAGTTTAAGTTAGGGAAATGCTGAGTTAAACAAACTTAAACTGTATTTCTAGAATTCCTCTAATTTGTAGTGTAAGGGGTAGAGATGAATACATTGCAGTGTTTCCTAAATTCATTTTTCCATAGATTCTTTTTCTGAGCACTTTTATCTCCCCATGGAAGATGAATATTTATGAGGTAATAGTGGGTTCTCTGCTAAAGCACGGTATTTTGGTCTCAGGACCCCGGTGCACTCTTAAAAATTATCAAGGGTCCCAAAGAGCTTTTGTTTATTAATATTTACCATATTGGAAATTAAAACTAAGAAAACTTAAAATTTTATTATTCATTTAAAAATATAATAATAAACTTCTTACATGTTAACATTACTAACATCTTTTATTTAAAAAAGTAAAAGTAACTATATTTTCCAGAACAAAATATTTTGGGAGGAGACTGGCATTGTTTAGATTTTTGCAAATCTCTTTAATGTCTGGATTAATAGGAATCAACTGTACTCTCATATCTATTTCTGCATTCCATTTATTGTGATAAGTCACGTAGTCTCTGGAAAACTCCCCCATACACTCATGAAAAAATAAGAGTGAAAAAGGCCAATGTCATCTTAGTATGATTATGAGAATAGTTTAGACCTCAAAGACTCCCTCAGTGGGTCTGAGAGACCTGGGACATACTTTTAAAACTGCTGGACTGGGATGAGGAAGGGGAGGAAGGAAAGAATAAACTGTTAATGAATGTCGACCACATGCCAAGAAACCTGCTAGGAATTATTATTTCATTTCATTCATTTCACCTAGAAACCATTTAAGGAGATAGTCACTAGTTCCTTTGTCTATACAGGGGAGGAAACAGACTCAGAATGATTGTGAAACTTGCCCAAGGTCCACCAGCAGGTAAGAGGCAGAGCCAGTTTGAAGCCGATTTATAGACAATACACCCTAAGGAAAGAGTTTTCAAAGTTATGTCACTGTATTAATTTTCTCTTGCTGCTTAACAAATTATTGTAAACTCAGCAGCTTCAATCAACACCCATTTATTCTCACAGTTATGTACTAAGAAATCCTAGAGCTGCTCAAATGGACTCTGCCCTGGATCTCACATTCAAGCTGTTATCCTGGCTGAATTCTCATCTGGAGGTTCTGGAGGAAAATATACTTCCAAGCTCACCTGGGCCATTTGCCAAATTCAGTTCCCCACAGTTGTAGGACTGAGGTTCCCGTTTTCTTGCTGGCTGTTGGCCATGGGCCACTGTCAGCTCCTGGAAGCTATTCTCAGACTCTGGACACTTGACTGTCCATCATCAAGCCAGCAATGGGGACTCCCTCTTCCATGTAAGAACTTTGGCATCTACTTGCTTCTTTTTCCATTTCTCTACTTTCCCAGAGCTGAAATATACGTGCTAACCTTAATTTGCTCTCTGTATCCATCTGGGGTCAGTAGCCCAGATTTGTCCCATGGCCAGCCTCCTAGCATACTTCATGAAGCCAGGCAAATAAAACCTCTATGTTTCACAGCAACTGACCTGTGATCTCTTTACCTTCTGGATTCAAATAGCTCAGCCTTGCTTCTCCCCATAGACCCCACAATTCCATTTTCAGTGGGGAGGAGGATTCACTTCTACAGATCACAATGCCAGCTCTCTTTCAGCTCCTCTCACAATGTCTTTTCTCCTTTTTCCTTTCCTCCTCATAAAGATAAATCCATATATTCTATATCACTCTTCTCAGCTAGTGCTAGATTTAGATATCATCTTTACAGAACATTGCTACAAAACAGCTTTATTAAGAATGTAATATATGATTTTAGGATTAAAGGCTTTGGAGTTCTACAAATTCTAGTCAAACATTATTAAATATTAAACAGAATTAATATTATTTTTGTTTAAAGAAATTCATAAGAACATAACAAAACCCTTTAAAGTAGCTGAAAACCAACTGCCTTTCCTCCTCTCTCTGCTGGGTTGTTGTAAGATTAATGCCATCCAAAAAGAGTGACATACTCTATAAGCAAACATTTTTTTTATTTTTATGTATATTTTCACTTCTAAATTTTTAAAAAGAAAAATATACAGAGAATACCACTAATCATTTCCCCATATAGGTATTCTTTGTGGTTTATGTAAATTACCATCTTAATAGATAATAGGAGTGGAATTAGCACAAGGATTTATGAATTGAATTATAGCAATAACAGAGTATGCAAGGGAACAAGAGACAAGGAGAAAGAAAAGAGCAGAAAGGAGCAACGGGAGGGAAGAGGAGACTATAAGAGCAGTAAAGTAAAGGTGCAGACAGAAACATTAACATGCCATAAAAAAGAGCAAAGATATCAGAATTGATATGCCTAAACTGATCAACTAATAATATCTGTTGGATCAGGCAGTTTTAGGATCTTCAGTTCGTGTATGTATATACACACAAATAAGTACAATTGTAAATCTACCAGAGCTTCAAGAAATCCATATTTTAATCCATGAGTCATTGGTCTAAGTCCCAACGTTTTGCCCTGAGAATACAAGAGTAAATGTGATAAAAGGGAACTTAAGAATCCATAGTCAGTGTGGAGCTGCCTTTTTGGATTTATAACTATGCACAGATAACTACTATTCTAAAGAGTAGAAAATCCTATCTTTTTTAGGCAAAAATAATTTGTGTATCTCACACAGTAATGTATGGTTCCTGAAGAATGAAAATTACACAATGTCAAGTACCATCCTTTCAACAGCACTGTGTCCTATTCAAAGAAGAAACTAAAAGTACAATTTTATATAATATATATACCTGTGAAATATACCTGTGAAATCCAGCCATTCACAGGTGTCTCATTTTTCACATAAGCCTCCTGTGTTGTTTTGATAGCCTCCTGTGTTTTTTGATGTAGGTTGCCAGAGCTGCCATAACAAAGGACCACAGATGGGGCGTCTTACGCAACAGAAATTTATTTCCTCACCGTTCGGAGGCTTGAAGCCCAAGACCAAGGTATAGACAGGGTTGGTTTCTTCTGAGGGCTTTTCTCCTTGGTTTGTACACAGCCATCTTCTCCCTGTGTCTTTACAAGGTCTTTTGTGTGTGTCTGTATGACTTCATTTCACCTTAATTACCTCTTTGAAGATGTGATCTGCAAATCAAACAACAGTGACCTTCTAAGGTCCTGAGAAGCAGGACTTCAACATATGAATTTGGGGGGTGCACAATTCCACCCATAAAGATGGTCCTTTGAGAAGCTGTTCCCTGATAAAAGAAATTCTTATCTGTGGATGCAAGTCATCTTAAGCAACTATTGCTGCCATCTGTAATGTAGCTTTTTCACTAAAAAAACAAAACCCACCAAGGTTTTCACAAGTAAAAACTCTGAAAGAAGGGTTTCAAAACAGGCAATGGACGAGCAAAACCTAATTTATCCGCTTGAGTTTTATCTTCTAATTGGGACTTTTTCACATTTATCCTTATCACCATGCCATCCATGAAGTAAACATTTACACCCATGTTTCCTTTTCATCTGGTCATTTAAAATTTGCATAATTTATTGCCTTTAATAAAGGGATGCTATAAGATGTTGAAAAAATGTGGAAGTAATAGCTATAAATTCAGATGAGCTCTAAAAGAGCCCAACTAATGGATTATTGAAGCTAGCATTTAAATCCTCCCTCTGCCACTAACAGAATTCTAGGTTGCCTGGTATTTACTTCACTTTGTGCCTTCGTTTCTTAATCTCCACAATAGGCACAGTAATTCCTCTGGGGAGACAGGTCTGAAAGGAAAACGCACACCGGGCAGGTTCAGACACCTGGCATTGGCACACTCCTGCCCCCTGGTAGCAATTTTTTAGAAATTTGTGGGTGGAATAAAATATAGAAAGGCAAAAATAAAATGGAAACTGGGAAACCAAAAAACAAGAGATGCCTTCCTTGAAATGCACACTAGCTTTCTAATTGATAATTTTCTCACCTCCTCAGTACTTCCTCTCTCCTACTACAATAAGTAGTCCAAAACAAACAAGGAAATTTCAGGAGTCATTCAATTACCCCAGAGGAATTATAGTATATTTTATCTTTATTTTTTCCTTCTCCTTTAAATCACAAGGATTTGTGGTGAGTATCCATGTCTTTGTGTCATTAATGAGGCCTGTTACAAAATGGTGATAAAATGCACATAACAAAATTTACCATCCTAACCCTTTTTATGAGTACAGTTCAATGGCATTAAATATTCACATTGTTGTGCAGCCTGAAAAGAAAATAATTCCTAATGTAAAAAATAATTTTCATTGTAAATAGTTCAGAGGCCTGTTAAAAACAGAAATAAAAGATTACACAAAATTCCACCACTAGCAAAAAAAACATTTTTTATTTTGACAAACAACTCCCATGAATATCTCATCTAAACATTAGCTACAATCCCTGTAACTGGAGAAAATCACATATATTTTGACTCTGACCCTAAGTGCACTGTTTCTCCTCCCCCATTCTGTGTTCTTCTGCATAGTGACCTAGGGGGCCACTGCCCTATCCCTTCACAATGCAAAATACTTCCTAACAAAGGCTGCACCAGAGCAGAAATTACTTATACTTAAGGCAACAATGGCGACGGCAAAGAAAAGCAATCAATGCAGAATTTCATCTTATACATCCTGTCCTTTTGAAGAAGTTCCTAAGCCAATTCTGTTCCAAAGAAATTTTTATATACTTTGTCTTCCATTTATTCCCTTGCATCTCCCCTCTCCACCCTCTCTGATTAGCATACAATTCCAAAATGCCTTTCAATTTCTTGTGCAGAAAAGTTCAGCTTTCTCCTTATCCCTTCCCTGCCCTATTTAACAGCTATTATAGCTATTCCTTACTTAACAGCTATGCCAAGGGGGCCTCATCTTCATAAAGAAGCACACACATCTAGCATAACCACTATTTTCTCCCAAGGAATTCTGAGGCCATCATTTAAAAGAACAGTTTTCTCTCTAGATAACAGATAGGTAGGTAGGTAGATAGATAGATAGAGAGATAGAGAGATAGATACATAGAGAGATAGATATAGATGGATAGATAGATATTTTAAACAACAAAAAAGTACCACACTATCAGGCCTGCTACATTGCACTATTCTGGGGGCACTGTTAACATCCTAGTCTCTGCGGATGGGGCCCCCTGAGCTTATGTGTCTCTGTACAGAGACACTCAATACCCGACTTGTTATTTTGTAACTTCACAGTGCCATGGACGTTTTTTTCTGTCCCTGAATACAGCTATATATCATTATTTTTAAAAGCTCTGTAGTGTTCCATACTATATAATGTTCCATTGTTTGTAACCAACATACAAAACTGACACCTTATTTCTCATTATTATGAACAATGCTGTAATTAACCCTTCAAATGTATACCTTTGTGAAGATATAAGACTATATTCTTAGAATAAATTCCTAGGTATGGAATAAAATGTATATACATTATACATTTTAGATACATGTTCCAAACTGCCCTCTTAAGAAGTACCAGCCTTTACTACATGGAAGTTCTTTTTCCTACCATGGACATTGTTATATTCTTTCTCCTTTTTTGACACAGTAGGTGAAAAATTACATCTTAATAAAAGTTTTTGTTTTGTTTTGTTTCCTCTGATTACAAACAAAGTCAAACATCTGTTTTATATATTTATTGGCCATTTACACTTCTCCATTTGTAAATAACAGCTTTATTTTGGGGTCCATTTTTCTATTGGTGGGCTTATCTTTTTTCTGTCAATTTATAAGAACTATTTAAAATTTAGCTTATCTTATGTTTACCTACTTACCTAATGCTGGCTTTTATTTCATATTTTGGAAATTCTCTTTTACCTTGAGGTGCTTCCACTATTAAAACTAGACCATGAGAATGAGACATTGCTTCAACGGAGTGATAAATGGGGAAAAGACAAAATTCTTGACTTTGAGTTCAAAAATGAGCATTTGATATCTCAAAAGTTAAAACCTTTGACTACAAAAAACAAAATTATTAGTAATAATAGTAGGAGTAGTAGTATTTCCTGGTCTGTCTCTGTCATATATGTTGGAAATATTTTTCCTAAGTTGCAATTTAACTTTCAACCTTTTGGGTTTTATTTGTTTGTTTTGGTGTTGTTTGCTTGCTGTCTTACTTATTCTTTTATTTTCTGGATTAAGTATCATGCTTTGAAAGGTTTCCTCAGCCCCTGTCATAAAAATATTCAACTATATTTTCTCTATTGATCTTCTGGCTTCATTTCTTGTAACTGAAACTTTGATAAATCTAAATTCATTTAAGTGCAGACATTAAAGAAATCCAGCTATTCTTTTCCAAATGGTCATCAGCTTTCCCAACACGATTCATTAAGTAGATTATATTTTCCTTCATAAGTTTAATGACAGCTTTATCATAAATTTCTATATATACAAGGGTATATATCTGAATTCTGCTTCATTAATCTTTATAGCCACTAATATACCAGACTATTTTAACTGCTAAAGTTCATCATATATTTTAATATGTGATTGTTCAAGTTTCCCCTCTTTAAAATTTAAGAAATTTCCTGGATATTCTCACATATTTCTTCTTTCAGATAAAATTTAATTTTGTCAAGGTTTTCCCAAATTTTAAACTTAAAAAAAAATTTGTTTAATAAAATTATAGATTATTTTTACACTATTGTCTCTTCCTATTCAAAATAATTTATGAATTGACATACAGAAGTTAACAGTCTTCATGTACATAACCAATAATCAGTTAGAAGATGTAAGGATAGAAAAAAGCCCATTTACAATAGCAAGAAAAAAGTTAAAATACTTGGGAAAATTTATGAAGAAATATAAAAAACCTATATTAGAAAAGCTTAAAACAGTCTTGAAAGACATAAAGTAGAGCTGGAAAAAATAGAAAGCCATATTTTGTTCTTGGATAGGAAGACTCAACATCTTAAAGATATCAGTTGTCCCTAAACTGATTTATAAATTTAATGCAATCTCTCAATAAAAATACCAACAAGCTTTTAAATGGAGCTAGACTAGACAACTGATACTAAATGTTCATGTGAAAAAATAAACATGTAAGAATAGTCAGAAAAACACTAAAAAAGAAAAGCTATGATGGAGGGAGTGGTGACTAACTCTACCAGATATTAAAATGCCATAGAACCTCTATAATTAAAATAACGTGGTATTGCTGAATAAACCAGTCAAATAGGAATAAATTCAAATAATAGACTCAAGTTCTTATTAAACTTTAGTGTATGACAAAAATGTCATTCTAAGTGACTACAGCAAAAATGGACCTTTTCAGAAATGGAAAAATTGTTTGGTCATTTTAAAAGAAGATAAAATTAGATCCATATCTCACTCCCCCCGCCCCCCCCCACACACCTCCAAATAGAGAGGTAAATGTAAAAACAAAAACTATGCAAGTACTAGAAGAAAACATGGTTGACTCTTCACTAACCTAGTGTAGGAAGCAATTTTCTAATCATAACGAAAAACCCAGGAACAATTTTTAAAAGATTGATAAATCTGACCCCATAGAAACTGACTTCATTGCAAAAAAAAGACACCTGACAAACTGAGAAAAAATAATTGCAAAATATATCATAGATAAAGGCTAATATCCCTAATATAATATGAAGAATTCTTAAGAATTAAGGGATAAAAGATCAAAAACGTGGTAGAAAAATGGGCAAAAGACATGAACAGATAATTCATACTTGCACGATACAAAAGTGGCCCTATTTAAGGCCATGTATGAAAAGATTTCACTCTCGCTCATGAGAAATATAAATTTTAAAAAAACCACTCTCTTGGCATGGTAGAGGGACACAGTTGCATTCATACCCTGCTGGTAGGAAAGCAAACATAACAGCTCAAACAAGAGCATAATAGTTGGGGGAAACAGCCCAGTGCTGAGCCCTAGTAATAAAAATGAGTAAGACACAGTCCTGGCCTTGTATGTACAGCCTCTGTCCTTTGTCTTTGGGAAGAAAATAGGGCAGGGGAGTTAGATAAATAAAATAAAATTTCAGTGTAGTGTGTTAAGTGCCAGAGAGTCATGAGAGCAGAGAGGAGAGCCCTTAGACTAGGAGGGGAGGTCTTCCTGGAGGAAGCAATGCCTATGCCAGTAGGAGCAAGCCAGAAGGAGAGGAAGGGAAGGGCAAGTGAAGAGAGCCTGCACCTCATCGCATCAGCAAGACAGAGCCATTGCAGTGTCCTAGGAAGAGCAGTAGCACTTAATTCCACAATGGATAAAATCCTACCAATTGGACCAAAATGTCCAATAGGCCGTCTCTCCTTGATGGTACAAGTTGGTCACTTGAACTCTCCTTTTTCTAGCTTCCATGACTGCATAGTATTCTCCATAACGGAGTGGATACATTCAGTCAGGCTACAGAGGCCTGGCTCACCTGAGAGTCATTTGCATTTTGATTATTCTGTGCTGATATGAAAGCTTCCCTCCCAAAGTGCAATCTGATTTCCACACTCTTGGGGAACATCTCACCATAGAGCCTATCCCAGAGTATAAATGGGAAGGTGTGCCTTTCAAATGCATACATCATTCAAATACTTACATAATGTACATAACAGATTTCAGAGAGCAATGACTGCCAGTGTGCAAGCCAGGCGGTAGGTTATAGAACTGGTCCAGCAGAGAATGATGGGGCCGACTAGGGCAGTCGTGATGTGGAGGGAAGGAAGGGGCAAGAGGCACCTGAAGTCCCAGCCCTTCTCCCACAAACAGGAGAAATTACTTTTCTCATCATAAGACTGAACCCTGAAAATAGCTTAACCTAGCATTAAATTATAATGAAGAATATCACATATCTAATAGGAAGGCTTTATTACTTCATTTTTGTTTGTCAATTCAGAATTTGAGCACTGGTTTAGTATTTTTCTTTAAAAAAAAAATTACTGACATTAGCAATAATGTTCATTGAGGTAGAATTTACCTGGTACTATAACAGTACAGACTTTGCATCAATCCTTTAAAAATGAAAATATAATTATAAAGGTGGCAGAATTAAAATAATGAGCAGATTTCTCATTATGAATGAGCCTCATGAAATAAAATTAACCCAAAAATGGCCTTTACAACTTGTTAAGAGGAGCTGGAATAGCACAGAGCATTACAGAGAAAACTGAGCTCTATAAAGTTTATTTTCTGTCAAGTATGCTATTTTCCAAAAGGAATTTTTTATCTTTTTTCACTCATTTCTCTTTCTTGACTATAATATGTCATTATTGCTTATCACAATAGGCTGTTACTTTATATTTGTAAACTGTTTAAATTATTTCCTTTAGTTCTTTTTAGGTGAAATTCTTTCCCCTCTTACATTTATGCTGTTCTCAACCTATTTCACAACTGTGTGTGTGTGTGTATACATATATACATATACCTATGTATTATACACTATGTGTTCTGCAGTGCATCTTTAGTCACTAAATAATATAGGCACATCACAAAAAACAAAACCCTCTTTTCTTTGATTGTTTAGCACCTCAGGACAGGGATCTTTGCAAACTTTTTCACTTGCTGTAAAGTTACAGAACCAACAGTCAGGTGGAGATTGCAATAGCGTCACCTAACTTCAACAGCCAAAAACTGTCTCACACATGTGAGATTTTATAGAAATCTGATTAAACTTGCAAAATTTTTCCTTTTAGAAGTGATGTCCATTTAAAAAATTTAGGTATCTGGTATTTTATGACTTGCTTGAGAATTACTTAAAATCCTACACCATATAGGCCTTTTTAACAGTATTTGCCTCTTACCTAATGCCATCTGGTGTCGATCAGCTTATTATATATGGCATCATCTCCAAAGAATTCCCTACATTATTTATAAATATTATAATATGGGTTGTAATAAGTTATGAAAAAATGCAAACACATCTGGAGGTCATTTAACAAAAATCAATAAGCCCTTTATGAATCGAACCATTGTTCATATGTTAATCTGATTGGTTCACTAAATATTTCCATTGTTTCACTAAACATTGCCAGTTTGTCCAAACATGCCTCAGAGTCAATCAAAAGATTCAGTGACTACATAAAACACTAATTAAGTTATTCATAACACTGTTCCTTAGAAAGCTACAATCCTCCCACACTGGTGAATCTTTATTTGGGAGATAGACACGTGAGCACTTCAAGCTACACAGACAAAAGGAAAATACAGATGTAAAGGATAATAACTATCATGCAGCAGTCTGTATAAAAGAAACTACTCATTGAAGATTACTTTGCCCAAGTCTTCTGAATAATTTCCTCAAACCTCAATGCCCCTTTGTCTATGCCAATATTACTCTCAGAGATTCTCACAGAAGGAGTCGCTTGTACATGTTCAAACCACCAAACCACCGTTGCACATATTTATAATGCCAATGGACTGGCCCTTGCAAAATTCCTATTGATTTCAGCAGGGACAAACCCATTCCCCAGAGTAGCCAGCTTTTCTCATCTACTCTAATGAGAGAAAACATTCTACTAATGAAGCAGGTGGAAACTGTTACAAATGTGTTATTAAATATTAAATAGTGAGGGATTTCTCTAAGCCAAGGAATGGTAACAGGCAATAACCATTATGTACACTGTACTGGCAGTCGCTCTTGTCTAGATTCTCCCCAGAATGGAGTGGTTTGACATCTCACCCTAAAAGACAGGAAGGCCACTGTTTCTGACAGCCTACCCTGTGCCCACACAGTATTAGGCTCATTATACATATTACAATTTTTCAGACAACTAACTAAGGTCATAATAATTACCTACTAAAAGACATAATTTTAAAGGGTCAGGTTGACTCCAAAGGCCGCCTTTCCCACTTTACCACACTGTACCCAACCCTAACCAGAAGTATAAAACACAAAAATATTGTGTTTAAATTAACCCAAAGATCAGCCAAACTGTAAAGAGAGAATTAGTTCCTTTACTTTGAAATTCATATAGATTTTGTCATCTGCCCCCACCCTCTGGGCATTAGGTGGGGAAATTGCTGTGTCAAATCTGGTTTAAAGCTTAGTCAAATCCAGTAATTTGAACTGTGTCCACAAGTAGCATCTAGTGACCCCTGTATGCAATACTCTCCCTCTACCACAGAACAACTGGGTAACTTAATTGTTCTCTTTTCATGGTTGGCCAGCTTGCAGGGTATCAGTATTTCCAATCTTGTTAGAATAATTTTGACTTAACTAGAGCCAAAATGTACATAGTACTACACCCAAAACTGTCAAAACTCACAAAAGAATGTGGCAATGGCAACTAAATTAAAATACCTATTTTCTTTTATTGCAATGCCCTTCTCTAGGGACTCTATCTTACGAAGAGAAGCACCAGTATCATAGAACATACACACAAAGATATTAGCATTATTTGTAGTGTTCTAAATGTTGGGAAGAAAACCTGTATGTCCATCAATTGGGGGATTGTTATATTATTTGTAGAGAATTTAAACTACGGCTTGACTTATTTTTAAATGAACTGAAGGTATATCTATTAATCCATAGGGATATCCATGACCTATTATTATGTTCAGGGAAAATTCCAAAACTTGGAAATAAGGTAAAGAAGATGATTGCATGACTGCTGTAGCATTTTCTAACAAGCCAGAATGAGGGTCATCTAGCTCTCTCCTGAGGAGGAGAGATTTGGCTTGACTTTTAACATTTACAATTGATTAGGGCCAGGCTTTTTTACAACTCCTTAAAGTTTAAGGCTAACTTGTAGAAATCTAATAAGGTGAGACGATTTTTTTTTTCTGTTTAGTAAAGGAGATAACCTCAAAGGTTATGATTTTATTTCCCTATAGGACAATGACCAATTTTATATTTAATCTAAGTCTTATTTATAGCATTTCTTTTTTCACTGTTACATAAGTCCAAGTTTCTCATATTCAAATTCAATAAATGTTGTCATTCTACTGATTTCCTGATTGAGTCAAATGACATTTTGACATGTGCCCATTACTACTTGTGTGGGTCTTTGTTTTAGCAAATTTGAGATTTAGGTCTTGATGACTGTTAAATGAGAAAAGCAAATTGTAAAGTGTATAGATTATTTCTATAATGATGTAAAATGCCCTACTAATAGATCTGCTGTCTATATGTGTTTGTATGACTGTGGATGCATGTGTGGACAAATTCACACTAGGGTGTTAGTTAACATTACTCCTGTTACCTATACTTTTGGATTATTTTGTGAACTGATTCTTCATTTAATAGACACCTTAAGAAAACTGAGGGGGAAAACCATTTTAAAAGATTCTATTGCAATTTATATTCCCTTGTCTGTTGCATCAAAAAGAATAAAATACCTTGGAATAATCCTAACCAAGAAAGTGAAAGACCTATACTCTGAAAACTACAAGATACTCAAGAGAGAAATTAAAGAAGATACCAATAAATGGAAATACATCCCATGCTCATGAATAGGAAAATTAATATTGTCAAAATGGCCATCCTGCCTAAAGCAATCTACAGATTCAATGCAATCCCTATCAAAATACCAATAAGCATTCTTCAATGAACTAGAGCAAATAGTTCTAAAATTCATATGGAACCACAAAAGACCCCGAATAGCCAAAGCAATCTTGAGAAGGAAGAATAAAGCAGAGGCAATTACACTCCCTGACTTCAAGCTCCACTACAAAGCCACAGTAATCAAGACAATTTGGTACTGGACAAAAACAGACCCATAGACCAATGGAACAGACTAGAAAGCCTAGATATAAACTCAACCATATATGGTCAAGTAATATACGATAAAGTAACCATGGATATACAATGGAGAAATGACAGCCTCTTCAACAGCTGGTGTTGGCAAAATTAGACAGCTACACGTAAGAGAATGAAACTGTATTATTGTCTAACCCCATACACAAAAGTGAACTCAGAGTGGATCAAAGACCTGAATGTAAGTCATGAAACCAAAAAACTCTTAGAAGAAAGCATAGACAAAAATCTCTTGGACATAAATATAAGCAACTTCTTCATGAACATATCTCCCGGGCAAGGGAAACAAAAGCAAAAATGAACAAGTGGGACTGTATCAAGCTGAAAAGCTTCTGTACAGCAAAGGACACCATCAGTAGAACAAAAAGACATCCCTATAGTATGGGAGAACATATTCATAAATGACATATCCAATAAAGGGTTGACATCCAAATATATAAAGAGCTCATGCACCTCAACCAACAAAAAGCAAATAAGCCAATTAAAAAATGGGCAGAGGAGCTGAACAGACACTTCTCCAAAGAAGAAATTCAGATGGCCAACAGGCACATGAAAAGATGCTCCACATCACTAATCATCAGAGAAATGCAAATTAAAACCACAATGAGATATCACCTCACACCAGTGAGGATGGCCACCATCCAAAAGACAAACAACAACAAATGTTGGTGAGGATGTGGAGAAAGGTTAACCCTCCTACACTGCTGGTGGGAATGTAAATTAGTTCAACCATTGTGGGAAGCAGTATGGAGGTTCCTCAAAAACTCAAAATAGCAATACCATTTGACCCAGGAATTCCACTTACCCTAAGAATGCAGCAGCCCAGTTTGAAAAAGACATATGCACCCCTATGTTAATCATAGTCTATTTACAATAGCCAAAAAATGGAAGCAACCTAAGTGTCCATCAGTAGATGAATGGATAAAGAAGATGTGGTATATATATACAATGGAATATTATTCAGCCATAAGAAGAAAACAAATCCTACCATTTGCAACAACATGGATAGAGCTAGAAGGTATGCTCAGCTCAGTGAAACAAGCCAGGCAGAGAAAGACAAGTATCAAATGATTTCACTCATCTGTGGAGTATAAGAACAAAGAAAAAACTGAAGGAACAAAGCAGCAGCAGGCTCACAGAACCTAAGATTGGACTAACAGTTACCAAAAGGAACGGGACTGGGGAAGATGGGTGGGAAGGGAGGGATAAGGGGGAAAAAGGGGCATTATGATTAGCACACATAATGTAGCAGGGCGGAATACGGGGAAGGCAGGTAACACAGAGAAGACAAGCAGTGACTCTATAGCATCTTAGTACACTGATGGACAGGGACTGTAATGGGGTATGTGGTGGGGACTTGATAATAGGGGGAGTCTAGTAACCATAATGTTGCTCATATAATTGCACATTAATAATACCAAAATAAAGAAATAAAAAAAAGTCATGTATTGTCTTACTCCTTTTGTGTGAAGTATCCATAATACACAAATCTGTAGAGACAAAATACATATTGGTAGTTTCTAGGGGCTGGGGGGAGGAGTGAATGGAAACAACTGCTTAATGAATATAGTTTCCTAGTTTCCTTTTGGAGTGATGAAAATGTTTTGAAACTAGATAGAAGTGACAGTTTCACAACATTGTGAATGTGTTAAATCCAGTGAATTGTTCACTTTAAATTGTTCTTTTTTATGTTATGTCAATTTTACCTTAGTATAAAAATTAAACAAAAAAATAATAACTGGTGTGGTTTCTGTCTCCAAACTGGGCCCTGACGGATACATAAGACTACATCACACAAAGCAGCAGCCTTCAAGGTTGCTCTCACCACCTGAACCACATGGCCTCTCAACTGCCCTTGTTCTTGTCTAGTTGTCCAGTCTCCACTATTCAGGAGATGGTTCATTCTCAGAGGACAACACCGTCTTTACCTGTGCTGTCCAATATGGTAGCTACTGGTCACATGTGGCTATTTAAATTTAATTAAATGAAAAATGCAGTTCCCGTGACCCTTTTCAAGCGCTCATTACCCACAGGATCACCCAGAACACTTCCATCACCACCGAGAGCTCTGGTCAGCAGTACTGGTCTGCATCGCCCCAAGGGCCTTTCTATCATAAAGCTCCAAAGTGCTCTGGCTGTTCATCAGCGTGTAGCTCCAGCCTCCCTTAGAGCCTAAATGAGAAAAGTCACGGAAGAAAAGGTTGGATCAGGGATGTGCGTCTCTGAAGCCTTCTCCACTTCACTCTACACTTTCTTCAGCCTAACAGTTCAACTCTCATCTATCCCTCTCCCAAAACAGACATCAGTAATTATTGCATTTATAAGTCTACATTTATGTTGATTATACATTAGTTTGACCTGTAAAACTAAAACTCCTGCAGGCCAGAATTTTTGTTTTTTTTTCATATATACTCCCTATATCCAGTGGTATATTCCTTGGGCATTCACCAAATATTTGCTGATTGAACATGTAATGAGGCTAGCTCTGGTTTCAGAGGATTTGGTGCCAGACTGAAGAAATAAAACCTCTGCCAGTACAGTGGTAACACCCTGCCTAAATACACAGATGTGATTTGCAATGCTTTACTCCTATGATTTCTTCTGGTTTTGATTTTTGTAATGAGTGTACCACTTCAAAAACATTCCTCGTGTGGCTCAGCCCAAATAACTCCAGGAGGAGATGGTAGCCTCCCTCGATGAAAACCAGCCTAGCACTGAATCCTTTCTGTTCCTGGGTCACAGATCGGGTCCGAGATCAACCCAGAGTGATACAAGCTGGAGACAGAAGCCAAACTCAGTGCCCTTCCCTCAAGATGTTTTTCCTGAGTGTGCTTCCTACTATTAATAGATTAAAAATTTAAGAGTTTGTTTGAGCAGAATTTGATTCCAACTGGGCAGCACTGAGCCAGAACGCTCCATTAACAGTGACTCCAGAGAGACCTTTGTAGAGAAAAGGTAGGAAGCAAAGTAAGGAAATTGCAGATTGGCTATAGCTTAAAGCTCAGATGGCAGTTTAGAATTGGCTGACCTTAGGTTTCAATTTAATAAGCTTCAGGCATTTTACAGGCTTAGATTTTGATTTACTTACGTAGGCCAACATAGCATTAGAGCCACTGCAGGCTGACTGCCTCCTTGTTTAATTAATTTAACATTACTTTTCTTGTAAGGTTTTCAGAGAAGACCTTTAATATCTGAATAGAAGTTTCCAATTATAGGATAACCGATAAGTAGTAGTCTTGAATAACCTAGTATAAATCCTCATCAGATTTTGAAGTATTAGTCTGTAGGTAACAATAACTTCCCCAAAATTTATAAATAATAATTATGAGTTTGAGGAAAATTTGTCCTTTATGTCCTTTATATAAGACATAGAGACTATGTTGGCAGCTGTAAATCTGTACTGGTCTAGTTAAGGGTAATTCTCTTTCTATTTTACTCTATATATGTCCACATTTAAAGTAGGAATGATCAAGGTTCATATATGCTGTGGCAAGTGGTCCAGCCTTCTTAACAGAAGGAATAATAAAAGAAGATATTAAGAAAGAAAGTGAATAATGATCATCTCAATAGAAGCTGAAAAAGCATTTGACAAAATTCAACATTCATTCATAATAAAAACTCTCAATAAAATGGGCATAGAGAGAACATAGTTCAGCACAATAAAGGCCATATACAATCCCACAGCTAATATCATACTCAGTGGCAAAAAGCTGGAAGCTTTCCTCTAAGATCAGGAACAAGACAAGGATGCCCACTCTCACCACTTTCATCTAACATAGTACTGGAGGTCTTAGACATGGCAGTTAGATAGATAAGATAAAGAGATAAAAGGCATCCAAGACTTCCGGAAAGATGGCGGTGTGAGCAGGGCGGCAGAAATCTCCCAACACTATATTTATCAACGAAAACACAGAAAATACATCTATTCCTAAAAGAGAGACGAGAATACACAGGAAAGCGCACAGCGTGCAGCTACACCCGAGAGGACTCGGCACCCCAAGAGGCGGGTAAGATACGGAGCCGCGACCCGGCGGGACCCAAGCCCTCCCCCACCCCAGCGCACTGGCGGGAGGAGAGGATTCAGAGCCGGGAGGGAGTGGAAGTACACCCCGCGAAGTAGCCAGCCCTGGTGATCTGCGCGGGGAGCGCTGACCCACATCGCGCAGTGCAGCGGAGATTGGAGAGACAGAGGGGCAGGATCTGAGCAGGGAACACGCCAGGGTGCTTGCAGCTGGCTCCCGGGAAGGAAAAAAAAAAGTGCACGCTTTCCTCAGCGGTCTTAAAGAGACAGGAGCCCAGCAGAGGAGCCGGATCGCCCCAGCACACTCAGCCCAGCAGGCTGGGAGTCCTGGGGAGTGGCAGACGCCTTAGTTGGCGACTGAGGAAGCATAGCCATACTTAACACTTCTCACTGAGATCAACAGCCTCTTATTCGTTCCCACCCCAGCCAGAGCAATAAAGGGCCCTGCGGAGCGGCACAGTCACAGCTGTGGAATAGTGGGGCAATAGCGCCACCTAGAGCATTCCCACAGAATCTACGTCCGGTGGGCATTTTTTTTGTTTTTTGTTGTTTTGTTTTGTTTTTTGTTTTGTTTTTGTTTTTTCTTTTCTTTCTTTTTTTCTTTTTTCTTTCTTTTTTTTCTCTTTTTTTTTTCTTCTCTTTTTAAAGTCTTAAAGAGCCCAGCTGACATACATGGCAACTATCAGTGACCAATTATATAGCCATGAAAAGACAGAGGAATATGGTTCAGACCAAAATCAACCAGACAACCCCAGAGAGGGAGTCTGAAGGGATGGAAATGCACAGGCTCCCTGAAAAAGAATTCAGAATAAAAGTCATAACCATGCTGATGGACCTACAGAGAAATGTGCAAGAGCTGAGGGAGGAAGTGAGGGAACTGAGGAAAGACAGTACAGAAATCAGACAAGCGATCGACGGACTTAACAGCAGAATGGATGAGATGCAAGAGACTTAATGGAATAGAAAACAGAGAACAGGAGTACAGAGCAGCTGAGGCAGAGAGAGATAAAAGGATTTCTAGGAATGAAAGAATATTAAGAGAACTGTGTGACCAATCCAAACGGAACAATATTCGCATTATAGGAGTACCAGAGGAAGAAGAGAGAGAAAAAGTGATAGAAAGTGTCTTCGAAGAAATAATTGCTGAAAACTTTCCCTCGCTGGGGAAGGAAGTAGTCTCGCAGTCCACCGAAGCTCATAGATCTCCCAACACAAGGGACCCAAGGAAGACAACACCAAGACACATAATAATTAAGATGGCAAAGATCAAGATAAAGACAGGGTATTAAAGGCAGCTAGAGAGAGAAAAAAGATCACCTACAAAGGAAAACCCATCAGACTATCATCAGACTCCTCAACAGAAACCTTACAGGCCAGAAGAGAATGGCATGATATATTTAACGTTATGAAACAGAAGGGCCTCGAACCAAGAATATTGTATCCAGCATGATTATCATTTAAATATGATGGAGGGATTAAACAATTTCCAGATAAACGAAAGTTGAGAGAGTTTGCCTCTCATAAACCACTACTACAGGATATCTTAAATGGACTGCTGTAGATGGAAGTACACGTAAGGCTAAAAAAATGTCACCAGAGAAAATAAAATCATAGCAAAGAAAGCAGACCATCCAAATACTAACTAAAGGCAAAGAATAAAACACCTAGTATAGAAAGAATGGAGGAGGAGGAATAAGAAGGGAGAGAAATAAAGAAACATCAGACAGTGTTTACAATAACTTAACAAAAAAGTTAAGTTAGATTGTTAGATAGTGAAGAAGCAACCCTTGAACCCTTGGTAACCACGAATCTAAAGCCAGCAATGGTAATAAGTACATATCTATCAATAATCACCCTAAATGTAAATGGACTGAATGCACCAATCAAAAGACACAGAGTAACAGAATGGATAAAAAAGCAAGAACCATCTATATGCTGCCTACAAGAAACTCACCTCAAATCCAAAGATATACACAGACTTAAAGTGAAGGGATGGAAAAAGATATTTCATGCAAACAACAAAGAGAAAAAAGCAGGTGTTGCAGTACTTGTATCAGAAAAAATAGACTTCAAAATGAAGAAAGTAGCAAGAGATAAAGAAGGACATTACATAATGATAAAGGGGTCAGTCTAACAAGAAGATATAACCATTATAAATATATATGCACCCAACACAGGAGTGCCAACATATGCGAGACAAATACTAACAGAATTAAAGGAGGAAATAGACAGCAATGCATTCATCTTAGGAGACTTCAACACACCACTCACTCCAGAGGACAGATCAACCAGACAGAAAATAAGTAAAGACACAGAGGAACTGAACAACACACTAGAACAGATGGACCTAACAGACATCTACAGAACTCTACACCCAAAAGCAACAGGATACACATTCTTCTCAAGTGCACATGGAACATTTTCCAGAATAGACCACATACTAGGCCACAAAAAGAACCTCAGTAATTTCAAAAATATTGAAATCCTACCAACCAACTTCTCAGATCACCAAGGTATAAAACTAGAAATAAATTTTAGAAAGAAATCAAAAAGGCTCACAAATACATGGAGACTTAACAACACTCTCCTAGTTAATCAATGGGTTAACGACCAAATCAAAACAGAAATCAAAGAATATATGGAGACTAATGACAACAACAACACAAAGCCACAACTTCTGTGGGACGCAGCAAAGACAGTTCTAAGAGGAAAGTATATTGCAATCCAGGCCTATTTAAAGAAGGAAGAACATTCCCAAATGAATAGTCTAAAGACACAATTACTGAAATTGGAAAAAGAAGAACAAATGAGGCCCAAAGTCACCAGAAGGAGGGACATAATAAAGATTAGAGAAGAAATAAATAAAATTGAGAAGAATAAAACAATAGAAAAAATCAATGAAACCAAGAGCTGGTTCTTTGAAAAAATAAACAAAATAGATAAACCCTAGCCAGACTCATTAAGAGAAAAAGAGAATCTACACACATAAACACAATCAGAAATGAGAAAGGAAAAATCACGACGGACCCCACAGAAATACAAAGAATCATAAGAGAATATTATGAGAATCTATATGCTAACAAGCTGGAAAACATAGAAGAAATGGACAACTTCTTAGAAAAATACAACCTTCCAAGACTGACCAAGCAAGAAACAGAAAAACTAAACAGACCAATCACCAGTGACGAAATCGAATTGGTAATCAAAAAACTACCCAAGAACAAAACCCCTGGGCCTGATGGATTCACCTCTGAATTCTACCAGACATATAGAGAAGAAATAACACCGATTCTCCTTAAAGTTTTCCAAAAAATAGAAGAGGAGGGAATACTTCCAAACTCATTCTATGAAGCCAGCATCACTCTAATACCAAAACCGGGCAAAGACCTCACCAAAAAAGAAAATTACAGACCAATATCCCTGATGAACGTAGATGCAAAAATACTCAACAAAATATTAGCAAACCGAATTCAAAAATACATCAAGAGGATCATACACCATGATCAAGTGGGATTCATCCCAGGGATGCAAGGATGGTACAACATTCGAAAATCCATCAACATCATCCACCACATCAACAAAAAGAAGAACAAAAACCACATGATCATCTCCATAGATGCTGAAAAAGCATTTGACAAAATTCAGCATCCATTCATGATTAAAACTCTCAACAAAATGGGTATAGACGGCAAGTACCTCAACATCATAAAGGCTATATATGACAAACCCACAGCTAACATCATACTTAACAGCGAGAAGCTGAAAGCTTTTCATCTAAGATCGGGAACAAGACAGGGATGCCCACTCTCTCCTCTGTTATTCAACATAGTACTGGAGGTCCTAGCCACAGCAATCAGACAAAACAAAGACATACAAGGCATCCAGATTGGTAAAGAAGAAGTCAAATTGTCACTATTTGCAGATGACATGATACTGTACATAAAAAACCCTAAAGACTCCATTCCAAAACTATTAGAACTAATATCTGAATTCAGCAAATCTGCAGGATACAAAATTAACACACAGAAATCTGTTGCTTTCCTATACACTAATGATGAACTAACAGAAAGAGAAATCAGAAAAACAATTCCATTCACAATTGCATCAAAAAGAATTAAATACCTAGGAATAAACCTAACCTAGGAAGTGAAAGACCTGTACTCTGAAAACTACAAGACACTCCTAAGAGAAATTAAAGAGGCCACTAACAAATGGAAATGCATCCCATGCTCTTGGCTAGGAAGAATAAATATTGTCAAAATGGCTATACTACCATAAAGCAATCTACAGATTCAATGCAATCCCTATCAAACTACCAACAGCTTTATTCAATGAACTGGAACAAATAATTCTAAAATTCATATGGAACCACAAAAGACCCTGAATAGCCAAAGCAATCCTGAGAAGGAGGAATAAAACAGGGAGAATTACACTCCCTGACTTCAAGCTCTACTACAAAGCCACAGTAATCAAGACAATTTGGTTTGGCACAAAAACAGACCCACAGACCAGTGGAACAGAATAGAAAATCCAAACATTAACCCAAACATATACAGTCAATTAATATTTGATAAAAGTGCCTTGGATATACAATGGGGAGATGACAGCCTCTTCAGCAGCTGGTGTTGGAAAAACTGGACAGCTACATGTAAGAGAATGAAACTGGACTACTGTCTAGCCCCATACACAAAGGTAAACTCAAGGTGGATCAAAGACCTGAATGTAAGTCATGAAACCATAAAACTCTTAGAAAAAAACATAGGCAAAAATCTCTTGGACATAAACATGAGCAACTTCTTCATGAACATATCTCCCCGGGCAAGGGAAACAAAAGCAAAAATGAACAAGTGGGACTATATCAAGCTGAAAAGCTTCTGTACAGCAAAGGACACCATCAGTAGAACAAAAAGACATCCTACAGTATGGGAGAATATATTCATAAAAAACGTATCTGATAAAGGGTTGACATCCAAAATATATAAAGAACTCATGCACCTTAACAAACAGAAAGCAAATAATCCAATTAAGAAATGGGCAGAGGACATGAATAGACACTTCTCCAAAGAAGAAATTCAGATGGCCAACAGGCACATGAAAAGATGCTCCACATGGCTAATCATCAGAGAAATGCAGATTAAAACCACAATGAGATATCACCTCACACCAGTGAGGATGGCCAACATCAAAACACAAACAACAACAAATGTTGGCGAGGATGTGGAGAAAAGGGAACCCTCCTACACTGCTGGTGGGACTGCAAATTAGTTCAACCATTGTGGAAAGCAGTATGGAGGTTCCTCAAAAAACTCAAAATAGAAATACCATTTGACCCAGGAATTCCACTCCTAGGAATTTACCCTAAGAATGCAGCAGCCCAATTTGAAAAGGACAGATGCACCCCTATGTTTATTGCAGCACTATTTACAATAGCCAAGAAATGGAAGCAACCTAAGTGTCCATCAGTAGATGAATGGATAAAGAAGATGTGGTACATATACACAATGGAATATTATTCAGCCATAAGAAGAAAACAAATCCTACCATTTGCAACAACATGGATGGAGCTAGAGGGTATTATGCTCAGTGAAATAAGCCAAGCCGAAAAAGACAAGTATCAAATGATTTCACTCATATGTGGAGTATAAGAACAAAGAAAAAATACTGAAGGAACAAAACAGCAGCAGACTCACAGAACCCAAGAACGGACTAATAGTTACCAAAGGGAAAGGGACTGGGGAAAATGGGTGGGAAGGGAGGGATAAGAGGGAAAAAGGGGCATTACGATTAGCAGATGTAATGTTGGGGGGGCACGGGGAGGGCAGTACAACTCAGAGAAGACAAGTAGTGATTCTATAGCATCTCACTACGCTGATGGACAGTGACTGTAATGGGGTTGGTGGGGGGGACCTGATGAAGGGGGTAGTTTAATAATCGTAATATTGCACATGTAATTGTAAATTAATGATAATAAAATAAATTATATTAAAAAAAAGAAAATAAACAACTGCATACAAAGCACATATTATCAATTTTTAATATATTTCGATAATTAGTCTAAGACAATTGCATTTTGAAACTACCAAATACAAAGAAAACCCAACATTGCCCCTACCATTCAACCTTCTTGGCCCATCTGCCTCCCTTTCCTGCCTCTCTTCCCTCTCCAACCCCCAGCCATACCAAACTAAGGAAAGTGATTGGATATGTAATAGCCAACCCACTTAGGGTGCCCAAAAAGCCAAGCATGCGGTTAGGTAATTAAGGATTCTGTGGCTTATCCAATGAGTCCACCTCCACCCAGCTGTCCCCACAACTGAGATGCTACATTCTCAAAATCCCTCTAGCTCCCCTTCGGCTGAACCAGCTTGAATCACTAGTTACCCTGTGCTTTCCTACAGATTCCCCACATGTTCATCAACTTTGTCAGCAGGAAAGCAGTGAAAACCAGGCTGGGAAAAGGCACCTGAGAAAACAAACACCAATGCACAGGAGAAATAATTGCTTCAACATGAAGTATTTCCACAATCACGCTATTGAGTCTTCAAGCAAGCTGAACAATAGACATTAGTAGATTGACAATATTTTGAAAACAATTTTCTCACTGTATCTTTTAGTTATGCCACAAACCAAGCACAATCAGAAATAAATGCTATTAACTAGTGAATCAAATCTTTATAATTTTAATATTCCATCATTATTCGCACATTTCTAACAGTAAGACCTGGCTTTTTCTTAAGTGTGTCAAATAGATCCTTTTACAAAGTTTCTGAAGTCAGAGCTTTTACAAATTCAAATTTTTTAAAGCCCTAATGTAAATATTCTTGTTATTACATAATATTTCTATTATGCAGATGCCATTTCATAGTCTTTTCCTGTACATACTCATGAATTATTTTCTATATTTGTCAGTCTTTGGAAGACAACAAGAACCATACAACCATCTGCACTTTGATTTGATTAAAAAGTTGTAGGGTTTTCCAAAGACAGGAAAAGCTCAAAACCTGAAAAATGCCTTTGCTAATTCCCTTGTAGGACTAAAACTCTGGTCAAAACCTATGTAAAAGTAAGTTTGAGGACTCGGCACTTATTGCTAACTACATGTACAATTTTCAAAGAATATTTCTGAAGTTACTTTTACCTTCTCATGAAAAATGACTACTCTAAACAACAGCCAGTTCTTGGAGAAGGCAATTTTCTGAGCACTTGTAACACTCCCGTGAGCACATAACAGATGGAGGTTGCCTGGGCACAGGGCCGGACACAGGGCCGGCTGCTCGGCATCTGAACATGAACACAGGGCAGCATCCTCCAGCAGCTGTGTGCAGGCCAGGCAGGAGCCACAAGGCTGCCCTCAGGAACGCATCCTGGAGCCTCCCAGAAACTGCAGAGGGAGAGAAGTGGTGGTAGGGAAGGTGCTGCAGCGCAGGGCAGATAGCATGCTGTAACATTTCCATAAGAATGAGCCAAGCATCACTCTTAACAGGTTTCTGAACTCTTCTGCAAAGAAGAATCCGGGTTTAACTCCCTAGAAAAAGTGCATTAGCTGCTTGAATGAATTCGGAACTGTTTAAGATGTTAAATCCAAACCCCATCAGCCTCAAGTTTAATGATAACAATATTGGCTTTCAAACAACTATGATAAAGTTAAGAGATCACACATGAATGTGAGAAGTCATTTTTCATAAACTATACTGCTAAAATACCCTAATAAGGGGAAGCATGCACAAAACCACCTTTTCTACATAAGTGCCTAATCTTCAGAAGAATCAAACCTAAGACATTCAGATCCGCAACATCTGGAGGTGATGAAGAACAGAGTCAGAGCACCCTAGAGGGAACCTGGAGGAAAAGCCTGCTTCAGTGGCCGCGGAATGGAATCCAGTGGCTTCCGAAGTTCTAGGCAGCTTATGTGTCCATTCTTTTCCTCCCCTTTAACCCAGATATGAAGGGATTACCTGGTCTGTGGTCCAAAAAGTTCTTTTCTCATGTTACCCACTCCAATGATCGAAAAGAAATTTCTCAAATTTTACATGAGAAAAATCTTACTATGCACACCTAACAACCTCTCCCAAGGAAAGAAAAGTTACTATGGGATTCTTATGACAATGAGAAATCATAAACCACTTTTTGAAAGAGGTTCCAGATCCCACCTTAGACTCCTCTGTAAACGTGACACCTTCACCTCTAACGTATTAGTAAATGAACACAAGCTTCTACTGCGGGAGTGAAATTCACTTTGTTAGGCTAACACCCCACCAAACCTTCAGGACCAGCTTGGCAACAACTGCCACCTCTACCCAGAAAGCAAGGAAGAGTGAAGCGAGAGTTCAAGGGGAAGCTGAACACAGACTAATTCTCCACTGGCGGGTTCTTCTCCACCTGAGACTCAGAGGAACTACCAAAGGCAAAGAGCCAAGGCCTCCCTGGGAAGAAACGATCTTGGGGTGCACACACCTACATTGAGGAGGAAGATGAGGGGAAAAGGAGGGCTGGAGGAGGGGGAGAAAAAACAGCCAAAAGACATGCATTCCACTTCAGAGTGAAGCCACTGACAGGCATCCTGTATAAATTCCATGCTTTATACATCAGTTAAAAACACTTGGCACTCAGTAAATTACATCAGAGGGTGTCACAATTACCAAGGTCAGTGGGCTGAAGTAGTCACTTATTTTTATTCTTAAACAAAGAGCATTCTTCTCATCGAGCAGCCCTGGAGAATGATACATCACATACGACATCTCCAGCTCTGATTTGGTCCCAATTCTCCTCAGCTGAAACCCTGGTTTAATCTCATTTTCAACAGCCCAAAAACATTAAAAGAAACCACCAGTTTAAAAGGTTAAAAATATAATCTGGCAATTAGCTTCTAAATTACATGCTCACCAGGAGCAAATATTTATTTTGTTGCCACGCTATCTAAATCCAGAGCCTCTGCGCATGACCAAAGAAACTGTGGCCCTCCACACCACACCCCCTGGGATACAAAAACGCAGAGCCAAGTGCATAGATAGAACCCTCAACTAACAGGAATGCCTCCCTTACCATCTGCCCTTACAGCAAGCCATGTTAACGTTACCATGATTTTTATTTTTAAAAATGTATAGGAATAAAACATTTGAAAAGGATTTTCAGAGGATTCCCTTGGGTCCCAGTTTTCTACCTTTTAAACTCAGTAATATTCAATGATTACTAATGTTCAGAAGGATCAACAAGACAAGCCTAACCCAAAGAGATGCAAGTAGACCCCATGTATTTGGATTAGCAGAAGCATGAACATGAAAAAAAGAAAATCCTCTACAGGTTTCTGCTTAATCATCTCTCAACCTAAAACCTCAATGGTCCATAAGTATGCCGCTCCTGAAGTAATCTGTTTAACTGAGATCCTCACTACGTAAAGTGAGGTTGTTAACTGCCTGGCTAAACTTTCTAAGCAGAAAATGTATTATGTTGTTAGTCCTTTTTTACCCAGTTACTTCTGATACACACAAGAGTTTCAGCTTTTGAAATATATTCTGTCAGAAAATAATGGCTCTTTTCAATTTAATAATAGTCATCATGTGTAGCTAAGTATATTTATAACAGAAAGCCCAAAATGTCAGCTCTTGGAGAAATCTTTTAGACAGATCTTCAGTACTAAACAGACTCATCAATCACCAACATTCCACCAAAATCTCTGGGCTACCATCTGGAACATTATTTTTCACATTGAGAAAATACCTACAATTTCAGATCATGCTGCAATAAGAACAGGTGCCCATAATACACCAGGAAGAGAATCTACAAGGCAAAAGTGACCAGCCAAGTACTCACCATAAGTATCTCTTATAATGATTCAAACTGAACAAATTCATCACGCCACTTTACAAAACCACCATTCACAAACCATATGGACTACAGCTTACTCCCAAGGATTTGTGTACACCCTGAGAAGCAGAGCATTTCCCCTCTACTGGTTAGCAAGTCGTGAGGCAGTCCACAGGCTCACAGGACCGACCGTGAGATTTGTGTGTCTCCCACTTAGAAGAGAGCGTTGGGGCTGCAGACACCTAAAGAACAAGGACCCTAATTCAGAATAATTTATACCACCACACTGCTCTCCCACGTGTGTAATTTTTTCCACACTTCCCTTTTTGTTATAAATCCAATAAAAAACCTGATATTTAGGCATCTCCTTATTTATTATGGTCCCACTAAGAACTGGAGTGGGAATGGAGGAGAGATGAATATTCATTTGAGAATTCTACACACTAAAGGTAGGGTAGGAAATTGGATTGGGGGATGAGGGAGGCAGAATAAAAGAAAACCAGGGAAGATGGCTTATATTCCCCTGCTATACACAACTTTCTTCAGCAAAAAGAAATAAGAGTTTAATGACAAATCTCTGGTTCCTCATAGTGATTTTAAGAGAAAGAAAAGGAATGAAAAAATAAACTCAAGCTGGCTTCCAGAGTACCCCAGCTGTCTTACTTCAAACATATCAAACATATAACAAGCTGTACATAACATATGATGGAGGATAAATCAACAAAGAGCAAGTATGTTTGTAAGGACATGAAAAAGAAACTGGAGAAACAGCAAAATCATATACATTATAAGCATAAAGCTCTCTAAAAAAATCAAAGGAAAGAAGTTGGAAAGTAGAAGATGCAGAGTGAAAAAGCACACACAGACAGCACACAAACACAAAAGCTGGCTGTGATAAATATCAGGAAAAAAAATGGAAAGAATATTTATGTGTGACTTCAGAGCAGAAAGATAAGAAACCAGAACAACTAATTTTTAGGAAAAATAAAGATTTATCACTGTCAAAGCATGTTAGGATTTGCTGATTTTTCTAGGCAGATTTTCAATACTACACACTAAAATCATTTAAAGCAGAAAGCTGCAATTACTGTCAACACACCACGTTCCTGGACTCCTCCACTTTAACTCCTTCCCTTTCTTAAACTTTAAAAGGAAATCTTTAAATTCACCACCATCTCATTTCAACGCCAAACAGTTAACTATCAATGAGTGCCCATATTTGTGCACTGAAATATTTTGCAATTTTCTTTGGAAGATGCAAACAAAAGAATACCTTTAGGAAGCTAATTAAAGAAATACAAATAAACTAATACCTATTTAAAAGCAAATCATCCATTCTTAAAAATTGGAGCAGGGAGCAAAGAAAAGGCGGAAGAGGATATCCTTATTAGAATCCTCACATTTCCAGAGCAGCATTTCTTCATCCATATCCTGGACCATCCACCAAGTGCCAGGTATTAGGTGAGGCGCTAGGACAGAGTGCAGGTGAGAGCCAGAGCCAGGCTGAGGGAGCTTCTTAAGGAGCACCTGTTTACAAGGCATGAGAACTCACTAGAAATAACTGCTTTGAGCTGGAGGAAAAAAGCAAGGGCATCAGGCTGGAAGTGACACCTGAGCTAAATCCAAACCCCTGAGCAGGATGTAGCAGGCAGAGGAAACTACGTGCAAAAAGCATGAGTGAAGAAAAGTGCAGGAAAGTTCTAGAAATGCATAATGGGGGGCCAGGAAGGGCCCCAAGGACAAGGAAGTAAGTTATCTTGGGCTTGACAGGGCAATTCATGTGTGGAATTTAGTATCCTTCAAAGCATGCTTTTCTCTAAGTATCTGAGAAACTTATTTTCAGAAGCCATGCCCTTAGCATACATACTAGTCTTTCAGAGATTTTTTTGAAGATCTCAAACAGTGGATGTAATAACCCTGTACTTCTCCTCCTCCATATATCCTGTCAAACAGATAGAGACCTGAGAGATCCCACGGCAGTTCCTGAACCTGCAGAAACAGTCACACCAGAAAAAAAAAAGCAGAATTTGTGTTATATAACTAGTAACACAAATCTGCTCTGATCAAGATGAAGTGTATTTGGCTTACTTTCAATGTTTTTCTAACATTAATCAAAATCTCTTAAAATGCAGGTCAGTGGCTAATACTTTAAAAAGCACAAATACTATGCATAAAATGAAGGATGTAAAATATTTTTGTACATGGACAATAACTAGATGTGACTGTGCAAAAAAATGAAAATAGTATTAGCAAGTAGGTGTCTTTCTTCCTTCTTCAAAATTTTAATATTGTTTATGTCATCTTTTTAGCATACAGCTTTTTTAATTAACTCCATATTACTTGAATATAAATCATCAGGCTTAAAAAATTTTCCATTTGCAAATTTATCAGTGGAACAAAGGTAAACAATTAGTGCTAACATCTAAAAGTTACAAGAATCTACACCACATAACTTAAAACTGATTTAACCCTGGAGAAATTGGGGTGAAGTAATTACACAAGCAAAATTGAAGCACATGTGATTTATGGTAACTAACATGGTGAGCATTCAAGTGGATAAAAAAATACTAATTAGATCATAGAAAGATTCACTTCAACTGAGCTTAAAGGGCCAGAGAGAGACCTACTGAGGGAGTGGGGCTCTATTGTCCAAATTTGATCTGAATGGAGGTAATGGGGAAAAGCAGGGGCAGGCATTCAGTGACCCTTTCCCTGGGCCTCAAGGACAGGAACATAAAGGGAAGGGTCAGCAGACAAAGCCATCAAGCAGTGAAGAGAGGCGGCTCCCTGCAGGGCTGTCCCCTACACCATTGTCTATCCCATCCCAGCTGGTCCAGAGGGAAATCACCACTATTGCTATTGTTATAATCACGACTTCAGAACCTGATGCCAAACATTACGAGTTACACCCTTCAGATCTTTAGCAACAGTTATCACCAGTGATGACATGAGTTGAGAAGTAGAAGGTACATAAGCTTTAGGCTATGAAACCTGGATTCAAATTCCTGAACTTCAAAATCCTTTACTAACTGCAAACTCACAGGAATCAGTCAATCTAGCATTTCTGCTGCCCCATTTCTCCAATGGCAATGACATCATGCCCTCTGAGGCCCACTGAAATCAAGTGCCTAGCATGTGGCAAGGGGCTTGGGCCCCCTTGTAAGCCTCTCACACCATGCACAGGACCCCAAGTTCTTACTGTCTCCCACAGTCAGTAGCCAGGAGAACACAGGAAAGCCTCTGCTCAGACCTCCTCACTACCTACAAAAGAAGAAACTACACAGCTGCCCCTAAAAAAAATGGGTTGAGGAGAACTAGGTTCTTCTCTTCTAGGGGGTTCCCTTCAGAGCTAAAGAAGCCTACAGGCTTGCCACCACAACACTAAACTACTTGACATGAGGGAGCGGTTTTATTTCTTACACAACACAGAGTCTATATAAGCTTAATTATCCAGGACAGGATTTCCAATAAACCCAAAACATGAGCTTTGACTGGGGTGGGGGATGGGGTGGAGGTGGGTAGTGGAAAGGAGAGCCCACAGATTATTAAGGTGACAAAAATTTATGTCTTTCCTCTCTCATCTGGGGAAAAAGTGAGTTTGTTATTTTTTAATATTTAAAATAGTAGTACTTGGGCAGACAACCATTATAAGACAATAATTCAACTGAAGGGCATTCTAGTGCATGTAAACCACTCAAGTTTCACCCGGGTGTACTTTATTACATTATCAGAACCTCCTGATTGAATTACTTTCCTGCAGTGCTTCCAAGTCCCTGCTTTACCCCCATATAATATCTATTATCACTTATCAAGATGCTATATTTGTTCTTTGGTATTTTACCATCTGATATCTTAGGACGCCTGTTTGTTAAGAACGCTTTTTCACAAACTCTGGGTCGTATGCGCCTCACCACATCTGTAGCTGAGAAGGACTGACTGTCCTCACAGGAAGGTTGAAACTGTACAGCATGAAGCTACAGCAGCTTCCAGAAGGGTCTAAGTCAACAGTTTCATCAAAGCTTAAACATGGCATCTGGTGTAAACTAGCACTTAGGATAAGCATATAAAAGGCACTTTTCCTGGACTGCTGTTGGCCGATGCTTTTCAGATTGGGTAAACTAAAGCTGTTGCTGGAACGAGTTATATTAAGTACTGTTAGTGAGGAGATGGAGAGAAGCTGAGTTCTTTTCCCTCAATCAATACTGACAGGGAGATCAAGAGGCAGGAGACGGAAAATCAACACGCAGTGACATTCCTATCCAGGCCAAGACAGACCTTGGAGAGGAAAAGGGTTTGAAGCCCCTTGACCAAGCTATAAACAAAATACAAACCTAGCCTAAATTATCACCAACAAGGGCACAAGAAAAAAGAATGATTTCAGGGGTGCATATGCCACAACTACTGAGATCAGAGAGCTTTTCTTGAGAAAGGAAGAGTGACACAACGAGTCAGTGTTTTGCCAATGGGTTTCAGCCCTGGGCAAGTTCACTGTGGATTCAATGTGACCAAAGAAATTGAAAGCAAAATGTTCTTTGAGGTGAAAAGGTTTATTACCCGGCTTGTTCTCCTGGTGGTAGGTGGAGCCCTAGCATCTCTGCCTCCACCCAGAGCACTGGGCCGAGCTAGCTACATAGCGCAATAATAGCTCATTGCCTATAGGTGTGGAAGCAGTAGCCTAGCAACAGGCCAGTTACATCATCAGATGGTTTAAGTTCAGTGAGGATCCTGGCCATAGGAACCCCAACTTTCCCACACTCCACCCCTACAGGATTCTCGCCTTACAATCTACATGCTTTCAATCTTCTGCCATGGTGTCTGTGCAAGAAAGCTGGATCACTCTAACCAGATTCCACAATAGCAACAGAGGATAACAACAACTTAGAGATAATAACAAAAATTAAGATACAACAATATTTTGATACAGGTAACAAAAATTATAATACTCCTCAAGTCAGAGGAGGATCCTAATAACAAAAGGTATAATAATCCTCAAGCCAGAGGAAATTTCCAATCCATTAAGACTTTAGGGGTGATAAGACACGTTTTAATGACACCAACATAGGCAAATCTTGTCCATCAGGTAGGATGCATGCAAGACAGTGGTCCTGTGATAGGACAGTAGCAGGAAGGGGGCCCCTTCCAGGTCTAGTATACCACACTTTTACTCCTTTCCCTGTGGGGGTTACCGAAGGGTCTGTATATAGTGCTACTAGAGGTGCATGCACTGACCATAATGATAAAACAAAACTCCCTGGTAAGATGCTCCTACCTTCTGGCCATTCAGGATATACTACTGTGACATTTGGTGGCCACTCTGCTGTTATTCCAGGAATACACTGGAGGCCAGCTTCCAGGCCTTGTCCCCAAGGTGCCAGGAGAGCCAGCCATCGTTAGTCCATGTGTCAAAAGGTTCAAGGCCATGTCCACTCAATGGAGTCTCCAGGGTTCAGTGCAGTTGGTGCTGGCAGCAAGATATTTTTCTGGTGGCCAAACCTTGGCTTCAGTGATTCTTCCTTGGTTTGTACTTGCAGTTGTACAGGGGAGGCAGCCGTATGTGTTAACACATCTACACGGCTTAGGGCTCCCTTTTGGGGTCTCTCATTCAGACGCCATAGCATGGTCCACAGGCGGACTGACCATCCCCTCAGACTACTGGTATCTGACTTTAGTCTGAATTTTAACAAGCCCTTGTGCCTCTCTATCATGCCTGCTGTGGTAGGATTGTATGGCACATGAAACTTCCATTTGATTCCCAGCTGTCACACCCATTCTTGCAGTGTATGTCCAGTAAAATGGGTGCCTTGATCACTCTCAATTACCTGTGTTACCTGTGGTTGGCCATAGGCGGCAAAGAGATGCTCCAGGCCTCTTTTGGTCATCTGCTGGTCTGCACAACAGGTAGGAAAAGCAACCAGAAGTCCAGTAGCTGTGTCCACACAAGTCATGGCATATCGACATCCTTCTGACACAGAGGCCCAATATAGTCTTCTGCCACCTGACGAGGGGTATAGGCCCCTTAGTTATTGTCCCATGTTGCTGTGGAACTCTGTGTAAGTCCCTTTTGGAGCACACGACACACTCCTGCTGTGCTCTATTCACTTCTTCAAAGGTCAAAGGCAAGCCCACCGATGGACTACAGTCCACATTGTCTTTTGCCCCACATGCAACAAACGCTGATGTAACCATTGGGCTACAACAGAGGCAGGCTTTCCTTCTAACTATCGGGGCCAATTTATTTGCTTCATCATTTCCTGGGGATGCCAGTGGCAAATGACCTGTCACATAGTATACTGTAATTATTTTAGTCTGACCACAGGCCCATAAGTCTTGCCACAATTCTTGCCCCCAAACGGGTCAGTGACCAACCAGCCAGTTGGCATGGTACCAGGTTGGTAACCACAGGGTCAAGCCCTGATAGACAGCTCAGCTGTCAGTGCAGAAAACTATACAGGAGGGCTCCTGGCTGATCACAAGCCACACGACCCACAACTCTGCCCATTGGCTGCTCTTCCCCTCACCATCTTCCATCCATATTGCCTCACTCTTAGGATGGAAAACTATGGCCCTCCATTTTGGGGGCTGCCCATGGCTGGAGCCATCTGTGTTCCATGCATCTTCAGGTATAGGGGCTCTTCCCTCCCAATAGGGACTCTCTGCTACTAATGGTTCAAAAGCAAGTTCTTCCTGTTTTTCACTAGTATATGTCACCGGCCCCAATTAGCGTTGGAGTTCTTCACTCAAGGGGCTACTCGAGAGGGCACTACGCTGCTGTAGGTAAGCACCCCACTTGGCCAGTGTGGGTGTTTGTGCCACACCACTCCTTGGCTTTTGGGTCCAGTCTTGTACCCACCCCAAGATGGGACAGGTGGTTATTACCTTTATCAGGGCCATTCTAGTGATGGGTTGTGGAGCCAGCAAGGCGTGATATATGGCAGCCGGTTGTTTTTCTATCAAAGTGTATTGTACCTCTGCCCCTTTCCAGAGTTGTGAACAGAATCCAGTGGGTTGGCAAGTTTGTTCAAGCCACTGCCAGAGACCCAAAATATACTCAGGGATAGGAGATATATACACAGTATACCCTTTGGGGGGTAGATGCCCTATTCCCAAAGGGATTTGGGCTTGTTTCACTCTGATAGCCTTACCCCTGTATCCATCTATGACAGTGAGGGTCCCGGGGAACCACTCAGGGTTACCATGAATCAGTGAACATTCAGCCCCTGTGTCCACCAGAGCCAGGACACGTTGTATGATCACTGGGGACCAATGGATAGCTACTTCAACATGTGGCCTCCAGTGCCCCCTTGGTCCTTCAGGGAAGATACTTCGACCTTCCCCTCAGTCAAACCATGTTCCCCAATCATCTTTCTGTGCGGGCTCGAGTGAGGCTGGCTTGCTCTCCAGCAGGAAGTCTTGCAAACAAATAGGCTGGACTTGTGGCTCTGTCTCTGACCTCTGCCTCTTTGGTCTTAATAGTTGGAACTGCTGCTCTGGTTTCAGTTGTTGCCATAGCTCTAGTAAGATCCTATTTGACTTCCCATCTAATTTCCTTCCATCTTCTCCTGCCATATTAAATCAACCCACATCTGGGTCCTTGTAACCTTCATGGGGCCCTTTAAATTCTTCTTCTGAGTAGCAGACCTTATTTATTTCCATGTTCTCATTGCTTCAGCCTCTCCTAAGCCTGCTACTGTACATGTCACCTCACTTATGGGCTGCCCTAAGTGAGGGGAAAAAATGGCCACTAGAGACCCAAAGAGGGATGTGGGAGCCGTTTAAAGCACAATATTTCTCATCCCAATAGTGAAAATCTCTTCATCTGGGCCATAATTCTCTGGACTATAGATGGCATTTCTTATTCCCAGCTCTCTTAACACCTGTTGGAGCTCAGCATACATCTGCCATCTAACAGGAGAGGATGGTAGATCACCCTAATTGGGCCACACAGCACAAAGTGCAGCCATAAGCCAATTGAGGAGGGAGTGACTCCCTGGGGTCTGATTTGCATTTTGTAATCACTGTTTCAAGGCAGGCTGCACTGTCAGCAAAGCCAGCTTTCCCATTCTCCAACCCCGACAGAACAATTCCATCCACCCTAAGTCCCACAGATGTAGGAGCCAAGCTGATATTGACTCCAAGGGCTTCTGCCTAAACCGGGAGCCCAAATCCACCAGCTCAGCCTGAGTATAGGGGCGGAGCATAGAGTGCTCCACAACCTGGGGAGGGCGCTGCTCCTCTCCTTGAGGAACTTTCAGCTGCTGGGTCTTTATTTTCTTTACAACCACTGGGCATGCTTTTTTAATACAGGAGGGGCCAGTGTCTCCAGCACAACCCCTTCATCCTTCCCCAGTTCCTCTACTTCCGAGGCTGATGGCACCTTTCTCTCCCCTCCCTGCAAGTGCCTCCTCTGCTACAACCTTTACCTTTTGTACCGTGCCTTGCCGCAATGCTAGCTGTCTTCAGCAGCTCTCTTACCTTCACCTCAATGCTTCGCAGCTGGTGTTCTCATGCCACCTCTGCCTGTGCTTCCCACAGGAGTTCATCTTTTTCCTTGATGGCCTTTTTCACCTTCAGAGCACCTGGCAGCACTGCTGTTTTGTTCTCTAAGGAATCTCTTACCTCTTCAATGGCACCTCACTGCCAGCATTCTGGTGCTGCCTCCTCTTGCATCAATGCCATTTCCTTCTTCAGGGAATCCACAGAAGTTTGCAGCTCATGTTCTCACGCCACCATTTGTTGGGTCTTTTTCAGGAGCATGTCCTTCTCTTCTGCAGACTTTTTTAATACTGGGAGAAGCAGCCAACCCACAGTCCCCGCTGCCTCACGGGCACTGTGTCTCTCAAAAGACCTACTTACTACACCAAGGGCTATCCGTACTGCCTCAGGTATCACCTCCACTTGCCCGCAGTCCTGGGGTGGGGCCCAGTCCTCTAGGAGGCAAGCCACCTCAGACCACATACCCACTGGGGGACAATCCACGGTCTCCCCATTCACAGGGGCATCCCGCTGAAGCACCCCTCCCATAAGGGCAGCCTATCTTTTCCTTGGTCAACAACAAACCCTGCCAACTTCACCAATTGTCTTGCCAGTGGGTTTCAGCCCCAGAAAGTTCACTATGGATTCAGTGTGACCAAAGAAATGACAGTAGAACGTTTCTTCGGGGTGAAAGGGTTTAGTACCCGGCTTGTTCTCCCAGCAGTAGGTTGCACACTAGTGTCTCTGCCTCTGCCAAGAGCATTGGGCCAAGCTCTCTATATGGTACAATAATAGTTTATTGCCTAAAGCTGTGGAAGCAGTAGCCTAGCAACAGGCCAGTACATCATCAGGTGGTTTAAGTTCAGTGAGGATCCTGGCCATAGGAACCCCAACTTCCCCACAGTCAGCTTCAGCAACTAGAGAAATTAATTTTGACTTATTTTGGATTATAGAAGCAGGTCTTCCTTTAAGGTAAACAGAGGCAGATATGAGGATTTATTCCATAGAGGTTATACATTTTATTTTTTTTGAAAATACACTAGGAACACAATGCATAAGTGGAAAAAGCACATTACGTAGGCCACTTCCCCAGAGAAGTTCATAAAAGTAAATATTTAAAAATGTTAACCTTACTGGTAACTTCATCAAATGAGTGAAATTCTGTTTCACTGTGTGAAGTTTTTTATGAAAATACGCAGTACAGAAAGGGTTTTGGCTAAAACAGAAATAAGTAACAAAGGTACACACTGCACGTACACGCACAGTAAAGGCTGTGTCGACAAGCAGTGGGTACGGGAGTAAAGCCCGGGCCCACATCAGAACTCTGTCACAGAAGAGCCCAGCAATCCTGGACATGTTTCTCAAGCACAACTCAAGTTCCTGTTCTACAGAATTGTAAGTGATGGTAACTACCTCCCTTGGTCAGAACTTAAAAGGCCATGCAGACTAGCACCCTGCACAGAACCTAAGAGTAAGCACTCAATTACAGGATACTGAGGCATCATCGTTGCGACCAAGGCACTGGCTCTGCGTTCACAGCCCCAAAGAGAAAAAAACAAGTAGTAACATCCTAGCTGGAATTTCGTCATCCTTATCAGGAAAAAGAGAAGAGGCTCAGATTCTGATGCTCCTCATCAATAATGATTTTAAACTGTGGTTCTGACCAGGGACCCCACTGTAACGGAGAGGAGCAGAGCAGCCAGAAGCCAAGGAGAGGTGAGGTGAGAGCAGGGCAAGCACACAGGGCACTGCTCAGAGACCTCATGCCCACTGCAGTCATTGCAAGAGTATAAATCTGCTCTGGTATCCCCGCAACAAGGTCCCTACACCTCCAGAGGTGCTGTTCTATGGGCGATGCTGGTCCCACCTGCTGCCACACTTCTGCTGCTGGCACAGCTCAGCCAGGGACGGCCTAGACACCAGGCTGCCGTAAGAGCCCAAGGCAGAGGGCCCAGGACTCCCCCCAAGGGTGAGTCACTGGATGGTCTGCTGGCTCATCTTCCTCGGAGGCAAAGGAGGGCTGTTGGGCTGCAGGTCCGCTCCACTGGGCCTGGTGGACGATGCACGTGGGATGCCGTCACGTGGGCATTCAGGGGAAGCAGAGCTCTGGAGGACAGTTGGCTGAGTGTATAAAGTTTCTTTGATTGCTGACTATTCTGCCCAGTGGGTTCAACCCCAAAACCTTCATCAGTTCAGTACAAGTTCCCAAGCACCCTATGGAGTGAACAAACAAATGAATGTTCCCTTTATGCCACCATTGCCATCTCTCAGAGGAGGGCGAGATCCACCATGAGCCAATGTCCCTTGGCAGGGGAAGGGAAGCAAAGGTAGGGGGAAAAGAACTACAACAGAGGAGACTCAGACCATTTGGAGGTTTCCAAGATGTCTGTCCTGAGGGTGATTTTACCCAGCTACTGAAACTGCCTGCTGCCTCTGTACAGAAGAACTCCTTGAAAGTGGCCAAGGCTTCTCAACCTCAGAGGCCTAAATCTTTAAAGGACCTAAGCCACCCTTCCTTTCAGGTCTTTCTCATTACACTGGCCCTTCAATCCCTTAATTTCCAAACTCATCAACGTCTCTCGGCTAATCAGCTTCTAAATGTGCCTTTCCAAATTCTGCTCTCCCCCCATGACCTTCAGCTAATTCCTACTTCCCCTTCCCATTTCAGTTTAAATGGAACACTTCCCTCGGCACAAAAACAAGCTTGGTGCTGTATGATATACCCCCATAAAATCTTGTACCTCTTAGAAGCACCCTGCCAAGCTTAGTTTGTTTAAAGTCCCTCTTTCCTGATAGACTGTGAACTCCATGAAGACAGAAACCACTCTATTATTACCTACTATGTCCCCAGCACAACTAGTGATTGACTAGCTGATAATACTCCAGCTTCATCTCCTGCCCCACGCACTTCAGTCTCCAACCAAGTTCCTCAAGGTTTCAAAAGCCCTATGCCTTTACTACTACTGCTCTGTAAAAATCCAGGTCACCTTGCAAAACTCTGCTCATATCTCTTCCAGGATATCTTTCCCAGTATCCCAGCAATACACACACTTCTGACCTTCAGCCTGGTGAAAGAATCAAGCTTCAAAGCAACACAGACCTACCTTCAAATCAGGCCTTGCTACTGATGAGGTGAGTGACCTGAACTGGAGCCTCACTTCCCAAATAATAAAATCTAATTTGTGGGACCAATCAAGCAGAACATCTGGTACCCAGGGCACTGGAAGTAACAGCTGCCTCCATCCACACCTCCTCCACACCGTGCACGTCTTGTTGCTACTGTCTTGTCCTTAGATTGTACACTCCTGCGGGACACTTCCTTATGTGGGTTCCCAACAGTGAAATCATCAGCATCATCAAAACAGTATCAGTACCGGCAACACCTCACACATACTGAGACAGTGCTGTATATTATCTTATATAATCGTATCTTGTATCTTGTATGTTATATACAGGTACATATACGTATAATGTAATCTTACATCTCGTACATTGAGATAGTGTGGCTATTTAGATAGTGCTCAATTTCTAGTATGTACAGTGGATCCCATTTTTTAAATCCTGGTAAATACACCCAGAGAGTACACATGCTATAAAACATCTCTCTATATATACTTGGTATGCCAAAAGTCTTCGTGAAGTTTTAAGCTTTAAAAACTACAAGCTTCTAAAAGCTACAGATTTCCAAACCACATCATTTAGAAGTTGATTTCAATTTCTTTTACACTTAGTTTGTAAATTTTGAATGCAAAACTTTTAATTTTACATGTGTCAATCCCTCCATTAAAAATGACAAATGTGAAAATTCCCCAAACAGAATCTGGGTAAATTTTAAAAGTTACATTCACTTCAGCACTACAGGAATCTCTTTTTCTCTCTTTTTGTGGCAATGTGCTCCACTTGGAGGCAGTAACTGGCGGATTCTACACCCACAGTGCTTCCTCACCACCCTGAGCACTGGGCAAGGAGGGTACAGTGGCCCACCCCAGATCGTGCCGTGCCAGAGTGATCTTCTGCCTCCTTTGACTCTTACCCAGCACATGCTTGGTCTCCACAATGTGAATGCAACATGTACGGTATTTCAGGAACTCCACTTCCTTCTTACTGCTGACAGTCACAGACAGAGACAACCAATATAAATGAGCTTTTCATCCTATCATTTCACCACCCAACTGTGATGTTAAAACATTGTTCTGGCTGGTTCATTGCCCTGTACCTGCAGGACGCTAGTACAGATTACCTGCCCTTCTCAAATATGTTGGTGCCATTATTTCATGTCAGGTGGCCTTTAAAAGCCTAAAAACCTGTGTCATGCATTAGGTGGCTGGGGTTAAAGCTGCTTATGTTTGAGTCTACCAGAAACACGGCTGCCTGCTAAGCTGGGCCATTCTTCAACCTCCATGCTCTCAGTGAATTTCAGGAGATAATATTGATTATGGAGATGAACAAATACAGAGAGACTTGTAGATGAGTTATACATGATAAAGTAATTCCACAAATGCTTTTGTTATCTAAGATTTTCAGACCATACAGTACTTAATGCTTGGAATAACTCATCTAAAAGACTGAAACTGTGCTTATTAAAATAATCAATAACTTGAAGGAAGCAAAAACAACTCAACAAAAATTCAATGCATTATACCATATTACTCATCAGATGTGACAACAAGCCACATACAAACATGGTAGTGTGGTATCTGAGTTGTCTACTGCAGTGTAACAAACCACCTCAAAATGCAGTGGCTTAAAACAACAACTGACACTCACAGTTCTTTAATTTGGGCAGAGCTTGGTGGAAACAGCTCATCTCTGCTCCATTTGGTGTGGACCGGGGTAGCTGGATGGACTGTAGGATCCAGGCCAGCTTCATTCACAGGCCAGCTGCCACAGGTACGTGGCTGGGATGGCTGGGGCTGGCCTGGCCTCTTTTCCCTTTGTAATCTCTCACCTGCCAGAGCCATAGCAGGGCAGTCAGACTTCTGCATGTGGCAGCTGCCTACTAGGAGGATGTTAAGGGCTAAACAAAGTCCTAACTCCCAATACACTTCAGAATGTGACTGCAATTGCAGACAGGGCCTTTGAAGAGATCATTAAGGTTAACTTAGGTCATGTGGGTGGGCCCTAATCCAGTATGACTGGTGTCTTTATAAGAAAAGGAAGGTCTACCAGGGATGGACACACGCAGAAAGACCGTGTGAGAACACAGTGAGAGAGAACCATCTGCAAGCCAAGCAGAGAGGACTCAGGAGAAATCCAACCTGTCAAGAGCTCCATCTTGGACTTCCAGCTTTCAAAACTGTGAAAAAATTTATTTCTTTTGTTTAAGCCACCGAGTCTGTGGTATTTTGTTATGGCAGCCCTAGCAGACTGATGCAAAGGACAAAAACAGACGCTACAACACCCCAGAAGACAACATCCAAAAGTCATAAAGTGTCACTTCTGTCATACAGACTGGTCAAAGCAAATCACACACCAGCTCCGATTCAAGGAGAGGAGATTCCCCTCCTAATGGGAGGGCCAGCACACACATACAGGGAGCTACTGCTGACTGAATTTGAAGACAACAGGGGAAGAACATGGGATGCAGTCAAAACCCTGAGCTCTCTTCTCTGACCTCCAACTGGCTGCAAGACCAGTCAGGAAAGTTGTGTAATATCCTCCCCTCAATACATGGCCTTTAGGTATAATTCTTTCCTTGGATGGTTTAAAGGATCCAACAACTGAATGCTTATTAAGTGAAAATAGGTCAAGTAAGTGAAAAACTATGCTGAGCACCATAAACTGTTAACAAACAGTAATCTACACTGTAACTCTCCTGTATAACTTACGTATAACTACAGAGCAAAAACACAGATCCCATTTTGAATTCTACCCAAGAGCATGTGGTAACAAAAGCATCTGAACCATAATGGAATCTCATGTACTACAGCAAGGATCCAGTCTGTGTAATTTTCTGGGATCGGGCGTGAAGCACAGTCCTTTGTGTGTGGTTCTAGTGCTTAGAAAGGGCCTTCCCTCAAGGTGACCAACAATCAGTCAGGTGCTCAGAAAACCGTAATTGCTCACCATCACAAGTTCTGGTTATATTACAGTGTCCCTTAGCTCTGTGTCATGAGAAAGGAGGAGGGGCCTGGCAGGCTCCTCGGGGGCACTTGGTAATAATAAGCAGCCGTTTAACCCAACAGCCTAGAAGCCAAACATGCAACAGCCTGATGTGGTTGGATTCTGAATAGTACTGGCTAGACCAGTACTATTCAGAATGGAAGTACAAAGCTTGAAATAACGATGCTCCTAAAAACAGATTTTGCATGAGCAGAAAAGCAGGCAGCAAACAGAGCTAAGTGTTTGAGAGAGAAGCATTATGTGGATGGCTGGAAATAAAACCTCAATCAAGAATGACTTGCAATAGTCTTAAACCTGATGCTGAAAATATCCCTGATGCATATTTATTAAGTTTGTCATCCAAGTGGCTTGTATTACATAGTATTTCCAGCCATCATTAACAGGCATTAATGACCACAGCCTTTCAAGGCCAACGTGGCATACTGCAATGCATCTTGGAACAGCTGCTGGAACTAGAACAGATGGCCTGCTTTCCTGCAAGGCAGAACTTTCTGCAGGTGACAAAATGACTATTAGGTGACTGACAAAAAGAGAAGCAAACAAAAGTTGAAACTGGAATATCTGATGTCAGTAAAGTACATGTTTAGTGTTGCAGGGAGCCTTTAACTTAGGCTCTTAAGGGTGGAGGGATTATTTACAAAACTGCAGCTGTGCTACAGAATCGGAGTGTTCCTTCCAAACCAAGAAACATTCAAGGAGCCCCAGAGATTCCTCTGTGATGAGCAGGGTGCTGAAGTGTGTCACAGAAATCCATTCCTTCCAGACACTGGGTGAGTACCTACTGTGTGCCTGAAAAGATATGCCTAGCTCTCCAAGGGGGTGGAGGTAGGAGTCCCTGCCCTTCAGGGATGAAGTTCAATGAACTCTACTGGAATGCAATTACCACTCTGGGTACGTGGCAAGCTGCACAGCAGACTGAAGCATGTTTGTGTCTAGGGATGTTAAATATATATCCTTATACTTGTTTACACTTCTATTTCCCTTTGGTAAATTGTTTATATGCTTTGTCTCCTTAACTAATAGAAAACTCAGAATCCTTTGGCTGTAGGAGTAGAAGTCACTCAGGGTGACTTGAACAGAAATAATTTAATAGAAATTGAAAAAGGTAGGATGCCTCAGAAAACAGGATTGTTTTCTGAGAAAAGCTTGTTCTGATTATTCTGTCTACAAGGGCCCCCCCACTACCTTATCCCTAGCACTTTTCCTGGCTAGGCCCCGACCCTTGCCCAACCAGTCACTCTCTTCCCCCATCCTGCTTTATTTTCCTCTTAGCACTCTCTGCAATTAAATCTCTTAACTACCTGCTTCCTGGCTCACAGACACTGCCCACCCCTCCCGCTACAAGGTAAGCTCCACAAAGGCAGGGTCATTTTCTATTTCAGCCACTTCTACACTCAATCACTAGTTTGCATCCATACTAGAGCGGTGCTGGTCCTCAGTCAATATTTTTGACAGTGAATGGATGGTGGAACACACAGAACTCTGGGCAGGGATACAACTAGGTCTCACAAGGGACAGGAACTGGAATCTGGAACCAAGACAGCTGCTCGCTGGCTCACACTCCCTCCGCTCCCTCTCTGCCTGCCTTGTGGGTTCCAGCTTTGCTTCTCCCTGTACCTCCACTGCAGCCCTCTTTGCAGAAAGGCATTCTCCATTCCTGTTTCAGAGCTGCAAACCCTCTACAGTGTCCTATGCTCTTAGGGTGAAGTCCAAAATGCTTCCAATAATTTATAAGCCCTCCATGACCTGTCCCCATCCTGATCTCCCACTTTATTTCATTCAACCACTCTCTTCTAGCTGTGCTGGGCTTTCCTCTGTTCCTCAGAGAAGCATGCATGCTCACCCCCGGGGCTGAGCACACTGTGCCTCCTCTTCCAGAGCACTCTTTCCCTCTCCCCTCCACCTGGCCATCCTCTTCCCACACTGGCACAGGGTTAGGTGGCCCTGCTAGTGTGTCCCCTGCCATGGTCTACACTCTAAACTGCTTCTTATCTCCCTACCTAGACTGTAGCAGTGGCAGGAATCATGCCAGTCTTGTTCCTCACATTCTTCAGGGCCAAGCACAGCATCCAACATGTACTAGATGTTCAAAGATTTGTGGGATAAATAAATGAACCATGTATCAGTAATGGCTGTTCACTAAGGGGCTGTGACAAGAATAAGATAGCAATTCACAAGGACAAGGAACATGTCTGCCTTGTCTAAGTGTATTTCCCATGCCTGGAAGAGTAGATGCCCAGTAAATATTTGTTGAATGAAGAAATTCCTGGCTTTCCTGATGTAATTCCTCCCCTTTATCTCCCACTTGAGAAAATATATCAGAATGGAAATGGGTGAAAAATGACATCATGAAAAGGACATCTCAGAATCATTTGAAAGATCCACACTTTATTACTTATCATAAATTACTGGACATGTACCTTAAAACTAATCATCACATATGAGAGACATTGAGATAGTGGTTGAGAAAAGCTGATTCAGACAAGGCTAAGAATTATAAAATAGCACTTTTTGCTCTTAGTATTTTATTTTCACAAGATGAAGGTGACAGTAAACCCAGGAAGAGCTTAATAAAGTACCTTCACGTTCCCAAAATAGATTCTATACATCCCAGAAGAAACCTCTAATTAAATCAAAGATATTAAAAATTCCTTTTCAGTTTTTTCCCATACCAATGAGGTCCATGAAGTTGCTGTTGTCTCCATTCAAAAGCCACCCTACAGCTCCACATACTTATTTCAGAGAGGCCTCGTTGCTGATCCCCGCACAGCAAATATAAAAGTAACTGCTCCAAAGTGAAAGTATTGGATCCCCTCCAATGCAGCAACTGGTACATTTTGGGTTTTTTGGTCTTTTGTGTGTACATGTTTTATCTCTTGGATAAAGTATGTTTGGCAAAGTTGCTGGGATCTGAATCAACCTGGTTTTATTTTTGTTTATATAAAGCTCCCTAAATATCAATTACACGATGACATACAACCAAAAATGAAAAGTGCTAATGAAGATTTCAGTCTTTATATGTTAAAGAGAGAAACAAATCTGAGAAAGCCAGACATGAAACCACACAGACAGCCACATATTCCAAACAAGGCTAAAGTTAGTAAAGGAAAATATAGCAACCCAAAGCCAGTAACATCATGACCCATCATAGCCTACAGAATTAGATACTCCATACCCAAACAGATCTGAGCTCTTTAGATCACCCCACACACTGAGTGACAGTAAAGATTTTGTTTTATTTAAAAAAACAAGTTCAAAGACCTTTTAGTCTATAAAGGATACTTGTGTTTGATGTCTTTGGTCCCGAATTAGAGAGGATGAGAAAAGGAAGAGTGTTAGTGTATATTTTAAGGTCTCTTATTACTACCAGGGGGAGGGGTAGTCAAGGCAAAATGCCAAGGTTAAAACAAAACCAGCATGCACAAATTTGGAGCTGCTTGTTTAAAAAAGAAAAAAAAGACCATAAATCCTTCAAGCAACAGTCCTTTTTGTCTTAACTGATAGAATGCTGTACCATCCAAAGGAAAAAAGCCAGGTACCTCTGACCTTTTAGCATTTTGCAGACCTTGGTCAGTTTCCATTAAAATACTTCATTTCATTCATTTTTATAACCTTCATTTACAGAAGTTTTTAACCCGTTTTTTGCATCAAGGATCCCTTTGGCAGTTTGGTGAAGCCTAAGGAACCCTTCTCAGAAATATGTTTTTAAAGAGCACAAAAATAAAATACAAAGGATTACAAGTGAAATCAATTATACTGAGTTATCAAGATAGTTTTAAATTGTGATACAATGATATATGTACTTCTGCATCAATGCATGAAATAACAACTCTAGCAGCAGGTCTATTTGTTGCCTATACTCATAACTGAGTGATATACTAAATTTCAGTTTGCCTATACTGAAAATAGAGATGCTTTTTTTTTTTTTTTTTAGTTCATTCAAGTTCAAGGACTCCCTGAATTCCATCTGTGGACCCTAGGTTAAAAACCCTTGGTTGAGAGAGCCAATAAAAACACATTTTGTGAAGCCTCAAATGAAAAAGAAAGCATTGCAAAATGTATTATCAATTCAACTGTGAGCTGAGGGGAACTAAGAGTAAGCAATATTTTTCTGAAAACCATGATGGCCCATTAGTCAGCAAGAAAGCTGCATGATTCAAATTGAATCCAGAAAGGGATTCAACTCCCTTCATGCAAGTTAGAAAAAACTGAAGCTTTGAGGAACTGAGAACACTGCTGGAATCTGCCCTGAAGTGGGGAAACAGTGACCCAGCAATGCAGCGATCCAGCTCAACTATGAACTTGAACAAATCTCCCTCCTTCCAGAAGCCTCCGTTTCTTCATCAGTAAAACAAAGGGCTGAACATGTACCATGACCTCTTAGACCCCTTCCAGTTTTCAAACTCTAACAACGGATATGTTCCTTATGCTGGCTATTTCGGCCTACTGAGCTTAATTTCAAAACATCACTACTTTTCTTAAACTTGGAAAAGAAAGTTTTACCAAATTTGAATGCCCTCATGTACAACTTAACACCAATGAGCCAAATACATGTAAACCATCACAACTTTTTTTAAAAAGCCCGTTTTGCACATATCTACTTCAACATAAGTAATCACACCATTGGTATTTTCTGTTATTAAGACAGGTCCCATTCTAATTCTCCCACCATCACCACCTTAAGAATATACAGAACATATGCTGGGCTATCTAGAACATATTAGCTATGTATCTTCCACACCTGGGCCAACTGAACTAAGTACTACAGTGCACAGACCGCACAAGGCCCTTGAAGACTACCTGATCCAGTCATGTTTCATTATTGCTAAAGAAACTGAGATAAGATGACGGACTACACCAAAATCACAAAGCCAGTTGGTAAGAAAGCAGGAATTCAATCAGGGGCTCCTGACTGTACCTTCGGGCTCTCCCCACTACACTGAATTGTCTCAAATCCTGACACATTTCCCCCAACTTTTAACATTTTCAACTTCCCCCAACTTTAACAAGCCTGGTTTTAAATTAACAGCAAGAAAGAACCAACAGTTAGACCGGTCATTTTCTCTACCTCCATTTACATAATGGGTACAACAAAGAGTTGTGCCTATGATACATTCACCAGTTAGAATTATGAAATAATTATAAAGTCCACTAATCTGCCCAGAAAGTGATGAACCTACTAAAATCCTAACTACCTGGCAATTTTCTTAATATTGTGTAGCACACAAAAAAACCCAGAAGTATTTGTATATGGATATAGATACATACATATCTAGCTCCTCACATATATTCATATACATAGATATATGGATATATATAGTTCTTCAGTCTGCTGTCCAGAATTCTCAGTAATATTTTAGTATGAAAATTAGAAGAAAACAAAAAGGACAGTGGCCTAACAGTACAAAAAAAAAGCATTGTATCTTATAAGCAAAAAATCAATATCAATATTGGGCATTTTTAGATTTCAATATTAATTTTATAAAGAAGAAAACCCACTAGAAATTTTCTACCAATATTTACATGCTAGAGGATCAAGCATGCAAAGTTGATATTCATTTGTGTTTAATTCTTATTGTTGTTTTAAGAGGTAGGGCACTATCTACAAATAATAAGGGTGGGATCTGAATTAGGATCTTTTTTAAAGTCTACCTACTTATTCGCTATTTCCCTGGCATTCTTCAGTGTATTCAATATTGCTAGAGAGTCAGAAACCTACTCTTAAAAATATGACCTCAATTCTTCTCGAGTATTCAAAAACCTGACTAGCATCTTCTCAGGGGTCTGATCTTAACTCACATTTTACTTCCTCAGAGAACTGCCCTGACCTCATGACTGGAAAAAGCAATACTAACCTAGAGCAGGCATTCCCCAAGGTAACAAACTTCTGCTGATAACTTGGCAACACCTGAAATTGTCATTTATTATTCATTTGTTTACTTCTCTCTTTCTGTTTATGCCTGCCACTCCACGCTAAAATAAAAGCTCCTTGCTGGCTACTGGATCCTCAATGCCTCAACAGTGCTGGCATATAATACAACATGCTCAGGTAAGGGTGGAGTGTCTGGGCCAAAATGTTCAAGTGGCAGCAATATCATACTTAGCGTCGCCTGGAAAGCCATTAGTAAAGGACAGAGCACACCCAATTGGCAATGCATTTCTACAGCCTACTTTCCAGTAAGCCTATGATACTAGGACAATCCAGGATATAAATCCTTTTCTGGGCTTTGAAATACCCTGCACTCTCTGCTATGAACACAAAACCTCCCCAGGCCCACTCACACAGTTTTTTCTGAAACGTCTCAACAATGATTTCCTCAAAAGGAAATAATGAAATAAAGTTCTGGCATAAGTTAATCGTTTTTGTCAGGTTCACAGTGTTAAACATACTTTGAAGCCAGCCACACAAACAAAACCAAACTCCACAAAATTAGGTTGGGCTGAGGTTACATAAGACAGGCTAAACTCTGGCTTTTTCCCTGTCATTCTGCCCTCCTTCCGGTGAACCCTGACATCTGCTTCTAAAGGTAACTAAGATGCAGGTGGAGGTGAGAAAAGCGCTTCTCTGCAAACAACTTCAAAACAGGTAAAAGATTTCAATAATACTCCACTTTGTACTACGGCAACAACGTAAGGAGGACCAATTTTGAACGGTATCTAGAAGCTTCTCTTAACAATTCTCTTCAATTTTACTTTTAAGTCAGCACTTACTTCAAGGTATTCAGTTATAAAAACACGTTTTTCAGAGTTCCCTGAGTTTTTCCATAACCCAATACTCATCTGTGTGCTAAGCTTCCCTATCAGCACCGAGGACCTAAACACAGGTCTTTCAACAGAGGACAAAAGCGCGGGTCCGGGAGTGACACATCCAAAGGGAAACAATCCTTTCTCCTCCAGTACTCACCCCAAGTTGCTCCCTCTCCCGAGTGTACTGCACCCCCCCCACCCCATTCCGCTCCCCTTTCACTGCCCACTTTATCCAGCTCTAATCCGGCGAAGCCTCTCTCAGGTTTATTGAGAGTAAACAATAGAAATGTCACAAGGAAACTCAGGAAGTAGATGAAGTCTCTAATTGCTGCCGTTTAAACTGCAGATAATTACTATCTTCAAACTGTGGTTTTCACAGGCGGAGAGGGAACCGGGGTGGGCGAGGCGGGCGAGCTCCCCGCCGCCGGGAGGATGTGTGCGAGGCCGCGGCCCGGGACGGAGCGGATGCGGCCGAGCTCCCGTGGCGGGGCAGGCACAGCGCGTCCTGACCCCTCCGGGACGCTGCGGACTGGGAGAGCCGAGCGCCGGCCAGCACGCGCGGGTCACAGACAGTTCACTCACTGCCCAGGCTGCGGCGGCTCGCGGCGGTCACCATAACAATGTGCAAAGCGCTGCCCGCGGACGCCGCTGCGCAGCTTCCACTGCCGCGGCGGCCGACTCCGCAGCACCCCGCGCGGAGTTCCGGGGCTCAGGGGTCACAGTCCACGGGGACAGACGGCTCGGGGGCCGGACCCCGCTGGACTCTCAGCTTCGCCAAGTGGGGTCTCCTCCAACACCGCGCGATGCCTGCGACAGTGGCGCCCAGCCCGGCCCGTGCCCGCCCTCCCCCGCTCGGGGAGCGCGGTGAAGTCGAGCCCCTGCCCTCGCGGAAGAGACCAGGACTCGGTCCCCGAGCACTGCGCTCGCCCCAGTCTCCGCCGCCGCCGCCGCCCCGGGGCCGGGCCGCTCTGCCACTTCCTCCGCCGCGCCCTCCGCAGCGCTTCGGCGCTGATGGGGGACACCGCGCCCCCGCACCCGCGTTCCGGCCCTCCGAAGCGCCCCCGCCTTCCCAAACGCTCCGACAGTCCCCAAAGAGGCCCGAGCCATCCCCTGGCCCGGCTTGGGAATGCGGGCACGCGGCAGCCTCCCAGCCCGCAGCACTCTCCGCCTGCCCCGAGTTCCCCGGGATCGGGGATCCCCGGACTCACCCCAGCACCACCAGCTCCCCATATTTCACCGGCTCCTTGTTGGGGGCGCAGTGCTCTTCCTGGCCGGGGGAAAACATGGAGCTCCGCTCGGCCGCCGCCGCCGCCACCTCCGCCGCGGTCCCCGCCGAGTCCGCGCCGCCACTACAATCCCATCCCGAGAAGGGGGTGAGCGCGCCGGGGAAGGGCACGGCGGCGAAGGGGGCGCGGGGCGGCCAGTCCCGCGGCTGCTCCGTCGTGGCTGCGCGGCTGCCCCGCCGGGCTCTTCCGAGCACCGCGCGCCGCGGCCGCCCCGAGCCGGACTCGGCAACAAATGGGACCAGGCAGCAGAGGGACCTGCCCGCGCCGAGCACCTCCGCCGCCGCCGCCGCCAAAGCCCCGCGGGAGGAGGGAGGCGGGGGGTGGGGGGAGCGGAGGGGCGGGGGCAGCGGGCCGGGAGGGGCGGGGGCAGGACCGCGGAGCCGCCCGGCAGGCGCGCGGGCAGGTGGGGGCAGCGCAGCCCTCCACGAGCCCCCGCGCCCCCGCCCGCGCGGCGCCCCCTCCCCGGCGCTTGGGGCCGCCCGCCCCTTCGGTCCCCGCGTAGCCGCGGCCCCCGTGTTATGTAAACATAGAGTAAAAGGGAAAGGAAGTTCTTAAAGGAGCAGTTCTATTTTTTTCTCTCTCTCTTCCTTCCCCAAACTTAGGGTGCGAGGTCCTCAGCCCTCGCCGCCGAGTTCTCTAGCCGCCTAAGACTGCGCAGGATCCCGGAAACGCAGCTGTCAGGGTTCCCAAGCCTAGCCTGGTTTCCCCGGGTTTAGTTAGATGTAAATAAAGAACACCCTCTCGTTATAGAAGACCGTTTGCTTTCCCGGTGTCACTGTGTAAAGGCAAGACATCTGGAGGTGTCGCACACAAGCACCTGGGTTTCCCCTCTTCCAAAACCAAGTCCTTCAAAGCTTGAAACGTTTATAAATGTGGAGGACCTTGCTAACTGGTGCTGGATTAGAAAGAGCTTTGAAGGCACTTGGAGCACCCCACGTTTGTACGTGATGTAGCCATCCAGTTTGTCGTCAGCAGAGGTCCACATGATTTTTTTTTAAAGGTTTTATTTTTTAATCCATAACTCTATCAACTTTTCCCATACCTTTTCTCAGTCCCCTAAGGGATTTAAGTGGCAATTACCTGGCTGAACTTTTTAGTGACTATAAATATTCCTTTGTTACCGTAACAATGTGCTATGTTTGCTTTTTATGCTTTGCTAAATAGTTTATACTAAGGCTTTAAAATATTTTAGAGTGTAATAGTTACTGCTGTTTCTCATCATGCAGTATTTTTTAATTTTACCATTTATTAAGCACTCATAACATGCTAGAAACTCACCATATTATTGCCAGTCACTGCCCTCAAGACTGCTAAATATTTATCGAAATAAATATTGCAAAAGCTACCCTAGGTATAAACAGTGACTGGTTGGCTATGACCGTAAGGAAAAGGCTAGGAAAAAAATAATTTCACCTGTAACCTTCCATCCTGCCACTCATGCATCCTTTGTCTAACATTCTCTGGCAGGTTATTACTGTAATGATATGATGTTTTGTAATCTCATTAACTGATTTTTTTTATTGAGGCTTTAGAAATAAATTATTTCAAAGTAACTAAAGCCACACCATTGGGAAGCCAAACACACAAAAAAAATGTTTCAAACAATTAACTTAGTTCAGCTAAGTATAGAAATTGTATACTTCAGCTGAATACAGCTATTCTGCACATTTTACAAATTCTTTGCATTTTTTTATATATATATATATATATTTTTTTTTTTTTAGTTTTAACCAACAATCCTTCACTAAAGAATTGAATGCTTTCTCATTACCAGTGTCTGGGTGTGAATTTCTGTCTCAATTTCTGCTTCATTAATGTTATGTTCATCTACCTACTCTATGCTCCTACTTAGCACGTAGATGTGTGACTAGCAAAGACCTACCAGAATCCTGAGGCAGTTAGGCGGTCCCCTATTATTATGTACCTGGCTCTGTCCTAACTTCCCAAAGCTCTTTCTGTTACTGCTACCCCTCTCTAGGCTACAATTCCCTCCTCCTTCCTTCTCTCTCAACATGCTGTGCTTTTGTGCATTGCACTACCCAATTCTGGCTCCATTTCCTCCTTGCTGTGCTCTGCATCTGCTCTTAGGAAGAGGAAAACAAATGTTTATTAACCTCCTACTAAGTTCCAAACAGTAGGCTGAGAGTTTACCTTAGGATGTCCCAGTCTTTGCAGGCTCTCCATTGTAGCTGTCTTCCCATAGGCATCCCTCACTTTCAGAAGAGCATCTCTTTCCTTCTGCTCTCCCAGCATGTCTTTGAGCTTGTTTATAGTCCTTAATCAGGTCTGTCTTTATCAGAGTTACTTACAGGAGGTGTTGCTTTGAATGAGTTTTTGTATTAGTGGAGGCATTTTAACCTACACAGCTCAGGGCTGCAGACCAGTTTTGTTCTGAGGCCTGAAAGCCTCAAGATGCAGGGGCCAGGAGTGGCTCTCTAATGAGCAAATAGGCTGAATGAGGACTGTGGCAAAATGGTGAGCCTATGCCATCTACATGGGGCATTGGACATCCCTTCCAGCTTGTTGTAACCATGGGGCAATAACAACTCAGTTGCTAAATTTAGCTTTAAAAAAAAAAAAGCCCAAGTCCTGAATTTTATGCAAAATCTCCCAACTTTTAACTGTGGGCAACTCGCTTGAGTTCTGTTTTGTTTTTTATTTTAAACACAGCATGGGCCCAACAAAACCATGTCTATTTCCTAGATTGGGTCCAAGTTCCCCACCTGAATTTCAAGAAAATGCATATGAGAGAAGGTAAAAGAACACTTGTCAAGTAGGATCAAATGGCAGGGCTGGGAGGGGAACAGAATAGTGGGGTATAACTTGATTTTCTCAGAGAGCCGATTGTTCCTATGAAAGTCTTCTGTCCCTATAGCAGTCAACTTGCAACTTCCTCTGCCCTATCCCTTCTCAGAGTTTTCTGCTTACAGCTTAAGCCAGTTACAACATTGCCCCACCATCACCAGCTAATATATTAGGGATCTCATCCTGGCATGAATTTGTCTCTTCTTCAATGTAATTGTTTTAGTTAGTAGCTCCAGGCTGGTGGGACAATCTGGCTGTGCCATCTGCCAACCCACTGAAAGCCAGGGTGGGTTTAACTGACCTGGCTATCAGGCAGACCTGCCCCTTTCCTTGCTGCTTGCTGTACACTTATGTCTCCCCTAAACTGCCCTTCTGGGGATAACCACCCACAGCAGCCCAGAAGGAGTTGATGCTACTATATCTTGGGCTACCAGAGGCCATATATTTACTACACAAATAAATAATCTAAGACTTTCTTTTGATTTCTCTCCCTGGCTTGTCTACCTCTTTTAAGTTAGAATGAAAAGATTTAGTGAGAAGTTTATGTTTATCTTATTTATACCTTAAATAAAATCAGTCAAATCCTTGTCAATATTTCTAGAATGAAGAGCCAAACTTTTGGTCTCTCTACATTCTACCTTACATGTTCATGTTAGCAAAAACTGAAGAATAAGAAAATACTTTCAAATATATATGCTTAGACAAACTGATTTTATTTTTTCATGAAACCTTAGATCACATTTGATTTTTAAATTTAATGCATATGCTTACTATTTTCATATTAAATTATATATATATTACTTCCCAGATTGGGAGAGTAATGTGAGCTCTTTGAAAGAAGTTTGGAAAACATGAAGAAAGGATTTTTTTTATCTTATTTTATTTAAATCATCTATAATCACATTAACCAGAAACAACCCTATATAATGTTTATGTATTTCCTTCACCTTTTTTTTTTGACATAATGCTGATAATACTGTGTGTAATCACCCTTTACACAGTTTATCCTCCCTTTTTTCATTTAATATTATATTATGAGCCGTTTTCTCTTGTGACTAAAACTTCATCAACATTTTTGTTGTTTCATCTTAAGTGTCAACATCTATTAACCATCAATCGTTCATTTCTTTTGGAACATCAAGAAGATTTCTAATTTTTGGTCTTATAAATAATAAACATTCATATTTGTTATTACTTCATGAAAACAGATTCCTACAAATACAGTTGTTACATTAAAGGGCACAAACATTTTTAAGACCCTTTGATGCATATTTCCCAAGGGTTTCTCAGAACCGTTAGGCCTGCCAGTTTTTACTGTAGCTAGCAATAAATGAAAGAGTCTGCCTCAGAGAACTCTGACCAGCATTTTGACACCCTTACTAATAGGACAGGTGGTACGTTTTATTTGCATTTCTTTGGTTGCTATTGTGAGGGGCACTCATTTTTTTTTCTTAATCTTGGTAAAAATCACCTAACATGAGCTCTATCCTCAACAATTTTTTTAGGGGACAGCACAGTATTAACTACAAGCACAATGTCGTTCAGCAGATCTCTAAAAGTTTTTCACCTCACATGACCAAAACTGTATCCATTGAACAGTAACTGCCCATTTCTCCCTCCCAGCAACCCCTAGCAACCACCGTTGTAGTTTCTATTTTAATGAGTTTGATGACTCTGATTACTCACATAAGTGGACTCTTGCAGTATTTGTTCTACTGTGACTGGCTTATTTTTGGCAAGTTGTCCTCCAGGTTTATCCATGATGTAGCATATAACAGGAATTTTATTCTTTTTATGGCTGAATAAATATTCCATTGTATGTATAATACTACACTTTTTAAATCAATTCATCCATCAATGGGCATTCAGGTTTTCATTTCTTGGCTATTGGGAATAATGCTGTAATGTACATGGGAGTGCAAATGTCTTTGAGTTCCTGATTTTAATTCTTTTCAATAAGTACCCAGAAGTGGGATTGTTAAATAATATGATGGTTCCATTTTTTTTCTTGAGGAAACTTTTTTATTTTTCATAGCAGCTGTACAATTTTACGTTTCCACCAAGAGGGTACAGGGTTCTAATTTCTCTGTATCCTTGTCAACATCCACTACTTTCTTTTTTTTTTTTTTTATTGAACATCCTAACAGGTGTGAGGTGATATCTCATTGTGGTTTTGATTTGCATTTCCCTAATGATTAGTGATGTGGAACATCTTTTCATATGTTTGTTGTATTTGTTTATCTTCTTTGGAGAAATGTTTCTTCAGTTTCTGCCCATTTTTAATCATTTTTTTCTTTTTGCTATTGAGTTGTATGAGTTTCTTAAGTATTTTAGATATAAATCCTTTATCATATATTTTCAATCTATCATATATTTTCAATCCATTGAAAATATTTTCTCCCATTCTACAGGTTGCCTTTTCACTCTGTTGATTTTTTTTTTTTTTTTTTTTTGCTGTGTAGAAGCTTTTTAGTTAGATGTAGTCTCACTTGTCTATTTTTGCTTTTGTTGCTGGTGCTTTTTATTGTCATATCTAAGAAATCATTGTCAAGACCAATATCATAAAACTTTTTCCCTTTGTTTTCTTATAGGAGCTTTATAGTTTCAAGCCTTATGTGTAAGCTTCGATCCATTTTGAGTTGACTTCTGTATATAGTGTAAGATAAGGGTCCAATTTCATTCTTTTGCATGTGGATCCAGTGTTCCCAGCACCAGTAGTTGAAGAGACTATCCTTTTCCCATTGTGTATTATTTTCACTCTTGCCAAGGATCTTGACCTTACACACATGAGTTTGGTTTTGGGCTCTATATTCTATTCCATTGGTCTATATGTCTATATTTATGCTGGTACCATATTGTTGATTACTATAGCTTTGTAATATATTTTGAAATCAGGAAATCTGAGACCTCTAGCTTGTTCTTAAGATTATTTTGGCTATTTAGGGTCCGTTGTGGTTCCATATTAATTTTAAGATTGTTTTATCTATTTCTATACAAAATGCTATTGGGATTTTGATAGAGATGACATTAAATCTGTAGATTGTTTTGGGTAGTATGGATATTTTAATAATATTAAGCATTCCAGTCCATGAACATGGGATATCTTTCCATGGATCTGTGTCTTCTCTCATTTCTTTCATCAGTGTTTTGTAGTTTTCAGTGTTCAAGTCTTTGGTCAACTTGGTTAAGTTTATTCACAAGTATTTTATTATTTTTGATGCTATTGTAAATGGCATTATTTTCTTGATTTCCTTTTCATGTAGCTCATGATCATTGTGTAGAAACACAACTAATTTTTGTATATTCATTTTGTATTCTGCTACTTTACTGAATTCACTTATTATTTCTAACATTTTTGGTGTGGAATTTTTAGGATTTTCTAAAAGATCATATAAGATCATGCCATCTGTGAACAGATAATTTTACTTCTTTCCCAATTTGGATGCCTTTTGTTTCTTTTTCTTGCCTAATTTCTCCAGTTAGAACTTCCAATACTATGTTGAATAGAAGTGGCAAGAGTGGGAATCCATGTCTTGCTCCTGCCTCAGAGGAAACACTTTCCGTTTTTCACCATTGAGTGTAATATTAGCTGTGGGCTTTTCGTATATAGCCTGTATTATTTTGAGATATTTCCTTTTATTCCTAGTTTGTTGCATGTTTTTTATTAAGAAAAGGTGTTGGATTTTATCAACTGCTTTTTCTGCATCTGTTAAGATCATCATGAGATTTTTATCCTTTGTTCTGTTAATATGGTGTCTCACATTGATTTTCATATGTTGAACCATCCTTGCATCCCAGAAATAAATCCACCTGGTCACGGTATATGATGCTGTAAATGTGCTGTTGGATTCAGTTCACCAGTATTTTGTTGAGTGTTTCCTCATCTATATTAGTAAGGGTATTGGCGTGTAGTGTTCTTTTCTTGTAATGTCTTTTTCTGGCTTTGTTATCAGAATAATACTTGCTTCATAAGATAAGATTGGAAGTCTTTCTTCCTATTCAACATTTAGAATAGTTTCACAAGTATTGGTATTAATTCTTCTTTAAATGTTTAGTAGAATTCACCAATGAAGCCATCTGGTTTTGGAATTTTCTTTGTTGTGAGGTTTTTGATTACAGAGTCAATCTAAAGAAGTGATAAAAGTGTCCCCACTTTCATTTCTGATTTTGACTATTTAAGTCTTTCTTTTTGTTCTTTTAGCCTAGCTAAAAGCTTGTCAATTTTGTTGCTCTTTTCAAAAAATACTTCTTAGTTTGGTTGATTTTTTTCTATTGTTTTTCTATTTTGATTATTTCTATTCTAATCTTTATTGCCTTTCTTCTGCTAACTTTGGGCTTAGTTTGGTCTTCTTTTTCTAGTTCCCTGAGGTGTCAAATTAGGTTATTTACATGAGATTTCACTTCTATTTTAAGGCAGGCATTTATTACCATAAAGTTCCATCTTAGTACTGCTTTTGCTTCATCCCATAAGTTTTGGTATATTGTATTTTTGTTTTCATTTATCTCAAGACATTTTCTAATTTCCCTTTTGATTCCTTTTTTGACCCATTGATTGTTCAAGAGTGTGATGTTTAATTTCCAAGTATTTGTGAATTTTCCGATTTTTTTTTTTTTTTTTGCTATTGATTTCTAGCTTCATTCCATTGTGGTCAGAAAAGATAGTGGGTGTGATTTCAATCTCCTTAAATTTAGTAAGACTTATTTTATTATCTAGCATATTATCTATCCTAGAGAATGTCCCATGTATACTTAAGAATGTACATTCTGCTGCTGTTGGGTAGAGACAGTCACTTTTTTAACGATCACATGGTTGGGCCATATTGAGCTTTTAGTCCATACAATTGAATTATTGAATCTAAGTGAAATATTAAATATTTATTCCTGTTCTACCTTTAATTTGTTAGGTTTAGACAATCCAATGGGTTCTTTTTTACTCACTCTTTTAAAAAGACTTTAATTATTTCAAAAAATAACACATATAGGTAGTAAGCAATTCAAATAATACAAAAGAGTAAAAAATGTCTTAATCTTACTTTCATCGTGTGGTTCTCCTCTCTAGTGGAAACCATTTGTTGGGAAATGGAAGTTTTCAACCAGAATTTCTCACCTGGCTTTGATAGGGATATGCATATAAGGTCTGCTTGCACATCACTGGGATGTTTGCCATGGCAGAGCAGCCCATCCAACACAGGATGGTCAGTCCAGGGTATGAAATAGAGAGTAATGGCCATTCTCTTCCCCCCTCTGTTTCTGGTATGTAAAAATTGGTCAGGAGCCTTCCAGTCACCAGGGACTCTCCCATGGAGTTCCTCCTGGAGGAAGGGGCCAGGGAAGCAGGGTGCATGCCAAGGCCAGAGGGACGGAACTTGGGAAGCAGAGCCAAGCGAGAGGGGGCAGAGCACCGTGGCCAGAAAGGGAGGACTTGGGAGCACACTGGGAGAGACTGATCTATGAGAAATAAAAAACCTTTCCCCAACCTCTCACCCTTGTTTTCCTTCCATCCTATTGCATTCATAGAGAACTTGTCCCAGGTGGGAAACCACCTTCTCCCCAAGAGCCACACTATTATTATCAATTTCTTGTCTATCTTTCTAGCACTATTCTCTATGTATGTTTGTGTAAATAATCCCAAGAAAACAAACAGAAATGTCAGCATATTATACACATTATTCTATACCTAGTTATTTTCACTTATCATACTGAATGATATGACAGAGTTATCTCTGCAAGATGTGCACAAGATCTGAAGGCATGATATTCCATTCAGAAGGTACAGCAAGTACAAATGCCCTAAGATGAAAATGATCTTGACAAATATTAGGAATAGAAAGAACTCCATGTTGCTGGAGCTGACTGAATGAGCAGGAAAGGGATATAAAATAAAGTTGGAAAGGTTGGTAGAAGCCAGATCATACAGGGCATCAGGGTAATGATGTCAACACAAGATTTTCTTCTGATATTGGAAATCACTGGAGAGTTGCATATGGCTATTGAAACAATAAAAAATAAAATCATCTAACAATTTTACCTACATAGGTATCGTTAGACCAAAAAATGCAAAATCAAGATACACATTTTAGTTGCTACATGATAAATGATTTTTGAATAAAGGAATTTGTTTTTATATTCTTAGCTCAAGACCAGAGTTACTGCAAACAATGAAGGGAATATGTAACAGTGAGATAGTCCTGAGAGAGGGCCTTCCTGCTTTCATTTTCCACTGAGACAGGGACTCAAGGAAAAACGTTAAACTGAGGCAGGAGAAAAGCATCCTAAAAGGATGGAAAAGGACTAAATTAGGAGACAGAGACCTCAGTTCTACACCACCTAATGCCTTTGTGGCCTGCCTTAGTTATCCCATCTATGAAATAGGAATAATAATTTCCTATCTATATATCTTACAAGGTTTTTGAGACAATCAAATGAGACTAGTGCATGTAATAGTCATTTGTATATTGCAAAGTATTAAAACACATTTAGTGCTGTCATCTTAAAAATAAAACTGCAGGAAGAATATTATGGGAGGGAGAATTTGGAAATATTAAATAGTATAGTATGTGTTGAAACCTTCCTGTACCCGTTTTGTGTAGCCCTGTAATAATAAGTCAATTTGATAAATATTTATTTAGGACATATCATTGTAAAGCATAGTATAGATGCAACAAATGGCACATTTGGGTGTAAGGCATCAGGAAACCAGGAGTCCCAGAGACTCACATTTTGGAGGTAAACCTGATCCCAGAATGAGAGACAGTGAGGGAGGGTGTGGAACTCTAGTGGAGTCCACACAGTCTAAAGCTTTCCTGCTGACTGTGAAATGTTCCCATTGTAGCAACTAGGACATTGGAATCTAAATAAGAAATGAACTCAATTGAAAATGCTTTATGAACTATCAGATGCTATGCAAAATAGCCTGATTATGAGGGAGTACTAAAAAATCAGCTGATATCAGGAAGCTAAATCTAAAATTATGATATAATGTTTCTTCCCCCACTAACTTGCTTGTGATTGTCCATTTGTCCTTAAATTATACTGGATGCTTTTGTTTCATTCTTACCTTTTCATATTCTTTTAAATTCAGCCATTATAAATTGCACATATGAAGTAGCTGGGTGTGTTTAACTGCAAAATTAACACATGAAACAGTGACCTAATATCAATTACCACAGGCCCATTTGCACGAAAAACCCAAGGGCACACTGATACAGCTCAGCACAGGTGGAGCTGACCCCCATGGTCAACAATTAAAGTAGACATGAGCACCAGATAACAGGGAGAAGTTATAACTACTCCCTAAGCTAAATAATAAGACAAAATGGCATTTTTCATTCTTTTATAAAGAACTTAAACCAAGGTTGCTGCTTAATCACAGTAATGGGGAAGTTAAACACTTTAAAACCCACAAAACCAAAACTACTAATTCACAAAATATTCATCTGCCTGGTAAATATAAGCTCCTATTAACCTTTGGCTTTGCTCTGGCCACTGGTCAATTATACAAAAGTTGTTCCCTTCTTGTGCTCAATCTTGTTGTGATTAGCTGAAGTTAATATACCAGTAAGATCTGCAGTTGACTAAAAACAAGCCATAAATACAAACACAGAAGAACCTTAATTGAACTAACCAAATTTATTTCTTCTATGAAATTATCTACATTTAAGAAAATGTTAAGCATTTTATTAACTGTGTCCTCTTCTATGTCCAGACCAAATGATGCTGAAAGATTTAAAAAATCTTAAAAATATCAAATCCCTTGCCCTCTCCCTCCTCCTCTAGTCACTTAAAAATTCATAATCTTTCTGGCATTTATCAGACTTACCATATGTTTGGTACTATACATTATATTCACTAGAGAAGTTTTCTGCACGCTATAATCTTTTTATAATAAAATCATATGGATATTAAGTTGAAATGTCTATAGCTCTAAGCATGTTTTTTCACTCACAATAGAGATTTTATTAAGCAACTTTAGAGGATAATGAATGTATTTTGATGATGATTGCAGCTGTCTATTACTGCAAAACAAAACACCCTAAATCTTAGTGACTTAAAACAAAAAACAAAAACTACCCATGGTCCCATCAGCTAGGGTTAAAGGGTCAGGGTCATAAATTCAAACATAGTTGTTACGGGAGCAAGTTTTGGAGGAGACAGGATGTGGACTGGAAAAATGCCTCCAAATTATCTATTACAATTATAACCAGTGGAAAGAAAGCAGGAAAATCTGAGTGTAAACAAAATACTAAAGTATAGATGGAGTTATATATTTAGTACTATGTGTGGGATAAAAATGAGTAGGAAATGTATAACTAAAGAAGTAAGCAAGGAATAGTGAAAGGGGCCAACTAGACAAAAGGAGATAAGGAAGTTTACCCCCAGCTGAGATCACTGAAAAGTTTCAAATATGGGATGAATAATTTAAACTTGAAAGAGAGAAGTCTTGTTGAAGAATTGAGACAGGAGGTGATGGGGTGAAAATAGTAGGAGAGAAATTGACATTTAATCATTTAAAATAAGAGAAGAGACAGTGAGTGTCTACTATGTGCCAGACCATGTGCTGAGCTCTGGAATTGTTTTAATAGTGTGGTTCTAGAGCATCTTCAGAGTGTACAGTGTCTAGACGGCTGCCAAGGGATTCTACTCCTTCATGTTACTGCAGAGAGACTGACAACAAAGGGAGAACAGCTCAGTGCCCCCTCCCCAGAAAGAAAAGAGGGCAAGTTAGAGAGGGGCATCACCTTTACTGCAAAATTTCTCTTCTTAGTTTTCTCTGCCTATAATTGAAGGTAAAGATCAGGTAACGTTATATTTCCCTCACAGAGTCATGAGAAATGCAAAGTTGGGTTTTGTTTTAGAGTGTTAAAGAAGGACCGGTGTCAAACAGCAGCTTGGGGGCTGAGCATCCTGTGGTCTCTGCCTGTCTCTGTCTTACTCTTAAAGTGCAGTAAATAATGATACAGGACACAATGTTTATTATGTGCCAGGTACTACTGTACAGGCTTTACACAAATTAACACATTTAGTCCCCACAATAACCACATGAGGTAGGTGCAATGATCATCATCCTATTATATAGATGAGAAAATTGAGGTATGGAGAATTTAAGTGCCTTGACCAAGGTTATACAGCTAATAAGCAATGGGCAGCTTTAGACCCAAAATATCTGGTTCCACAATCTATGAAATATGCTATGGTGCCTCTTCACATTTTAATTTATACCTATTGGCAATATTGGCTGAATGTCCTTTTATATCTGTCATCATCAGCAGTTTCTGTCTTACACAAACTTCCGTGTGTAGGACTATATAAGTAACTGGATGTACCCCCCTGTCCTAAAGTGACTTAAAAGCACAGGGCCAAAAATGCCTATTCACAATATACTGTGTGGGGAAATCATAACCTGTTTTGGTCCACCTTCCAGGAATTGCTTGAAGCTCTTGAGACGATTTGAGTCACCCAGTACTTTCCCTAAGCATGCCAGGGAGCCATTTCTCTCTTATGGATGCCAGTGAAGGAGGCCCAATCCCTGGTACTGCTGCACTGCCTTAGTGCTACCCATGCACACACATACCCTCACAGTCCACTCAGGACCGGCAACATCCCTGATGTTACAGAGGCACTGGCGCATCCAGCTTTCCCCCAGATCACTTCCACCTCAGTTGCCAGAGTGACTACTGTAACATGAGGTGATAGAAAGCTCACTTCAACTTCTGTGCCCTTCAGACGCCTCACCCTGAGGCAGAAAGGAGTTCATGGCTTTGCCAAGGAGCCATCCTGCTTGTTCAAAGATTCGAAAAGCCTCCTTGTCATGCCCCAATCCACTCTCAGAAGACCCAGGACTGGAATGGCCCAGTCACCTCTGAGCAGCAGCCGTTTTCATCCCTCTGTTGGTGGGTGTATCTCCTGTAGCTAAGTCCTTAGCCAGCTGCTAAATTTGCTACCTCAGTGAGGGTGAAGGAGAGGTCCAGCTAGTGCCCCTGGAAAAGCAAGCTGACATGCAAATGCTCTCCACCACTGCTGCCCCCAGATTTTCTCAGATTTCATTATTTAAAGATCAATGTCAGTATCACAAATATCAAATTATCAAGTTTCACTGTCTAATGTAAGTTGGCAGCCCTTACCCTTTGTACATGAACCCAGGATGAGATGAGGCCTTTTGAGTTACTCATGATACTTTAAGAAAAGGGAGGTTTTGCTGTAAGTGTCCATGTGATCAGACACAGAAGTGGGGCAGCTCCTGGGACCCTGCTCTGTCAGTGGGCTGGCCATCCCTCAGAAGGTGCCTGGTGTGTAATGGGCTGCTGTTTTCCTCTTTCTCTCTCCAAGCAGCTTTCTTCTCCTGACTCATGTTTTCTTCCCTTTTCAACTTTTGCAGAGCACATTGGCAATCAAGCTTCTCTATGTTATCATGATTCAGCTTCTGCTCCTAATAATACTTCCTAAATTCCTTCTTTGGCATATCTTAGCTCCAGTTCCTGAGAGAGGGAATACTATTGGCTCCACATGTTTTCCCAACATCAGGTCAGCCTTTGTTTGGGTCATCCCCTGGTCAGTCAGCCAGTAAGGAAGGATCAGATGCTAGAAAACATGGCTGCCAATGGCGCTGTCTCTCGTTCAGGTACAGACCGCCTCACTAGAAGCTACTGTGAGATGGCAGACACCATAAACCTAGTGTAGGTGGGATATTTGGGGCTGAACTGAAGCGAGCTCTTGGAAACAGGTATTATTAATGTTACAAATTTTATACAATTAAATTAAAATGACATCACTTAAAATTTTTTTAAATGTTCATATTTACAGTCATTTCTAGTCAGTCTTTATTTTAATCTTTAAGATGTAAGATTATCCATATGTTACAAAGTCAATTCTTCAACAAATTCAAATGTTATTTTTGAAGAAAGCAGTTTTGAATGAGTAAATTATCAGAGAAAGATTCAAGACTACTTATAATCTCTTTCATCTGCTTAAGCTTCAAAAGTATCTCCAGTTTTTTCAATCTTTCCCGGGAGTTTGATTTCCAGGATCTCCAAACTCACTTGAATTTAGGCCAAATGATCATTACCAATGAAACTGCCAGAAGAAACAAAAATGTTTGAAGGATTTATCCTTGTTGTTTGGCTTCTAACTTAGGACCTGCAAGCCCAGAATTCAGGAAATTATCCTCTAAAGATGATTCAGAGATGAAGATGTATTTTAGCAATAAAAAGTGAATTAGTATTAGTTACAAAGAATGAGAATGAATTTTCATCATTTTTATTTTAAATGTTCTTGTGGCAATCTAATCAAAAATATCTACTTCTTCCAAAGACAGGTTTCCAGGGTAATATCTGAAGCTTCTTGTTCTAGATATATCTATCATTTTTTTCTGCCCACATCACCTGTTGGAAGAACTTTTCCTGCTAACAGCTTTAAAGGGGTATGACTCATCCCCTTGATAAATGGACCAAGAGTGGGCATGGAACTCAAACTAGACCATTCAAATTTTCTCTCCTAGAAATTTTAGAAATTGAAACATAAGACTGAATCAATTGACATTTTAAGCTCCAGAGCCACAAGGTCATACAGACTTAATAATGGAGTTATCTTCATGGTCAAATTAAAGACAGCTAAATCCAAAGCTAGGTGTAGCTGAAGTTATGGGGATGCAGACCCCAAAAGGCCTGTCAAAGAAGCTGATTTCCATGGGGAGGATATGGAAACAGAGCTGATATGCAAACAGAAGTAAAGAGGGGATTCTAAGAAAGACCAAGAGAAATTATCTGCCTGAAGATACATGAGTTCTCTAAGTTCCCTAGCTATATCATCAGAATCATAGGATTTCTTCAGAACCGTAGAATAAATTCTTTATTTCAATGAGCTTGAGTGTTTTTCTTTTTCTTGCAATAAGATTAAGATAATTGTGTGTGTGTGTGCATACTTTAACTCTGGATGAAGACTGCATTTGGTATGCCACAAAAGACAGAATGGGATAGCATCCACCCTTTCAAAGGCTCCCTGAAGAAACCTGAAGGTACACACCAAAGCATACCTATCCTAAGTGTTTGCAGAGAACAGGAGTTTTCATCCAGAATAGGACTGATGAGTAACCTCTGTGACTGAGATGGAATTTAAGAGAAAAACTTTTCCCAAGGAGATGGATAACTCAGTCATTGCAATCATTCAGCAATTATATTGAGTGTCCACTGTATGTCCTAAGAACTGTAAATTGTTCTAGAGCCCTCAAGATTAGGTGAGTTATCAACAAAATTTCCAGTGGGACTATCAGTGTGTCACAGTTGTAAAAATACAGCTTAGTCCATTAAATGCCAAGGATGATTTCAAACGGAGAGCATTGGGCTGAAGAGTTGGGGGGATTGAGCCACATATAAAAAATTCAGCCGTTTCTTGCTTGTATTTCTATGACGAGGGATTCCAAGTTTAAAGTCTTGTGAGCAGTTTCTGACATAACTCTGAGCAAGTCAACAGACATCAATTAAAAATATATTATGCACTTGGCACTAAACATATGCTAAGATGAAAAGGGCTTGGCTCCTTGTCAAGGAGCTTTTGTACTGGAAAGTGAACTAAGATAAACACATCCAAATGGCTTTTATATCCTTTTGTATTTTATAAGAGATACCATTCACTCATTAGATTCCTGTCTGTATTGATGCCTGAATGTTCTGTTGGTGGATTCTGTAACTGTTTAAGACCTTTGTGACTTCTTCTTGATCTCCTGTCATTAATTTAAATTCTATCCCATTAAGAACAGATGTGATTCCAAGTAATGTCATTATAACTTGATAAGAGCATACTAACTGAAACCCCTCAACTTGCTTTGTGGATAGAGCCCAGGAAAGTGCACTGAGTCTTAACCCTGCAAAGTATAGTGGCAGTCTTGAAGAAGTGATGTATTTGGTGCCTTTTTTGTTGTTGAAGAAAAAGGCAAACAGTATAAGCCCCTGAATCCACTGAGCATGAGTAAGTCAGAACATGAATCGTCTACAGGAAGAGCGCCAAGAGAGCACTACGGTACAAAAGCTCAAGGTGTCAGTCACATTCATGAAATAAAATAAATATACAAATATCTTTAGATTCCAAAATCAACTTGCCTCTTTCTTCCATGGCAGGTCAAGAAACTCTTTTAGAATTAGTTAAAGGCCCTGGCACAGTTGGAATTGGAGACTTAGAAGGGGAAAGCAAAGAATGAGAAAATATGGAGAAAGCATCTTGCAGATACACAGTCCTCCTTAAGTGCTTCATAATTGTTGTTACAGTTGAGTGCCTATCAAATTATAGCTGAAGACCAAGTAAAAACACAGACCTTTTCAGAGAAGTTACTGCTCACTTAATGGCCAGAGAGGGCAAAGGATAAATTCTTTAAAATGTCAGGTATTCAATAAGTCATATTCTTAGAGAGAAAAAAATCCCTTCCAGAATTCAGGCTTATTGCCTAATATAAAAGTCATGGTTTGTATCTAGAAGGAATTTACAAAGACAAACACAAATGCTGCACTATTAGTTCCCAAAGCTCCATAATCAAACCAAGGGATTTTTAGCTGGTCTGAGTCACTCAGCTATGTCCCCCAAATGTCATGCTATTGAGAAGCAAAAGACTCCACAGTGAATTATTTCAGCTAGGAGTCAAATGGGCCCTAACACAAAAACTTTGAGAGTAGGTAGACTGTAGCTATGGAAAGACAGAGCAGACAAATTAGATAAATAAATGAATAAATCGAGTTTTGAATACCACGACCACCATTTGGCAGGGCCCTTGGGCAAGCTAACACCTCCAGACCATTCTCTCTGGTGTAGGGTGTCAGTAATGATACAGTAATAACCCTAGGGTTATTGTGAGAATTAAGAGGTATAACACATAGAGCACAATACCTAGCATGTGTGGGGCAATAAATAAAGATCAGTCCCCATTCCCTAGGATTGCCTAGAAATAAATGTCAATTTATAGTTTGCTTTTCATTTTACTTTACCTATTTCTCCCATTGGATTAGAGGGGCAATGTTGTGGAGTGGTTAAAGCACACAGCAAGTGGACTTGAATTGCCAGGGCTCAAGGCCTGGTTTTATTGATTTCTAGCTGTGGAACTTTGGGTTAGTTACTTAACCTCTTTGTAACCCAGTTTCCACTGAGGACGAACTGATTAGTACAGACACTTGGAACAGTGTCTGGTACATAGTGAGAATGTTAAGATTTGTTGCTATAGTTATCACCATTGTTGTTAACTGTGTCCTGGATAAAGTAGATATACTTTTTTTTTTATTATCATTAATTTACAATTACATGTGCAATATTACGATTATTAAACTACCCCTTCATCAGGTCCCCCCCGCATACCCCATTACACTCACTGTCCATCAGCGTAGTGAGATGCTATAGAATCACTACTTGTCTTCTCTGAGTTGTACTGCCCTCCCCGTGCCCCCTCAACATTACATCTGCTAATAAGTAGATATACTTTTAAGAAACTTATTTCAATTAAGATATTCCCTCCAGTTGTCAGCTCATGTCTTGGATAATGTGCATTGTGAACCACCTTGACATTTTTTATCCTTACGGCAGATTGCATTTTTCTAAAGACAACTGTGACAGAAACTCCCATCTCACATGCCCTTCTACAATGTGACCTGTCACTCCTCCATCAGCAGGTGGTGTCCCCCTCCCCTTGAATCTGGGCGGGCTTTTGTGGACAACAGGGTGTGGTGGGAGTGATGCTGTGGGTCTTAATAGCAATTCAGCTTCTGCCTCATTTGCTGGAACCCTCACATTTGGGGCCCTGAGACTGCCATGCTGCCAGGAAGTCGACCACATGGAGATACCTCACGTAGCTGCTCCACTCACCAGTCCTGCTCTTCAAGTCACTTTAGCCCGGATGCCAGATACGGGAGGGAAGCAGTACCTAGAGGGTTCCAGCTGCCAGCCTTTGGAACGGTCAGCTTTTCAGGCTTCCTAGCTGAGATCTCAGACCTTGTGGAGCGGAATCAACATATCCCTTTGTGCCCTATCCAAGTTCTTGACACACAGAATCCATGAGCATATTAAAAATGGCTGTTATTTTAAGCTGCTATATTTTAAGATAGTTTGTTATGCATCAATAGTGACTGGAGCACTTTCTCTCAAGAACAAAGTTCCATTATGTTTAAACTTTCCTGGAGTTACCATGTGAAAAAAATTAATTTTTGACAAACAGAAAATATGGCTCTCTTCATAATAATTCATGGGAGTAAGTTGAAAAATAGACATTTTAAATTATACTTTTTATGAGTTGATGGGCAGGGCCTGGAACTGGCGTTTATATATTACATGCCAAAAAGGTTTGCATGGTTTTCTTCCTCCAACACGTGTACAATTATTTTTATAGAAGTAGAGTTCCCCAGAAGAAATGCCTTTTCTGTAACTGGAGCAACAGAAGTTTCTTTGGTGTTTCCTAACTCTGAAATAGAAATCATCTAGAAATGGTCAAACAGCTGTATTCAATTATCACTGGGCATTTAAAATAACCAGGGGCCTGAGATTCAGGATTATTCACAGCAGCTTGTTATAGTGGTGAAAGGGTCTCTATCAACCAGCATCTGTAACTGTATTTGGGTTCCTGTTAGCCAGCAGTGTCCCTTACACAGCATTACCTCAGAGAAGCCAGGCTTATATATCAAAAGGTAGAATACTTTGTAGCTAAGTAGAGAGGCAAGCCGCTCAGAGAGAGGGTTTGCTCTGTGTTAAATAAGGACATAGAATCCCATTTCTTAAAGGAAGCCATCCTGAGAGCAACCATCTGCCCTGTTCTGTCTTATTTTTCCAGGCCATTCTGATTTCAAACCAGAAGTTCTGGTAAGAGCTGACCTGAAATATTTCCATACTGTCAGCTTCTACCATTTTCTTGAGGGCAGCTCCATCCTGTCCCATCAGTGTTTTTGAGAAGCTGTGTTCTGACAGCAGAGGACACAGGGGGCCAGAGTACTGAGCAGTGACATAAATGTACCTGCCATGTGGTCTGAAAATTCTCCTCTCACTTCCTAAGTCTTTGAGTCCCTCCTCCTTGTAAGATGGGTCTTTTTGCCTGGACCCCTCCCCGCTTCTTCTGCTATGCAAATGGCTTGCCCCCTGTGACCCCAGGGCTATGGCTCACAGCAAGGGCTTTGCTATTAGAGACACCTGGATTTGATTTCTGACTCCTCCACCTACTAACCCTATGACTTAGGGCAAGTTACTTAAATTCTCTGGTCATCAGTCTCTTAACCTGAGAAGTGGAGACAGTAATATACCTGCCTTGCAAGATTCTAGTGAGAATTAAAGAAATAATGCATCATAAGCACAAAGAACAGTGCTTAGAGCATAACAAAATGTTCACTGTGTATTAGCTGTTATTTAGAATAAGTGACTGTGCATCAGATATTAGAATAAGGAAGAGCTTTGAAGTCCAGATCCCTCTTCCTAAGATGCTCTTTGGATATCAAAATTACTCCAGGTGTGCTAGGAATAGGCAGAGCTGCTGAAGTCAAAAAAAGTCACCCCAGATATCACCTAAGGCCCTGCTGATGGGCTTTGCTGAGGTCAAGCCCCTAGTGGGGTCATGCATTACTGGTTTAAGAGGTGCTATATGTTAGTTGCAGCTCCCACAGGATTGGGCAGTGAGAATGGGGTGGCTAACAAGAGAGCAGCATTTTATAGGCTCACACTTGCTTTCTATTCATCACAGTGAGGAACTCCCCTGACAGTGTATTAATTACGTGCCACGCATTCCCATGTGCCACAGGGTTGGCTACCCTATTCAAATGTATACTTGTTCTTTAGGGAGGCCAGTGTATCTCATTTCACACTTATGTAACAGGCCAGACCTGAGGCCCAGCTGGCCAAGCATGCCAGGCAAAGCAGCTCTGAAGGGATTTTCTGTGTCATACGCAGCAGCAGACACCAGGGCCCCAGGAATGAACCTAAAGAAGGTGACATGTGTCTTTAACTTCCCATCTCCTTCTCTCCCCATGTTCCCCCTCTCTCAGTGCTGGACAGGCTGTCCCAGACTCTGTCTCCTCCATGCATGACCAATGTTACTCCACCCTTATCTTCCCACCTCCAGAACTTCCCAAGCTCCAAGACAGCTCTCCTTCAGTTCTTGGCAGAGCAACACTCTCATTATTCTTTACATAGGTTTGTTATCTATTTAAGCTAATTCACAGTGAGCTATGAGTGGCCAACAGCCTTTGGAACTTAGAAATCCAAGGCAGTGGGAAGAATTGTGGTCCCCAAAAGATGTCCAAGTCCTCACCCCCACACCTGTGCATGTGACTTGACTGGGGAAAGGGATCTTTGCAGGTATAATTAGTGTAGGATCTTGAGATCACCCTGGATTAACTGGGTGGGTCCTTAATCAAATGATAAGTGTCCTTATAAGAAGAAAAGACAGGGACACAAGGAAGAATAATATGTGAAGACAGAGGCAGAGCCTGGAGCAATGCAGACACCACCAACAAATGCTTGATGCACTGGAAGCTGAGAGTCAAGGGAACTGACTCCCTCAGAGATTTTGGAGGGAGCAAGGCCTGCTGACACCTTGGTTTTGGACTTCTGGCCTCTAGAACTGTGAGAGAATAAATTTCTGTTGCTTGTCCTAGCCATGACACTCAGACAACACAAAGAAATAAAAAGCATCCACATTGGCAAGGAAGAAGTCAAACTGTCCCTGTTTGCAGATGACATGATATTTTACATAAAAAACCCTAAAGAATCCACTCCAAAACTACTAGATTAAATGTTTGAACTCAGCAAAGTTGCAGGATACAAAATTAATACACAGAAATCTGTTGCATTCCTATACACTAAGATGAACTAGCAGAAAGAGAAATCAGGAAAACAATTCCACTCACAATTGCATCAAAAACAATAAAATACGTAGGAATAAACCTAACCAAGGAGGTGAAAGACCTATACTCTGAAAACTACAAGACACTCATGAGAGAAATTAAAGAAGATACCAGTAAATGGAAACACAACCATGTTCATGGATAGAAAGAACTAATATTGTCAAAATGGCCATCCTGCCTAAAGCAATCTACAGATTTAATGCAATCTCTATTAAAATACCAACAGCATTCTTCAACGAACTGAAACAAATAGTTCTAAAATTCATATGGAACCAGAAAAGACCCCGAATAGCCAAAGCAATCTTGAGAAGGAAGAATAAAGCAGGTGGTATTATGCTCCCTGACTTCAAGCTCTACTACAAAGCCACAGTAATCAAGACAATTTGGTACTGGCACAAGAACAGACCCATAGACCAATGGAACAGACTAGAGAGCCCAGATATAAACCCAAGCATATATGGTCAATTAATATACAATAAAGGAGCCATGGATGTACAACAGGGAAATGATAGCCTCTTCAACAACTGGTGTTGGCAAAACTGGACAGCTATATGCAAGAGAATGAAACTGGATTATTGTCTAACCTCATACACAAAAGTAAATTCAAAATGGATCAAAGACCTGAATGTATGTCATGTAACCATAAAACTCTTAGAAGAAAACATAGGCAAAAATCTCTTAAATAAAACATGAGCAACTTTTTCCTGAATGCATCTCCTTGGGCAAGGAAAACAAAATAAAAAATGAACAAATGGGACTACATCATGCTAAAAAGCTTCTGTACTGCAAAAGACACCATCAGCAGAACAAAAAGGCATCCTACAGTATGGGAGAATATATTTGTAAATGACATATCCGACAAGGGGAACATCCAAAATATATAAAGAACTCACACGCCTCAACACCCAAAAAACAAATAACCCTATTAAAAAATGGGCAGAGGATATGAACAGACAGTTCTCCAAAGAAGAAATTCCGATGGCCAACAGGCAAGTGAAAAGATGCTCCACATCGCTAATTATCAGGGAAATGCAAATTAAAACCACAATGAGATATCGCCTCACATCAGTTAGGATGGCCGACATAGAAAAGACTAGGAACAACAAATGCTGGAGAGGATGCAGAGAAAGGAGAACCTCCTACACTGCTGGTAGTAATGTAAACTAGTTCAACCATTGTGGAAAGCAGTATGGAGGTTCCTCAAAAATGTCAATGTAGAAATACCATTTGACCCAGGAATTCCACTCCTAGGAATCTACCATAAGAATGCAGGAGCCCAGTTTGAAAAAGACATGTGCACCCCTATGTTTATCACAGCACTATTTACAATAGCCAAGATATGGAAGCAACCTAAGTGTCCATCAGTAGATGAATGGATAAAGAAGATGTGGTACATATACACAATGGAATATTATTCAGCCATAAGAAGAAAACAAATCCTACCATTTGCAACAGCATGGATGGAGCTAGAGGGTATTATGCTCAGTGAAATAAGCCAGATGGAGAAAGACAAGTACCAAATGATTTCACTCATCTGTGGAGCATGAGAACAAAGCAAAAACTGAAGGAACAAAACAGCAGCAGACTTACAGAACCCAAGAATGGACTAACAGTTGCCAAAGGGAAAGGGACTGGAAGGGTGTATGGGAAGGGAGGGAGAAGGGGACTAAGGGGTATTACAATTAGCACACATAATGTAGGGGGGTGGCATGGGGAAGGCAGTATAGCACAGAGAAGACAAGTAGTGACCCTATAATATCTTACTATGGTGATGGATAGTGACTGTAATGGGGTATGTGGTGGGGACTTGATAATAGGGGAAATCTAGTAACCACAATGTTGCTCATGTAATTGTATATTAATGATACCCCCCAAAAAATTTTCTGTTGCTTGAAGCCACCCAGTTTGTGATCATTTTTAAATAGCAGCCTCAGGACATGTGTATACCTGGTAACCCCCACCACCAGCATCCCAGGGGCCCACTGAGCATAGAGGACTTCCCCACACATTATTTCAATGGGTCTTCCCAAGGAGGGCAAAAGTAGATAGCTGATCTCACCTTGACAGATAAAGAACCTGGAGTTCAGAAAGGTTCAGCAACTTGCCTCTGTGACAGAGCTAGGATTCAGTTACTTCTGTGCCTTTCTACCAGTTGCCCAAAGGAAAGGTTGCTGTCGGTTTGATTTTTAAAGAGGAGCCTGTAGTTCCCAATTCATATTTGACTGGTGAAACTCTTCTCTAGTTCCTTCTACCTCCTCACATTGCCACTTTGACTCCAGAACTCAAGACCCGTAAATTCCAGCTTTCACAGAGTGGCTGACTCAGAGGGAAGAGGGAAGAAGGCAAGGCTGCCTAAGTACTGCAAAACATAAAAACATGATTTTTTGTGGTTTTTCTACTTCCCTTTCCATGCTCCTTCATCCAGGCTCAACCAATATCAGAACCCACCCCTTCTCTAATTTTTGGATGAACTGTTTAGCAATGCTATTAATTCCATTTTTGTCATGTGTACTTCAGCCTGTTTGTTTAAATTAAATGGCATTATCACATTTTGGTCAATTTCCCATCCTCTACTTTCCCATAGCAATTATTCTTCCAGCTGTATATTTTAATATGTTTCAGACATGTGTTCATTCTGGTGGATTCACTGCGATCCCCCTTTAAGTTGTCCACAGCCATCAGTTGCTGACATCAGCTCACACCCTTGTACTTACAGGGGCTCAAGGCTGCTAAATATCAGCAACAACGTAACAGTTTTGCCTTCTTGTCCTCATCATTCTTATCCACCTCTCTTTCTGGAGCTGCTCAAATGTTCCAGCATCTTTGTAAGGCTGAGAGGTGCTGAAGTGGGCATATATTTATTGAGTGGCACCCCTGTATATAGCACTGTACTCCAGTTGCTATAGAAATGAGCTAGAAAAATCTAACTCTGGATCCCTATGTCTCACATATTCAAATTTAGATGAACTGTGACATGGCTCCAAAAAAAATTATGCCATCTTCTATGAGATTGAAATGCAAACCTGTAGTTTCATTTGGTTCTTCAAACTAATAAAGCTGTCATGTAAAGACAGAAGAAGTCATTTGTCTGTTCCATTGTATTTTCTCTGGACTTCAGGGAGCTTAATTTATAGTAAAAACTTAGTGCTGGATATTCTAGCTTCTCTGAAGCTTAATAGAACAGGAGATAAAGATAGTAGGGAGAGGGTTACAACAGAATGACATGGCACACTTTTCTAGTGCTTGCAATGACAAACCAGTTTTGTTTTTCTTACACTATTTCGCAGAAATAGAATCCACTTGGTGACTGGCCAAGATTCGCTGTTAAGCCCAAGGAAAAGGAGTAGAGGTGAGGCTGTGGTCTGAAATGTGTACTAAGAATCAGAGAACACAATAAGGAACCCAAACCAAGCACTGAGAATGCAGAGGGAAATAGGCAGAATCTCTATTTCTGATTGCCCTCCTTTTGAGCCAAGCTTTCATAGTCGTTCTTGAAAAGAAGTTGAGAATCAATCCAGTACACACATCACTTTTTAGATTTTGTTACTATAAAGCATGCATTCAATGTGAAAGTGGTGTTGCTGAGAATAAAGCCATTAAGAAATGCTCAGTGGGATGGGAGTGAGGAGAGAAGAGAAGAGAAACAGGAGAGCATAAAAAGTTTTATCTCTCATAAAAGTAAATCTTTAAAATAACATTTACCCTCTAACCCACAAAGACTAGGAAAACTTGTACTTGGGAAAACACTTGAATAAGTCCTTCCATGGTTGAATTAGAAATCCTGTGTTGCAGTATTTCAAAGGGAAAAGGATTTACATGAGAACAGTAAGAGAGGACTTACAGATATCATTTCTCAGTGAATGGCATTAAGATGTATTAAGTATTTAAAGTCACTTGGTTGACCGATGCAGGCTTTTGAGTATCACAGGTAACATATCTAAGGGAGGGGCCCAACTGTTACAATGTGAAAGTTTCATTGAGAGTTGGATGAGAGCTTGGAAATATTAACTAAGGAGGTATAGAAACCATAACACTTGCCTTTGCTTTTATTTTCTTTGAAGAAGGGAGACCATCACTTTGATTAAGCATGTAATTGTACAGGGGGAAGGATGTGACAGCTAAGAGTTTGAAAGGACAGTAGAAAGAACTTAAGTTGGTTGTTAAACAAAGAAAAAGTTTCTCACAAGAAGCTGGAGATATTAGTTTAAAAGACTTTCAAATGACTGAATAAGGCTTTGGCCACATGGCCATCTTGGCTATCCATTCCCATCACGTGATTCTATAAAGTAGAGCAGTAGTGTTCTGTACATAGGCAGTGAAAGATAGTGATGAAGTGCTTTCATGTTGGAATCAAACGGATGGAGGTTCAACTCTCATATCCACTTCTTGACAGCTGATTAATCCAAGCAAGTCATTTAGCTTTACTTAGGTTTAGTTTCTTCAATTGAAAAATGTGGGCAATAATAGTAGTGTGTACCACCTAGGGTTCTTCTGGTGAGAGCAAAGAAATAATGTGTAATAGATGCTATGCCTCAGTCCAGAATATAGCAAACATTCAATAACTATTAATTAACCAGTACTATGGCTACCATTATTGTTACTCAGCAAAAGCAACATAATAGCCTAAACTGCTTCCTTCTTCTTTTCATGCATATCTCATACCAGGAGGATATAATAATAAATACCTACAACTAGTTTAATCATATAGTCACTGTGTCCTGTACTACTTCAAGTTCTTCAGGAATTGGAAACAAATATCTCCTAAAGCTGCCTACACATTTCTTGTCTGGGTTGATCTTTAACCTAGAGCTGCAATATTAACCTAAACTGCTGCATTCCACAACACTTCACTGGACCAATATCAGCTTGGGCATCACATCACCGGGAACACACTACCTTTTCATTGCTAATTTGCAGTTTCTTTTGGGTCTCAGGGCTTTCAAAATTGGATATGGTCAATTTCATTACTAGAGGTCTGTAGAGTCAATTTTAAAATCATTAATCTTTGTAAACTCAAAGGTGCACCCATCAGCAAACTTTCTTGCCGAGTTTTCATTATTCTGGGCTACTGAGTCTATGGATATCAGGCAAAATCCTTCTCATAGCAATAAGATCACAATGACTTAATTATAAAGTGGTTATCTGCTGCAAGTGATATACAATTCTTGCATTCTTACTGGGTATTTTTTAAATTGCTGAAAATGAGTTGCTGTGAGTTCTTAGAAGCACCCAGCTAATGATGGCTATGCATGAAAGCTCTGGGAAAAGCCAGGGAAAGATTAGGTGACACAGGAACGATCAAATAAAAAAATGGGAGTGGATACTTCTTTGTCTAGTCCTTTAAAAAAGGGAGAAAAAAATGAAAAGGTCTGTACCTTTGCCTACTTGCTTGTTTTTAGAATCCATACATAATGTCTGAGAAAAGCCACATGTGTTTTTGGTTTTTTTTGTGTGTGTTTTTCTGTTTATTTTACTTTTTTCTGGATTTTGATCTCAGGTAAATATGATTAAACAGGAAAATGTAGGCAATTGCTGCCTGACTAAAAAAATGAACAAACATACATAGAAACAAAAAGAAATGAATTTCCCAGCTCAGAGACCAGTACAAGAACAGGGAGGGTCTCCTGACATTTTTTCCAAGAAAAGCCAGTCTCCAATAAATCAGCTTTTGGAAATAACAGTAAAAAATGGAAGAGGTAAAGAGAATAAAGGCAAGCTACTTACCTTGTAAAGTTAAGTTTAGATCTCATTTTTGAAAATATTTTCTGCAGAATTCAGGGTGTGAGGGAGAATCTGCTTAACAAAAGACACAGAGAACTCCTCAAATTTGGGGAGCTCTTTGACCAGCCCCAAGACAAAAACATCATGATGGAACATCCCTGTACATTAAACCAAAAATAAATAAATAAATAAATAACTGCATGTCTTGTCAATGGGTTTCAGCCCTGGGCAAGTTCACTATGGATTCAATGTGACCAAAGAAATGACAGTACAATGTTCTTGGGATGAAAGGGTTATATCCAACTTTATTTCCATGGTGGCAGGTCGGTCACTAAAATTCCGTTCACTCAGAGTGAGTCTGCATGCAGCAAGCCGGTCTCTGCCTCTGGGCCTCTCTACCCACACAGCTGTCCTCTGGGCCTGTGTCCTCAGCGCTGCCTCCACTCCAGGCTCTGCTCTCTTGCAGCCTTGCAGTCATGCTACCGTGTTGCCCAGAGCACTGGGCAGAGCTCTTCGTATAGAGTCAATAGCAATGTATTGCCCACACATGTGTAGTGAGCTAGCCAACCAGGGCCAGGTGAGAATCCTGGCCACAGGAACTTTCATTTTATCCACACTGCAATAATGATAATAAAAATCTTCATAGTTCGTTTCCACAGGAGACACCAAATAGGACTTCCTGGGAAAGGAAAGCTCCTGTGTAAGATTTGGTCATCATTATTTTTATAGCAGATGGGGCCAGAACCAGCTCAAGCTTACTTACATGCGGACGCCAGCCAATCGGCCCCTAATTAGTAATGCACCACACCACCAAACGGCTGCCTCCTTCCATTTGCAGGCCAAAGCTGTGGTGACCGGCAATGCGCCACCTGAGAGCGAGACTCCGCAGTAAACCACCTACAAATCGTCTGCAGTTGCTGCGAATGTGCCGGGTAACAAAGGAAGCTGATGATGCCTCCGTTTTTACTTGTTTTTCCATTTTACCTCCTCGAAAGGAAATTCCAATTTCTCAAAGTTTATTGGTCATGGAAATGAAACTATTTCTTGTCTCACCACTTATTTTCCCTACTTCATATTTCTCATGTCTCTTTCTCACAGAAAGGAAATGGGAAGGATATTTTTCTCTTAAATAAGGGCCCGGGGAATCCTTTATATATATTTTTTTCTGGGCCCACATGATAATTTTTGAGAGTGCATGGATGCATTTTTTATCTTTTCTATACCATTTGAGGGAAAGGATACCTGGTCAACCCTTCTGCCAAGCAAAATGGACATGCGTGGCCCACAGCAGCTGCCCAGCACCCCTGCTAGCCTCACCTTCTCCACTGCCTGCCGCCAATGACCGAGGGTTCCATGGTTCAGTAGAAACCTCAGGGTTTCATGTCAGCCCCAGAAGTGCCAGGACCCTCCCTGTGTCCCAGTATGACTGGCTTTGTCAAGTCCATGAAGACAAAACTTAAACGTTTTTAAGTTCCTTTTTCTGATGTGCCACCATTAAGAGAAACATTTCAGCAAATCAAGAAGTAGCACAAAGAGATAGCTTTTCTGGTCAAAGAAAAACTCCAATTCTCCTTCAGGGGTGTGTGTGTGTGTGTGTGTGTGACAACTGAGAAAATTTTACAATCATCCTTTATCTTCACAGCAGTGTCCAGCACTTTTTGGAGGTTTTTCTGCAAGACTGTATTAAAAATAAAAGTAAATAATTAATGAGATGTTCTATTAGGGCAACCCTAGAACAAGCCTTATGTCATGTCCCTAACAAAAGACCCTTACTGTTCTCTAATTGGCCTTTGGTAGTAAAACTTTCAGTGTCTAATAATTTATATATTTTTAAGAATAGATTGGCTATCTTCACCTCTGAAAACATGGAGACAAGCATCTTCCAACATTATTATAGCTTTTTTCTGTCTTCATAATTTTCAACTCATAGGAGCAAAAGCAAATATTCAAGATAAAATGGGTAATAATAATAGTTAACATTTAGTGAGCACTTAATTTGAGTCTGAAATATGCTAAGAACTCTATACCCATTCCCTTATTTAATTCTCAAGACAATGCTGCATTGGAGTTAGTATTTTCCTCATGTCAGAGATGATAAAACTGGAGATCAGAGAGATTTAGTAGCTTTCATAAAGTCACACACATTAGGGCCATCTGATTCCAGCATTTGAATCCTTATTCACAGCACTTGCCTGCCTTTGACAAATGATGGGCTCCCTAGAACTTCTTGAGGAATATCTTGCTTTGGATGTGTTTGCTAATCCCCTTATAAATAAAGCACTACACTGGCATCTTCAGCCAATCCCTTGCCACATTTTTTGTATACAGGAGTATAGACAAGGCCAGAGATGAATCTCTTACTGAGAGTGGCTGGTTCTCGCAGTTGGAAACACCTAATTAGCTGGTGCCATGGCTTTTGAGATTTCACTGTTAGCTAGACTTTCCTATAGTAGTTCTGGTGACAAATATCCTGGGACAAAATTTAGCAATCACACACTTAAATAAGCAACATTTTTAGTCAGGCAAACATTTTATAAGAAAATAATGTGAACTTCAGACCCTAGGGTTTTTATTCTTTCTTGTTCTTTAATCTTGCCTTCCCATGAGGGACAGCTTAGTGTCATATTAAATCAAGATATGCCACATGAAGGTAGGAAAAAGACAAGATTATTTTGACTCTACAGACTTGGACTTCTGTATCCAAAAAAAAAATTATTTTGAGAAAGACCCTGATTTGGCTAAGAACTTCCCTCTTTATTATTTGAACAGATGTAGGGTCCACCCCTGCACCACCACCCCCAGCCGACTCTTCAGAAGCAACTTTCTTACTCTTTTTTCCTCAGTCCTCAGAAGAATAAAGTCCCTGAAATGAGATAAAGGTCAGTGGCTGACATTGACTCAGTAATCTCTTTCCCACCTCCCTTCAGGCACTTAAAATCTTCCTTCTTTATTGAAATGTTGTGCTCAGTAGAGGTATAAACAAATGGTAAGGGAACATTTATTTAACAGTCTGACAGCTTAACCAAATCTCCTTGTAGCAAGGCTTCCATTTTCATATGCCACAAAGGGAAATGCATACTCATAGGAGAGCACAATCTCATGTGAAAATCTGTCACGTTGATGGTACCTCCTCCATAGCTACATTAGCACATTCACCATCTCCTTCATCTTGGGAAATCTCAGCATTGAATAAAATAATCAACTAATCCTTTATGCAAATACTATTGGTGAATATGGGCCACTTAGCATAGATGCCTTTTCTTGCCATCAGGAGCATTAGTATTGGAAACGCCTTCTGCCAAGAACTCCAGTCATCCTGTCATGAACTATTAATTCAGGCATCAGTCGTCATGTTGGCAGCTAACCACCAAATCCACAAAGTTGTGTTTAATGTGCTCTTAGAGGATAGACTGAGTTCTTCTCCTTCAACTGTGCAGGAGTGATGTCTCACTGCGGTGTCCTGGAAGACACGCCGGCCAAAGCCTGTGAACAATGCAGCGTCTTCCATGGCTGTTAGTGGCCTGGCTGATCTGCTCCAAGCAGCTGTACCTGAAAGCAAGGGTAAGATAAACACAGCCGCTTGCACAGGCTCTTGAGGGAGATTCAGCACTACTCTGCCAACTCAGAGCTTTCTATTAACAAATGTTAACACGGTCTCCCAACAGCCTGCTTGTTGGCCCAGTAAAAGGATGTGCTGCTTCTTGGGCAACAGGAGAGAGTATACAGCAGCAACGGCAAGAGTTGAAGCCTATATTTTTCTTACGAAATGTACACATGTGGCCTGCCTTCTCAGCAATGACTCTCTTCTTGGGTCAGTGGACTGATTTTGGTTGGGGTATATCTACTGCTGCTCACTCCTAGTCCAGACGCAGGACAAGGCTTCACCCCTGGCCTTAGGGTAGAGCTTATACCCCAAGGCCAAACCAGCCAACAGGCTGTATTTCTCCTGGTCACAGAAATTGGTTCAGGAGGTTTGTATGTGAATTGCTGGAGGTACAAAGGTTTCCTCTTTTGTCAGATTTCCAAGCATGTAGCTCTGGGAACTACTGGAAGACACTTTATGTCCACATAAGACCTGAGATTAGACCTGGTATGGAGGAAACCAGTGTGAAGAAAGGAGAATAATAATTTTGTGGTGGCATCATGTAACCCTAACCAAGCCACCTCTGAAGCTGATTTCCCATGGACTCTCCAGTTTTTATACAAGTTTTTACATGGGCTGATTTGATTATGTTATCTGTCACATACAACCAAAACAATCATAATTGATACAGCTTTAGAAAATTACCTTAAAAAATTCAAAGAATAATTATCCAAAAACCTTAGGTATTAGCATAGTCAAATGTGTTTTTTACTATTTTTGGGACAATAACATTCCAATTGCATATTACCAAACTAACGGAGAATCATCATCATAAAGGCTTTACATGGGCTGAGTGATCCTATGGCCCGACCTGCCATATTACAGACACTGAGAGACTTTCCTAATGTGACACAGCTGGTCATTTAATTAATATTTTGGGGAACAAACTTTTTGAATATCTTTGTAAGCTCAGCATCTACATCACTATTTACTATCTATAATGCCTTATACTTGTGTGCTTAAAGTATAACTTCTTCCAAAAAAAAAAGACTGCTTCACTCATAAAAAATATATGTGAAATTGAAGTCAGTTCACATTTCTGAGCCCTGGAAATGTGACTGGGTCTCCAACTTGACAGAACGAATTTTCCCATCCATATCCATGTCCATAACCATAATCAAGACCGTAACATACTTAAACACACACACATAACACACCATAACATAACCACTGCCCTGAGATGTCATTCCATCCCTTTGATATTATAAATCATTAAGGAGTGATACCCCTCTGCTTAGGATTCCTTGCTTGGTAAATGTCACCATTATAGTTTGATTCTTAATGTTAGAGCCACAAGTTGGTTCTTCATTGGCAGCCTAGAGGCCAGCCATCAGCATGCAACTAAGAAAATGCTGTCCCTGATTGTCTCATTCTTGATTGCCATAGTAAGATTACAACTAGGTGATATCTCCGGCATGACTTTATGTACTCTAGATCACTAGATTTCTGCCACCTTTTCCCCTAAATACTTTTGAAAATTTTGATGAAATCTCTTGGGCTATTCAAATAATTCAATTAACAAAATCTATTCATTCAATGTTTCAATAAATAGCATGTGCCAGGCACTGTCTGAAATGTTGGAGTAAAGCTGTGAACAAAATAAAGAAATCTCTGATCCTGTGGGACATACATTCTAGTGGGAAGGATAATAGGTGAGTAAAATATACAGTTAAAACAGAGATAAGTGTTAAAGATGGGGTTGGGGTGAATGAAGCAGAAAAATAAGATGGGCTTTCCTGAGATGGCTCGATTTGAGTAAATAAGGAAATGTAGGAGCTCTCCAAAGAATATCTTGGAAAGGAGAGATTCAGGAGGAAGGAACAGCAAGTGCAAAGGTCCTGGGGCAGAAGCATGCCTTAGGAATGTTTGAGAAAAGCATGGAGGAGAATGTATCTTGACTGGGGTAACTGAGAGAGAGATAAATAGGAAATGGTGTCAAGAGATATAAGGGCATCATTGTGTAGACTTGGCTTATATTCTGGAGGAGATGGGAAACCCTTGGAAAATTTTGAGCAACGAGTATCATAAGACTTTGTGTTCTAACAGAGTATTTCTGGCTGCTGAATTAAGAAGAAACTGCAGAGGGGCAAAGGTAGAAGTAGAGAGACTCTTGCAGTAGTGAGAGATGATGGGAGTGTTGGACCAGGACAGTAGCAAGAGGGTGATGCAAAGACTGAATGCTATATGTACTTTGAAGGCAGAGCCAACAGCATTTGCTAGAAGATCATATATAGGGTGTGAGAGAGAGCAAATAGTCAGGGATGCCCTTAAGGTCTTTTGGCTGAAACAACTAGAAGAATGGAGTTGCCATAAACTGACTACAGAAGAAACTGGTATCTTCTGTAACTTTCAGGGAGAATGTTAGGAACTCAGTTTAGAACATGTTACATTTGAGATGCCAATTAGGCATCTAGTTGGAGATGTCAAGTTGACAGGTGGTTTTATGAATTTCAGGGGAAAGTCTAGAGTGAAGACACAATTTGGGGTCATCAGCACAGAGATGGTACTTAAAACCATAAGGCTGGAAGTATTTATCTACAGAGTAAATGTAATTAGAAAAGTAAAACACCCAAGGGCTGAGTCCTGGAGGAGTCCAACATTTAAAGTTCAAGAAACGAAGAAGACCCTGATCAGTGCGGAAGGAGGAATGCCAGGAGAGCCTGGAAGCCAGGAGAACAAAGTGTTTCAAGGAGAAAAAAGGCATTGATTTGGTCGAAGGCTGCTTGTAGGTTAACTGAGATGAATTCTGAAAAGTTACACTAGATTTAGCAATACTGTAACTCATTTGTGACCATAAACAATGTCGAACCAGCCTTGAGTGGGTTCAGGGGACAGGGAAAGAAAAGGAACTGGAGTTTTCAAGAACAGATGCCTCTTTCAAGAGGCTTTTCTCTAAGGGAAGGAGAAAAATGGGGTATAACTAGAAGAGGAAGTGGAGTTAGAGAGGGTACTTTTTAAGAGGATAGGCCTAACAGCATGTTTGCATATTGGTGGGAATGATCCTGAAAAGACGGAAATCTTGGAGGTGCAGGAGAGAGCAGACGTCCTTGGGGAGGGCAGAGGGACAGGACTGTGGCCAGGTGGAGCCATTGGCCACAGGCAGGAACAAGGTCATCACAGTGACAGGAGAGAAGGCAGAGATGAGGCCAGAGGCAGGCGGGTTGGCAGGTAAAAGGCAGAACCTTCTGACAGTTCTCTGATCACTTCCTCTTTCTGGCTGAAGGAGTGTGTGTGTCACCCAATGAGGTTACTTTCCAACATTTTGCAAAGCTAAGGGCTGTCAATGTCAAGTATTTTGTGACTGGGAAACCTAACAGGAGCTGGGAGTTTTGCACCTAACTTACTGCACTCTGAAGATTAGAGGGCTCTACTTTCCTGGGACTAGGCCTCTCTTTCTAGAAGCAAATTCCTGACACCCAGATTAGATGGTTCTGAGGAATTCTCACATCCCTGATCTGTCACTGCTTGCAGAAGAGACACCAAACCTTCCATTATCTTGATTTCATGAGTGCCTACCTTTCTGTCTTTCACAAGGTTCCCCTTCTCTGTCAAATCCCTTTGTTCGGGAGAACATACTGCAGAGGCAGTAAGAGTGATTAGCAGACCAAGAAGAGACCCTAGTGGAACTCCAGCGTGTACCTTAGTGGTTTTCCCAGATTTATACTGGATTTGTCCCTGGTCATTTCTTTCTCTGCTTAACAAAAATAAAATAATTTCTGTCATTTAAAAAAAACCTGCTTAAATTGCTGGGGGAGGACTCTGTAAAGCTATGACTGATGTAATAAATACACTTCTCCACAACTTAGAATTTGAGATCGTCAATGTCCAGGCAGGTAGGGGAAGGAAAGGGAATGGGATTTGTTGCCCCATCTAATTCTGACTATTCTATGGAGTAGGGATTGTCACTGTTTTGTAGATGAGGTTCAGAGAGAGTAAGTAACTTGCCCCAAGCTGAGCACTAGCAAGTAAAGGACCCAGCCTTGAACCCAGGACACTCAGAGCTCTGGGCCATGTTCTGTTCACTGTACTTAGCTCTACAATCACTTAGGAAAGGCAAATGCTCTGTCAGAATGTGATAAAGGGCTTGCCTGCCCTGTCACTAAGCTGGCTGTCCAAGTAATTCAGAAGCTCCTACTTCAAGCCCTTGTTCTGTGGGGTTTATGCTACAAAGAGCCTTCTGTTATTCCATGGGCATTCAGAACACTGTTTTCTCCCAAGGAGACTTTTAATTTATCAGAGGTCTCTTTGGTGTATAGATACCCAAACTATCTGATTACCATTTTTCTTAGCCAAAAAATCAGTAAGGGAAGATGCCTAGGCCCTCAACTGGAATGCGAATCTGCTCTTTTTTGTCTTTGGGATTCCTTACTTTCAAAAACAACTTCCATCTTGCCCCATGGCGGTGTTGTTTTCCTGCTCTGCATTTTATGTCCCAAATATATTTCTGAGGCATGCCAATTGGACCTTTACTACTTTTTACAGATCAGCTTTCCAAGCACATGACCTACAGTGGCCACTACATTTTTTTATTTTCAGAGTTCCCAGCCCCATTTATAAGCAGTCTTTAGTGGGGAGATGGAGGCTATTGTAGGCAAATTTCCTCCACCCCTTTGTCCTTAGCAGCAGATTTGCTTAATGCTCATCCTGTCTTCCTTTCTCTTATCTCAGAGGCAGGAAGCAGGGTCCCCTATCATTTCCATGATGATCTTTTTATATATGTCCTTGATCCCACTTCCTCCCATCTCCTTGGGAATCTCCTCTTAGATTTTTAAGCTCAAGTTCAAGCTAATGTCTAACTGCCTCCTCTTTAGAAAAATTTCTTCCTATTTTGTTAAGTTACTGCTACATTTCTTGTTTTGTTGCCAAACATTTTGTAAGAGATGCCAAACACAACAGCACAACAGCTTTACTCCCTTTTATTGCAACCTGTCATGACCATTCCACGTACCATCTCTTACTGGGGATGCCACCAGTAGGCTTCTAATAACCAGGGTGAATGGTGGGCTCTAGGTCTGCATTCTGTTTAGTGTCTGCAGAGTGTTGGCACCAGTCAGGCCTGGGTATAAGTCCCAACTATGTCACCTCTTAGTCTTGCTAGGAGCTTTAACATAATGCTTGGCACATAGTAAATATTCTACAAGTTAATTGTTACTGTCCTCATGTTATTATTAGACATCCCCTCTTGGAAATTCTTTCATTCCTTAGCTTCCCTACCACTGAATTCTTGGTTCTCCTCCAATCTTGGATGGTTTTCTCTAAGCCCTCTCACTGGCCTCTCTTCTGCCTCTCTTCCCTACATTTAGGCACTCTCCAAGCCTCTGCCTTTCCCTTTTTCCTTTTCACACTGTGTTCTTTCACTCAGATATCTGACTCCCTCCCGCAGTCCCCCTCTCCCCTGGGTGAGAGGTTCATCTCTCATGACTGTTCTGACTGACTGGAGGTCTCCCTGCTCCCCCTGTCTAGTGAAGGCCCATCCTTAATGCCATTGTCATTTGGAAGCCTTCCAGTCTCATCCATCCTTGGTCAGAATTCAGCTTTTCCTTGGGAGGCCTCTCTTCATAAAAAATCCCATCTCTGCACTTCCTATAATATGGGTGATTCCTTTGAACTACGGTTGGGAATGTATTATTTATAACTCCCTCATTAGACTGTTAGCTCCATAGGGCAGGAACCATATTTTAATCCCATGCTGAGTGTGGTGTATTTCTCCTGGTAGGCTGACCCCATTTGAACCAACAGGAAGGGCAAGTGGGGGCTGGTGGGTATTCAGACACCCATACACCTCCCAAACTCACCTCCAAGTCCAAACACTCCATGAGTGTTGAAGAGAAACCAAAGGAGGAAAAGATAAAAATGAGCAAAGTGGAGGGGGTGTGGAACCTGGGATTACAGAACCTGGGAAAGGGCTGGGACAGGAGAGCCAAAGGGAATGGTAGGGGTACTTAGGGGAACAGGGAACAAGGAAAGGGAGCAAGAACAGAAATGAGGGGAGTCCCACTTCCTGACCCAGGGCTTCCTGTCCCAGGGCCTTTATTTCTCTCATAAATTTCCCTGGCCCAGGGAGAACAGAACCAAATTTCACAAGAGCACTTGGAAGCTTGTTATTTAGAAAAGTTTGGAAAATCTTCATACATGATATAAGAAAAAGAGAGAGAGTTTGGATTATTTCATAACTAGTCTTTAAATAAGGTAAACACCTTTAAGTACAACTAGAAAATACACACCATAAGACTCTCCTTTAGTTTTCCTGATGATATACTGAAACAGTGAAAAAAAGATACATTGACCACACTGACTATATCTATTGAATAAACTTTTATATAACTTTTAGAAATAGTGATAAATTATATATAGAATACATATTTGCACCTCTTTGCTTTACTTATCCTTGTACCAGATTGGGGGGGGGGGGTATTCTACTTTGCATAAACAGTACACATTATAATTAATTAAGCTGCAATCCCACAGGCTGGTCTCCTAATGTGATCTTTGAAACACAGGCCAGATGTTAACACAAATCCTGCTTGGACAAGACCTTCTCCACTCTTGAGAGCCCTCCTAGAACATTCCATGGGAAGTTTAACAATCTTTATTTTTGAAAACTGGCATACAAAACATTTTTCCGCAACAGAAGAGAAACCAACAACATCCTATTTTCAGCGGAAGAAAACAGCATTGGGATGACACCTCAATAACACATTTGGGTGATGGCAGATCACAAGACACTTGGCTCTGGAGTCAAGATATCACGTTTCAATCAAAAATATATAGCTTCGATATGAATAAACTCTCCTGAAAGTTCATGCTTCTCTACTGGCTGGGGATTCAGATGGGGGATCAGTCACACTTGCAGATGACTCCAGAGAAACGAGGATTCCCATCTGCAGACAGATGAAAAGAAGGAGGAAATTTTCCTTGGATGCTTTGCTGGAGGAGTGTTAGAAACAGAATAGTCTATCACATCTTTCTAACAACATCGGCTGGTATTCTCTTGCCAACAATTCAATTGGTTTCAAATGTTAAACTTGGAGAATTGCATCACCCATCTCAGAGGCCCCAGGCTCACTCCTGCCTAACATGGGAAAATGAAGCCATGAAAGCTGTGACATGCTAGCACCAGCAGCCCATCCTCTTTTGCTTTGTCTTTGCACCTACAAGTAGAAGACAGTACAATGAGGCAGTTATAAATGGCAACATATTTTCAATTTGGTCTCAGTTAGGTATAGTCCATTGCCCCATACAGATCGTCTGTGTGCAGTAGGGGCTGACTGTACAGGCCGTACCAGCTGGGCTTAGTTAATGAAACACACTGGCAGGAGGCTGGACAGTGAGCAAGGAGTGAGGCCCGGGTGTTTATTTCACTGGCCCCCTCCCTGCCACCTGGCAATGGCCTGGCTGCATCACTACCAAAGGCCATTGCTTCTGTCAAATGCCCTCTCCATAGAGCCACTCCTTCTGGATTTTCCAAACCACCTGTCCCTTCAGGCCTAAGAATGGAAAGAGTTAGCAGGAGTTCCTGTATTAAACACCCGAAGGTTACTGGTTTGAGCATACCATCTGCTTCCTGCTATATCCCTACTGAAATGTGGGCCAACAGTGCTGGATTACTGCTGGCTTCCGCTAAAGATGTTGTCTTGAAGATTCAAAGACTGGTGTACAGATGACAGCAAATACTATAATTCTTTGTTGTTGTTGACCTTAGACATGGGAGGAAGGGAAAATACAGCAAAAATTTCATGTATTTCCTATTCCTGACATAGGTCTTGATCATAGTGAGTAAAGACTGGGCCAAAGCAACCTCATTCTACAGTCAAGTCTTTGATCCTAGAATTCAGTCAAGGCTTATTGATGCTTGTCATTTTCATGTTGCAGATACTCAAATGTCAATGCCCATATCAAGGAAGGGAATTATTTATAACTAGGAAAAGATTTAAAACTTTACAACTATACCGTCCTATAAAACTTACAAGTGACAGGTAAGATTTTAAAGCACTCCTGTTTGATTCAATGTCTGTCCCATAGTCTATCCTTGGTTCTGTGTTTGGGTTTTTCTCCTTAAATCTTCCCATTTATATACCAGCAAGACCTTTTTTCTTTAGTTCTCATAATTTCCCACTTGAAGTTATTTAATCCTCCCTCAGAAGGCAAGTATGTCCTAGAAACTAGAATAAGGAATAGGAGCATACTGATCAAATACTTTTTCTTGAAGTCAAACTTGACTCTTTTTGTGTGCTGAAATTTGTCTTTTGGCAAAGTGAAAGCTAATGGCAGTTAATGCCTCTGCAGTTTAATAGACTGAGTCACACAAAAGGCTGCTGATGCCTCTGGATGCACGTGATCCAGCTTGACTACCAGGAGATTTCATTGTGACATCATGCAGCTGTTCTGCCTTCCCACAGACAGATGCAGTAGAAAGTAGTCTCTGAAATAATTCTTTAATATTAAAGTATATTTGATTACAAATGAAATACGAGGAAATGTATTCCTCTGGATGTGAGATATAAATACAGACTTTTTTTTAAAGAACAGAAATGTGTTTTGAATTGTCAGTATCTTTCAACCAGTTGCTTGATGAGCTTATGGCCTTAACTGTCAAGACTCTGTCCAGATGATTTATTATTATTATTTTTAACACCGAGACAAAACTTTTACCGTTTCTAAGGCATATCAGGGGTTAGATTCACTGAAATGAAGACCAGGGCTGCCGAGCTTGATGGATCTGATCCATAGGCCTTTCCCATCACTGAACATCCAGAATTTATTCATTCAAAAAAGTTTATTAACAAATATCTAACCATAAAATAATGTAAGTATTATAATTAAGGCTTGGACCACAGGCTAGTGGGGCAAAAATAACACAGCAGTTAGTTCTTGCGCTGCGGCTAGGTAGTGAAGGGAGCCTCACAATTTTGTTGAGTATTGAAAGATGAGTTAAGAGCTCATCTGTCAGACAAGAGGGTGAGGAAGGAATTCCAGTCAGAGAGAACAAACAGTACATGTGAAGGCCCAGGAGAGAATTCTCGGTGTGACCAGGGGATGGAGACTGGGCCAGGTGGTGTAAAGCCCTGCATGCCATGCTAAGGAGTCTGGACTTTGTCCCAGAGTCAGTGGGAAACTTTAAAGGAGTTTGATTCAGGAAAAGGGCATAATCACATTTGTATTTTTGAAAGGTTATGTTTGAAATTTGAATGGATGGGAGGAGGCTTGGAAACCAGATAGGACGTCATTGTAAAAGTCAAGGTTAGACAGTGTGTATTTGAATTAAGGAAATGGCACTGGAAGGAAGGGAAAAGGGGAATATCTGACAGATATTGTAGAGTCACAAATCAGCAGGACTTGGGCTTGCTGACCAGCTACCTGTGTGAGTGGGAGGTAGGGGGAGTGAGGGAAAGAGAAATGAAATGAATCAGAGATCATTTTGAAGTTTCTAACTGGTGACCCGGAGGGATATGCTTATGAGGACAGAGAATGAGTTCAGCTACGGATATGCACAGCAGCTGGGCCATCCAGGTAGAGATATCCACTGACTGATGAAACATGAGGCTGGAGCTCAGAGGCGAGTCAGAGCTTAAGGGGCAGATTTTGGAAATCATTATTTCATCCACATTGATGTGATGGGGAGGATGAGCTCACACAGAGAAAGCACACAGACTGAGAAGAGAAAAGGAGAAAGGGACAATCTGGAGGCCAATAGTCCGTCCATATGCTGCGCTCTAAGCCTCTCCTGGATAAAGTTTTGTATCCCTGGACTTTGGAGACAGTGGCCTGGGATCTCCTGTCCCTTTCTCCTTTGTCCTGGCATCTCTGGCCATAGCTCTTCATGCTTGGCTCTGGCTCCAGAACCTGGTACCTGACTTTTTGCCTGGCACAGAGCACTGCCAGTGGCGTTGGCCCCTGGGCCTCAGCCACTGGCCAAGGCCCACTTTTTGCTTTCCTTGGAGCATACAACACCCTGGCCCTGCTGGCAATTTTACTTTCTCTTGTCCTAATTTGGTCTCTCAGACAACCAGCCCCTGTGCTGGGGTTGGGGTAGAGAGCTTGGCAGGAGAGAAAAAGTAGATGCATATGAAGGTGGGGTACAGGAAGTTCAGCTAATGGGGTCCACCCCTGTGATATATCTTGCTGAATCTGCATCCTTAGCCCATGAGGCCATGTCCATAGCAAGATTTCCAGGCTGTCTGAAGGCTGCTCGCCCAAGAGTTCTTGAGAGCCATTTTCCAACCCCCTTCCCACTTCTTATAAAATATGTTTAAACTGCCTTGGCTACATCAAAAACAAAACATTTCTACAAATTAAAAACTTTATGGATTCCCTGCCTTGTCTCTGAGCTTGCTTTTGAACTACTAATTAGCTAGAGAAATATGTGCTTTGTGTTTCCGAAAATAGAAAAGGGGGAGACCTTGCTAAAAATACATAGCTCTGGTGGAAGATTTTTTTTTTTAATTGAAGAAGCTGCAACTAAATGTCTGTGTATTCCAGCACAATTTAGCAAAAGCTGTCTCTTGTCCTTAAAAGTGTGGAAAGCACTAGATGAGAAGTCTCTCACACAGCAGGTGACAATGAAAGGCTGTGGACTTTCAGAACTAGAGACTGGATTATATAAAATAATCCTCTGTGCAGAAGCAGAAAGCTCAGTCAAGTGACTCCTAGCAATGCCCTGACTCTGAATTTAAAAATGAGTGTACATACCATTTTAACTGAGCTAACCCCAGAGCTTTTCATCTCATCCTAAAGGATGGCAAAGGCTGCTCTCTCCCTTCATTTGATGAATGACTGTGGCACCACCACATTTGTCTTATAACTGGCAGCAATTCTCAAGTCAGTGATAATGAGGGTCTTCCTAACAAGGAAGTCAAATGCTCCAGTGAGTTAGTTGAAGGCCACTGCTTCTGCCCACCTATTTCCCATCCAGTTTACAGCCAAAGGAGAAGCCTGCTGGCCAGGGACACACACTAATAGGATTTAACACAATGATGTTTCCAAAGATTGAACACTTAAATAATGATCATAAAATCTCACAAACATCTTTTCTTTATTAACCCATAGAATAATACTATACTGAGCATAGAACTGAACAAAGCAAAAAGATTAAATCTGCCTCTTTATTTGGAAGAATTCCAGAAAACTGGAGTTGTTTCCACCCCACCCATACTACACAGTAGAGAGTGGCATGGATAGGTTAGTACCATACAGCTGCTACTGACTAATGTAGTAGATGAGGGAATAACAACACATTTTTTAAGAAGAAACACAGATTTCAAGACTGAGGGACAAGGTCACTAAAGATGAATATCAGGCATTTGGTCCCAGAATATAGAAAACATAGACCTAATAAAGTTGAAAGCCAGATTTTTTTATTTGTTCTGTTAGACATCATGAGACTTTTACTCAGTGACCTCTAAACCTGGCATTTATTTCAAATAGGAATTGGAATTCCCACGTGCTGGCAGGAAAACATGAATTTCTGGGACCAGGAATACCTATACTTTTCAAACATATCTTATAGCCAGTCAGCAGCTATCCCAAAGATGGAGTCCTGGCTGCTCCCTCCCAAACTTTAGACACAAAGCAAAATACAGGCCTCCTCACTCCCTTTGTTCCTTCATCTCTGAAGAGCATGCTCAACAGAATGGCTGAAGAAAAAATGAGATTCCAGAGGTTCTGTGTTGTTAGCTCCACAATATTCCCCAAAGTGAATCAGGGCTACAACTGACACTTCATTTAAATGTAAGAAATTACAGGTGTATTTTTTTTCTTCTCATTCACTCATTCATTCTTCGGTTATCTTTTTTAAAAACCTGTGAATTTATTAAGTACATTCCACATGCTACATACTGTGCTAGATGTTGAAGAATTAAAGAGGAAACAAAAGTCCTTGAAAGGCAGAAAAAAAATACATTAAAAAAATGAGCCAAATAAAATCTTATAGTTGCTATTAATGGGGGCATTTATCGGATGTGGTGGAGAAACCAAGGAGAAAATGGTCCATCTGCTGTGTGTGTGTGTGTGTGTGTGTGTGTGTGCGTGTGTGTGCGAGTGCATCGCATTTGCGCATACCGCAGGGGTGGCGGCTGAGGCTGACGAGATAGTCAAGATAGTCGGCACTGACAGGAGACCAGGAGGGAGAGGCGTGTTTCAGAGAGAGGGCCCTGGGGCACAAAGCACCCTGGAGAGTGTGAGCCTTTCCTCATGGCTGGGACCAGGAGTGTTGGTGAGGGAATCAAATGACAGGGAAAGAAACATGGTAGGGGCAGATTTCAGAAGGCCTTCAAAGCTGCACTAAGAAGATTGGATTCTATCCTGCAGTCATGGAAGCGCTTACGCATATTGGAATTCTGAAATGGTCTCTCTCACAGCAGGGTGAAGGACAGGTTAGAGGGCAGGAGGCCAAGGCAGGGGGCATCCAGGTGAGACCCAACTAAGGGAACAGGAGTGGAGGGGAACAAAGGAGACTCCAGAGGAATACCAGGGTGGGTGAAGGTGAAAGCAGCTTCAGGTGAGACTTAGTTTTCAGCTTGGGTGTTGGGTGGTTCATCTATGCAGACAGGGAGGCAATGGGGAAGGAGTAGAAGATGAGAAATCCAGCTCCACTTTTTGAATTGGAGTTGCCTGTGGGACATGAGGGTGAGAGGTCCAGTGGGCAAGAGGATATATGGGTCTAGAGCCTGGACTGTTCAGTGAAACAAGTCTGCGAACTTCGGTGGGAAAAAATTGCATCTTAGTTTTCATTAATCTCTAATTAAAATTTGTATTTAGATGTGCAGGCAACAACCCACATGGTATTAGCAGGACGCCTGATTTTGGAAATGACAGGTATAGTCATATCAGTTTTCAGTTATTGAAGACATCTTGAAATATCGTTTACATTTATCACTTCCTCAAAACGATAGTAGCTATTAGGCCAGCTGCTAAATATTATTTAATATTAACAAAAAAGCATACACATTATATAACACATTTATTTGTGACATTTTAATAACTGTATTTCTACATGACTTGTTTCATTTGTAATCCCTTTCATTTTATGTTAAGTATTTAAAAACAGTAAGGAAGAAGTTGATGGGTCTCAGCAGGCGGCCAAATATATCCATAGACCAAAGAAAGGTCAAGAATCTCTGGTCCAGAGTTTGAAGGCTTCAGGGCTGGTCAATGACTCACAGACTTTTGCTGAGCTGCGACATGCTGAGAAGGATGTGACCTATTCCAGGGACTCCACAAATAGACTGGGACCAAAAGGAAATGGTGGACTGCAAGAGAAAACGAAGTTTGTACTTGTTTGATTAGGAAGCCTTTGCCTTCCCGAAATAGTTGGCCTTTATAGATCCAGTCTCACACTCAGGATAGACTCTGGGCTGGTCCCCTTTATTGGGATATTGTGCAAATGAGGTCTATGGCTGTAGGCTGATCCCAGAGCAGAGCATCTTACAGTGAACATCCCTTGGCAGGGTTTGAATTGTTTGTAAAAATCAGTTCTGTAAAACAAATGACAGGATTGTATCATTGTCCCTGGGAAGATCTTTTCCTCTTCTGAATCTGGATCCTAATGTTTACGAAGCCATAAAGAACACTGTGTGCTGCTGGGTGCAGAAGAAACTTGGGGGTGACCAGCTCAGGGGGCCACAAGCCCAGATATGACCCCAGGCTTTGTCCTTCCACGGGAGACAGAGGGCCTTTCTCTGTTCATGGGGCACCTTGCTTTGCAGCCACTGAAGGCCGAGAAGGACAAGAGTTTGGAATGGACACTTGGCCTTCACGCTGACCCTCTCTCATCATATAGTTCTTGGGAGGCAAGACAACAAAACTGCTATGTGACTTTTAATTCTCAGAAAATGTAAAAGTTCATCTCAGAAAGTCAAAACCCTGCAAATTCACTTCTACAAATCTGTGCTACCAAGATCTCACTCATGTTCCAGAGTGATATCGTTTATGATACTGGAAATTGAAAACAACCTAAAAGTTTAGCAAGAGGCAACTGGGTAACTAATTATGGTTCATCCACACTTACGGAGGACCCCAAAGTGGTTGAAAAGAATACATCACTATGGATAGATATTTATACTGCATTTCACTACAGTGAAAAAAGAATTACAGAATAATATATTCAGGGGCCTACACTTTAAAAACAAAGTGCATGTAAAGTTGTTAGGTATATTTGTAAACATCCAGATAAGGACCTAAAACATGATCCTTGAACTTAACAGTGCTTGTTAGAGAATTTAGAGTGGAATCTGATGGTTAGGGGAGGAGGAAGCTGAGAGAATCAAAGAGAAATTTGCACTCTTCACTGTAATCTCTCTGTATAGTTTGAAGTACAAAATTGCTGTTGAGATTTAAAGCATAATTGAAAGAAAGATCACATTGCTTCTTATCTTGTGTAGTGGTAATCATCTAGTAATAGGGTTTTGGATGTTAATTTGTTAAGAAAACCATGCTCTTTCAGAAAAAATTCTTTCTAGGATAAGGTTTAACTGTGAATAACAGATACCCAAAATAACAGTGTCTCTCGGAAGCCAGAGCTGTATTTCTTTGGAAGCAGATAATCCAGGCTAGTTTAGCGGCTCTGTGTCCCTGTACATCCTCCCTCTCTTGTGTGTGGCCTCATTCTTGTGGTCCAGGATGGGGCCTGGAGTGATAATTGTCTCACTATTCTCAGAAGCAGAATGGAGGAAGGGACAAAGAAGGGAGTCCTTTAGGGGCAGACTCAAACCAACTGTGCATGTTTTTGTCCTGAATCACTGGCCTCTATATTGTATGAGAGTGGAATATACAGTGAGACTGCATCTTTCCTCTATGAGTCCAAAACGCAGATGAAACCTTTAGACACCCAGCTGGGACTCTAGACAAGACAGAAGCACCTGAAGCCCTCTTCTCGGGCATTTTCCTTCTCTTCTTCCTTCCTCCACCTCCCCCTTGGCCTTCTGCGTTCCCTTCCTCTATGCTCCCCACCGACACACTGCACTTCTGTTAGCCAAGCAGGCCCCGCTCAGGACTGAAGAGCTCGCTGCTGTGGACGGAGGCTGCTCTGGGGTTTGCTAGACCCCACAGTGGAAGCAGGTCATGAATGAAGGCTTCTTTCTGAGCAGCACTTGGAGAATTAGCTCTTAGGGTGTGAGACAGAAAGATACAAAGGAGAAAAGATGCAGCCATTCAGCCAAGTATGGGCTCAGCTTCCGGCTGCAGTGATAGCTAATCTGGAGTGTGTGCTTGGTTTGTCCCTGTGTGTGATGTTTACATGAAATTTTAGCTACTTGATCTCTCATCCAAACCCAGCACCTCCCTTATGACATTGTGCATTCTCTTTTTTTTTTTACACTCTTATTGAGACAGAATTAACATATAACATTGTATTAGTTTTAGGTTTATATATATATATATATAAAATAAAGATTTGACATATGTATATATTGCAAAATAATTTTAGTTAACATCCATCACCTCAGAAAGTTACGACCACACACGTGCTCAAGAAGCTGGCAAACAATAGCTACTTAGGAACACTGAATGAGTGACAATTGGTTAGTTAGTAACTCCCATCATTCTCTCCTGTTTTCATCCTGCCCCCGCCCCCACCTTCTTGGTTATCCACCCCTCTTGTCAATCCTGAGCTTTCAGGCTGCTCAGATATCTCAATCACAAGGAAGTCAATCTGATCAATTAATCCACACTATGCTGTTTTAGGGACCTAAGCGGACAGGCTCTAGAGCATTTTGTAATGGTCTGCAAGAGCCAACTCTGTGTATTTCCTTTCAACACTGAATTCAGTGACATCAGGTGGGTAGCTTGAAATCTGCTGTGGCGGAAATAGTTACACTAGAGAAATGGGCAGATGCTACAAATCAGAAACTCATCATTATTCTTAATTATTATTATTTTGAAAGACAGTGTTAAAACATTTACCAGTATACCACTAACTTAATATATTCACATTATTCCTTACTTGTTCCCCAATCCCTTTTCTAAAAGAATTAAGGGATAGCCTTAATTTGAAGACTGACTCACCAAGAAAGACTTTGAGTCCATATATTTATGAAGCACATCTTTTTCCCCACTCTCCCACTCCAGTTTTCACAGCTCTCGCTGTAGAGTACATTCAAACCTTAGCTCTGCTCTCAATAATGCACTATGTGGTTTGCCAGAACAGGCTAAAATGAAATTAGAACATTTTAGGGATTTTAGCTAACTTCTCTGTATCAGGTTAAAGAGAATGAAAAGACTACCTCATGCAGACATCTTCCAGTCCTCAAACTGGACCAAACATCGTGCTTAAACTTGACATTGGTTCATCTACATCTATATCTATATCTACATCTATGTCTATATCAGTTTTCTATCTATCATCTATGTGTTTGTCTGTGGTTTCCATTCAAGCTTCTGCTCTTCTGGCTTCTAAAACCAAAACTACACTAAAATTCCATAGAAAATTACCTGTGTCCGGGCCTAGTGAAAGGAGCACAGACTCTGAGAATTTTAGGTCTGCCAGAAAAATAGGATATTATCTGATGTAGTGTAGTGTCCTCAACCTCACAGTACATCAGCATTGCCTGGGGAACTTCAAAGAAATGATGAAGGTCTAGGCCTCACCACAGGCAAATTCGTCAGAATCTCCTAAATTGGGATAGAATAGTTCTAATTTTAGCAGGTCCCCAGGTGATTCCAAGGTGTCATCAGAAGAGAACCATTGATCTACTCACCCCTCAGTTTTCAGGTGAGAAATCTGAGCCTCAGTTCCAAATGCCTTACTCCAAGCCTCAGGGTGGCCGAGTAAAGGCAAAAATAGTCTAAGTCTCAGATCTCTTTGACTTCCGGATGGCAGATCTGTCACAATCATGCTCCAAAACTCAGGACTTCCCCATCCCTGTTTCCAAAGCCCCAGACCTGAGTCATAGAAACAGTGAAGGCTTCCCTATGGCAGAATCTCATCAGGTCTGATTTCACTTATAGTCTAATTGATCCTTGATCTTGAGCAAATTATTTCCTTATATTTTCCCAGTATTTCAGTATTGTTAAACGAAAGGGACAATCTTTGTGATAAGACATGGTAGTGTAAATTATGTAAAGATGGGGACTGCTGTGTCTAATCTTTCCTGTGTGGAGCATAGGGTCTGATCAAGGGCCACATGCCCATTAATCCAACTATAAATACCTGATAGGTTAAGTACCGCGGCTAGATGTTTTGACCCTTTCAATGTGGTTAAGCTGTCAGACTTTGAAATCCTATAGCCTGGGTTCACATCTTGGCTCCGTACTGGCCAGTGTGAGACCTTGAGTTAGTTAACCACTTGTGCTTCACTTTAAAAGAATTAAAATATTCTTAACGTGGCTGTGCAGATGGAAGAGGCAGTGCATGCAGAGCACTCAGCACAGTGCCTGGTCCAAGACCTCTCAACAAGTGCTAGTTATCATCACTGCTTGGTTGTATAAGCCTTTCTCTGTGTCTTTGCCTGAATCCAGCTGGGAGTGTTGCAGGAACTGCGGGAACTATGAACAAGGAGTCAGGACACACAGATAATAGGCGAGAAGCAGTTTATTAGTGCCGGCACTGGCTCAGCGGATTCATATCCAAAGGCTGAGCCCCGAGCTCAGTGGGGCCATGCCTTTCATACATTCACTACAAGGGTAAAGGAGAGTCAGCCCCTAGGAATGTTGCAGTGGGAGCTGTTAGTGCACTATAGGTTCAGCCAGAATGCTAGTTATGTTTTAACCTGTCTCAATAAAGGGTACCCGGATACTCTATTGTAAACTAATGGGCCTATATGACTATGATCAACTAGCTGTTTCATATCACTGGGTCCTGGTGGGGGGATACATTGTTACATTGCTTTAAACTCAAACACCCTGGTATTTCTCTGCCTTAAAGCCTTAAAGAAACATTGTACCTTTTCTTGGCTTGGCTCCCTACCACAGGACAGAAGAGAAAAACAAGATGAGAAGCTATGAAATGGGAGGCCTTGGAGCACCCTGAGCCAGGGTTTCTGGCTTGGCTTTGCTGATTACTGGTAGCTGAGAGGAAGCTGGGCTGCACCCCATGGAAGACACGGAACAGGAGGCCTTGGAGCAGTGCCCTCGGGGCTGTCCCCTTCTTCCTCCCTCTGTGAACGACATTGATTTTTTAATTTTAGAAGTCTATGTTATTAGCCCTGAATTATTATTTTTTAAGTACATGATTCTAAGAAAGTCATCAGAAAATTGATTAGCTTATAAAATGTGATCTGTAGAGAACTTTTCAGGAATACTAATATTAATCTGTATTATTTAAAATATTTTTATTGAGATACACTTGATATATAACATTATATTCATTTCAGTGTACAGCATAATGATTCAATAATTATATATACTGCAAAATAATCACCATAAACCTAGTTAACATCTGTCACCATACAGTTATACTTTTTTACTTGTAATGAGAACTTTTAAGATCTCTTAGCAACTCTCAAATATGCAATGCAGTATTATTAAATATAGTCCCTGTGCTGCACATTAGGCATTGATTCTTGAGGGCAGCAGGCCCAGTGGTACTCCTGTTCCCTCTTGTTCCTCTAAAGGGGCACTGGCCTGCAGGCCCAAGCTGCCAAACCTGAGGCCTGCCAGCACAAAGCCAGCCCAGCAGCCAGTTACCTTTGCCTGCCCAGCCCCCCTCCCCACCACCACCAGGGCTGTTTCTCTGCTAGTTTGCTTTTCACTCGGCATCCTAGTTTAGCAGGGGTCTCCTCTTCGACTGATAGGAGATACTATCGGAAACCTGTCCCCATTCATAACACTGACGTAGCTTCTGCTCTTCAGATCAGTTTTTAATGAAAACTCCCATGAGATTAAAGCAGAGCAGAGGAAGGCACTGAGATGATAAATGTGCTGAAGCAGAATAAGAAACAGTTCAGAGATGCTTGGGTTGCTGTTGCTCCTTCAGATGAACATTTTATGAAAGACATCGGCAAAAGGGTGAAAAGCCTTCCATCTCATTTTCAAATATGAGCACAGGATATTTCCTTCTGGTCATATTGGAGGCAGAAACGCATTCATGCCTAGGGCCACATGTGGAATTCAGTCTCCCCCTCAAAAAGAGTATTTTTCTTAAAACTGGCTTTAAGGTTGTAGAATGAGGAACTGTAGCAAAGAAGCATACTGAAAGATCAAACTGTGGTTGGACAGGGCTTTCAGAATCTGATTAAATGGAAACCTGAATTTGCAAAATACTTGGGTATACTAAGGATCACTCTCCACCCAGGCAGAGCAGAATACACATGTCTATAGGAATATATAAATATTTTCTTGTCTTATTTTCCCCACCATTTTGCTCTCTAACAATCTTTTCAGTTTTCCCTAATAGATGTCTGCCTGCCTACCCAAGCTCCATTCTTGTTCTCAGCAACTTATCCGAATTTGAATCTCCCACAAAGCTAATAACCTAAGGCATTCAGGTAATTACAAACAACATAAGCATTCTCTCCAAGCTCAGAATAATCAGGTTGCCAATCTTGATAGTATTCCTGAACTGGTGAGATGGTAGCTTACCCAAACCTACTGTTGAGAATTTACTAGTCTTTCAAGGTCACAAGAATATTTTTCCAAGATTAGAAGCAAGGTTAGAAATAGAACCCAGGACACCTGAACGATGGTTGATTGTTAATTAATTACTTAATTCATTAAATAGTTTTTGAGCAATTGCTATATGCCAAAGACTTTGCAATATACTAGAACAAATTAACAAACCAAAAAGATATGCTCCTGCTGTCTTCTTGCATAGGGGGAAAGCAGATCTACAAGTACAAACTTCAGTGTTATGTAAAGAAGGTAACGGGATTTCACCTGCTCTCACGGGGGCTGGGAGAGTGGGGAGTGGAGGGTGGGCAGTCAGAGACACTTCCCTTATGAAACAGCATTTGAGCGGAAACCTAAGAGATGGACAAGGAGTCAAGTAGATGAAGGGGTATAGCCTGGGGCGGTAGAAGATTCAAGGTGGAAGGGAGCTCATATGCAAAGATATTAAGTGCTTGCCTATGTGTCTCTTCTTCTTGACCATTGAATCACACAAAATGCAGCTGCAGGATTTTTGTTTTGTTTTTTAACCACCTTGTTTTATCTTTCCTTTGACTCAGGTAGGTGTTTTTTAAGAATGTAATGTCTGATTACCAATCCCTGTTTTGACAAGAATCAGCAAGTACTAGCTTAGGAGAAAAGTAAAACTGAGTCTGGAGTGACTTGTTTGGTATGATATTAAAAATTATGAAAATAAAGAATTATTTGACATTCATTCTAAACTCATCAAAACATCGCTCTTCTTTCATATTATTTCAGAACTGGAAGAGGTTTGCCTCACCCCAAGTCTCTAGATTTTCATCTAATTCCCATTAAACTCAATCCCTCCTTTATACTTTCCTACTTTCTTTTCCTGGCATACAAGGGAAAAAAAGCATAACTTAGGAAGCATAGAGGTCATAATGCCACATGGGAAATAAGAGCTTTAGAATTACTAAGGAGACTTCAATATCTTGCTGTCATCTTAAAAGCAAGGAAATTTGAAACGAGTTAGTGAGCTCGGCATACAGAAGGAGGTGGGAAAGAGTAATTAGAAGATGCCAGGGAAGTAATGCTGAGGTACATTCAGCGGTTTTCAGTTTACTCTACTGGATGTGAACTGCCACAGACTGATTTGAGCCCCCTTGTCTTGTCTTTCCATCTTCTCTTAACAACCCAACCCACTGCATTTTCTAAATCACAAGATCTGGAGTAGTTAAACATTGTAGGAGACATAAGTTGTCAGTGAGCTAGTTCACATGCCAGTTCAATGCATGGATTCCAGTCCTAATCTAAATGGGGAGAATGAAAGGCACTGGAGCTGTGACAGATAGGTGATAACTTCTCATCTTAGAGGGGGAAAGCATGGGCAGTCAACGGCCATATAGATTTATTATCTATCCAGTGTATATCTGTACTTCTGTGTTTGACTTATACATATGGTTTTGAGACTTTTAATGTGCTGAATCTAAATGGGAAATTGCGATTCATGTGAGTGCTAAATGTTACAGTTTTAAAGAAATGAAGCATTCTTTAAGGTTCTTTCTAGTTTGAGTCTTCAAAATTTACGTAAAAATAAAATTGATAGAGGTTAGGATGCAGGCTACAAGTCTACATGGGAACACTGGTTTAGGAAATTCTAAACCTACAAGAATATTAGACTACCAGTGACAGTATAAGAAGACCATACAAAACAATGTTATAATTGTATAATTAGTCTTACAGATAATCTCGAAGAATGAGTCTAGCTGAAGGAGTTATCTTCAACATGCTACTAACTCCAAGAATAATTAAGCCATATGGCCCCTTATTATGGCTTCACAATCATTCTGCAGTTTCCTCTTCTCTCAGTTCTCATACTTGTCAGCAGTACCAACCTCTCTTCATCTCCTCCAGAACAGAAGCCTGGAGTGAACTTTTCCCCATTCCCCATTGTTAATCCTCTGTACATAATCCATTACCAAGTCTTTTTCTTCCTTCACCAATCTCTTGGGTTAGTTCTTTGGGATTCTTTTTCCTTTTCACCATCCTACTCCAAGCCCTCATCACCTCAGCTGGGATATTGCAATTGTCTAGCCTGTCCATGATTAACCTGACTCCTCTTCTATGTTGAATTCTCCATTGTGTGAATCTTGATGGGAGGCTGTGATATTGTGATTTACAATGAGAAATCATGTATTTGGTCTTTGTCCTTGTTTCTGGCACAAAGCTCCTAAAACCCTTGGAATTTCCTAAGTGATGAGAGCATAAAAGAGTCTATTGTTATGTTAATGAGGTGACTTCTGGAAAGCCAGTAGGTAACCAAAGGATGAGGCCTTGTTGCCAGGGCACCCGATCATGTGATTAGCGTGTTGGAACTTTCAGTCCCACCTCCTGACCCTTAAGGGAAGGGGAAAATGGCTGGAGGCCAAATCAATCAGCAATGGCCAGTGATTTAATCAATCTGCCTATGTAATGAAGCCTCCACAAATACCCAAAAAGGATAGGATTCAGAGAGCTTCCTGGCTGGTGGACATGTAGAGATTCCAGGAGAGTGGCACCCCTGGTGAGGTCCTACAAGCACCATGCCCTTTCCCATGCCTTGCCCTATGCATCTCTTCCATCTGGCTATTCCTGAGGTATAACTTTTTACAATAAACCAGTAATCTAGTAAGTGAAATGTTTCTTTGAGTTCAATTAATTGAACTCAAGTAGGGGCCATGGGAACCTCTGATTTATAACCAGTTGGTCAGAAGCACAGGTTACAACCTGGACTTACGACTGCATCTGAAGTCGGGCAGGTGGAATTTTGTGGGGCTGAGCTCTTAACCTGTGGAATCTGATGCATCTCAGGTAGTAGCGTTAGAATTGGGTTGAATTATAGGACACCCAGCTGGTGCCCAGGAACTGCTTGGTGGTGTGTGGGAAGCAGTTTCCCAACCACCTTGCAGCTACACCCCCCCCCCATATACATACACATTGAAATTGGGTTCAGAATCATGAGAGGTAGAGACCACTTCCTTCTGTAGAAACAAAAAAGGGCAGATCATTTATCTCCCAGCTTGCCTTGCAGCTAGAGCTCAGGTGCCTGAACCTGGGCTTGGTCAATCAAAGGTACCCATCCCAGACTCTAAATCTGGCACGTGGATGCACAGCGTTGAAACACTGAGAATTACTTTGCTGCAGTCACAGTGGCAGCAGGGTCACCTGGGGGACCATAGCCACCAGGTCAGCTACAGCTGCCATGCCTGGTGCTCAGCTGGCGTCCTCACCAGACCAGCTCCACGGGGAGTGATTTCAGCTGTGGTTCTGGCTGTGTAGCCCCCTTCAGTTCTGCTCATTTCCTTAATCTGGTTCTCTAAACTTCCCAGCATTTCTGTGAGCTATGCAAAAATCCGTTTGAAAAATTCCTTTCATGCTTAAGACAGCAAGAATTGGTGTCTGCTCTGAGAACCTGAAGTTATAGTAGTCTCTGAAACTGCCCCTCCCCTCCTACCACCGCCAGACTCTTACAAACCTCACCTTTGTCAGATCATTTCTTAATATATGCTTAAGAAGGTACAATGAGTTTTGAGTGAAGTCAGCACTCTGAACAATCCAGCCTCTCTCAATCTAACGGGAACTACCATTTTCTCTGCTCCTGTCTAGCTGGTGATTTTCAAACATATTTTTATGAGATCTATAGAAATAAACAAAATTAAGACCCAGCACAAACATACACCTGAAGCAAACACGTCATGAAAAATATTTATTCTTCTTATATAATAAACTTCAATACTTTCTATCCCATTCTTTTCCCCCCACTTTTTAAAAAATGCTTGTTGACTCAGCACACTGATTTGTAAAACCTTGGATTTAGCCTGTGCTTGCGGTTTTCAAGCCACCCACACTCTGTTACCAATTTATGACACAGGCAGGAAGTTCATAAAGGAATTAATGGAAAACCTTCAGTGAATCCTGTTTTTTCTGTCAGGATTTCTTATATTTACACAATTTTGCAGCAAAAAAATATGATATTGGCATGACACAGAAGGCCTAGGAAAAATGTCATTCTCAGGACTATTGAATAATACTGAAATATAGAATTAAATCACTTATAAAAAAAATGTATTTCCAAACTTTGCTTTTGCATATTACTGTGGAAGAAGAGTTTGATTCCACATTCACAAAGGCATTTTTTGCCTAGAGTTGGTGTGGATAAAATGAAAGTTCTTGTGGCCAGGATTCTCATCTGGCCCTGGTTGGCTGGCTCACTGCACACATGTGGGCAATACATTGCTACTGACTCTATATAAAGTGCTCCACCCAGTCCTCTGGGCAACACGGTGGCATGGCTGCAAGGCTGCTGGAAAGCAGAGCAGAGGCTGGAGTGGTGGCAGCACTGAGGAGATGACGGCTATGCCCAGAGGACGTCTGTGAGGGTAGAGAGGCCCAGAGGGAGAGACCAGCTTGCTGCATGCAGACTCACTCTGAGTGAAGAGATTTTAGTGACTGACCTACCACTGTGGAAATAAAGTTGGGCTGTGGATAAAATGAGAGTTCCAGTGGCCAGGATTCTCACCTGGGCCTGGTTGACTAGCTCACTGCACACCTGTGGGCAATTTGACTCTTATGTAAAGAGCTGCTCCCAGTGCTCTGGGCATGACACGATGGCACAGCTGCAAGGCTGCAGGAGAGCAGAGTAGAGGCTAGAGTGGTGGCAGCGCCGAGGACAGAGGCCCAGAGGATGGCTGTGCAGAGGGGCCCAGAGGCAGAGACCAGCTTTCTGCCTGCAGACTTGCTCTGAGTGAACAGAATTTTAGTGACTGACCTGCCACCTGGAAATAAAGTTGGGTATAACCCTTTCACCCCAGGAACATTTTGCTGTCAATTTCTTTGGTCACATTGAATCCATAGTGAACTTGCCCAGGGCTGAAACCCATTGACAAGACATGGATATAACCCTTTCACCCCAAGAATGTTCTACTGTCATTTCTTTGGTCACACTGAATCCAGAGCAAACTTGCCTGGGGCTGAAACCCATTGGCAAGACAGTTGGTCTCTCATAAAGTTCTGCTTTGCTTCAAGGGCCAGGGCACTGGCTACTGTGATTTGACCCAGGATGTTTTCTACAGAAACTCTAACCAACCACACGTGTAACAAATCATTGCTGGCAACTTTTAAATGAAGGAGGTAGATTTAGACTAGAAAATGATTACTCTAAAATGATTAGAAAAATGTAAGTCTGCAAGCATGGGTGTGGTGGGTTTCAAAGAGCTGTTAAAACTTCAAACGACACTTTTGGAACCCAAAGGTTGATTTGGGAGATGGAAATGGGACGGAGGATGGGGTTTGGAATGAAGTGGAAATGGACAAAACACTACAACTCAGGGCTGTTAGTGGCACATCTGAGGTCCCTGCCCTAGGGACATCCTCTCAGCAGCTGCAGCCCTTTTACGACCTACCTCTCCCGTCCACTAGGTTCCCCTTGTCACTGTATTTAGTCCTAATGTCTGGTGGCCTGTAGCCTTTGTGCTTTGCAGCCCACTGTAACAACCTGTTTACCTTTGTGAAGAGCTAATAGATAGTAGATGTGCTCCTCTGAGGTTAGAATACATACTGAAATAAGACAGGAAAGATTATCTTTCAGTTAATTCCACAGTGGTTCATATTCCCACACATCACTGTATTCATCCATCTTTGGGGGCCAGAAAGCTAGCCCTATGGAATCCGATACACAGAGCAGATTCTCCCCACAAGTGCTTGGGAGAGTATAAATAATGACCTTCTCTCCCTTCCTCCTATTGGTTGAAATCTCTTAGACTCCTGGCTATCCAATAACTTTGGAGTTTTCTGAAGCTATCTGCTTCATATCTCCCTTTCTCTACATTAAAAGGAGCACAGAAGAGCTGCCAAAATAAAAACAAACCAGAAATCACTTGGTAGACAGAAAAATGCACCCTGCATCCTGCATATTCACAGTCCCATTTCTGCTCCTTCTCCCTCCCCTCCCCACCCCCCACCAGCCATTCCATTCTCACACTTTTCAGAGCTTCAGGCTTTTGGTGCAGAGAAACGCTGCCGCTATTGGGGGAATTGGCATCTATTTATTCTTTCTTTGTCTAACCCACCGGAACATCTCTGCCTTTCTCTGCACTACCATTGCAGGGTTGGGGGGCAAATGAGAGAAATTGACTAATGGATCATGGAAAAGAACTCTGGAAATTGGATACAATCAATAAAAATAAGTCCTAATGCTCTTAATGCTGCCCTCCCCCCAAACAGTGGGGATCACATAGAATAGTGGTTGAGAACCTGTAATCAGATGACTTCAGTTTAAATCCTGGTCTGTCTCTATCTCCTTATTTGACCTTAACACATAACCTTCCAAAGCCTCAGTTTCCTTCTTTGCACTTTAGTTATTACTATCACCCTTTGCAGGGACAGAGGTGTGTGCTCTAGGCTCTAGGAGTGTGCACTGAAATGGATAGGGTACTCAAGCCACATGTTCCACATCTTTGTCATCCCAGTGCTTCACCAACTGGATGCTGTGGCCATCAAGTCTCTGGTGGCAATGTGAGAATGTGGGCAAGTGTTTCCCCTAACGTGATTTAGCATTATGGGCTCAGGAGCTCACCTTTCCCCCCATGGCTCATCTAGTCTTTAAAGATAAAAGACGCCTTTGGCCCTCCTGGTTGGTTCATTTCCTGGTGATATAACCCCAACCTGAGGTTTCAAAGCAGATTCTTTCCTTGTCAACAGCATGTATGGCGCACAGCTGGCATCCCATTCAGGAGCAGTGACCCAGGTGCTGAAAACTGATGCTTTTGGTGTCAGATGAATATATTTCATCATCTAGCAAAATTCTCTTTCCAAAGTGAAAAGCAGCTGCCCGCTCCCTGCCTTCCTCTCTTCCTTCCCTTTTTCCTTCCTTCTTCCTTCCCTTGCTTCCTTCCATTCTTCCTGCCTTCTTTATCTTTTCTTTCCCTGTTTGCTGCCAGAAACCTTTGGGTTATTTGGGACATCTTTATCTTTATTCTGAAACAAGGGTGGTTGACATCAACTGAATATCATGACTTCTTGCAAAATATCTAGGTAGTGTGTCTAATTAGATCCCGGCATTGTAAACAACTCGTAGGTCCAATTTCTTCTCCTGTTTAAAAAAAAAACCTGGAGGACATCAAAGTAGACTAAAATAATTTCCCCATCTGTGAAAGATTTCACAGACAAATAGTACTTAAGCTGAGAAATCCCTTGATAAATTTGCCAGTAGACAAATTCTCCTCAGTGGTACGAGGGAAGCTTATAACAGGAATCCTTTGTGCATTGTGCAAGGCAAATATGCATGCATTTTACATGAGCAAATTCTAGACCAACCAGCCATGATTTTTTTTCAATTTAACTTTCCCCAAAATAAACCCCTTTGGAACAAATTCTTGAAGGTTTTCTCTCCATGATTGTAAGCTGCTCTTGGAGCCAAGGAAAGAACAGAAAGGGAAAACAGAGAGTCAAAGGTTTCCATGTAACCAGTTATTTCTTGCCTTGGAAGCTGCCTATTTTTGTTCTCTCTAGAGAGAGAATTGCAGATTTTATGTGTGTATCAAAATGGACTATGCATTTTTAGTTTGACCAAGCTCAGACTTTAAAAGAATCACAACACAGGAGACACAAAAAATACTTATCACTTTTTTCTTCATGTCACTGTGTGTTTGCTCTGCACATGTGCATGCTCGGAGTCACTTCACTTGTTGGTTTTACTGTAAAACACAACACACTTAAAAGTAGCAACAGGAAGATACTATGAGGATAGCAGTATTCTTGGTCTGAACTGATTCAAGGCTCTTATTCAAAAATAATTAAGCTAGACCTTTGGTTAATATTTTTTTCAGATGATTACTCAATAAACTCTGGATCCAATCAACTCCAGTTAGTGCTACCATTTAAACAAATTGTGTGAAGCCTGGATTTCACTTTTTTAGGGGTAAAAAAAATGCTTAAGGTTGTAAAATGAATCTTACTTAGTTTTTATTCTTGCATAATTAGTGGCCTTGTACCAAGGGTAGAAATGCTTTACACAAACAAATACTGAAATCAATAAAAGTAGAAAGTTAGACAGCAGTAGAAAATAAGAGGGAAGAAGTTCAGGGAAGATGGAATAGAAATAGGGGGAAGGGGTGGGAAGAGACAGAAAGAGAGAAAGAGAAAGGATACAGTTGTATGAGCCTTTACAAAGAGCAGGAAAAAAAGAATCTAATGACTGGATTAGGTCACCATTGGATCTCATTGGTGAGTACAGCATAACAGACACTGAGAGTTTATCCAAAAAAATCCTTCAAGTTCTGATACAAAATTTCAAATGGTTATGCAAACCCAGCAAGCCATATCAGGATGGCCTGAGTGAAGGTTATTCTTAATATAACCCACATGGTAGCTGGGACTCTTGCTATCCCCTGAGATCTAGGCAAGTTTGGCTTGAACCCTTGTTTCATTTGTCATAGAGATCCAAATCTCTGGACCCACTCTGTGGTTTGTCTATTCATTTTCTTAATGCTGTCTTTTGATGAGCAAAAATTTCAAATTTTTACAAATAAAATTTATAACTTTTTCTTTTGTGGTTCATACATTTTAAGTATTACCTTATAAATCTTCGTCTACTCCAAGGTGGAGGAGTTTTTAACATAAGATTTCAAGCAATTTTACATTAAACATTAGACAACCCTGCTGGCCTCCCTCCACCAAGATTTCACACTGGCTACTTGGAGCAGAGATGCTTCAGACTAACACCACCCTTTGGCCTCTTGCTCCCACACACTCCAGATGGTGCCCCAGGCCAAGCTCCAGGAAGAAACTCCATATTCTTCCCCCTCTAATATCGAGCCATCTGAACTTCAAAAACTCCAGGATTAGCTTTGCAATACTAAAATCTACAAGCTGTCCAGCAAGTCAAAGGAGATTTCAAGGACACAGCTGTAATTTCAAAGACACAGCAATGTTCCTCTTCTTTACATTATTGAATCAGCCCAAACTTCTGGCCCAGGTTTCCCATCAAAGTTTTGGGATTTTAGATTAACTCTTTTACTGAAATAATATGCAAAACCTTCAACATCTGTTGACTTCAGACACTTGCTCCTTTTTACCATTGTGTCTATTCTTCTGGGTATGATGTGATATGGTTGCATAAGAAATGAATGAAACTACTTCTCTCCATGTTTACACCTTCATCGTCTGGTCTTAATGACATTCCACAGAATCATCCGTAAGTCCAGAATGTTATCCTGGTGACTGTTCCTCTTATTTCTAACTCCTGAAACAATTTCACCCATGTCTACATATGGAAAACCCTGCATTGCAGGATTATTTAATAATAAAAGGACTCAATCTTAAAGAGCTTTTCTCAAGAGTTGAGCTCTACCTTTATAATAGATACTTTTAAAATGTATCTTTTGTTGGATTTCAAACTGTTCTATCATCTCAAGTCCAACAGGAGAAAGAGAATTTCTTTCCCTTCAAAATGGCTCTCCTTTCCAACTGTCTCATCTATGGCAGGGTTCAAATGCTGGGTGTGTGAACTCTTACATCCTCACTACCCTCTCTGTTACTATGGGCTATTCTTTGGAAATGCCTATTTATCCTTTCTTCTCCACACCCACTTTAGAGCAGATCTTCCTTGAGTTACTAAAGTAACTTCTAATCTATTCTTCCTTAATTCTTTTTCTTCTCTCAGTCCTTTGAACCTGTCATCAACCCTCCATCATTTTTAGACTAGGCAGATCTTTCCTTTTTTGCTCAGTAACATACATTGCATCCCTCTGGTCAACCACACCTGTCTGACTTTGCAGTCCCTTAGAGACGACCTCACCCCCTCCCCGCATCTGAGTTATTTCCCAACATGAGCTCTGTTCCAGGAATCCGGTCTCCTCACTCTCTCCCCATGTGTCCCGAGTGGTTCCATTTTTGAGCTCTTTGCTTGGGCTATTGACTCTCCACAAAGATACCACTTTTCACAGGCACTTTCTAAATCCTTCTCTTTCAAAACTTGGCACATCTATCTTCTTCAACTAATTTCTCCCTTCCTAAACTATTGCTGCACTTATAATTCACTGATCCTGCTTTGAAATATCTGAATAACATCATCCAGCTCACAGAGTTCATGTGATAATCAAATGGAAACACGTAAGAAAAAAGGTCAACATGCTTACATTATGGCCTCTATTAGACAGGAAACTGAGCCCTTGAGGCCTCTGGTAAGTAGATTTGGACTCTGCTTCTCCCCTTGACATTTCTTTTTATAGCTACTAATTTACAAGGGGACTAGAGCCTCCTGGGGAAAACAAAAGACTTGAGTGCCACCCACTATTGGGATTCACACATAGTCATGTCTGATGGACTGAGTTGGCCCCAGTGAGAGCCAGAAGGACAACAGTCTTTGGAGAAAGCTTATCAGGGAGAAGGAGAATCTAAACTAGTAAGCCCGAATGGAGAGGTGATTTCAGGAATGGCCCAACAGCTGATACTTCCAGAAACTTCCTGACCTAGTCCAGGTGACAGCATCCATCATTGTAGAAAAAGGGCTTAGTTGGGTCGAATGAAATGAGCTGAAGATTAAGTCCCAGAGCAATGTGAGACTCAATAAACCTTACTGACAACCTTCCTTCTCTTTCCCCACCCCCACGGCTGGACTGAGTACAGAGCAACATTCTCTTTTTGCCAAAATGGTGACAAGATCTCTCGTCTCAAGGTACTGTGGCATTATTCCAATTGCCCAAACAATAGGCACAGTGGATTCCCACCTCCACAGGTGGCTAGAGGGACAGGAGCCAAGTTCTACCCCTAGAGGGGCACCTCTGTGAACCTGCCAGGGCCCCAGGCTGCAGATTCTTGGCTCAGCTTGACACCGATCACAGTGGCCGTTTGAGTAAGTGAAAGGCTGTATCATACTTTGAAGCTCTCTATTCTTTTCTGCGGGGGCCCAGGCCCCCAGTTAAATCTCTCAGGATGGTTAAGGCCCATTTTATAGTTCTGAAAATGAAGTGTAATCTTTTTCCTTTACACAAAAGCTGTGACTCAGAGTACACCAAAAACAAGCACACATGAATGCCACCTGCTTTCCTCCCATGACTGAATGGCAGGGGAAGGGGAGGATTCCTCTAAAGAAAAGGGCCAATGTTTCTCATCAATTCAGGTGGGGCCCAGTGCAATCTGATGGTGGGGAAGGACTTGTTCTGATGGCCTGTGGGTTCCCGGGAAGCTGGGTCCTTCTCCACGCACCTGGGAGAAGAAACTGCCTGAGTCTTAGGAGGCCTCAGAAGCTGCAGTTGCAATAGCACAGACGGGGTGACTGTCCTTCCTCAGACTGCTCTGGGACCCTTCCTTCCAGGGTGCCAGCTAATGGGGACTGTCTGAAAGACAGTGCCCTGTCATGAGGCTGAGCTGTCTTGTCATATCATAGGTAAATAACTCAGCCTTTAAAATCAAGGCCACAGCCAGTCCCATACTTATATTTCAAGCCAACATTGAAAATATTGTATTAAGATCAATTACATTGGCCACATACATATAGATCCGATGATCTTCAACTACACTAGGGTACAATCAGATGTCCAAAGAAATAAAATCTCATTGCAAAGTGACCTTTGTTTAGGAAGCCCAAGACCACAAAAAGGGGAGGGTGCTAGAGTCTCTGCCAAGATATTGGTGTAACCGAAAGGAGATTAGGCCTCATTTGTGAGGCATTAATGAGGCTGTCTGGCTGCAAGACCCAGTGGCAACATAGCCATTTCATAGTTGAATGTGTAGATTTCTAGCATGATTATTATTATGGAAGTTGAACTACGTAATGTGTTGTAGTTGGGTATTAATTTCCTCTTGCATTTGTTTTCATAAGCTTAAAATATGTCAAGGTTCTCAGAATCCTATAAAACATTTGTGTACACATCTAACAAGGAACAAATGTTAGTGTTTTAGATTTTACCTCCAGGGTTTTTTAAAACCATAAACAAAATAGAATATTAAGGTCAGAGTAGACATTCTTGTTTCCCTCTCCAGCACTATTTATTTCCTTTCCTGCCCCCCTACAGTTGGCTCCTGGTGCTTATCCTCCATGTCCATGTTTTTAATCTTTTAAAAATCTTATATCCACTCATATCCCTGGACAACGTATGGTACCGCTTTGCATTTGTAGTTTTTATGCCAAAGCTATCATACTGTGCAAATCTTTTAGCAACTTGCTTTTTTCCCTTTATTTTTTTTTCAGACTTGCCCATATTGATATATATACATCTAGCTCATTCATGCAATACTGTCTTACCAAAGGCCAGGGGTAGCAGTGTCATGAGGGCATCTGAAAAAGGCAGAATTCCAAGCCCCAATCCAGACCTAAACATCCCCAGATGGTTCCTTTGCACATAAAAGTCAGAAAAAAATTGCTGTATTGCATTTCATCATATGACAACACCACAATTTACTTACGGTATATAATATACAAATACATGATAATATACATGTATATATACTTACTGTTCCCCTATTGATGGACATTCAATTTTTTGCTATTAGAAACAATGCTGCAATGAATACACTCATCCATGTCTTTAAGTGCACATATGTAATCATTTTTTAGGGTAATTACTTGAAAGTAGAAATGCAAAGTTGAAGGTATGTTCCCATATCCATCTTCAGCTTGATATTGCCAAATTGCTTCCCAAGGAGGTTGTGCAAAATTTATACTCCTTTGTGCAGTATACAATCATATCTTTGACAACAGTTGATATTGTTAAGGCTTTTTTGAATTTTGCAAGTTTGATGAGTGTGAAATTATATCTCATGTGATTTTTCTTCTTTGTACAGCTTTATTGAAGCACATTTGACATACATCAAGTTGCACAAAAAGAATACAATTTGATGTTTTGACATATTTATACTCCTATGAAACTATCATCATAGTCAAGATAATGAACATGTCTGACATCCTCCCAAATTTTCTCATGTCTTTCCACAATCTCTCTCTCCTACTCCTCTCCCTGCTCCAGTCTATCTTCAAGAGACATTATACCTTTTCACACATAGCACAAGAACCTTATGTTAATAAACCTCCATTTCCTTCCTCCTGGTCTTTGTGTATTGTTTTCACACATTTTACTCTTACATATGTTATAAACCTCACATCACAGTATTATGATTTTGGTTTTAGATGGCCAGCTATCTTTTCAAATGATTAAAAATAAGAAATAAAAATCTGTTGCATTTGCAGGTGTGCCGCATACTTTTGTGTAGATTCAGATTTCCACCTGGTATTGGTTTTCTTCTGCAGAGGACTTCCATTAACACCTCCACAACTGCGGGCTTGCTGTTAATTAAGTCTTGGAAAGTCTTTAATTTACCTTTCTTTTTGATCAATGTTTTTGCTGGCTATCGAGTTCCAGATTTTGTGTGTTTCCTTTTCACAAGTGTTTCCGACTTCAGTGATGTTGTTCCACTGTTTGCTGGCTTGTATGTTTTGGTGATTAAATGTGCTGTAAATTTTAATCTCTGGTTTTCTGAAAATAATGTGTCTTTTTGCTCTAGCTGCTTTTAAGATTTTCTCTTTATCACGAGTTTCAAGTAAAACCTTGAAAAAAAAAACCAAGAGCTTTTTTTTTTTGGTTATGATGTCCTTAGTGTGGCTTTCTTCATTCTTTGTGTTTTTGTTTGGGGTTTATGAAACTTCTTCAAACTATAGGATGGTAATTTGCACTAGATTTGTAAAAAATATTGGTCATTTCTTCAAAAATATATATACATGTTTTTATTCATTCCTCTTTCTTAAACTTTACATGTATTAAGCCACCTAAAACAGTCCCACAGCTCACTGATGCTCTGGTTTTTTTTTTAAGTCTTTTTTCACTCCATGTTTCATTTTAGTTTCAATTGCTACATCTTTAAGTTTACTAATCTTTTCTTTGTTAGTGTCTAATTTGCAGTTACTCTCACTCAGTGTGGTTTTCATTGCAGACATTATACTTTTCATATCCAGAAGTTCTATTTGAGAGTTTTTTTAATATCTGCCATTTCTCTATTTAACATGCTCCACCTTTCTTCTACATTCCTGATTGCATGTGTGTAGCTAAAATAACTATTTCAATGTCCTTTCCTACTACTTCTATTACCTGTGTCATTTTAGGATAGTTTTCAATTGGTCAATTTTCCTCCTCATTATGGGTCATATTTTCATGTTTCTTTGCATGCCTGGTAAGTAATTTTTTATTGGGTCCTAAATGATTGTGAATTTTCTTTCCTCTGTCAAGTGCCAAGAAAAAGAAAAACTTTTGTATGCCTGTAACTATTTTTGAACCTAGTCTGGGACATGGTTAACTGGAAAGAATTTGATCAGCTCAGGACTTGCTTTTAAGCATTGTTAGGCAGGCGGAGCACTTTTAAAGAGGGGTAACTTCCTGCACTACTAAGGGGGGTCCCTTCTGAGGACCCTACCTAATGTTCAGAAGTTCTGTAAATTCTGAGGTTTTGTTCCACTCTGGCTGGCAAAACCTCAAGCTTTGTCCAGCACTACATTAGCCCTGAGAATTGTTTTCTCTAATCCTTTCTGATGGGTCCTTCTCCAGCCTCAGGTGGTTTCCTCAGATGCTAATCCGTTCTCAGTTGAAGCCTTGAGAGGACCCTCTTCAGAGTTTCAGAGCTTCTGTGCAGTCTCTCTTCTCTGGGGTTTTCCCTGCAAACTTTAGCAGCCTAGGCCGCCCCAGACTCCCACCTCTGCCTCTTTAACTCAGGGAGCAGTTATCAGGCTCCCCCTGGAGTCTCCCTCCAAAAGATGAAAGTCTTTTGGAAGGAAACTAGGTTATTATAGGGTTCCCATCTCTTAGGGATGACTCTACTTTATATCCAACATCCAGTAATATTTTACAGATTCTGGATATTCATTCTTTCTGGCCATATGCATTGCCAATATCTTCAACATGTTGTGCCTTATATTTTACCTTATTCCATGATTTATTTTATTGTGCCAAGGTTTTTCATTTTAGCAACCAATTTGCCAATTTTTTCTTTCTTTTTTTTTAAATTTATTTTGGTATCATTATTCTACAATTACATGTGCAATATTATGGTTATTAAACTACCCCTTCATCAGGTCCCCACCACCAACCCCATTACAGTCACTGTCCATCAGCATAGTGAGATGCTATAGAATCACTACTTGTCTTCTCTGAGTTGTACAGCCCTCCCCGTGCCCCCCCAACATTACATCTGCTATCGTAATGCCCCTTTTTCCCTCTTATCCCTCTCTTCCCACCCATCTTCCCCAGTCCCTTTCCCTTTGGTAACTATTAGTCTGTTCTTGGGTTCTGTGAGTCTGCTGCTGTTTTGTTCCTTCAGTTTTTTTATCTTTGTTCTTATACTCCACATATGAGTGAAACCATTTGATACTTGCCTTTTCCAGCTAGGCTTATTTCACTGAGCATAATACCCTCTAGCTCCATCGATGTCGTTGCAAATGGTAGGATTTGTTTTCTTCTTATGGCTGAATAATATTCCATTGTGTATATGTACCACCTCTTCTTTATCCATTCATCTGCTGATGGACACTTAGGTTGCTTCCATTTCTTGGCTACTGTAAATAGTGCTGTGATAAACATAGGGGTGCATATGTCTTTTTCAAACCGGGCTGCTGCAGTCTTAGGGTAAATTCCTAGGAGTGGAATTCCTGGGTCAAATGGTATTTCTATTTTGACTTTTTTGAGGAACCTCCATACTGCTTTCCACAATTGTTGAACTAATTTGCATTCCATTCCCACCAGTAGTGTAGGAGGGTTCCCTTTTCTCCACATCCTCACCAACATTTGTTGTTGTTTGTGTTTTGGATGTTGGCCATTCTCACTGGTGTGAGGTGATATCTCATTGTGGTTTTAATCTGCATTTCTCTGATGATTAGCAATGTGGAGCATCTTTTCATGTGCCTGTTGGCCATCTGAATTTCTTCTTTGGCGAAGTGTCTATTCATATCCTCTGCCCATTTCTTAATTGGATTATTTGCTTTTTGTTTGTTAAGGTGCGTGAGTTCTTTATATATTTTGGATGTCAACCACTTATCGGATATGTCATTTATGAATATATTCTCCCATATTACAGGATGTCTTTTTGTTCTACTGATGGTGTCCTTTGCTGTACAGAAGCTTTTCAGCTTGATATAGTCCCACTTGTTCATTTTTGCTTTTGTTTCCCTTGCCCGGGGAGATATATTCATGAAGAAGTCGCTCATGTTTATGTCCAAGAGATTTTTGCCTGTTTTTTTCTAAGAGTTTTATGGTTTCATGACTTACATTCAGGTCTTTGATCCACCTTGAGTTTACCTTTGTGTATGGGGCTAGACAGTAGTCCAGTTTCATTCTCTTACAAGTAGCTGTCCAGTTTTTCCAACACCAGCTGCTGAAGAGGCTGTCATCTCCCCATTGTATATCCAAGGCTCCTTTATCAAATATTAATTGACTGTATATGTTTGGGTTAATGTTTGGATTTTCTATTCTGTTCCACTGGTCTGTGGGTCTGTTTTTGTGCCAATACCAAATTGTCTTGATTACTGTGGCTTTGTAGTAGAGCTTGAAGTCAGGGAGCGTAATTCCCCCTGTTTATTCCTCCTTCTCAGGATTGCTTTGGCTATTCGGGGTCTTTTGTGGTTCCATATGAATTTTAGAATTATTTGTTCCAGTTCATTGAAGAAAGCTGTTGGTAGTTTGATAGGGATTGCATTGAATCTGTAGACTGCTTTAGGTAGTATAGCCATTTTGACAATATTTATTCTTCCTAGCCAAGAGCATGGGATGCATTTCCATTTGTTAGTGTCCTCTTTAATTTCTCTTAGGAGTGTCTTGTAGTTTTCAGAGTACAGGTCTTTCACTTCCTTCGTTAGGTTTATTCTTGGTATTTTATTCTTTTTGATGCAATTGTGAATTGAATTGTTTTTCTGCTTTCTCTTTCTGTTAGTTCATCATTAGTGTATAGGAAAGCAACAGATTTCTGTGTGTTAATTTTGTATCCTGCAACTTTGCTGAATTCAGATATTAGTTCTAGTAGTTTTGGAGTAGAATCTTTAGGGTTTTTTATGTACAGTATCATGTCATCTGCAAATACTGTCAATTTGACTTCTTCTTTACCAATCTGGATGCCTTGTATGTCTTTGTTTTGTCTGACTGCCGTGGCTAGGACCTCCAGTACTATGTTGAATAACAGTGGAGAGAGTGGGCATCCCTGTCTTGTTCCCGATCTTAGATGAAAAGCTTTCAGCTTCTCGCTGTTAAGTATGATGTTAGCTGTGGGTTTGTCATATATGGCCTTTATGATGTTGAGGTACTTGCCGTCTATACCCATTTTGTTGAGAGTTTTAATCATGAATGGATGCTGAATTTTGTCAAATGCTTTTTCAGCATCTATGGAGATGATCATGTGGTTTTTGTTCTTCTTTTTGTTGATGTGGTGGATGATGATGGATTTTCGAATGTTGTAACATCCTTGCATCCCTGGGATGAATCCCACTTGATCATGGTGTATGATCCTCTTGATGTATTTTTGAATTCGGTTTGCTAATATTTTGTTGAGTATTTTTGCATCTATGTTCATTAGGGATATTGGTCTGTAATTTTCTTTTTTGGTGAGGTCTTTGCCCGGTTTTGGTATTAGAGTGATGCTGGCTTCATAGAATGAATTTGGAAGTATTGCCTCCTCTTCTATTTTTTGGAAAACTTTAAGGAGAATGGGTGTTATTTCTTCTCTATATGTCTGATAGAATTCAGTGGTGAATCCATCAGGTCCGGGGGTTTTGTTCTTGGGTAGTTTTTTGATTACTGATTCAATTTTGTTGCTGGTGATTGGTCTGTTTCGTTTTTCTGTTTCTTGCTTGGTCAGTCTTGGGAGGTTGTATTTTTGTAAGAAGTTGTTCATTTCTTCTATGTTTCCCAGCTTGTTAGCATATAGATTCTCATAATATTCTCTTATGATTCTTTGTATTTCTGTGGCGTCCGTCGTGATTTTTCCTTTCTCATTTCTGACTGTGTTTATGTGTGTAGATTCTCTTTTTGTCTTAATGAGTCTGGCTAGGGGTTTATCTATTTTGTTTATTTTTTCAAAGAACCAGCTCTTGGTTTCATTGACTTTTTCTATTGTTTTATTCTTCTCAATTTTATTTATTTCTTCTCTGATCTTTATTATGTCCCTCCTTCTGGTGACTTTGGGCCTCATTTGTTCTTCTTTTCCAATTTCAGTAATTGTGTCTTTAGACTATTCATTTGGAATGTTCTTCCTTCTTTAAATAGGCCTGGATTGCAATGTACTTTCCTCTTAGAACTACCTTTGCTGCATCCCACAGAAGTTGTGGCTTTGTGTTGTTGTTGTCATTAGTCTCTATATATTCTTTGATTTCTGTTTTGATTTGGTCGTTAACCCATTGATTAATTAGGAGAATGTTGTTAAGTCTCCATGTATTTGTGAGCCTTTTTGGTTTCTTTCTGAAATTTATTTCTACTTTTATGCCTTGGTGATCTGAGAAATTGGTTGGTAGGATTTCAATATTTTTGAATTTCCTGAGGTACTTTTTGTGGCCTAGTATGTGGTCTATTCTGGAAAATGTTCCATGTGCACTTGAGAAGAATGTGTATCCTGTAGCTTTTGGGTGTAGAGTTCTGTAGATGTCTGTTAGGTCCATCTGTTCTAGTGTGTTGTTCAGTGCCTCTGTGTCTTTACTTATTTTCTGTCTGGTTGATCTGTCCTTTTCAGTGAGTGGTGTGTTGAAGTCTCCTAAAATGAATGCATTGCTGTCTATTTCCTCCTTTAATTCTGTTAGTATTTGTTTCACATATGCTGGCGCTCCTGTGTTGGGTGCATATATATTTATAATGGTTATATTTTCTTGTTGGACTGACCCCTTTATCATTATGTAATGTCCTTCTTTATCTCTTGCTACGTTCTTCATTTTGAAGTCTATTTTGTCTGATACAAGTACTGCAACACCTGCTTTTTTCTCCTTGTTGTTTGCATAAAATATCTTTTTCCATCCCTTCACTTTTAGTCTGTGTATATCTTTGGGTTTTAGGTGAGTCTCTTGTAAGCAGCATATAGATGGGTCTTGCTTTCTTATCCATTCTGTTACTCTGTGTCTTTTGATTGGTGCATTCAGTCCATTTACATTTAGGGTGATTATCGATAGATATGTACATATTGCCATTGCTGGCTTTAGATTCGTGGTTACCAAAGGTTCAAGGGTTGCTTCTTTACATTCTAACAATCTAGCTTAACTTTCTTGTTAAGTTATTGTAAACACTGTCTGATGTTTCTTTATTTCTCTCCCTTCTTATTCCTCCTCCTCCATTCTTTCTATACTAGGTGTTTTATTCTTTGCCTTTAGTTAGTATTTGGATGGTCTGTTTCTTTGCTATGATTTAATTTTCTCTGGTGACATCTTTTTAACCTTAGGGGTGCTTCCCTCTAGAGCAGTCTGTTTAAGATATCCTGTTGTGGTGGTTTATGAGAGGCAAACTCTCTCAACTTTCGTTTGTCTGGAAATTGTTTAATCCCTCCATCATATTTAAATGAGAATCATGCTGGATACAATATTCTTGGTTCGAGGCCTTTCTGTTTTATTACATTAAATATATCATGCCATTCTCTTCTGGCCTGTAAAGTTTCTGTTGAGAAGTCTGATGATAGTCTGATGGGTTTTCCTTTGTAGGTGATCTTTTTTCTCTCTCTAGCTGCCTTTAATACTCTGTCCTTATCTTTGCTCTTTGCCATTTTAATTATTATGTGTTGGTGTTGTCTTCCTTGGGTCCCTTGTGTTGGGAGACCTGTGGGCTTCCGTGGACTGCGAGACTATTTCCTTCCCCAGCGAGGGAAAGTTTTCAGCAATTGTTTCTTCAAAGACACTTTCTATCCCTTTTTCTCTCTCTTCTTCCTCTGGTACTCCTATAATGCGAATATTGTTCCATTTGGATTGGTCACACAGTTCTCTTAATATTCTTTCATTCCTAGAGATCCTTTTATCTCTCTCGGCCTCAGCTTCTCTGTATTCCTGTTCTCTGATTTCTATTCCATTAACAGTCTCTTGCATCTCATCCAGTCTGCTGTTAAGCCCGTCGATTGATTGTCTGATTTCTGCATTGTCTTTCCTCACTTCCTTCACTTCCTCCCTCAGTACTTATACATTTCTCTGTAGATCCATCAGCATGGTTATGACTTTTATTCTGAATTCTTTTTCCGGAAGACTGTGCATTTCCATCCTTTCAGGCTCCGTCTCTGGGGTTGTCTGTTTGATTTTGGTCTGAACCATATTCCTCTGTCTTTTCATGGCTATAGAAGTGGTTGCTGGTAGTTGCCAGGTATGTCAGCCGGGCTCTTTAAGACTTTAAAAAGAAAAAGAAGAGAGAAAGAAAAAAAAAGAAAAAAGAAAGAGAAGAAAAAACAAAAAGAAAAACAAAACACCACCAAGAAAGCCTGCCAGAAGTAGATTCTGTGGGGATGCTATAGGTGGCGATGTTACTCCACTATTCCGCAGCCGTGGCGGTGCTGCCCCGCAGGGCCCTTTATACCTCCGCCTCACGGTGTGCCGTGTGCTCTCAGGTGTAGCTGCACACTGTGCACTTTCCTGTGTATTCTGGTCTCTCTTTTAGGAATAGTTGTATTTGCTGTATATTCATAGATATATATAGTTTTGGGAGATTTCTGCCGCCCTGCTCATGCCGCCATCTTCCTGGAAGTCCTCCAATTTTTTCTTTACGAGCTGTACTTCTTGTGTTTATGTAAGAAATCCATTGCTTTCCTCGGATCATAAAGAGATTTTTTTCTATATATTGTAATAGTTTTGAAATTTTGTTTCTTATAGTCACATTTTGGGAATAAAATTAGTGAGATTACATCTATACTCATTGGTTTGGAACCTTGAGATACTTGAATTATGAATATATTAATAGTAACATCACAGTCTCACATGACTTGGCATTATAACTACCTCAACATTTTTTTGTTTTGATTGCTTATTTGGAGCAAACTACTAAAAGGTGAGATCAATTAGTACAAAATAAGTAAGGGAAACATATATTTTATTTTTCATAATACCTAGAGCCATAGCTTTCTTACCCTGTCTGTGGCTCAGAATCACCTGTGGCATGTCTGCAACATACTGAGGCTGGCCTCTACCCAGGTCTCTTCAGTCAGAATCCCTAGCAGTGATGCTCACTTAGAAGCTCCATAAGAGGTTTTGATGTACAGCATGCTGAGGGCAATTTTAATCATAAATGTATGTTCATAAATATTTCCTTGCATTTAGTAGCCTTTAATTGAGCAATGATCATGAGCTAAATACTATGTTAAGTGGTAGAAAATAGATGTAGTTAAGTCATAAACCTATTAGGAATTCTGTTTAGTGGACGATGCTGACCCAGGAATGGACAATTTTATATAAACATAAATACAATGTTACAAATGCAGTGATGGAGATATGCAGAGGGACTCTGACAGCACAGAGGAGAGGCACCTAACCCTAAGTCAGGTGTGTGGAGGGTCAGGAAAAGCATCCTCCTGGAAGAAATACCTGTACTTAGTTGAAAGAATAAGTATTAGATGTCTGGTGAAAGGAGGAAATAGGGAAGATGTCACAGGCAGGGAGGACAATGAGCAGAAGTATGGAGAATACAGTCCAGGGAAATAAACACTGTTTAGTGACCCTGCATCTTAAAATCCAGGAAAAAAAAAAGAGACCATTAATGCTAGAGAGGTCTGGAAAATGTCAGATAAAAGAAGGCTTCAAATACCCTGAGGATATCAGGTTTTGACCTATAGGTCAGTGCTTTCCAAACTGTAGTGTATACATGAATCACTTGTGGATCTTGTCAGAAAGTTGACACAAAAGGTCTGGAGTGCAGCCAGAGAGTGCATTTTCTAACGAGCTTCTAGGTGATGTATGTGGACCATATTTTGTGCAGCAAGGCCATGTAAATAGTCCACTATGTAACAAGACCAACAAACCTGGGATTGGTGTGCTGAAAAGACCACGTGTAGGCATTGCAGTTGATGGTGCCCATGGAGCCCAGCCCTTCCAGCATCAGTAAAGCCATCCTGGGCCCTCTATACCAACCCATCCATCCTCTAACCACCTGCAAGTAACCCTAGCTGTTGCAGAGCAGGAGATTGCCCAAGTAAGCCCTCTCTGAATTTAAGATCCATAAAATTGTGAAATATCGAAAAAAAAATGGTGGTTGTTTTAAGCCACTAATGTGCAGGCAGAGTTTAAGTTCATTGCAATAGGTGATGAAGAACCATCAAAAAGGTTTAAACAGGGAGATGATATGAGCATGTCTGTGTTTAATGCAATCGTGGTCACCTATATGAGGAGAGGTTTCAGGGGATGAAGACTTGAGCTAGGGAAACTAATAAGGAAGTTGCTGCAGAAATCCAGGAAAGAATTGATGGAGGCTTAAATTAGAACAATTGTAGCAGTGCTGAAGAAGACAGGATGAATAAGAAAGATTCAGAAGACATATAGTTCTAGGAGATTGGATGTGGGAGATGACGCAAAGAAAGGAGACCAGAATACAGTGTAAGAATACAGCCTGACAAAATTCAGCATCCATTCCTGATTAAAACTCTCAACAAAATGGGTATAGAGGGCAAGTACCTCAACATCATAAAGGCTATATATGACAAACCCACAGCTAACATCATACTTAACGGCGAGACGCTGAAAGCTTTTCATCTAAGATCGGGAACAAGACAAGGATGCCCACTCTCTCCACTGTTATTCAACATAGTACTGGAGGTCCTAGCCACAGCAATCAGACAAAACAAAGACATACAAGGCATCCAGATTGGTAAAGAAGAAGTCAAATTGTCACTATTTGCAGATGACATGATACTGTACATAAAAAACCCTAAAGATTCCACTCCAAAACTACTAGAACTAATATCTGAATTCAGCAAAGTTGCAGGATACAAAATTAACACACAGAAATCTGTTGCTTTCCTATACACTAATGATGAACTAACAGAAAGAGAAATCAGAAAAACAATTCAATTCACAATTGCATCAAAAAGAATAAAATACCTAGGAATAAACCTAACGAAGGAAGTGAAAGACCTGTACTCTGAAAACTACAAGACACTCCTAAGAGAAATTAAAGAGGACACTAACAAATGGAAATGCATCCCATGCTCTTGGCTAGGAAGAATAAATATTGTCAAAATGGCTATACTACCTAAAGCAGTCTACAGATTCAATGCAATCCCTATCAAACTACCAACAGCTTTCTTCAATGAACTGGAACAAATAATTCTAAAATTCATATGGAACCACAAAAGACCCCGAATAGCCAAATCAATCCTGAGAAGGAGGAATAAAACAGGGGGAATTACACTCCCTGACTTCAAGCTCTACTACAAAGCCACAGTAATCAAGACAATTTGGTATTGGCACAAAAACAGACCCACAGACCAGTGGAACAGAATAGAAAATCCAAACATTAACCCAAACATATACAGTCAATTAATATTTGATAAAGGAGCCTTGGATATACAATGGGGAGATGACAGCCTCTTCAGCAGCTGGTGTTGGAAAAACTGGACAGCTACATGTAAGAGAATGAAACTGGACTACTGTCTAGCCCCATACACAAAGGTAAACTCAAGGTGGATCAAAGACCTGAATGTAAGTCATGAAACCATAAAACTCTTAGAAAAAAACATAGGCAAAAATCTCTTGGACATAAACATGAGCAACTTCTTCATGAACATATCTCCCGGGCAAGGGAAACAAAAGCAAAAATGAACAAGTGGGACTATATCAAGCTGAAAAGCTTCTGTACAGCAAAGGACACCATCAGTAGAACAAAAAGACATCCTACAGTATGGGAGAATATATTCATAAAAAACGTATCTGATAAAGGGTTGACATCCAAAATATATAAAGAACTCATGCACCCTTAACAAACAGAAAGCAAATAATCCAATTAAGAAATGGGCAGAGAACATGAATAGACACTTCTCCAAAGAAGAAATTCAGATGGCCCACAGGCACATGAAAAGATGCTCCACATCGCTAATCATCAGAGAAATGCAGATTAAAACCACAATGAGATATCACCTCACACCAGTGAGGATGGCCAACATCCAAAACACAAACAACAACAAATGTTGGCGAGGATGTGGAGAAAAGGGAACCCTCCTACACTGCTGGTGGGACTGCAAATTAGTTCAACCATTGTGGAAAGCAGTATGGAGGTTCCTCAAAAAACTCAAAATAGAAATACCATTTGACCCAGGAATTCCACTCCTAGGAATTTACCCTAAGAATGCAGCAGCCCAATTTGAAAAGGACAGATGCACCCCTATGTTTATTGCAGCACTATTTACAATAGCCAAGAAATGGAAGCAACCTAAGTGTCCATCAGTAGATGAATGGATAAAGAAGATGTGGTACATATACACAATGGAATATTATTCAGCCATAAGAAGAAAACAAATCCTACCATTTGCAACAACATGGATGGAGCTAGAGGGTATTATGCTCAGTGAAATAAGCCAAGCCGAAAAAGACAAGTATCAAATGATTTCACTCATATGTGGAGTATAAGAACAAAGAAAAAATACTGAAGGAACAAAACAGCAGCAGACTCACAGAACCCAAGAACGGACTAATAGTTACCAAAGGGAAAGGGACTGGGGAAAATGGGCGGGAAGGGAGGGATAAGAGGGAAAAAGGGGCATTACGATTAGCAGATGTAATGTTGGGGGGGCACGGGGAGGGCAGTACAACTCAGAGAAGACAAGTAGTGATTCTATAGCATCTCACTACGCTGATGGACAGTGACTGTAATGGGGTTGGTGGGGGGGACCTGATGAAGGGGTAGTTTAATAATCATAATATTGCACATGTAATTGTAAATAAATGATAATAAAATAAATTATATTAATAAAAAAATAAAATATCAAAAAAAAAAAAGAATACACCCTGGGTGCCTGGATGGATGATGGTGACGCTCACAGTGACTGGGGGCATCAGAGAAGCAAGTGTAGCCAGTGAGATGAGTTCATCTGGGGACATGCTAACTTTGTGTCACCTGTAATATCTAGGTGGGACTATCTGGGAGGCAGTTGGATATATGAATTTGAATTTCACAGGAGGTATTTTAGCTGCAAATAATGCGTGGCATCATCATTTAGGTAGTAGTTGAAACCAAAAGAATGGATGTGATTGATCTCCCAGGGATGGTTGTGAGGGATGCTTACACTGCCTAGCTCGACCCCCATTCCATCTGCTTTATATGGCATCTTTGTAATCTGCAAAGATGGAAAGGCCTCAGATGACATTTGTCTGTCATCTGGAAGGCAGATGTGAAGCAGAGGCCATTCTCTTTCAGCTCCTTCTGCTGGCAAGTAAGGTCATGCTTTTGTGAGGGGAGAGGCAATTGCAGGGCCTGACTCAGATGGCCAAAAGATGGCCTTTTGGTTTCTGTGCCTCAAACCTCCATTCCATTCTTTTATACCCACATCTGTTTTTTCTATGGTCTCACAGACTGTTAGGACCCATCTTCTTGCTATAACTCTATATCCATAACTTTAAAATTAAATTTAAAAAATTTTTTGCTTATGTCCATAGTTATTAAGACATTAAAAGTCACCTAATATACTTGAGAAATTGATACAAAGGTCTCAAGCCTGAATCTTCTGATGTAACAAGTCTAGGGTGTGGTCCAAGAATCATGGTGTTTTTGAAAAAATTCCCGGTAATTCTAAAACATAATCGGGCTTAAACTACTGAATTGTTAATATGTGTGTAATTTTTTATTATTTTCATGCAAAGTGCAAAAACTTACTTGTCTGTTGCATCTTCACTGTGTGTATCATGAAGTGTGGGGGTTATCTGGTTTTAGGAGAAGAAACTGAGGGGCAGTAATTTACTCTGATTTAGACTGGTTGAAGTAAAACATAGGCCAACCAAGTCTTCCTGAATTCAATATCATATTACTCATGTACATATACCTATGAAGAACTTTCTTGCACAAAGTAAATAATAAATAAATAATTGCAGAATCAATATTATTGATCTGAGTATTTTGTAGAGGACTGGCTTCTAAATCTATTAAATCTCCATAAAATATTTTCATCAGTATCCATTTATTTGTAAAATACTCATTGACAAGCTAGATGTGGCTTTGATCTGGACTTAGGGTGTGAATATAGCACATGAAGAAGATAAACTGGAGTTGAATCTTTTTTTCATGCCAACCACATCTAATCAGACTAAAGTCCTTCAAGTCAGTATTCTGATTGAATGCCCCAATTACCAGTTAATTGCTAGAGAATAGATGCAACTGACTCATTTATCTTACAAATTCCAAGTTGAAGCCTCAAATGAACAAGAATAATTCTAGCCCCGTACTTAGTTAAATGCCAGGCTAAACCTGGCCAGTGTCGCTATAAAATATGCCCTCAGGCATCACAACCTTAGCATAATAGCACCAAAGAGATTAACATTAATAGGGTGTTTTAAAAGAGCGCAATCACAGCAGAGAGCTAAAATCCAATGGCACAAACCACATGGATCCACATTTTCCAAGATAAATACTTCACATGACTCCTTAATTAAAGTCATTAATGATAATTAACCTCGTGGGGAAAATGACTCATCTGATTGGTAAAAATACACTTGGTTTCATTTTGGTCTATTGTCTTCTTTCTAAGATTACAGATGGGCTGTCTTCCCTTGTAGATATGTGGACTCACTCACGTAACAAGAAAGAAGACAGAAAGCTCTGGATGGCCTTCTGTTGCATTTTGAAAGATTCAGAGTGGAAATCTGACGCTATATCCCGATCGCTCTCAGATAAACCTGGTGCTTTCCCTGAAAAGACACAGAAAACACACCAGTTCTGTTGACTTAAACACTATACTGGAAGACCAGTGATAAATAATGCAAGGTTTACTAACTTTTACTGGCTTGCTCAGAAAAATCAATCCAGGGACTTTAATTTATAGTTCACCAAAATGCTTGGATCATTTAATATGCATTGTTTACTCCTGCATTTTAATCAGAGTTAAAACAAATGTGCTGTATGATAACATCTTAAGAGAGTAAGACATGCTCATTTTCCCAGCACAGAGACAGAGCCCTTCGATTTTCTCATTTTCAGTATAGATCGGATGGTGAGGAAGAATATCCTATGAGTTTCATTGTCCACATAATTGCCATACTGACAGCCCCCCACCATCCCACCTTTGCTGCCCATGGAGAATGAAGGTAAATTCAGTAGGCAAGGGATGGATGAACTGTTCTTTTGGTCTTAGAGGGAAAAAATCACCAGGGGTCAGGAGTCTGTTTAATGAAAGCAAAATAAACCTTGATAAGGGGCTGCATATGAATATTCTATGTAAGACAGATCTAAGTGATTCTTTTCTTCCAAGATCCATCCTGGCCACTCCCCATATAGCATCTCCGTATCCACAGAAGAGCTCTGGGTAATAAAGACACAGGCGGCTTGTTCAGCTCTGAAACTGCATCTACTAGTGAGATCCTTTTCATCTCCATAAACCAGAACTTTAAAATCAAATCCTATGAATTGCTGTCTCTCTCTTGTGGTGTGGCAGGTGCTGTGGTGTGGCACACAGATGATGTTTCAGGATCTGGGCACTCACTGCCTCAGATTTCCCGGAACTGATGAAGGCTCACAGCTAAATTACCCTCTAGGAATTGCCAACAACTGAAGGAGCCACATCACACAACACTATACTCCCTCCTTTCCCTAGTTGGTGATGTGTGTGTGTGTGTGTGGGTAGGTAGGTAATGATGGTCATACTAAGGGCCAGATTCTTTTTTTAATTTTTTTGAAATATAATTAATATACAATATTATATTGGTTTCAAGTTTATAATATAGTGATTCAACAGTTGTGTACATTATTTAACGCTCACCCCAACTAGCAGCGTTACTGTCTGTCAACATAGAAAGATGTTACAGAACCATTGACTATATTATCGATGCCGTATTTTCAGCCCTGTAACTAATATTATGATTGAGATTTTGTACCCCTTTATCCCCTTCACCTATTTCACCCACACACCTCACCCCTCCCCATGGTAACCACCAATCACTTCTCAATGTCTATGAGTCTGCCTGCTGTTGTGTTCATTTTGTTTTGTTTTGGTTTCTGATTCCACATGTAAGTGGAATCATATGGCATATGTCCCTCTCCATCTGGCTTATTTCATTTAGCATAATACCCTCTAGGCCCATCCATGTTGTCACAAATGGCAGGATTTCTTTCTTTGCTGAATAATATTGAAGGCCCAGATTCTTGCCTCAATTTTGGGTAATTTTGAAGGGCCACCTAAGCTCCAGAGGTCCCTACAGGATCTGTGGCAACTTCATCAAAGGTCATCTTCTCCCTCTGCCCAGGTCAGCTCCCCTTCCTTCCACGCATTGTTCTTCAGACCACTCCCCAAAAAACTTCCAGCCAACAGATCTCTACCTCCAAGTTTGTTTCCAAGGGGACTTAATCTAAACTACATATCTACCACCCTTTGAAAAAACAGTTATTATTTAGTTCCTAGAAATATTCTAGGTCATTTTTATTTAGTAAACTCATATAAATAATCACAAAGTTGGAAAACTTCATTGATCTGGGCCAAATTAGTGTTTGTCATCCTTTAGACATCATGTAACTGGGCTCATTTAAATAATGTGGTGCCTTCTTTTATTAAATGTAGAACCACACCCTTATTTCTTTGGTTTATAAAATTATATGTATCTACTATTGATTGCTTAAAGCAAATTAAGTCTCTCAAGTGCTAGACAGAGCAAATTGTTTTCAGCACTCAGACACTTTAGAAACACTGCAAAAGTTGATATGCTAACCACAGATTATTTTCTTTTTTAAAGCAGACCATCAAAAGGCCTGGTTTAAGAAACACTTTATCAGTATGTTTCTGATTATTTGTACATTTAATCAGTGATTTATTTTTAAAATTCATGTGTATTAGTATGTATCTCTTTTCTTTCCATTTACTCCAAGTTATTATCAATTACTATTGTGATTAGAGATGTCTAAGTTAACACTAAAATACCATAAGTAAAATCAATATATATTTATAGCTAAGGCATACTGCATATCCACTCTGTATATTGTGCTTTCTGTATATAAACTCACATAATTCTTACATGAAATAGGTACTATTAATATCACTATTTTCCAAATGAGAAAATCTGCCCAAAGTCACAAACCTAGGAAGCAGCAGAGCTAGATTTTGGACTCAAGTAACTTCCTCCAGAATCTGTGCTCTTAGCCACTCCACACCACTACTTTCTCAATATCTAAAAATCTAGGCTTACAAAAAGAAAGAAAGGGTTAAAATATTTGGGGAATTTATAGAAAAGAAAGATACACTGATTTACAGAACTCAGAACTCAGGGTGGGCTTCAGAGGATGGGGTGACATTTGAACCAGTCCTAAAATATAAAGAGCATTTAGAGGTTATAGTGAATTTCTCTCACCTTTAAAAAAGGCCCTACAAGAATGCCTGACTTACCAGCAGTTGCAGCAAAGAGAAAGTGGGCAGGAGAAAAAAAAACACCTAGCCAACTACTTTTCTCCACCTATTAATAAAAATAAATCATTGTGTGCCTGTCACCATAAGGAACATAAAGACTTATGATGAATGGTCAAAGTCTGCAGAAACTAACAAGTAATAACTATAAAGCTCTATATGGTGAATGCCAAATGAGGGTGTAACTGGGTAAGTAGGTAAGAGAGAACAGGATGCTGTCAGCAATCTTGCATCCTCACACCCATCTTCAGGATGTATTGAAAGACAGTTACATGGGATTTGCCAGGGTGGAGAGGTTTACCGGGAATTATTTGAAGGGGTGGAAGGGGAAATTAGATAGGGTTCAAGAGATTCCTTGAGACTAGTTGGGATTGAGTTTTTCAAGTCCCAGGGTTTTCAAGACTTCATCTTTATAGCATCCTATGGAAGTGGATAAACCTAAGTGAAAAATGGCAGAGTGGTGCTCTTAAGGGAAGGCTATGCCCTATACTCAAGCCTACAGCCTTTTCAGAGACCCTTGTGCTCCAGGCTGGGTAGAAGGCAGAAGACTGCCATCAAAGAACCATGTGGGCTTGGACAAGGACCGTCTCAGCGGTACCCCAGGAGGACAAAAGACAGACAATGCTAGAGTGTGTCAAGACCCCTGGGTGTATTTGGAGTGATGGGGTAGTGTGGTGAATTCCAATAGAACTGAGATTGATTTTTTTTGTCATCTTGGCCAAGTAGGATTCCAAGTCTTTTAATTTATTATTTAAAAATACAGTGATGGCAACCTAGTATTGGGATGAATTCATTGTTCAGTGATTTTTTGTGGTTGTTAATGGGGTATTGTAGTGGGGCAAATTTCATACCAGCTATGGGCAATATAAACCCTAAGTTTTATGGGATTACATTAAATTCATCACTGCCTGAGCAGTCAAGAAATTTCATGGGAAAAGATGAGATTTAATGGAATCCTTAAAGACTGAGTACAATTGAGAAAAGTAAAAGGAGGAAGTGGGCAACATTCCAATGGCATGTGCAACAACCTAAAGATGGGATGTACCTCCCTAGAAGATGGGGTACTGTAGGTGCTTCTCTAAGAGCACTAAAGGCACAGTGTTAATGATCATATCTTTGGAATAGCATTGGAGCTGTAATCATGAACTTTCCATATCAGTTTCTAAAGAGTCTCCAACACATCTCAACATGTGCTGAACTCATTTAAGCTGGAGCTGCAGGTTTAATTTATCATTATCATTTAGGCATCAGCCCCTCCTGCCCTGAAATGTACTGGAAAAAATTGTCAGTGATGGGCAAAGAGCTAGCCACAGATTATTTTCTTTTTTAGAGCAGACCATCAAAAGGCCTCGTTTAAGAAACACTTTTTCAGTATGTTTCTGATTATTTGGATGCTCCTCCTCTGCTTCCACATGTTCCTTTGCCATAGTCTTCAGAAAGAAACAGGTTGAACCCGAGCTCCCCCATTATTCCTCTGCCCGTCATAGTCCACCCGGGTTAAAGCCAGACAATGCATCACATGTATCAGAAATGTCATGCACCTATCTTTCAAAAGCAACTTTGGGCTTCAGTCCTCATGCATATCTTCTTTTTGCTGCTCAGTCGAACAACTTTTCCCTCTCATCTGCTAGTGAAAAAACGCTGAAACAGCTCTTTTCCAAACCATTTGTTTTTTTCATTAGGCGGTTGTTGACCTATATCAGCTGAGCATAACCTGCAACACCCAAATTTTTCTATGTAAAGTAATTTTTATTTACTAAAAGACAAAAAAACCATGGACCAATTTTCTATATAAATGTTATTTTAAAATACCATTACGTCGACTATTTAGCTACAGGAATTGGTGACCATTTAGAAAAGCCCTGGTATTTAATTTTATCTGTGCATATTCAATCAGAAAAAAAAATATGCAAACACATAATTTCCTCTATGGCTTTTTCTCTGTGTCTCCAAACTTTGCTAACATCCATTCTTTATCCCCTTCCTCTCTCTCCCCACCTCTTCCTCTGACTGATTGCATTTCTGTGTTCTGGTCCACAGTTTCAAGAGAACAAGAAAAGCAGACTCTAACGCCTTAGAGCATCTTTTCTGGGCACTTTAACAACAATGAATTTGCTCTCTTGCCCTACATTTTTCTCCTATTCTTTCCTCTTGCTCTTTGTTCCTAATGACAATTGACATTAATTTCTGCACAATTCATTTTCTGCATCACAGAGCTACCTGTCCCTGACTTTGCTGAGTAGAAAGGACACTTTCACCCTGATTAATTACACATGGTAAATATTTTGGGAGATACATTCAGGATGCATAAATGATTTCTAACCATGAACATGTAAGATATAGATTAGTGTCCAAAGATACTCATCCTTGTTCCTGACAGATGCTAAGTTTAAAGCTACAGACTTCAGAATGGGCACAGAATACCCAGGGACAAATGAGATGCTCCTTTTTAAAAGAAAGTATATTGGAAATCATCAAGAAATAGTTACAGGATGATTTTCTACAAGCTCTTGAAATATCATCAACAATTAAAGGAAATGCTATTGTAGCAATTTTCCTCATTTCGGGGGAGAAGTCAGAGACCCATAAATTGCATGAACGGGAAATTCCAACTTGAATTCAATAGTAGCTGAATGTTGCTATTGCTATTATCTATGTTCCTCTAAAAATTCCAGTTATTGGCAGGAAGGGAGAGGGGGGAGGTGGGGAAGAATCAGGATGAGCACCATAGCCCAATTCTACTCCCTAGGAGAGAAGGACCCTCACAAACTAATATTTACATCAAATAAACTCTAAGAGACCTATTCAGGGTACTAGAGTGCTGGCCAACAGAATATCTTCATGAGGGACTGAGACAAACTGCTGACTTTGTCACTGCAGAGGTTGGCCCAGAGCCATCTTGAACATGACACTGACCTGGTACTTTTTACACTTTCCTTGAATGGAGCCCAGGTAAAGTCCTGCAGGAATGTGGTTGCCCTCCCATAGGGAGGGTGCAGCCTGGCTTGGACAGCTGCTGCGAGGAAGCAGAGTGGAGAAAAGAGGAGGCTGAGTTTGGGGGGTTGATAGTCCCAGAGAGAGCAAGACACAATAGACTGGGCCACACACAGTCAGGGACCCAGGTCCCAGGGTCAGTGACCTCGAGAGCCGCTCCTCCTCATAGGAGGGTGACAGGAGCAAGGGTTCCTCCAAGCATTTTCCTCTTGGAGAATGGAGCAGGCAGAAGTCCCTCTCTTTCAGAGACTCAAGTTCCTCCAGAAGAAATCCCCAGAGTGCTGGGAATGGTATTTTTCTGTATTACTTTTCTAAGGTTGCTGTAACAAAGTACCACAGATTGTGTGGCTTAAACAACAGAAATTTATTATCTCTGTTTTGGAGGCCAGAAGTCCCAAATCAAGATATTGGCAGGTTAGTCTCTTCTGAGGGCTGTGGAGGAGGCTTTCTAGGCCTCTCCTTGGCTTTTAGATGGCTCTCTTCCCCCTGCATCTCTTTACCTTGTCTTCCCTCTGTGTGTCTCCGTGCCCAAACTTCCCTTTTATAAGGAGATTTTTATCCAGCCAGTCATGTTGGATAGGGTCCACCCTAATGACCTCATTTTATCTTGTTCTGCAAAGACATGCTCTCCATATAGGCTCACATTATAAGTATAGTTTCTTTTTTGAATCAAGTGATCCAGAAAAAGCTAGTTTAACAAATATGGCAGTTTATCAACATATACAGCACTATAATCAGGCAGCAAAATAACTACTCCAAGGTTTGTGTGCACTTTTAGAAAGCACAGCTCATGCCAGAGAGCCAGGCCACCCTCCTCCAATTGCTGTTAATTCTGAACAAGACTTCGGGAGAGGATACCTAGTTCATTAAATGCTTTTGGGCCCTCCACCTCAGAGTTTCTGTCAGGGACATGCACAACAGGCTCGTCCACACATGTTCCCCAGCAAAACTGTTCAGCAATCCAGAGCTTCCGTCTCTAAATGTTTACAAAGTACTATTTATCAGAATGAAAGAGAATGTTTCTGCTCCATAATGTTGGGCATATGGTAGCAGCATGAAATAGAACATAAATCATGCTGGGTGATTCCAATTAGATTTAATGCCAACAATAATTATTTTTAATCAGATGGAAAGTTCCCTCAGTGATACCAGACCATCTAATATTGGAAAATAATTTTGTCAGTTCTCATTGTCTGATATTGTTTCTATAAATAATCTCCCAGAGCCTTTTAAAGCCTAAGTTCTAATCTTTTCTTTTATCCTTTTTCATTCTTTCTTTCTACGAGAATGTCCTATCAGTTCTGTAAATCCCAGCTTTTAATTACAGGATGCTTTTATGAAATGGTATAAAGCATTTGGAGTTTAGCAAATCCTCTCACAACTACATAGAACTTCAACAAATTTCTTGACTCTTAATGCGTTTCTTCCCTTGAACCAAACAAAAGACGGCAGCAAAATATAACTAATGACTTCAGAGCAGCCCAATCAGGTGACATACAGCTGGTGTCTGGTGTGCACTGGTGGCATGAGGATTGAAGGAGGCTAGAGGTATGCTAGGACAATAAGACCTTGAATGGACCCCTCACAGCAAGGCCCCCTTACAGCTGAAAATCCTATTTCCATGCAAGGCAAAGAGGAGGTTCAGGCATATGAGGATTTTATGTCAATAGGTGAATGGGGGAAAGCCATGTTTCCTACACAGACCCACGGAAGGGTTCAGGCTGAAGTATTCTCCTTCATAGCCGGGATTTTCCTTCTGGGCTTTGTGCAGTGCTGGGAGGGGACATTGGAAACCCCAGGGCCCCACCAGCTGAGCATAGTCCAATATCAGGCCTGCCTGGTTGCTCTCCCCAGCTTCCTGAGTTTGCTGACTGCCAGGGTGCTCTGTCCTGTGAACAGAGAACTCGGCCAGGCCCCTAGTCCTAGAGCAAAGAGCAGCATTGTGGCTAACAAACAAAAGCTGATCTCCGACAGGGAAAAGGAAAAGTCAGAACAATCCCTTTAAAAGGCAGCAGTGAGAATCCTTGACCGTACCTAGTATAGGAGTTAGTCTAGGTGATTCCTCCTCCTGGATCCCTTAGGTACCCTTATCTCCCTGGTTCTGGAAAAAGTGATTTCTTGTTTTGGCTCCTCCTGCCTCAAACCATAGGCCAAACTGTTGGCATCTAAACCCTCCAGGCCACAGAGAAACTAGGTTATTCCTACTGCTTCCCATGGGGGAGACTGAACTGGGCCCTGGCTGCTGTTTGCTGCTCCCAGGCCTGCTACTCATCAGCAGACCCCAAACAGGGAGGGCAGCATACTCTGGGGAGTCATGTGACTGTCCACAGCATCCCACCAGTGGGGCCACTTTGAAGGCCTCTGACTTTCAGGTGCACTTTTACCTATAACTGATATTCCTGGGATCTTGCCTTTAGACAAATAATCCATTTCACAGTCTGCCTTTGCCACTAGAAGAAAGAGACGCCATATCAGTTTTCCATTTAGAACTTAACTATGATGTTTCAGGGGTATAAAAACTCAGGGTCTGAATAACCAAAGCAATCCTGAGAAAGAACAAAGCTGGGGATATTATGCTCCCTGACTTCAAGCTCTACTACAAAGCTTCAGTAATCAAAACAGTGTGGTACTGGCACAAAAACAGACCTAAAGATCAATGGAACAGAATAGAGAGCCCAGAAATAAACCCATGAGTATATGGTCAGTTAATATATGATAAGGGAGACATAAATATGTAACTGGGGAAAAGACAGCCTCCTCAACAACTGGTGTTGTGAAAACTGGACAGCTACATGCAAGAGAACAAAACTGGATTACTATCTAACTCCAAACACAAAAGTAAACCAAAAATGGATCAAAGACCTGAATGTAAGACACGAAACCATAAAACTTTTGGAAAAAAACATAAGCAAAAATCTCTTGAACATAAACATGAGCAGTTTTTTTCTGGACACATCTCCTGAGGCAAGGAAAATAAAATTAAAAAATGAACAAGCGTGACTACACCAAACTAAAAAGCTTCTGTACAGCAAAGGACACCATCAGCAGAACCAAAAGGCAACCTAAAGTATGGGGTAATATATTTGTAAATGATTTATCCGATTAGGGGTTAATATCCAAGAGATATAAAGAACTCATATGACTCAACACCAAAAAAAAATAAATAACCTGATTAAAAAATGGGTGGAGGACCTGAACTGACATTTTTCCAAAGAAGAAATACAGATGCCCAACAGACATGTGAAAAGATGCTCCACATCTCTAATCATCAGGGAAATGCAAATCAAAACCACAATGAGATATCACCTTGCACCAGCCAGAATGGCCACTCTCCAAAAGACAAAAAATAAGTGTTGGCGAGGATGTGGAGAAAAGTGAACCCTCCTTCACTGTTGGTGGGAATGTGGGAATGTCAATTGGTGCAGCCACTTGGCAAGCAGTGTGGAAGCTCCTCAAAAAACTAAAAATAGAAATACCATATGACCCAGTAATTCCATTTCTAGGAATTTACCCAGAGAAAACCAAATCCCTGATTCAAAAAGATATATGCACCTTTATGTTTACTGCCACATTATTTACAGTAGCCAAGATACAGAAGCAACCTAAGTGCCCATCAGTAGATGTGGTACATATACACAATGGAATATTATTTAGCCATAAAAAGGAAAGAAATCCTGCCATTTTTGGTGACATGGAGGGTATTATGCTAAGTGAAATAAGCCAGATGGAGAAAGACAAATACCATATAATTTCACTTATTTGTAGAATCTAAAAACAAAATGAACAAAATAGCAGTAGACTCAGAGACATTGAAAAGTGACTGATGGTTACCATGGAAGAGAAGTTGGGGTGGGTGGGTGGGAGGAGCAAGAGGAATAAAAGGTCACAAAAATTCTCAAGCATAATATAAGTCGGTTTCATGGATGGTAGCACAGCATGAGGAATATAGCCAGTGATTCTGTAACATCTTCCTGTGATGACAGATAGTGACTGCACCAGTTGGGGTGAGGATTTAATAATGTGGGTAACTGTTGAACCACTGTGTTGTATACTTGAAACCAATATAAGATTGTATATCAACTATACTTCAATTAAGAAAAAAACCTTGGGGTTACCAAGCAAAGGAAAGTTAGAGACATTATGCAGGCACTGTATAAGTAAATGCTTCTGATGACTGCATAACAATTCCTTCCTTAAGTCAGGTGGTTTCCAGTCTTTTGCTTTTAACAGAAACAAAGGAGGAATTTTTACCTGATGTGTCATTAAAAATAATTTTGGATAATAAATACGGGGTAAATAGAAGTTTTCACTCAGAATTTCCAGAATTTCTCACCTGGATGTAGTCCATTTACATATCACAATGGACGTTTACCCCGGCAGAACCTCTGGTTGATCCAGGGCAAATGGTGGAGGGAAAACGGCCATTCTCCTCCCTTTCATTCCTGGTACCTAATCAGTCTGATGCCAGCCAGTCACCAGGGACACACCCAGGGAGTTCCTTCCAGAAGAGGTGGGCACTGTGACCGCACAAGGGACAGTAGGAGCTGGGACCAGCTAGCAAACTAGAGCAAGCTGTGAGAAATAAACCCCTGTAACCCAACCTCTCCTTCCCCTTGTCTTACTTTGATTTCACCGGATTCATAGGGAATTTGTCCTGGATGGGGACTCCTGGAGCTACGATAGATCATCTTGTGATTTTTTTTTTTTCAAACAGCTCAGGGGAATGAACACAACTGGGGACTACACTATAGAAGAACTTCTAATCTGTCTACTTATTTAGGGCTTTGCTTAAACGCTTAAAGAGAAATTTACTATACCCCAGGGACAGATTTATGCACTGATATGCATTTACTCCTTCAATACTCACAAAAGCCCTGTAAAGTAAGTTTTATTTTTATTCTAGTTTACAGACGAAAAAGAAGGCTCTGAGAAGTGAGCTTCTTCTCCAAGGACACAGAGGAGTTAACAACAGAGCTGGGACTTGATCTAAGGTAGACTGACCCCAAAGTCTGTGCGGATAATGGCAGCACTATGCTAGTATTGTTTCTCAGCTTATAGCAATAAAAGTAATAATGGCAATAGAATTGATGCTGAACTCTAACTTACTTTAGCAATAAATATATCCATCCATCACTGATACAAGAATGAGTTGAAATTTTTTAAATACTTATTCATACTGAGATAAATTTCCAATAAAACTACTTTACTTTTATTTAACTCCCAAACTTTATAATATGTTTGTTATTTTTTATTAACTTGATATTGCTAATATTTATGAATACAAACAATCTAGAAGATGTTTTATCATTTAAATACATGGTCACATGGGAATTCAAAAATTAAATTTCTATTTCTCACTTTTTGTTGCAAAGTATAATGGAATGATAAAGTAAGATTTTTAAGTAGAAATAACATGTTAAAATAGATTTCTACAGGGTGGGGTGTTGAAAGAGAAAAAGGAATGATACAAAATTTCCAGTTTTTAAAGCTGGGCTTATGTGTTTTCCTCATTTTTGTATTATCTTTGCCATGTCTTTGAGACAATAAGTATTTTTTCTGGACATAACATATCCATGTATTTTCTTAAGTGGATATTGTTGAGTATCATATTGCCATGGTATTTAGATTCCTTAGGATTTTTTAAAACCAGTTTATTATGATATGATTGACTAACAATAAGCTATAGCTACAATTGGCCCTTGAACAATGCAGGGGTGAGGGCATCAGCCCCCACACAGTTGAGAATCTGCATATAACTTTGGCTCCCCAAAAACTTAACTATTAATAACATGTTGTTTACCAGAAGCCTTACTGATAATGTAAAAAACCAATTAACACATTTTTGTATATGTATTCTACACTGAATTCTAAAAATAAAGTAAGTTAGAGGAAAGAAAATATTATTAAGAAAATCATAAGGAAGAGAAAATGCATTTACAGTACGGTACTGTACTTACTGAAAAAAATCCATGTATAAAAATGGACTTGCGCAGTTCAAGCTCATGTTGTTCAAGGGTCAACTGTAGTCAGTGCGTGCAACTGAATGGGTTTGGAGAGAAGTGTACACCTGTGAGACCATCCCAAGCTATGCCATAAACAGATCCATCACCTCTAAAAGTTTTCCTTTGGGTATTTTTTAAAGAGCAAAGAGGTTTATTTTAATGTCAGTATTCACAATTGCTGGAAATTACACCTTTGGCAACTATTTAGACTTAAAATTTATTTTTTGGATGTCAATCTAAAAATGTGCAAGGGTTTACATAGTTTTTCAAAATATTTTAGATATGTGAACAAAAACATTCAAAGACCACTGCTCTGGTTTATAAGCATCTTGCCTCTCTTCCTGGTGTATTTTAGTTCTCTTCCTCCAAACACATCTTCATTTAATTTATTAACCTAGTCAATATTTAGAGCACCGACTATATTCTGTGTGCTCAGCATATCAGTGAACAAGACAGAAACATTACTGACTTTATAAAATAGTGTGGTGCTAATTCCTTCTGTATGATTTTTTTCCTACTCCTCCTCCTCTTTGGCTGTTGGGTCTCTTTCTTTACATATATTATTTTTAGTTGGGGCATGGTTCCCCTGAGTATAAAAACCATTAAAATTTAGTCAAATTGTGAAATATTTCAAACACAGAGATGTGCAAAGAACAATAAAATGGACACTTGTGTTCTTACAACAGGAGTTGAACAAATCTTAACATTTTGTCCAACCTGTTTTTAAATTAGTGAAACAAACTAAGAAAATATTACATACACTATTGAAGCCATCTAAGTATCTATTGCATATTCTTTCCTCCCTCCTCAGAGATAAACTGTGTCCTAAATTGCACTTAAAAATTTTAAGAAACACTTACACTATGTATACGCAACATCAAAGAATATAATTTTGTGTGTTTTCAAACTGGATAAAACCAATATTTTTTTGTACATATTCTGAAACTTGCTTTTTGTCCTTAACACTTTTTTTTAGATATATTCAGTTTATACAAGTGATTCTTGTCAAGCCCATTCATTTTTCTTTGCTGTAGTATTTCACTGTATGACTAAGGCACATGCACTTAAACATTCTTCTTTGAAGGACACTTAGGTTGCGTGTTGCTTCTCACATCACAATGTGGCCGTGAACATTCTTGTATGCACTGTGCACCCTCTTCACATGTTTCTGAGAGTTTCTCTGAGGTATACCTTTAGAAGTCAAATGGCTGGGTTGCAGAGTTTGTAGTTTCCGTTTGATTAGGTATTGCTAACTTCCTTTTTAAAACTGTTACGCAAACTTACACTGCAGGAGGATCCAGGCATTCCTTGCATTCTTTTGGCAGATACCCTTGAACTTGTAAAATGGATACCTGGGCTAGAGTTTCTCTTCTCCTGGCATAAGGACATTGGCAAGTTTTAATAGTTTTAATACCACTAAACTCCCCCACCTCCTGGGCTTTTTCCTAAAGCTTTAGTTTTACCTTATTTTAGAAGCACAAAAATTAATTAGTTTTAAAATAAATAACCAATATTTGATTCAATTGGCAATCATCAATTTTTCATTTGGTTCCCCTGGGTCCACGTTTCTTTTTATTGAATTACATCCTCTAGTCATACTTTTGGTGGGCATCTGTGTGTGATATATCACATTAGTCTATTTTTATCACTGAAACCTTGACTTATACCTATTAGCAGCAAACATATGAGTAGCCTAGCTTATGCAATGAATAAAAAACCATACATAATGGGAAGGTCTAGTTTTTGTGTGTGCATTTTAGGGACTTGAGTTTTATGAACAATAAGGCAGAGAAAATTGGAACATGAAGTTTTTCAAAGAAGTGAACAAATCAATAGTTTCCTTTCAGATGTGTCAACTTTAGGAAGCTCTGACATCTTTTAAACAGTGAAACAAACTAAGTGAAAAAAACTCTTTTAGCCTTGAAAGAGTCAGGATCCTTGAATTCCTGCCCCACTCTGTTGTACCTCCCCTCCCACAACATTTTGTCCAACCTGTTTTTATATTAAACTGTGAAGCAAACTAAGTTTTGAAGCCACCTAAGTACCCATTTTACATTCTCTTCTCCCTCCTCAGATGCAAACTGTATCCTAAACTGTACTTACAATTTTTAAGTAACATAAACCCTGATTTTTAACTGGGCATATTGCCGCCCGATTAAAAGACTACTTCCACCAGGCCATGAAAATAGTAAAGAGGCCATGGGGCCAAGTTTTGGCCAAAGAGTTCCATGAGACTTCTGGGCAGTCCCTTTAAAAGGAGGTATGTTCTTCGTCCCTATATCCATGCTACTGCCTGGGGCAAGGATATGATGGTTGGTGTTCAGGAAGCCACCTCAGAGCAGGTGGGAAGGCATGGCAGAGAGCTGGGAGGGGCTCGGGGCCCTGATGATTTAGTAGAGCACTGAAAACACCTCTGGTCTCTTTGCTTTCTGACTCCTTTCATTTGAGACGGACATATGCTCCTGTCCTATTAACTGTTTAACTGTTAGTTTTGCCTTTTCTGTTCTACGTAACCAATTCATAGTGTCTGCAGGTTATTCCATTCCTAAAATAAATTATGCATCGTGACACATTCATTTTGGTGATAAGGTTCAGCCCTTAGTATTTTCATGGCAAAGTAGAAGGGCAGAGAAATTTGTCATGATTCATTCCACTCCAGTTCCAAACTCTTGAAAAACAGCTGGGTTTCCTTTAAGTTAGCTTGACCATGCAATGATTTCTAATGAAGTTAGCTAACACGTTTGAAAATTGTGCTTTTCGTGACAAAACTATCTGGACTTCTATGGTAAAATAAATCTTTTATTTTCAAATGTCAAACTCTCCATGAAAGAAGAAAAGAAAGACTTTTAAAGCCAGTCCCCACTAATTGCTGTGAAACTCACTACAAGGGTTGTTCTCCATTTATTGGAAATATTGACACCCACTATCTGGCTCAGAATTTTCGCTGCATTCCAGGCTAAATCTTCATCATCCAAAAGGTAAGACAGGTACTTGTCAGCACTGTTTTGATTTAAAATGAAAGAAATTTCATTCTTGCTAACTTCATAAAAGCATCAGTTACTTGTTCACGCCACTAAATATTCCATGGGACACAGATTTGCTGGTTCCGGCATGGCTGGGTTGAGCAGTCATCAGAAATCTGTTTCGTTTCTTTCTAAGGCCTGGTTCTCTTCTGTGATGGTAGGGTTTCTTTGCACAGGGGACAGTAGTTCCCATAAACTTTTATGTTAGCGTTACTACCCCAAATAGGCTGTCTGATTTGTCTAGTTTAAGACAGGTGCTCATCCCTGAACCAGTCCCACAGCTGGGTGACAGACGGTTCTGACTAGCAAAGCTGTGTCCACACGCTGCCCTGGTAGCCGGGAGTGCTGCATGAGCAGAGCATGCGAGGAGAACGGGGAAAAAAAGAGGATTTTTATCACCCGAAAAGATCATACTTAGCAAGAAAACAGCAAACATTTACTCCAGGACAATTCAAGAACTTTAAAAATAAGGACAAATCATGTGTTACTTTCAACATTTTTGGATGCTTTCTAAGTCACGTCCTTTTCATCTTACTGTATTTTACAGCCAATTTTACTTTACCACTAATTAACCTGTAGTGCAGCTAATTCTTATTGTTTATACAGGTTTCTCACTCCTTTGACTTCTTTTCTAAACTTCTGACTTTTCAACCTAGAAATGCATGATTGAGAAGACCAAGGCTGTATAAAAATGGGTACTTAAAATTTCTGCTTTACACAGATGGAATGGTTGAGTTTAAAAGTTTTGGGGGAGAATGAGGTCGAGGTCAAATAGCCCCGATTTAGGAAGTGCTTTGAAAGATACAGGATGCTAGCTGCAAGGGAAAGGGGCAGCACTGACAACTACCACCAAGAAGGATGGCGGCATCGGTCTATCACAGGTTTTTATATCTCAGGAGTTTCAGCTCCAGTTATGCAGTACCTTAATGTGAGCCAGGCAGAGAGAGGAGGCCAGGACATGGTAGAACCAAGGTGGGCCAAGAAGGACTATCGGCCAGTCATCCAAACGGCAAATGGTGCCCTGAGTCTTGACCAAAATAGCCTCAATAGCCAAGTGCTCCTGAGGTGGCAAGCGGCATAAGGCAGTCAACAGTAGGAAGTCAAGGGTGGCCATGTCAGAGTTCCGAGCATGGACCGGGGCTCCACTCAGCCATGGTGGTCTCTGACAGATCTGTGCTCTTCCCTCAAATGTAGGTGCTGGCAAAGCTAGGTGAGCTCTTCAAACCTCAGATAACTGTTTTAACATTTAAAGAAAACTTTGCACCCAGCAGGAAGCTCGGGTATAAATCAGGAAACAAAGGCAGTAACAGCACAATCATAAAGACTGGGCGTGATGGCTTTGATCCGGGGCTTGCGGTTGCCAGATGCATCCCAGATCACCACGACTGGAGGGTGTGGAATGGTTTACACCTTGCTGACTTGGCTCACAGTGGCTGAGAAACTTGGGGCTGAGTTTTCCAGTCAGAGTTATCAGCTGAGAAATCCTTACAATGACGAGGAAAAAAGATAAATTTGTGGCAATTCTCAACTAGTTTATAGACTTATACTTACTTTTATATCTCAGAGCACCTAGTACCATGCTGGGTGGTATACTCAATACAGACTTACTGAATTAAAGGAGAATGGACCTAACCATGCTCATCATCCCAATGTGACAAGTAAATAAAAACTGGGGTGACAAGTTTGACCAAATGGAAAGAATGCTGGCTGGGCCATCTGGCTGTGTGAACTTGGTCTGCTTGCTGCAGTGTTCTAACCAAATGAGCCAACCAGCTTCCAGCCCACACCTCCAGGATCCGCCAAAACTCTCGTGAATATTAATCTGTCCTTCTAGCTCCCAGGAAGCAATGTGAGTTGCTAGGTCTACACTTCAGTGAACATTGGAGTTCTTGGAGAGAGAATAGTGAGAACTATTAGAAGCCTGGGCTTTTCACCCCTTGAGTAATGACATCTCCAGGCCCAGGATGATCTAGGAAGGGAATTTTGTCCTTTAAAAATTTTTATATTGGGGGGTCCTGATACATTACTTTGGGGCATTCTTACCTGTTGTGTCTTTCTGGCTCCAAATATAAGGAAAACCCTTTTGCCCCTTATTTTCTTATTTCCCTCTCAAACAACATGTAAACTTAAGTTACAGAGGAAATTCTTCAAGATATCTGATCATATGAGATTGCTAAATAGTTTTTGGAACCTCTTAAGAATCAGAAAAGGTAAGTGTTGCCAGATTATCTTGGCCATCATTGGACTGACAGGTGTCACATCCAGGTTGTCCTCATGCCCAAGTAGTTACTGGGAGCTGGGCCAGAGCTTAAAGCTGGTGGTCCAAGGGCACACACAGCCAGAGTGGGCAATGGCACGAGGGATGGTCAAAGCTGAACTACACTCCAGTCAAGGCAGACAGCTAGCCTGAGAGGTAATGGAAGTTAAACAAGGCAAGGTTCCCTGTAGGGGTAGAAATAGAATTTGAATCCTTTGTACCAGAGAACATTTAAGTGGGAGAAAAAGGGAAAAAATGCGATGAATAGCTCTGTGTGTTCATGTGGGTCTTTGATGTCAGGGAAATCTTGGTTGGAGGACATCATAAAGTTCTATGGTCACAGTCTGAGCCCTTCCTCATTGGTCACTACGTCCTTCCTTCCTGAAGCTCTATTTGAGAAAGAGACTCTGCTCCTGTTGTGTGACACAGGCATAGTTTCTACAAAATATTTTTTTCAACATTCCCTCCATACACACCCAGGAGCTCTAAGTCTTAGTCTCATGGGAGGCTCAGGTCTTCTTATCTGAATTAGGTTTGGAGAGTGGGGACAGAGACCCCATCTTCTGGAAAGTGATGGTTCTGGGGAGGAGGCCTTCTCTGCCCTCCTGACCATTCTTCCCCCATGGCAGGGGAGGGGCAGCTCTCTGCTGGTGCTGGTGGGGCCTGCAGCTGTGAGCCTGGGCAAGGGTTCAGGGGGAGTGCTGCCATTTTGCCCGTGCCGGTGGTCCAGTAGGCCTTGGCATTTGAATGCAAGGTCCCTGGGCTTCTGCATCACGCAGAAGCACATGGAGGAAGGCAGTGGCTGGGCAGACATTCTCTCCTCACCCACATGAGTCCCCAGAGGGTTTCCCTCTGTGGGTTATGAAAGCCCATTCTCTAATGCATGACTTGGAGAATTGAGCTCGCTGGCAAGAGGCTTTTTAAGTAACATTTTGAAAAATTTCTCAGCGATTCATTACATGAGAAAACAGGTCCTTTTTGTTCTAATAGTTAGCCTTAGGAATGCAGCTCCTCTCTGCCAAATTCATTAACAAAACCTATGTGTGGGGGCTGAGAGTCTCTGGCCAGTTTCTTAAATGTACTAAAACTTGCTGATCATTGAAATGTAAATTTTTACCTTTGGCTGGAAATGATTCAGGGGTCTTGGCTTGTAGGAAATAGCAATGTCACTTTCAAAAGCCCAGGATAGCTCCAGACCAAGTGCCCATTGTGCAAAGAGGCTTCCTCTGTGGCAACCAAGAGACGGCCACATGCCATTTTTCCGACTGGCAGCAGAAGGGAGGGCTGGTAACAAGCATGGTCACAGCTTGAGGGGATAACCTTCCTCTTGTTGACAGCACAGTGACCCACAGCTCTGCAGAGCTCCACGGCAGGACTGGACTGTTCAGGCTCCTGGGCATGCTCATCAGCATCACTGTGAGAGCAGTTCCAGCTTGCCACCCAGGCTGGCCTGTGCAGAGTAGGGGGCAGGCTTCTCCACACAGAGGAAGAGGGGCCGTGGCCAATGGACCCCAGAGCAAGGAAGCTGGTGAGATGGGAGAGGCAGAATGAACCAGCTCAAGAAATGGTACTGCTTCATACAAAGCTGGATATACTTATTTCTAAATATATGCATTTTATTTATATGATGTGTAATATAAGATTCTACTCATACAGTGTTATTTATGTATGCTTAAAATACTTAAAATGTTTAAAATAAAATATGTAAACATTTAAAAATACATATACCTTAAACATTTTTTGGTGTGGTAACATACATATGACATAAAATTGACCACCTTAGCCATTTTTAAATACACAGTTTAATGGTACTAAGGACACCCATATGGTTGCGTAACCATCACCACTATCCATCTCCAGAACTCATTTATCTTGCAAAACTGAAACTCTATATACATTAAACAATGACTCTCCATTTTCTCTACCCCCAGACCTGGTAACTACCATTTTACTTTCTGTCTCTATGACTTTGACTACTGTAACTACTTCATATAAGTGAAATCACACAGTATTTGTCTTTTTGTGACTGGCTTATTTCACTTGGTGTAAGGTCCTCAAAGTTCAGCCGTGTTGTAGCATGTCAGAACGTCCTTCCTTTTAAAGGCTGAAGAATATTCCATTCTATGTATATTCTATGCTTTTTGCCTATCCATTTATCTGTTAATTGACAATGGATAGCTTATGCTGCTATGAACATGGGTGTATGTCTTAGTCAGCTTGAGCTGCCTTAACAAAATACCATAGACTGGGTGGCTTAAACAGAAGACATTTATTTTCTTACAATCCTGGATGTTGTAAGTCTGAGATCAGGGTACCAGCCTGGTGGCTTTCTAGTGAGAGTCCTCTTCCTGGCTTACAAATGGCCACTTCTCATTGTGTCCTCACATGGCAGGGAAACAGAGAGAGAGGGCAGGGAGAAAGGAGAGCAAACTTTCTGATGTTTAAGGGCACTAATTTTATAAAGGCACTGATCCCATCATGAGGGCCCCCTTCATGACCTCATCTAAGCTTAATTACTTCCCAAAGCCCATCCCCAATACCATCATACCATCATATTGGGGGGAAGGACTTCAATATATGAATTTTGAGGGGACATAATTCAGTCCATAGCAGTATACAAATATCTCTTTGAGATCCTGCTTTCACTTCTTTTAGTTATATACCCAGAAATGGAATTGCTGGCTCATATGGTAATTCTATTTTTAATTTTTTGCGGTACTGCCATACTATTTTCTAGAGCAACCATACCATTTTATGTACATTCCCACCAGTAGTACACAAGAGTTCCAATTTCTCAGCATCCTTGCCAACACTTGTGCTTTTCTGGGTTTTTCTTTTTCATAGTTTCTATCCTAGTAAGTGTGAGGAGAGAGGTATTTCATTGCAGTTTTGATTTGCATTTCCTTAATGATCCTTAGGGATGTTGAGCAACTTTTAATTAATATACACTTTATATATTTTAAAAGTACATGTTAATATAAATGCTTAGAAAAAACTAAAAGAAATCAGACTACAAAGTTACTGATTCTGCTGGCAAGATTAAGGGTAAATTTCTGGTTACTTCCTTATATTTTTCTGTATGTTCTAAGTTTCTTTTAATAAGAAGCGATTTTTCTTATTATAGTTGTTATTATCCTCCTCCTCATCGTCTAACATTTATTGTTAGATCATTTTGCTCCTAGCACTGTACGAAGCACTTTACAAGTATCCAAATAAACTTTTTAATCACCATAGGTAATGGCATCGCAATTATTTGTCTATACGTCATTTTGTAAAAAAAAAAAAAAAAAAGACAAGTTCTGTTCAAAAATCTCAGGCCTCTCAAAGTGACTCAACAGCAAATTCAATAGAAATCCCTTTTTGGTTACTTCCATAACACATTCATTCCAGGTTAAAAAGGGTTGCTCAGTAAATAAGACAAAATTCTTTGGGTTACTGTTCTCAGTAGCGCTCAGCAGAGGGAAATAATTATACATTCTATTTGCCCAACGTAGCAAATGATTAGGCAGTACCTACTAGGCACCAGGCACTTGACACTGGGCTACAGGCAGGAATGCTAAGAGAAAAGACAGTCCCCACCCTCCGGGTTTGGTGGAGCTGGACATGCTAGCAAGCCACTGGAGCAGCCTGCAAGTGCTCTGCAGGGAAGCCATGCAGTGGCTCAAAGAAAGGAAGACTCTGCCTCAGGGGTTTCTATTCCTGGGGGCACATCAGAATTTTCTGGAGTGCTTTGTAAAATTAAAGACTCTGAAACTCCATCCTAGACTTACTGAATCAGAATGTCTGGCACAAAGCCCTGGGAATCTGTACTTTAAAACAGTTGCCCAAGTGATTCTGATTTGCAGCCAGGATCAGGAATCTTGAGTAGAATTGTCTCCTTGACTTGCATCGTGCCTTGAAATTGCTATTGTTGACTGACAGTAATCTCTTTTCAGATAAAAAAGGGAGTTTTATAGAATGACGGACACTTAAGGTGGGTGTGGAAGGATATTTATGAAAGTTGGGTTTTATTCTCTATTCCAGCAGTCCTCTGGGAAACACATCTTACAGATTTTTTAAAGAAGACACACCTCCTTGGTACAGCCATTATGGAAAACAGTATGGAGGTCTCTTAAAAAAACAAAAAATAAAAAAATAGAACTACAGTCCAATCCAGGCATCTCACTTCTGGATATATAGTTGGAGGAAATGAAATCAGTTATGCCTAAGAGCTAACTGCACCCCATGTTCACTGTAGCATTATTTACAATAACCAAAACCCACAAACAACCTAAATGTCCTTCGATGGATGAATGGGTAAAGAAGATGTGGTATATATGTATCATAAATGTATATAAAATTTTATTCAGACATAAAAATGAAGGACATCTTGCCATTTGCAACAAGGATGGAACTTGAGGACATTATGTTAAGTGAAGTTAGCCAGCCAAAGACAAATTCTATATGGTATCACTTATCTGTGAAACCTAAAAAAACAAAAAACAAAGAAAGCCGATCTCATAGAAAGAGAAACAAATGTTGTACATCAGGGGCTGAAGTAGGGCGAGAAATAGGGAGATAAGGTCAACAGATATAAACTTTCAGTTATATGAAGCGTAAATTCTGAGGATCTAGCATGTAGCACAGTGACTATAGTTAATAATGCTACATTATATATTTGAAAGTTGCTGAGAGTAGATCTTAAGCATTCTCAGCACACACAAAAAGAGCTGACTATATGAAGTGATGGATATGTTAATTATCTTGATCTTGGTAATCATTCTACAATGTATATGTATGTCAAATCATCACACTGTACACTTGAAATATGTACAGTTATATCTGTCAATTATTTTTCAATGCAGAGGGAAAAAATAAAATAACATCCTCCTAAGGTTTCTCATCACTCTTAAAATAAAATCCAAACTCCCTAAACAAAGAAGACATAGGTCACCAGTAATTGTTTCCTCAAACTGAAACTCTTGAAAATCTTAGTGATGATCTTATACAGTATTTGTGTAAATGCTTTTACCACCCAACATCCAATTCAGTACCTGTTTATCAAACAACTCAATAAATATCTTTTTCAGTACCTAGTATGGAAAAAGTACCCTGCCAATCAGTGAGCAAATGAGAAATGCCCCTTGATCTGAAGAAGAACAAAAATGCTTCATAGATAAATAATCTAAGAAGAGAGAAAAGAGGAGTAAGTAATAAATGCATATAGACTGAGAAGAATTTGATCAGAATTCACACAAGTTTAATGTACATGAACTCCAAGGCTGCATTTATCTCTTCCCACAATACTGAATTGTTGGTTGTGAATTGAGAAGGAAATGGCTAGTTTCCTACCCAATATTCTCCCTTCTTCTCTTTTCCCTGTTATTGGAGACAAAATAGTGCCTAGCAGAGAAAAATCCTTATGTTTTCCAGCCTCCTTTACATTTAGGTGTAGCTGATATGATGCCAGCAGAAGTCATTGGTTGAGGCCTCTAATAATGTTCTTTTTTCCCTTCTGTTCCTCTGCTCCCTGAAGTTCAGATGTGATGGCTGGAGCTGCAGCAGTCAACAAAGTCACAGAGACCTCACCTCTGACATCTCTGTGCCATTGAACTAAGGATAGTTTTTACCTCTAGACTTCTCAGTATGTGAAAGAAATAATTCCCGTGTGTATGAGCCATTTTAGTCAGGTCTCAGTTCCTAGCAGCCACACCACCATCTAATTGAAAATGTGCAACATCTATCTTTCAGAGCCTAGATTATACATAAAGAAACCAGCAACATGCTTCAACACACCTGCATGTGTGGATTGCAAACTGGACTCCTAAACACCATCGAAGAACTAACAAACATTCGACAGAGGGATCTTCAGTGTCACTTTTCTCACAAAGACCGTCTGGGTGACCAACTAGTTGTCTTGGTAAAGGCCATTCAGGTAAATGGTGGAGTTTGAGACTACACCCACAAGTTTAGGCCGTCCTGTGCCCTGTACTTCTATTGCTATGTGTTGTTGAACCCACAAGGCTCTTGGCCTCTCCAATTGGTCAGGAATTAGAAAGGCAAGCTTGACATTTATAAATTCTGTTTAATCATTGGTCATGTCAAAAGAGATTGCATTGTTCCCATATTTGTGAGATTTGGGGAAAGATTCTGCCATTGTGGAAGACTAGTTAGAAGGACGGGCTCCTCTTTCACTCTTATGAAATCCTACCCTGAAGCTTGTGATTCCATTTCCTTTGCTTTGATAAATTACAAGTGGTTTTAAACAGAGTCATAAATTTCTCCATGCCTTTTCAAAACCAACCCCCTGCCTTTGATTCTCTCACCTCCCATGGCAGTGAAAGCTGGCTGGAGACATACACACACCACTTTGTGCACATTTAGGCTGGGCACTTGAAATTTACAGGCCATGCTTTACAGAGTGACCTCGGCTTTTTAATAGTCTGAGATGGAACCAGAGACACTGCAGGTGGGGGTACAACAGGCCTGGCACGTCTCCAGCAGGACAGACCTGCTGTGAAAACACCTTAATGCCATATGCTCGAAGTGAACAATTTATTGCTTACTCTAATAAACTCCTCGAGGTGATTAAGTTGACTACCAGCTTTGGAGTCATGGTCTAAAATTAGTTTCCTTTTTGAAATCCTGATTTTTAACATATACACTTTGCCTTGATTAACTATGTCTGAGGTAGAGGGACTGAATAATTTTAACTGCAAAGCCACAAATTCGAGTGAGAAATGATTAGTAAGCTCTTTCTCATCACTTAGGCCTTGTATGTTCCTTTAATGGGTTGTGTGCAGGAGAACCTGGGCAGATCTGTGGGACCCCATCTAGCCCCACTTCTCTAGAATCAGATAATCAGGTGAGATACAGCAAAGTGAGTGTGGGGCACCTCTATCTGAGTGGGTGGGATGCTTGTGGCCTGGAGATGGGTGCAGCAATGCCCTCTTTGGCACCCTGTACTCTTCCAGGTGGCTTAGAGCATGCAGGGCGGGGCTTCTTATTTCCAAATCATGGCCAATTCCAGTCTGTTCTCTGAGTGGGCGTGACTTTAAGCAAAAGAAAACAACTTTGAAGTTTTGCCTGAAGTCAAACATCGCCAGCTCTCCCTGCAGGCCAAAAAGCACTTGTTATCTGTGCTTCCCAGTCTTGGTCTGCCTTAACCAAATTCTCCTTTCCTCTCCTCCATCAGTACTCCTGTTCTCTTCCACAGTACAGCAAATATCCAGAAACGTTAGAGAGATAATGGTCTTATTGAACTGCTTGTACATGATTATGGACTCCTCACCACCCCACCGTCATCCCTTAAATCTTTTGCAATTATAGGAATTTGAGTTTTAGACCATCTCTTCTTTCAACTAGCTGTGTCATGTCACATAAATCACTTTGAGGAGCTTTCCTCAGTTCACCTATATTTTCACTCATTCATTCAAGTATTTATTAAAGCACCAGTACAACAAAGAATTTAAAGGGTGTAGATTGCTTGGGTCCCAATCCCATCTCTGAAAATAACAAGCCATATAAACTTGCTCGACCTCTCTATGCCAGTTTTGGCATCTTTAAAATGGACAGGAGAGTAACACCTATCTCAAAGAGTTGTCTATTTAACAAATACTTTTAGAGAGTTTAAATCCCATTCTAAGCCTTTTTATAAATATGGTGTACATTCACACATATATATGTATTATATACATAATATGTATGTGTGTGTATAATATGCTTGTACATATATGTAAATATGTATGCATATATAAAATAACTAGTTAATCTTCCTATTATGAATAGCTATGAGGTAGGTACTATTATTAGCCCCATATTATGGATGTGGAAACTGAGGCACAAAATGTTAAAATAACTTCCCCAAACTCATACAGCTAGAAAGTGCTGTAAAAGTTAACTGAGTTAATATGTAAAGCGCTTGGAACAGAGCTGGCACATAGTAAGCACAATACAAGTATTAATTATGGTTATGATAATGATTATTATTATAACATTCCAGGGACCATACTAGCACTAGAGAGAGGATGATTAATAAGACACAGCCCCTGTCCTTTGAGAACTCACTATATGGTGGGGAAGGTAGGCTTGCAGTTGGTAACTATGCTCGAAGGTAAGCGTAGGAGGTATGAATCAGGGACTGTGGGAGCGTGCAGAAGCAGCCCTTGGCTCAGCCTGGAGCTGTTACAGAGCAGCACTTCCAAAAAAAATAGTGCAAGTCAGGTAAGTGCTTTTAGAGTTTCTTGAAGCTACATTTAAAAAGTAGAAAAAGAAAAAATGGAGAAATTAATTTCATAATATATCAAAATATTATCATTTCAATGCGTAATTGGTATTTTAAAAATCACTCCTATAAGAGTATTTTACATTTATTTTTTGCACTGCCTTCAAAATCTGGTGTGTATTTCATTCTTAGAATACATTGCGAGTCATACTAATCACATTTCTAATGTCCCCTCTATTGGTTAGGAAATATGGAAGTCTTCCTGGAGGAAATGATATTTGAGTTGAATGAGGACGTTGGGCCCTGTTTCTAATTACTCCTGAGGAGGATAAGATTGTGATTCACTGGCGACTTTGATCCCAGGCTCTACTTCTCCAGGACAATCCTCTGTATGGTGGGCAGAATAAGGGCCCCCAAAGACATCTGTGTCCTAATCCCCAGAACCTGTGAATACGTTATTTTCCACAGCAAGGAGGAATTAAGGTTGCAGGTGGAATTAAGACTGCTGATCAGATGATCTTGAAATGGGGAGATTATCCACATGGGTTTAACTTAATTATGAGAGTCTTTATAAGTGAAAAAGGAATGCAGAAAGGGCAGTGTCAGAGGGATGCAGCATGAGAAAGACTCTGTTGGCCACTGCTGGCTTTGGAGACGGAGGAAGGGGACAGGAGCCAGGAAAAGCAGGTAGCCTCTAGAAAATGGAAAAAGCAAGGAAACAGATTCTATTCTAGAGCCTCTCAAAGAAACACAATTGTGTTGACCCCTTAGTCCAGTGAGACCTGTTGCATACTGCTCACCTTCAGAGCTGTAATATAATAAGTTTGTGTTGCTTTAAGCGACTGCATACGCAGTGATTCATAGTAGCCTAGGAAACACCCCATTCCCCCTTCTGGGCACTGGGAAACCCAACCTGATCCCCACTCCTTGAATGGGCCCCTCCTGGTGGGGGGGGCAGGCCCCTGAGAACTGGAGCTGCACCGTTCTCCCAGCTGCCGTCATCCCTCACTGCCCTCATGCCCTAGAGGTACTGGGTCCACACATCAGCAGTCCTGCGGTGCTCTTGCTGCCTAGAGAGACTGTTAAATGTAATGCTGTAGATGAAAGTTCATTGTCTTCACAAAAATTGTCCTGGCCTGGCACTGCTGTTCATAATGCTAGTAAGAAGTATTTTCTATAAATTTAAAACTGATCTAAAAAATAAAATCTATCATTAAAAAAATAAATACAGATACCAAAACAACAGAAGTAGAGGGAAAATGGCTCACAACCCAACCACTGCAAACATATAGAAGGCCGTATTAGAAGAATGAGGGTGCTTTTCAAAGCACAAAAGGAAGTCCAGATTCTATAATTAGGTAAGGAACTAAGAAAAGACCGCTCAAGCCGGTGAGTCCACAGAAAAGTGGGCATGGCTGCCGATTGATCTTGGGGTATGCAAGCCTCTGGTGTCCCAGACCTTTACGCTGGGCATAACGTATAAGCAAAGTCGGCTAGCATTGCTAGCAGGTAATTTAGATAAGGCTTCCTCTCCAGCACACCCAGCTTGCGCCACTGGGAACTGCCGGAGTGTGTGCTTCCCGGTCCCTCACGTCGAGAAGACGCATCCTGCCTCTCAGGGCGCAGATGGTGTCGTTTCTCCCGAGGCGCTTGTCAGGTGCCCAGGAGGACGGTGAATGCCCGGGGTCACAAGCGCTGGCCTGTGGGGCAGAGCACAGGCTGGATGGTCACCCCTCTCGGGGCCTGGAGCCTCTTGCCCGGACTCCAGGGAAAAGTGAGAGAGGGCCGGGACTCTGGTTCATGTGCACAGTTACTCGCCTTACTGGCTCCGCAGGAGGACGTGTGGAGAAGACACTGAGTGGAGGGGAGCGGGCCAAGCCTCTGGACCTCGGCTCCTAGTCCTAATGTGTTTCTGAGAGCTCTGAATGTCAGGCTCGCCTGGTATCAGTAGCCTTCACCTTCTGTGTCCAGCCAGCCAGGAAAAGCCAACTTTGTTTCTTTCCTGGTTTCCTGTTTTTAAAAACCAGTGCATTACAGGAGGGTTTAAGACGTAAGAGAGCAGTGGATGCAAGGCCCCTTGGGGAAAAGAGCGGCGGAAAAGGGCCCCCTGAGAACAGCAGGGTTCTCTGCACACCGCAGGACGGCTGTGCCAACAGACAGGGAGATTTATTACTCACCCGAGGTTACAGAGCAGACGCTTGCTATTCCATGGATTTGGCACTCTGGGATTTATGGACTTAATGTAGTTTATGCTTTGGTGGCCTCACTGGTTAGGAAAGTGCAAGATCCCATGTTAATAAAATTCAGAGCAGGAATAATAAGCCACATGCCACAGGGAATGTGTTTGCCAAGCTAGAATCCCACCCAACCCTCTGCTTGGGGGACTTGGTGGGGCTGCCCCCCGCAGCTGGGGCTCTAGGCATTTGTTAACCCTGCTCCCCATCCTCCCTCAGTCCTCAACAAGTGTCTCCCAGAAGAGACACTCAGAGACTGAAATGAGCTATAGATGAGCGACCTCACGCCTGACCTGGCGGGATCCGAGGGCTCCTTGGAAACGCAAAGGGGGAAACATGGCTCTGCTGTGGGCACTGCGTGGCCTTGCTGTCCTGCTGCCAGTGAACCAGCAGCAAAGAGGAGCAAACATTTGCTCAGATTATGGACACTGCCTCTTACAGATATGGGAAGGAATTTGGTAAATAATTGGTTATTTGAAATCAGTGTTTTCCTCTTGACCACATCCCAAATTACTTATTACCTGGCAAGAAAACAGTGCAGTTCATCTGGAAGCTTAAAGTGCCCAGAAATGGACTTCATTGAATATCATCCCTTTTGCACCTAATTAGAGAAGAAAGAGGAATATGTCTGTGAGTTGGAGGCTGAGAGCATCCCTAAGAAACTACCAGGTTTTATTACCCTTGTGGTTTTCAGAGCAGAGGCAGGCGGACCTGGGAGATGGGAGATAAGGACCTGTGGACTCATGGTTCCCAGGCTAGCCCAGCAACAGTAAGACTCCTTAAATATAATGCACAGTTAACCACTAAACAATGGGAAAACAAGAGGAGGAGGCTGCAGCTCTGCTATTTTTAAACTGCCAATGGAACATCTAAAGTTACATGGCTTCAACTACCATCCACTCCAAGTTAGTCATACTCTTCTGAACTGAAGTTTAAAATCTTCTGTTTTTCCGGGCCCTGATCAGAATATTTACAGATCGTTTCTTGGCTGTGTTACGCCCAAAGCCAAGTTGTGGTTCAGAATGGTTTCTGCTGGGAATGACTTTCTTGGTTAGAGTCCTTAAGACCTGCCTTTTGAATGTTGCTGTGCTTTTTTTTTGGGGGGGGGGGTAGGGGTGGGGGAGAGGGAGATAAAGGGAAAAAAAGAAATAGAGATTAACAAGCAAAAGAGTGAAAGACAGAAAAAATCAGAAAAGAAAGTTTATATGGAGATTTTTCTTTTTAAAGCAGAATAATGCTTCTGTGATTCTGTTTGACCAAATTAACATGATTAACATGCGCCTGCTCACCACTTACCTTTGGCCTCCTGTTAGCCCTTCTTTCCTTCCGGTCCCACTATCCACACAGTAAGAATACAATGTTTTGCCCAGGGCCAATGACTCCAGTTTCCTCCCCTGACATAGGACCCCAGAGAGCTCAAATGAAATGAGAGACAGTGCATTAAAATCCCCACCAGGCCCATTTTAAAGACCCAATACAGGGTCCAGACTTCATGAAAGCTTCATGAACCATAAAAGTGTGTTGAATCCCCAGGAGCTCCTGCACCACCCACACTGCACACCACTCATCTTGGCTGCCTGTGTAGCATTTGGCTAGCACTGAAAGACAATATGGACTGAATGAAAAATACATATATATAATGTAAAAGGGGCTTTCTGGGTAGTGTTTAAATGAAATTACTTTTATTTAATGGAGGTGTTAGATTAGGTTTTAGCCCCTGACTCTGTATGTTTTGAGGAAAGCATATTACATGCAGTCATTTAGAAGCTGTATCCTATTTCTCATGGTTGTGCATTTATTTCTTTAATTCTATCAGTCAACAGGAGAGTGTTAATTTGTTTTTCTCAGAAAAGAGTAAGATTCTTGAGGACAAACAAAGCAAATGTTTTCCAGATAATGTTACATGTTTTAGCAACACCTCTCAGAAGAAGAGAAGGATGTGCAGTGCCCACTCGTGCCAAATGATGTGGTTGGTGAGAGGCGGCCTGTCCCCCTGCAGCCTCCTGCTCCTATGCACACGGAGCTCTGGAAGGCTTCTTCTCAGGTGGTGACCAGAAGAAGCTGGAAACCATAGGAAGGAAGGACTGTCGCCACCTTCGGCATCTCTATCTAGTTCAGTCTTCAGGGTATTTTCCAAATGTTTTCGTAGTACAATGCTCCATCCTCTATAATCTCACATCAAACAAAAGTCTGCCTAAAACATAAGAAAAAGAAAAAGCAAATGGTGGTGAAAACAAAATCACTTTTTACACGTGTGCTTCTGCTTCTAAGCAATAACAAATGTGTCTGTGCACATGGGACTGCCAATATGGCATATCTCTTGAAGCTGAACCCACCTTTAAATGAGGTCCTTTTGGTCTTTGAACAACTATGGCCATTTGAATGCATGCAAGATGATGCAGACAGAACTAACTGCCCAGGTTCCAGGGCCATATCATAAGAGATCTTAAAAGATATAAAATAGTAGTAGTTCTATTTTTTTTGTGGGGAAACGAAGTCACACAGTAATTAAATAATTGTTCTGAAAAAAGAAATCAGAAAATATGTTTAAGTGGAATCCTAGTCTCCAAATTCTTATCTAGTCCTTTTCTCATTGAAATACTATAGTATATCTTCTTCCTGCCACAATAAATAATATAAGCTCTCTTCTCTCCTGAAAAGAGTTCATTCTGGGGACCAGACAGGGTGCCTATATCTTTTTTTAATACTGCCCCTCAGTCCTATGAGCTCAGATTAAACGATTTCACATGCTGAGTTCAATAATTGGAGTTGCCTAGTTCTCAACCATTTGTTTGCCAGCCATAATGAGTGTCACTGTTTTAAGGGAATGACTGATGTACCAAGGGAGCAAGAGAAGGACTGAGGACTAGCAAACAAGGAGTCCTATTCAGAAGATGGGAGGCACGAAAGGTCAGCACTTCCCAGCCTCCTGAGCAAAGCCCCCCACCCCCACCCACCCTACACCTACTCACTCATACATTGCAAATCCACATTCAGAACTCAACGCTTTAACATTGCAAACTGCATTAAAAATTCGAATGCTAGTAATACCAAGGCCCAGTTTCCAGCCCTGTTTTGTTTCTGCCATTTACCAGTGGAGTGTCTTCAGGCAAGGCACTTCATCTTTCTGTAGTTTCCTCATCTGTCAATAAAAGAAAAACCTGACAGGACATCGGTGACATTCTGTGGCTCCTATTAGGCACGTTGGTTAGAGTTACTCTAATGCAGTCTCGCCTCCATTACCCAGAGGCCACGGGAAAACTCATGGGTGGCAGAGTGTTAGTTTATGTATTTGGAAGGATGAGGAAGGTCTAAACTAAAAAATAGACTATGTCTGCACTTATCAACTAAAAATTTAATGGTGGCAATAACACATTAAACTAGGAAAAGGAAACCAGTACAAGAATGTACATATGACACTTACAGTTTTATAAAGGATATAAAAATGGGTCTTGATTTTGAGAAATCATTAAAATACCTACAAAGCATCTACTATGTGCTCCACACTGTAGTGGGTGCTTGAACACACAAACGCTCAGGGGCTTCCAGTTTGCCAGGAGTCGTCAAGTGCTGGGAGTCCAGAGGAGGCATGCCAGATTGACACAGAAGGGAAATGTAGGCTGAGCCTTAAAAGCAAACAGGAATTAGCCAGGCACAAAGGAGATTAGGTAACTGGGCATTCTTGATACTTGAATTATGTACACAGGGAAAGGAAATAACTTTAAAAAGATTTTAAAAAGAAATAAAAAATTTTTAAAGAAAAAAAAGAGATTAGGAATCCAAACCTGGGAAAATGCAGTGGGCCAAAAAGACCCAGGCTGGAGAGAGCAACTGCAAAGGACTGGGAGTGGCGGGAGGATGGGCTTTTGGAGATGGGAAGGGGCAGGGAGGAAGGGGACAAGGAGAGGGGGGGGTGGTCCTGAGGAGCAGACTCAGCCAGGCCCTGGGGGCTGGAGTCTACCCCATGGCCCACCTCTGGGGTCACTTGGACTGGGGTGTTGAGCAGAGGAAGACACAGTCTATTGTGTTTACATTATATAAGGTTATTCTTATAGCAAAGATGGAGGTTCAGGGTGAGAGTATGCATAGTGCAGGGGAGACACAAGATAAGGGATGTAAGCTGGAGAAAGTGGTGGTGACCTGAACTAACGTGAAAATAAGGTGCTTTGGTCCATATATGATGAAGAGACAGCCTGAAGTAGAGGTGGGCAGACTGCAGCCGGAGCCAAATACTCTCCTTACCTGCTTTTGTACAGCTCCAAGCTACGAATAATTTTTACACTTTTAATGTAATGATTGAAAAAATCAAAAGAATAATATTTCATGGCACATGAAAATTACACGAAATTTGAATTTATGTCCACAAAGTTTTACTGGGGCACAGACATGCCCATTTGTTTACTACCATTTATGGCTGTTTAGCACCGTGATGGCAGAGTTGGATAGTTGCAACAGACCAAATGGCTCCAAGAGCCCAAAATATTCCCTGTGTGACCTTTTATGGAAGTTGGCAGACCCCTGGCCTAAGGCTTGGAGATGAGAGGAAAGAGTATAGGCTCTTTCAGGGTGGGGATGGAGTCCTCCCATCTCTGTACACCCAGCTTACACCTGGCCCATGATAAATGCTCCAAGTCTGCTGAATGTAGAAATGGGTGAGGACCAGGTGGAAATAGTCATAAAACTCTAATGATGACAGGGCTGCCCCAGGGGTTGGCAAAGTAGGAGTTTATCTTGGCAGGATGCACTTCAGATCTGGAGAGGACCCAGTGCCCTACGTCCCCCAATATACTCCACCGCCTTTGGGGGGGCAGGAAAGAGGAGAAAAGCCATGGGAAAGCAAGAGGTAAGTGACACAAAAAGATCCATTCATATTTTTCATTCTTTTATTTAACAATAATTGTGAGGCATCTACAATGAGTCAGAACTGTTCAGGTCCCAAGGATACACCTGGAGTCGGCACCGGTCTTCTAACTAGTGTTCCTGTCTCTTTTCCCTTACATCCAATTCATTTTCCATGCAAAACTAGGGTGATTTTTCTGAACCACAGAAGAGAGCACTCTAGGCCCCATGTTTCAGCCTCTTCTAGAAGAAAGTCTAAACCCTTGACCACACCACAAAGGCCCTCTATGGTCTGGACCTTCCTCAGAAACTCTTACCAAGCTCTCCTTTCACTTAACTGTAAGGGCACTTAAATACCTTCAGTTTCCCAGATGGGCCAGGCTCTATTTCGTGTCTCCAAACCTTTATTCTTGCTGGTCCCTCTGCCTGGAATGTGAAGTCCCCCACCCTTCGGTGTGTATTCATTCAATACTATTTCTCCCCATGGGCACTAGGTACGGAGCTGGTGGATGTGAGAATAGTACATAGCAATGGTACCTACAGAGGTAGTGGATGATAGTGGCAGACAGGTGGGAAACCTGGTGGCCAAATGCAGATTGAATCTCAAGGACACTATTTATTGCAGGTGAGCACAGAGGCAAAACAGCCATGGCAGGCTCAGAGCTGAGGGTGGCACTCAGGGCTCACGTTGCTTTTAGGCTGTCAGAAGCTGTTGATTTTTATGAGACGTGGGCTTTTTAGTGCACTAAGTTTGAGAACCATCTAATTATTGTTTTACTGTGCAGCATGATCACCTAGGACCTTATTAAAAATACAGGTATCCAACTAGAGGGGCTAAAATTAAAAAGACTAACAAAAGAACCTCTCAAACAGTGCTGGTGAGAAGCTAAAATTGGTGCAAACATTTTGGAGAACAATCTGGCAGCTTCTTATAAAGATTAAACATGCACTTATCATATAACCCAGCAATTCCATGCAAAGACTTTTGCATGATTGTTACAGAAGCTTTATTCTTAATAGCTAAAACTCTGGGACAATCCAATGTCAATCAAAAAGTCAACAGATAAATAATTGTGGCCAGATGATGAAATACTATTTACCATTGAAAGGCATGAATCAGTGCTATGTGCAATGAAATGGATGAATGTCAAAATATTATGCTCAGAGAAATAAGCCAGATACAAAATAATAGATGATACATGATAATACCTGATTCCATTTTTATGAAATTCTAGAAAGGGCACTAATCATAGTGACAGATAGCAGATCAATGGATGCCAGGGGTTTGGAGGGTAGGGGAATTGAGTTCAAAGGGCAAGAGGAAACTTTTCTGGTGATTGAAATATTCTATTTAAATATTCTAATATTAATATTAATATTCTAAATATATAAATATTCTATTCTTGGTTGTGGTAATGGTTACAGGGTTACATGTTTTCATAAAAACTGATTGAGTTTTATACTGAAAGTGACTCCATTGTTCTGTTTATAAATTATACCTCAATAAAAAAAAAAGTCAGTGAGCCAGGCCGAGTGGCAAAACTGAATCAAATTCTCTGCAGGCGGGGCCCAGGGTGTCCATGTGTCTAACAGGCCCAGCAGAGGATTCCAATATGCACTAAGTTTGAGAACCATCTAATTACCGTTTTACTGTGCTGGCTGAAAATACTGCAGCCACAGCTGCCTGCAGCTTCCTCTTCACCAACCTTGGCTTCTGGAGAGAGTGGTGGTGTCACAGTCTCTTGGAAGAGATGTCATTAAACAAGAAGGAAACTTGTGAATTCACACAGGCCCATCTCCTGCCTCTGGGCAATTCCAGATACAAACCTACTCTTTGGGTTCTGCCTAATCTTACTGCATTCAGAGAGGATTCCAGAGTCTCCTTGAAAGTGGCTCTTGAGTGGGTTTCACATTTGGGGTTCTCAATAGGGGACACCTCCAAAAATCAGCCTAAAGCCAAATCTCCCCTAAACAAGCAAACAAGCTCCTCTTCCCCCGGAGCTCTAAAAAGAGAAAAGCAATACTGCAGCCCAGTCTGTATTCTGAAGCAGTACAGAGTGATGAAATTAGGTCTTTATATGTCTACCCTTCTCTCTATGGAAACTGATACCATCACGCATTGCACATGCAACTCTGTTTTTTTTTTAAGTCTCAACTAATAGGTTGTAGAAAGTTACAGTTTTTAGCTAAAATAAATATGCCACCTTGAGAAAGGATGAGTAATTCTGTGTCAGTAATGTTTCTCAGGCTGTGTTCAGGAGTCTAGAGTGTAAGGCAATACATGACACGACCTATGCTAAAACGCTTCTGTACGTCAGTCAGTAACTAGCCCTCCAGGATTGCTTCGGCCTGTGTCATTGAGTGAGATAGCTTACTAGATGCTTGGTGTACTGTCATTTGGAAAGCAAGGCATTGTGGGCTAATGAAATTACCACCCAAACACTACTAATCCATATGGTTAAGGGTAGAAATGGATATTCTATTGTCTTTGGTGGTAGAAATTTTACCTTCCTGGCATCTGACTGCTTTAAGTCTGACCACCTTGATCACAACTGCTGCTCCTCCGGGCACCTGCATTAACAGAACTTATCACTGGTGAAAAAAGAGCTCATGTCACAAAACAGTTGCTGCATATAGAGCAGCTTGAATTACAACATCTCCTGCCAATGTCGGAGGGGTTTTTACAAGATTATTGGGAAGATTATTCTTGTCATTGTTGCATTTATTTTTGTTTATGTCTTTAAACTTTTTGTTCAGTTTTAAAGCAGGCTGAACCTACAGAAAAATTCTTGATCTGGATCCTTGCATTGCGTAAACCTGGAGTAGAGCAGATTAACCTCCCTAAATAATGTAAGGCAAAATTACATGTACTAATACAGCTCTGAGAAAAATTAACGATGGACCAAAATATATGTGTATCAGTGCATCTCAGATATATCTAGCATTAAAACAAAAAGGGATGGCTTTGGTGCCTCAAGAAAGCAAGGGAGAATATTTGTCACATTCTAGCAGCAGTGTCTGGGGCTGGGGATGAAAGAGTTTTTTGCTTTTTCTGGAATAACAGTGAGGTTGGGCATTATAGTGACATTTCTCACAGAGCACTATTTTTGTGACACTATATGCCTCAAAGAGTATGAAGACAATTGAAAGAATGTACATGAAGCATTTAATACAGCTCTTAGGGCATTCTCAGTGCTTAATGAAGGGTAGTTACTATCATCATCTTCTTTTTCATCACAACCCTATTTTAGAAGTAGTGAAACTTAGGATCACAGAGACTCACTAACATGCACAGGGTCATAAAGTAATAAGTGTCATAACAGGATTCTAACTCATGTCTGAGTGACTCCACATCTATGATTTTTATCCAATCTCTAGCACTCTCTTCGTATGTAGCCGCATGAGCCTGCTGAGAAAATTATTTCCCCCAAAACAGAATTACTCTCCTTGTTACAGATAAAAAATTGCTATGTTGGAAACAACTCAGAGGTGTTTATTTATCTATTGCCAGGTCTCTACTTAGGACCCTTGAGCCGAGTAAAGGAGGCTCACAGGCTGATAGGTGCAGCGGGGAAGGGGCAGGCCTGTGTCAGGCTCAGGGAATGGCTTTGTGTCCAACCTGATGGAAGTGCCTGGTTTCTGCACCTTCTCCATGCCCCCTGTTCTGGATCAGAGGTAGCTTTCATAGGTATGCAGGGCACACTGACATCGGGGGTGCTGGGGTTTGTCCTAGAGAGCCAGTGAATGTAGGGTACACATTCAAGTTTTTAAAAATGACTTGTTTCACAGTTTCTCCAAAGAAAACACGTAAGGTATCTAAAGCCAGGTATATTAATTTTATTTTTTTTCATAAGGAAAGACATTTCAGCCCTGAGTGATGAAAACCACCTGGCTTGTCTGTACTCAAGGACACAACTCTAACTGTACTGGGAAAGTGTTGCAGAAACCAGAAACCAAAAATGTTCATGGATTCTGTTGCTCGGGTGTCCACGGATGCATAGACAGATAAGGACTCCACAAAATCTTATTAATAAAGTTGATGTGTCTTTGGCTGACTAGCCAACTATAGCTGCCTTCAAAATCATTAAACTTCAGACCAGGCTCAAGATTTATTAAGAGATCTCACTGCTTGATAGTCTGTGTGGGGATATTCTTAGAGCAGTTGCTGCTGTCATGTTCACCCACTGGGTAAATTTCAAGCAACCAAGATTTTGAGAGAAACTGAAATCAAGTTTAATATAATTCACCCACAGCAAGACTGCAATAAGATACAAAATAGAAAACTCCAGATACCAATGATTTTCTCCTAGACAATTGTACATAACTGACATTAAATAGGAGAATTGCTTTAGAAATCTAGGAAAGAAAAGTTTTGCCTTACATGAAAGTAGTGTTAATTTGTCATCATCATCACCCTAGCTAACAGTTATTGACCTTCTCACACATGTGAGGCACTCTGCTAAGCACTTTACCTTATTTAGTCCTCCCCCAAAATCTATGAACTATAGGTGTGATTGCTATTTTTCATTTTACAATGAAGCTCCTGAAGTTTAGAACAAGTAACTTGCCTCTGTTGACATAGTTAACAAGTAGCAAAGCCAATAATCAACTTGTCCATGTGCTCACTGTAATGGCAGGCATTATGCTCTGTACTTTACATAAATTCAATTCTGACAAAAGTGCAGTGAGGTAGGTACCATCATGTATTGGGCACAAACCTTGTGCAATTCCCTGATTTGCTTGACTACCTGCTTTTCTCCGAAGGCGTTGCTCAGATTCCACTGCGGGCCCTTTTGCTGTTGCCCTTGTTCAGCACATCTGGTGGACTGGTGTCCACATCATGCTGAGCACGATCTTCTCCGAATTCCCTCCCACTCCCACACTAAGATTAAAATACCATGCTGCAGACCATTGGCTCTGGATTCCTGAGTAGTCAATAAGGGACTAGATGACTCAACCCAGAAGTCGGGGAGAATTTGTTGCCAATGAGGTAAACCGAGGTAAGCAAGAGACATGAAATAGGAGGTCAGTGAATAGATTCTCTGCTTTGTCCCTTCCTCGAACGGCTCTGAGGTGTGGCTTCTGATCACAGACTCTGTGACAAATACCCCTGCTGAGTGACCCGTAAGGTGTGGCCGGCGCAGGAGCCACGGCATCATGCCTTCCCATCTTTCCTTACCTCACTTCCTTTTTCCCTGTACCTTCCTGGCTCCAAGTTTGTGCTTCTCAAATAGGTCTTCAGCACTTGGGCTCTGCTTTCTAGAGAGCTAGGGACAAGACATAATATTCTCCCAATTTCACATTTGAAAAAGGGTTTCAGAGAAATTAAGCGACTCACCCTAAATAACACAAATACTAAGGCAGAACAGTATTTGAACCCAGTACTAGCAGACTCAAAAGGCTGGCATGAGGCAATCAAGCTGACCAGAAACCAGAAAGTTGCACGGTTCAAAGCACAAAAGAGTCTAGTAAGGAGGTATGGACTCAGATATATTCACCCAGTCCCGAACCATGTATGTTTGCAGGTACCACCACACACACACACACACACACACACACACACACACACACACACACACACACACACACACCCTTAAGCAGCCAATTTAAGTTGAAGAGACACTGCACTCTCCTTTATCTTACTTGGAACTTTTTAATTTCTCTTAATGTTAACTGGAAATTTTTTTAATGATATATTATAGCTGATGATATATTTCCAGTTTGATTAAGTATTTGTTGGGGATCATCTACATGCCATCTACTTTAACAAAGCACTTGGTAGTTTTCTGAATCTGATGCCACTTACTTTTAAACTAGGCAGCAGAGAGCCCACAATCTGATCGGCCTTGAGTTTGCCTTACCCTTCCAAGAAGAGGCCCTTCTCTGGAAGGACAAATAAACTAGACAGCAGTCTTTCTCTGAATGCTAGAGTACCCATCCTCAACCCTAAATGGAACACACAGGGAGACATCTAGTATTATCTCAAGATATCTCAAGAGACATACAATTTTCTCTAAAAATATCTAAGTTAATTAATCCCAAAGTATTTTTCTTTTAAGAAAAAAGTGTATGTATACTATCCATCACTTTCAGTTGGAAGAAGCATTAGAAAAAGTCACACTAAATAAAATGAGATTAGTAGATCCACAAATGGTGGGGATTATGCCTTTAAAGAATCTTGGAAATTACCAAATTATTTTATCTGGCCAATGAATATAAAAACTGATTTAACCATTTCCTTGGGGAAACATCAGTACCAACACTTAAGGATTACGCTTCAAAAGTCAGCTCCTTGAGAATACAAAAAGTGCTCATGTCACCTTGCATTTTCGGAGCCAGAGAAATATTGTGAAACAAAGAGCATCAGCTTATCCGCAAATGAAGTGAGTGCCCGGAATGAGGGAAAGACTGCATCCCTCTGCCTGCAGAGAAGTCCCCTTTCCCTCTGCAGTTCCCAGCCCTCCTACCTCCATCCAGAGGCCTTCCAGCGGGTGTGCCATCCCCTCTAACCCTCTGGAGACACACCCAAGCGCCAAAAGCTGCTACTCTCAAGGTATTGCAAATGGCATTTTAAAGACGTCTTCTCTAACTTTACTTACAACTTTTACCACTGAAAAAATTCATCTTTATAAACATCCTTTTTCACAATTTTGTCCTTTGGCAGGAATTCCTCTAGTGCTCCTCTTCTATATGGAACATGCAGGGGCTGAGGATTTAAATATGTCCCCTCTAAACTAGTGTCTTAGTTTAGAGGTCCTGAGACAAAACTGTGAGGACAAGTAGTTTCTTTGGTGGGTGGTCCCTGGGAGTAGAGGGGAGGCAGTAAGAACATGAGAGAGGAGGAGAAAGCCAATACCTGAGGCACCAAGGAGGAGGTAACTGCTGTGGGCATCTTAGGCACAATTCCCAGGGGGGATCCCCTGGGAAACCATGTGGAACACAGCTCAGAACCACCCCACTGAAGACAGACTGGGCATTATCTACCCTCCCCCAGCCCACATGGGTGGAGAGTTGCCTGGGCCTTCCCTGCCTTTCCAGTTTACACCAGGGTGCTCCTGGAGTGTGGGGAGTGAGCTGGAGAAAGCCCTCGGCAGAGCAGCGAGCTGCAGGTGTACTGGAAACCATGTCTCCTGCTGCCCGGGGAAAGGACAGGGCAAGTATTTTTCACTCAATCCCTCCTCTCCTCAAAAGCACTTCAAAAGTTCTTGACTAATTGAAGATTTTTAACCAGGGAAGTTACAAGGTCAAAGCAGTGGTTTAGGGAGAATTATTCAGCAATACCTATGGATGAGTCGGGCAGGAAAAGATGGGAAGGTGGACGCCAGTTTAGAGGCCATTGCAAAAGTGTTATCCTAGAGCACGAGGTTACAAAGTCTAGATTTGAGATATTAATGGAAATGAACTGGTTGACTGGTTGGAGAAGGTAGAGAAGGAGGAGTTAAGTGAGCAATTGTCAAATGGCAACTGAAGATTTGAGGCTGGAAGACTAGGAAATGGCAGAATGGTCAGAAATAGGAAGGCTGGAGGGAGGAACCTGACCGGAAGGCTGGGGGCAGGATCGAGGGTGGAACAGGAAATAAACCGTTTTAGAAGTGCCACAAATTAAGGAGTCAACTTCCTAGAGGTACAAGCAGATGAGATTAATGCCATTTACCTATCAAAATATTAGGCCATCGGAGAAGAAACCCAGATTCTTTTGGCTCCTCCATTTGACCTTGGCTTTAGTCTCCTCATCCATATGTGGGAGTTAAATAATAATAAAAGAGGCACTGATGGTGGAGAGAGTCACACAGTCAGCCCTCTTCTCTTACACATCCTATGGCAAGATGCAGTTTTCTGATCCATGATTGTCAGTTACATCCCTGCCTGGAAATAATTTGTACAATTAGCTACGTGGCCCCAAGTGTGCTTTACTCTCTCCGTGGGACATGCCCAAGTCTCTATGTATTGACCCCCATTTTTATTTCAGTTAGTCGACAGTAAATATAATTTATACATAACATGCTTCATATATTACCTTAACATGGTTTGATAATTTTCAACCCCACACATTTCCCATTGCTTACTACCCTTTCTTCAGGATGGAAACATTGGGAAAGGACTTTCTTCTCCCACCTGGCCAAATTTCTACAGAATTTATCTCTGAAACAAGTTGAGGTTTTCTAAATATTTTCTTCTCCAGCTCTCTCTTAAAATCCTCAACATGCATGTCCTGCCCACCATTTCTGCCCATAAGAAGGACGACGAATGCCCACTGTCCCCTCGTCGCTAAGACAGAGCATCTATTCGACAATTCTTTCTCACATTAGAATTTGAAACCAAGAGATAAGTTACTTGGACAGAAACATTTCCCCTGCTGCATAGCAATGGGCTGGTATCCAGGCAGGGCCTAAGGGCACATCTCCAAATGGCCACTGGCAAATACCTGGCTTTGTGTAAGTAACTCAACCTGATGATCACATCTAACAATTCCAGGCCTGACCCTGGAGACTCTGCCAGTGCACAGAGCACTCCTGTTGCCATTTCCAATTATGAAGCATCCTTGATAGGAAGTATGCTTTCATTTAAAAAATTATGTTTGTGCATGTGTATATATGTGTATGTAGAGGTGAAGGTGTGCTGTCCTGTCCCACACTAGCTGACATTAATTCTTGCTGTAAGTATTGCTTTTAATAAATCATTATTACTATATTTATATATGTCCAGCCTCTGAGCCAAACTGTAATCTTGGGAAGATAAGTGGCACCTACTTATGTAGAGCAACATCATTCTTACTATTTGCTGTGTATTTATTATATGCCAGATACTGAAATTACTCTCTTCATTTTCACAGTAATCCCATGAAGGGTGTATTATTAACCTCACATTGCAGGGGAGGAAAGTTAAGTAACATGCTCAATTCTGTGCAATTAACAGAGGTAGGCTGGGAATTTGAAGTTGAGTTTTCCCAAGAAGGGTATGTTTTCTATCTTGACTATCATTAGAGATCAGTAAATATTTGCTAAGTGAGTGAACGAGTGAGGGACTCTAAAACCCACACTTTTGACCTCTAATTATATTGGGCCAATTTATAACCTCAGTAAAAAGCCCAGTGCTTTGGACAGTACATATGTTCCCTAGATGTGTTCTAATTTTACTGTTCCTAATTTTACATAAAATTAAGAATTGTCTTTAAAAAAAGTGACACCAGATGAAACAGTCCTGATACAATGCAGACAATGGAATATTATTCAGCTCTAAATAGAAATGAGCTATCAAGCCATGAAAAGATGTGAAGGAAACCTTAAATGCATGTTACTAAATGAATGAAGCCAATCTGAAAAGGCTGCCTTCTGCATGATTCATACTACATGACAGTCTGGAAAAGGCTGAACTGTGGAGACAGTAAAAAGATAGTGGTTACTAGGGGGTGGGAGGTGGCGAGGGGTGAATAGAGCACAGAGGATTTTTAGGGGAGCAAATTGTGTTATAATGACAGATACATGTCATCATACATTTGTCCAAACACATAGAATGCAGAACACCAAGAGTGAACCCGCAAGTTAACTATGGACTTTGAGTGATTAATATGTGTCAGTTTAGGTTCAGTTGTAACAAACATCCCACTCAGGTGGGGGATGTTGATAGTGGGGGTGTGCATGTGTGGGGGCAGGGGAAATACAGGACATCTCTGTATCTTCTTCTCAACTTTGCTGTGAACCTAAAATTGCTCTAAAATATAGTCTTTTTTTTCTCCCTTTTTTTTAATGGGGAGGGTAACTAGAACTGACAGCCAAGAAATACATACCTAAATGAATTTATAAACTTTTAGCTGAAGAAATATTATTAAAGCCTGGATTTCCATTGCAAGAGCCAACCAAACTTGTTGGGAGAGAATAGGTTTCTTTTCTTTTCTTTCTTTTTATTTATTTACTGGAGGAGTACAAATTAATTCAATAGATGAAATAGGGATTACTACCTGAAGAGAGGGAAGATCAAGTACAAAAGCAAAAAAGTCTTGGCAGCGTGTGACCATATGGAAAGAGCTAGATTTGTTTCCTCTCTTGTGTGTGGCATAGCACAAAGGATGGTCTTGAGGTGTGATTATTTCTTTTTTGAAAGAATTTTATCTTTTTCCTTTTTAGCACTCTCCATCATGTATTTGCTTATTTGCACAATCCCAGTCCACATGTAAAGCAATATCAGAACTGTCAACCTGCACTCTGTGGGAAACAATACTAATTACATCAGTACAATGCTTATGCATAGTCTCTTCAATCCCCAGTCTACAGTCTCTACTCACTTGCTAAAATACTTAAGCAAATATCCCCTCACCCACTTCAATGAAATTACATCATACATCTTTAACTAGTTAGAATCTTTTTTAAATAAATAAACTTATGCCCCCTTCACCCATTTTTTATTCTTTATTAAAAAAAAATAAAATCTTAAACAAAAAAGTAACACCAGGGGAAAAAATCCATGAAGCTGCACACAGACCAAGGTGTGTGCATGGAGAGCTCCTGCACTGTGCTCTGGCCATCTTTAGGATCATGGTTGGCCATCACCATTCCTCAGTCAGAATCTGGACTCAAACAGGCCACAATACCAAGCACTAGACAAAAGACATGTCAGTGTGGCTTTGGACCATTAATTTCACACTTTAGGATTATGGCCTCAAGAGGACTGAAACATATTTGCAGAGGACTTAGAGTAATCAAAGCATAGTGCTAGGGCCTATGGTTGATTTTCAACCTTCCAGTCCACAGTCTAGGTTCTGGAGTACATTCCTACAGTTTCTGGGATATCAGTGGTATTTTCCTTCCCTGGGATCTTATTGATGGCCCAATAGGCTGGTAAACACATAATACCCATGCATTACGTTCCTTGACACTTTAAAGCTGCAGAAGCAACATATAATTGATATTTGGCTTGTGGGTATTGTTCTCTGCAGCCCAAATTTGTGCCAACATCTCTCCACAGTTAAATTAAATGACTACAAGGAATGAAAGCACATTTGCATTCGGGTGTCCCCCGTTTTTAAAAAATAGTTACCTCTTTTTAACTCGATCTCTCCTGTATCAAGTGAATTTTCCTATTAGAGGTTATCTCTTGAGTTCACTGTTGAGTCCATTTTAATTCTTGCATTCCCTTATGAGATATTCATTCACAGTGAATTGCTATCCTGTCAGTTAAAGAGCTCTGCTCCTGGCGTGGGAATTGTATTTCTTTAATGGCTTTATTCCTCTAAACATATTCTTTTTAGAGGTCTTCATTATCCCCCAGTCCTTGGAGGGAACCACTGGCAATTGTAGAATAGGGCTCTTTGCTGCCTAGAAGCTTGAGAAACAAATCTGAAATATTTTAAAACCCAAAGAACTCCTGAACTAATGTGTGTCCTGGATTGATGTTCTTGGGCACCGAGCACCAAACACAACACAGAACAGCAATTACCCTTCCCGGCAGTCAGGGTGCTAAATGAGTTTTCTCTGCACTTAAAAATGGACAGAGATTTGCAGTAATTGAATGAAATAATGTACAATAATTTAAAATATTGTTTGGTCAGAGAGAGATTAGGTTTTAATTAAATGGTGTCATTTAATATACCATCCAGCAGATACTCCAATTGGTTTCTTTAGCAGAGAATACAGTAATATCTAAGCTTTACTGAAGTGATAATGGTACTAATTTAGCCCAGTGGATACATAAACAGCTTGGTTGCTTCTGACACCCCAGTGTACAGAAAGTAAGGTCTGATTGTGACATCTGCACAACTCTTAATCAGTCATTTCTCTCTGAAAAAAATTACTAATCACCCGGACTAAACAAACCCTGTTTAAATTAAACAGGTATGATATCTGGGACTTTCAGGAGTTTTAAGCTGTTCCTTTCTACAGATACAAAAAGGTAGGATTATCTTCAAAGAAGTTATGAAATTACATTTCATTTGTACAGGGAGAATGGCATTTATTATTTTTAAAACCTAGTGTAAGTGGAAAGTAGCACTCCCCAGTTCATTCAGAGAGGTGGGCAACTTTCTGGCACAACAGATGTGTGTTTTAACTCCTATTTTCAACTGCTCATTTACAAGGACGTCTTCATTTCCAGGCTTGGCTCCTGTTTCCTGGTGGTTCATTCCTGAAATGTAATACAATAAGATCCTATTCCCCTCAAGCCGTTCTGCTTGATAACTCTGAGCAAAGCCAGAAAGGGGTGGAGGTAGGGTGGGAGAGAATTTGACTGCATCCAAAAGGGAAAAAATTGCCTTCTGAGATCTAATGCCCCTGACAAATTAAAAAGTAACCAGAGATTAGATTAAATTCCTTTGCCAAATTCTTTGTTTTCAAAAATGTATGCACTGCACCTAGGCATGGAAAAACCTTCATTTCTGTTTGCCAATGATGGTCAACATGTTTATTTTGGAAAAGAATGGAAACACTGATTATAGCAAAGAGTTAGCTGGGTCACAGTGTCAGAAAAACAGGCTGGCTCGATCTCTGGGTGGGGAAACAGAACTGGCAATCACAGGATCGATCCCCAGGATGTAACTCCACCTTTATAGACTTTCCAATAGATCATCAGAGATTTGGGACAGCACTTCAGAACTCCCTGCCCCACTGACTTTCAGGGAGGGTTTCTCATCAGAAGATGAGAAGTGTAAGTGGGGACATGTGAATGATTTATAAATGGTATTCTGGAAACTCTAATACCAGGTTACTCCCCAAAAACTCAGGGGAGCTGGCAACCCAGGGAAAAGAATCCTGAGCTGAGTAAGGCTGCCCGAGTCTGCTGGGGTTCTCACAGCTAAAGGACAAAGCTCATGCCATCACAACTGCACATCAAAACACTGCTGTCAAGGACCATCATGGTCACCGAAGACCACTGGGACTCCTGTCACCCTTCGGTTTTCTTCCTTAAAAGCAAACCACACTCGCTGGACTGAATCACCAGCACAAAAACGCCGCTGTGCTCTGGTCAGCTACAGCCTCCACTTTGCTTCCCTGTCTAATGCTCTTTCCACCAGGTCCATCCAGCTGCACCCAATGCACCACTCTGGAAGATCCTCACTGACCTCCTACACGCCAAAGGCACTGATCTGGTTTCAGGCCTTGTGCTTCCTGGCCTTTCTGGGGGTGATTCCAATGGACCAGTACTGCCTCCTTGGAGGCTCCTCCACTGTGACAGCCTCCTTTCAGACCCTTCTTCCTTTCCTTCCTACTCCTGGACTAATTAATCTAGAATGGGGGTAGGCTCAAGTTTTCCCAGTTTAAATCTTTCATTGGCTTCTAACTCCTGTAAGTTAAAAAGCCACCTCGATGGCAAGGCAGCCACTGGCCTGGAAAGGTGGCCTCAAACATCATGGCTTTTCTTGCCTTGTTTCCCAAAACATCCTCACTGATATTTTTCTATCTACATTCTCCACCTCCAACAATTTGTTGTAATTTTTAATCTCCCCATATTCCATGCTTTTCCAATTGTCTGTGTCTTCGCTTATTTCCTTTCCTGTTCTCTTTCTTCTTCACCCGAAGGGACCCAACTCATCTCTCAAAAATCCTTCCTGACCCACGAGACTAGAAACGCCATGCAGGCAAAGACAGCTCACATCCTGTCCATCACTGGTACCTAGCACAGAACACGGCATGTCCCATACTTGGAATACGTGCTTTCTACAAAGAGTTAAGCTGACATTCCCAAATGCTTAGTCCCACGGTCCTTCATGTTCCCACTGAACTGTCTACATACCTTAAACATCATAGTTTTTATTTTGTGCCTTAAATATCTTGAAGGGAATCACATCTACCAAAAATGAGTTTTTCCAAGTCAAGGACCTTATCTTAACCATTTGCTTGGCACATAGTTGGCACTCAAGGACTGTGTGGTGGATGAAGGAAGGCAACGTGGAAAGTGGCCACAAGAATATCAAGAGGCTAATTCCCTCAGAAATTCTGCTCTCCCTCTTTGTCAGGTGGCATTTCCATAACTTTACCAGCACCAGGCATGGATCTTCTAAATTCTGCCTCCTGGATTCCTGCTGCAATCCAGTGGTTACAAAGCAGGCATGGATTCACCCACTGCCCAACTCACAGCCTCCCTTTGGGATGAAGAAGCTTGTTCTAATCTAATCAAAGGGCTGCTTCATTTGCCCAGATTCTCTGCATTCTTCTGCCTGCCTACTCCCCTCAACACCCACCAGGAAAGAACAGCAGCCTCCCAAGCCCGCAGGATAAGCCCCTGGGATTACAGCCTCTGGAAATGCCCATACATTTTGCATTAAACAGTGTATCAAATGAAAAATAAAATTCGAGTTGTTCGGTTCCTGGTTTTCCCAGGCCTGAGGCTGGGTCCAGACCACGGACCAGAAGGCCGGCTGGTTTTGCTGCTTTTGCTGCAGACACCATGTGGCACGTGTAGCACTTGTATGCATCCTTAAACCTAATGTCCAATTAACTGAAAGAGAGGATTCATTAAATAATTTAAACTAGATCCAAATTAAAGGGCAGTTTTCTCAGTCACTGCAAAGAAGTTCAATTCGACTGAAAGGATCAATCATTTTAAGCCCATGTTGGTTTGGGACATTCCCTAAGGGGGTAATTTTGAATTAGCTCCGTTTGTATCTTCTTTTTATAGGTGGCACAGGGGAACCTGGCTGTTGACACCCATATACGACATTTTCTCCTTGACCCACGAGACTAGAAATTGTGTTGAAACTCAATTCTTTGAAAATTTGTGTCAGAAGAGTTCTGGTCATAATTATATGTTTAGCTTTTACTTGGGAGGACCTGTTAGACTGGATGAGGAGTCTTGGTCATTGCCAAGATGCTAGAAAAAAGGTCCCTGAGTACCATCTGGAAAACCGGCCAGCCACAGACATTCATGTCAGTTTATTGTCAGAAGAGCCGGGAAGAGAACTCAGAACATTTGACCTGGGCTCCCGAGCCTTTCCACTTTACCTGCTTTGCGCTGTGTCAGGAAGCCCTACAGCCCAGAGCTGAGTCATAGGAAAACAGTTTGGGGGTTCTGGCTAATTCACAAGGTATTTTCAGAATGGGTTATTGTTCAGGGAATGCAAGAGAAGGAAATTAATCTCCTCTCCCTGAAAGTTGGTTTCTCTGTTTGCATGAAGTTCTTAATGCCAATAGGAAATAAGTAAAGGTTACAGGCGTCTTGCAAGTATTTCTCTCAAGTTCAGGGTTGACCCAGTCCTCCAAGACTTCTAGAACAACTTCCACCCTTAACATTCTACTATTCCTTTTTCCAAACAGTGGGTCTAAGGAGAAATAAATAAAAACAACCCCTTCAGCAGACCTTCCTCAGACGACCTACCTCCCAAGTTTACTCACATGACCATGTCAAACTCTCAATGCCCAGGGCCAAATTCTGACAGGCAGTAAGCTGTTCTTAGAGGCAGTCCTATCTCCAGGTTCACTTTCCTTAACAGACTTTCCGGGCCTTGGATTTTGTCCATTACACTCTTCAGCCAAGGTAATAGCAAAAATAATAATAATCGTTATCATTACTATTTACATCAAAACACTTATTTCCAGTTGCCCTCTTGGTAATGAGCAGCTAATCAGAACTGCCCTCCTCTCCTCCCCTTTTATGGTAAATCAGCCTAGGAAGACCACACAGGCCAGAGGTCCCCCCCTCATGATGCTGTATGCTGCTCCCAAAGCTGGTTTCCAGCTGCTCTTCTCACAGGAGTCGCTGGCAGTGTCCTTTGGCAGCTGCTCTTAGCAGGGGAGCACCCATCTACGGCAGGACCTCCCACCTTTCCTGTCCCCCACTCTCATTTGTCACCTGAGAACTCTCCCGCTGCTCTACTCAGCGGCTTCATGTAGCCCTGGAACAGGGCTAAAAACCTCATTTGCAGTCTCAGCACCTTCTTTAGAGAATGACTCCTCAGGGCGCCCACTCAGGGTCTTCTAGAAGTAGCCACAAAGGGAACAGCCCCTTTAACAAACATCAAGAGAGAGAAAAAAAAACCATAATGACATTTATAAAGAAGTGTATGGCTACACAGCCTTTCTACATGCATTATTTATTTTCATTTTCACAGAAGTCATATGAGGTAGGTGGTATTATTTGTATTATTTGTATTTCATAGATGAAGATCATTACAAAAAGCCCCAAATTCTCCTTGTGTTCCTCTGCCCTCACTTTCACTTTTGGAAGACATAAGGAAACCTAATTAGTCACTTCTTGTCACTTCTGTGCCCATCTATGATTCCCTGTTGTCGCAGAATACAATCCTAATTTTTAACCTAGGGCACAAGGCTATAGGGAATATGACTTTAGCCTTCTTTTCCCATTTTGTCTCCTAGTTGCCCTTCTGTATATGCTATGATCCAGCCAAAATGAATTACTGAGTGCCTCACACTCACGTATCTATGAGAGACACCAGTCCTGGAATAAAAGCATTAGATTTGAGTACAGATTTTTTCAGATTCCCCTAACTCTACTATGATCAGCTATTTGACCTTGAGGATGTAACTTAAGATTTCTGAGCTTCAGTTTTTCAAAATGAATTATTCATTTGAAATATATTTACTGGTGGACAGGTAGAAATGGTCCATGCTGTTCTGGGGCTCACTGTCTGGGTTATAGGAGGGGGATAAGGGTTGGGAGCTCAGCCTTGGTGTTTGCCAAGTGAGTGAGGAGCAGTTACAGGGGGAGCAGAACAGGTACTGAAAGACATTTGGAGTGACTGAGAATGGAGGTGGGACAGAGAATGGCCCAAGAGGAGGCCAGAGAAGCATGCAGAGGCCAGCACTTGGAGTCTCCTTAAGGTTTGTTCAAGTCCTTTATTCTAAGGGAATGAAGAACATTCATAGGGTTTTAATCAGGGGAAGTATGTGACCCACTCTGCCTTCTGCAGTGTGGACAATGCCCTGCATGAGGATGGAGCGTGAGGGCAGGACTGGAAGCAGAAAGAGCAGCAAGTAGAAGGTGCTTGCAACGATGCATGAGAGATGATAGTGGCCTGGACCAGGTGGGACAGCCAGGGTCCAGGAAAGTGGGTGGATTTTGGAAATGTTTAGCAGGTGGAATCAAAAGGGCTTGATGAGGCTGAGGGACAGATAGGGAGGAGTCGAGAATTATGAGTGGAAGCCAGGCTTGGGCAACAGAATGGATAGTGATGTCATTTACCTGGACAGACACAGAGAAAGTGAGGGAGCCAGGTGGGAAGAGGGAGAAAGAAGTGTTGAGTTCAGCTTGAAAATTTTGTGTCCTATGTGTTGATGGAAGAAACAACAAACAATACTGCCCAATAGAGTTCTTACAAGAATTAAATGAAACGACATATGCAACATTCCTGTACCTAACGGATACCCACTGTTATGGACTCAGTGCTTGTGTCCTCCACAAATTCGTATGTTAAAACCCTAACCCCCACTGTGATGGTATTTGGAGGTGGGGCCTCTGGGAGGTGATTAGGTTTAATTAGGTCATGCGGGTGTTGAGCTCATGATGGGATTAGTGCCCTTGTAAGATGAGGAAGCCATACCAGAGTTATCTCTTTCTCTGCTTGCTTGTATTGAAGAAGAGAAGGTCGCTGTTTCATGCTAGAGTCTCACTGAGATCAGAATCTGCTGGCACTTTGATCTTGGACTTTTCAATCTTGAGAACTATGAGAAATAAATGTGAGTTGTTTAAACCACCCAGTCTATGGTGTTTTTTTGCAGCAGCCTCAGCAGACTAAGACGCCCACTAAAGTGTAGTTTTCTATTGCTCAGACAATTCGCTTTGCCTGGAATGCCCTCTCCTTCATTTCCACAAATTCACATCCAACCAGCATTGCAAAGCACATCTCAAAAATTGCCTTCTCCCCTGAAGTCTTCCTTCATTGTTCCAGATGGAGGCTTTCCATACTCTGACCTTTCAGAGAACAGGTACTGCCTGGGATTGTGACTATGGGTACGAGACCATCTTGTTCTTGTAGCTATCAACATTTCATTCACAACAAGACGCTTGCCTGACCCTTCCTGACCTGCAAATTAGCATCTAGTAATCAATTATTATTACATAATAATAAACAATAAAATAACTATTTATTTAATTCATATAATGTACTATATGCATGTACAAATGTTATAATAAAATTATAATAGTATGAATAGATAATAATATACTACTAAACAAATATGTATATTTTACCAGCCCTTTTCTCTCATGAAGGTAGCAAAGAGAGACAGGGAAACAGCATATCTTTAAAAAAACCTGATTTGAGAAAATCCCTCTTTCACTTCCTAATTATGTGACTTTAAGTTATGTAATATCTGTGAACCTCAGTTTCTGCATCTGGAAATGGTAATAAAAAACATGGCTCTTGAGGTAACATGAACACAGACAACATATAGTAAGTAAAGCACCTGGTACAATATCTGTCATTTGATCAATAAATTCTAGCTCCGTCCCATTTCTACTGTTGGCATTCCCTAGAGATCAAGAAGGAATGGAGAACCAGATAACAGCAATAAGATAATATTTATATATTTTAATTTTTTTCAGATATTAAATCCATTTGACATTCTCAGTTGTAAAATAAAATTCCAGTGTGCCTGCTGTTGTTATTTTTTTTTTTTGGTATCGTTAATCTACAGTTACATGTGCAACATTATGGTTACTAGACTCCCCATATCATCAAGTCCCCCCCATATATACCATTACAGTCACTGTCCATCAGCGTAGTGAGATGCTATAGAATCACTACTTGTCTTCTCTGAGTTGTACTGCCCTCCCCATGCCCCCTCTCTTACATTATGTCTGATAATCGTAATGCCCCTTTTTCCCCCATATCCCTCCCTTCCCACCCATCCTCCCCAGTCCCTTTCTCTTTGGTATCTGTTAGTCCATTCTTGGGTTCGGTGAGTCTGCTGCTGTTTTGTTCCTTCAGTTTTTTTTTCTTTGTTCTTATACTCCACATATGAGTGAAATCATTTGATACTTGTCTTTTTCCACTTAACTTATTTTGCTGAGCATAATACACTCTAGCTCCATCCATGTTGTTGAAAATATCTGGATTTGTTTTCTTCTTATGGCTGAATAATATTCCATTGTGTATATGTACCACCTCTTCTTTATCCATTCATCTACTGATGGACATTTAGGTTGCTTCCATTTCTTGGCTATTGTAAATAGTGCTGTGATAAACATAGGGGTGTATATGTCTTTTTCAAACTGGGTTGCTGCATTCTTAGGATAAATTCCTAGGAGTGGGATTCGTGGGTCAAATAGTTTTTCTATTTTGAGTTTCTTGAGGAACCTCCATACCACTTTCCATAATGGTTGAACTAATTTGCATTCCCACCAGCATGTAGGAGGGTTCCCCTTTCTCCACGTCCTCGCCAACATTTGTTATTGTTTGTGTTTTGGATGTTGGGCATTCTCACTGCTGTGAGGTGATATCCCATTGTGGTTTTAATTTGCATTTCTCTGATGATTAGCGATGTGGAGCATCTTGTCATGTGCCTATTGGCCATCTGAATTTCTTCTTTGGAGAAGTGTCTATTCATATCCTCTGCCCATTTTTTAATTGGATTATTTGCTTTTTGTTTGTTGAGGCACATGAGTTATTTACATATTTTGGATGTCAACACCTTATCGGATATGTCATTTATGAATATATTCTCCCATACTGTAGGATGTCTTTTTGTTCTACTGATGGTGTCCTTTGCTGTACAGAAGCTTTCCAGCTTCATATAGTCCCACTTGTTCATTTTTGCTTTTGTCTATCTTGCTCGGGGAGATATGTTCATGAAGAAGTTGTTCGTGTTTATGTCCAAGAGTTTTTGCCTATTTTTTTCTAAGAGTTTTATGGTTTTGTGACTTACATTCAGGTCTTTGATCCATTTTGAGTTTACTTTTGTGTATGGGGTTAGACAGTAATCCTTATATTGTCTTACATGTAGCTGTCCAGTTTTGCCAACACCAGCTGTTGAACAGGCTGTCATCCCCCCATTGTATATCCATGGCTCCTTTATCGTATATTAATTGACCATATATGTTTGGGTTAATGTCTGGACTTACTATTCTGTTCCACTGGTCTGTGGGTCTGTTCTTGTGCCAATACCAAATTGTCTTGATTACTGTGGCTTTGTAGTAGAGCTTGAAGTCCGGAAGCATAATTCCTCCTGTTTTATTCTTCCTTCTCAGGATTGCTTTGGCTATTCGGGATATTTTATGGTTTCATATGAATTTTAGAATTATTTGTTTAATTCATTGAAGAATGCTGTTGGTAGTTTGATAGGGATTGCATTGAATCTGTAGATTGCTTTAGGTAGTATAGCCATTTTGACAATATTTTTTCTTCCTAGGCAGGAGCATGGGATGAATTTCCATTTGTTAGTGTCTTCTTTAATTTCTCTTAGGAGTGTCTTGTAGTTTTCAGGGTATAGGTCTTTCAATTCCTTTGTTAGGTTTATTCCTAGGTATTTTATTCTTTTTGATGCAATTGTGAATGGAATTGTTTTCCTGATTTCTCTCTCTGTTAGCTCATCATTAGTGTATAGGAAAGCAACAGATTTCTGTGTATTGATTTTGTATCCTGCAACTTTGCTGAATTCAGATATTAGTTCTAGTAGTTTTGGAGTGGAGTCTTTAGGGTTTTTTATGTACAGTATCATGTCATCTGCAAATAGTGACAATGTGACTTCTTCTTTACCAATCAGATGCCTTGTATTTCATTGTTTGGTCTGATTGCCATGGCTAGGACCTCCAGTACTATGTAGAATAACAGTGGAGAGAGTGGGCATCCCTGTTTTGTTCCCGATCTTAGATGAAAAGCTTTCAGCATCTCACCGTTAAGTATGATGTTAGCTGTGGGTTTGTCATATATGGCCTTTATGATGTTGAGGTACTTGCCGTCTATACTCATTTTGTTGAGAGTTTTAATCAGGAATGGATGCTGAATTTTGTCAAATGCTTTTTCAGCATCTATGGAGATGATCATGTGGTTTTTGTTCTTCTTTTTGTTGATGTGGTGGATGATGTTGATGGATTTTCGAATGTTGTACCAACCTTGCATCCCTGAGATGAAACCCACTTGATCATGGTGTATGATCCTCTTGATGTATTTTTGAATTCGGTTTGCTAATATTTTGTTGAGTATTTTTGCATCTACATTCATCAGGGATATTGGTCTGTAATTTTCTTTTTTGGTTGGGTCTTTGCCCGTTTTTGGTATTAGAGTGATGCTGGCTTCAAAGAATGAGTTTGGAAGTATTGCCTCCTCTTCTATTTTTTGGAAAACTTTAAGGAGAATGGGTATTATATCTTCTCTATATGTCTGATAAAATTCAGAGGTGAATCCATCTGGTCTGGGGGTTTTGTTCTTGGGTAGTTTTCTGATTACTGATTCAATTTCGTTGCTGGTGATTGGTCTGTTTAGGTTTTCTGTTTCTTCCTTGGTCAGTCTTGGAAGGTTGTATTTTTCTAAGAAGTTGTCCATTTCTTCTAAGTTTCCCAGCTTGTTAGCATATAGATTCTCATAATATTCTCTTATAATTCTTTGTATTTCTGTGGTTTTTCCATCGTGATTTTTCCTTTCTCATTTCTGATTCTGTTTATGTGTGTTGATTCTCTTTTTCTCTTAATGTGTCTGGCTAGGGGTTTATCTATTTTGTTTATTTTTTCGAAGAACCAGCTCTTGGTTTCATTGATTTTTTCTATTGTTTTATTCTTCTCAATTTTATTTCTTCTCTGATCTTTATTATGTCCCTCCTTCTGGTGACTTTGGGCCTCATTTGTTCTTCTCTTTCCAATTTCAGTAATTGTGTCTTTAGACTATTCATTGGGGAATGTTCTTCCTTCTTTAAATAGGCCTGGATTGCAATATACTTTCCTCTTAGAACTGCCTTTGCTGCGTCCCACAGAAGTTGTGGCTTTGTGTTGTTGTTGTCATTAGTCTCCATATATTCTTTGATTTCTGTTTTGATTTGGTCATTAGCCCATTGATTAATTAGGAGAATGTTGTTAAGTCTCCATGTATTTGTGAGCCTTTTTGATTTCTTTCTAAAATTTATTTCTAGTTTTATACCTTTGTGATCTGAGAAGTTGGTTGGTAGGATTTCAATATTTTTGAATTTATTGAGGTTCTTTTTGTGGCCTAGTATGTGGTCTATTCTGGAAAATGTTCCATGTGCACTTGAGAAGAATGTGTACCCTGCTGCTTTTGGGTGTAGAGTTCTGTAGATGTCTGTTAGATCCATCTGTTCTAGTGTGTTGTTCAGTGCCTCTCTGTCTTTACTTATTTTCTGTCTGGTTGATCTGTCCTTTTCAGTGAGTGGTGTGTTGAAGTCCCCTAAAATGAATGCATTGCTTTCTATTTCCTTTTAATTCTGTTACTATTTTTTTCACATATGTTGGAGCTTCTGTGTTGGGTGCATATATATTTATAATGGTTATATCCTCTTGTTGGACTGACCCCTTTATCATTATGTAATGTCCTTCTTTAATCTCTTGCTACTTTCTTTGTTTTGAAGTCTATTTTGTCTGATACAAGTGGTGCAACACCTGCTTTTTTCTCCCTGTTGTTTGCATGAAATATCTTTTTCCATCCCTTCACTTTTAGTCTGTGTATGTTTTTGGGTTTAAAGTGAGTCTCTTGTAGGCAGCGTATAGATAGGTCTTGCTTTTTTATCCATTCTATTACTCTGTGTCTTTTGATTGGTGCATTCAGTCCATTTACATTTAGAATGATTATCAATAGGTGTGTACTTATTGCCATTGCTGGCTTTTAGATTCGTGGTTACCAAGGGTTCAAGGGTAGCTTCTTTCCTATCTAACATTCTAACTTAACTGTCTTGTTAAGCTATTATATACACAATCTGATGATTCTTTATTTCTCTCACTTCTTATTCTTCCTCCTCCATTCTTTATATATTAGGTGTTTTATTCTGTACTTTTTTGCATTCCTTTGACTGTTTTTGTGGAAAGTTGACTTTATTTTTGCCTTTAGTTAGTATTTGCATGGTCTGCTGTCTTTGCTATGAATTTATTTTCTCTGGTGACATCTTTTTAGCTTTAGGAGTGCTTCCATCTGGAGCAGTCCCTTTAATATATCCTGTAGAGGTGGTTTGTGAGAGGCAAATTCCATCAACTTCGCTTGTCTGGGAATTTTTTAATCGCTCCCTCAAATTTAAATGACAATCATGCTGGATACAGTATTCTTGGTTCAAGGCCCTTCTGTTTCATTGCATTAAATATATCATGCCATTCTCTTCCGGCCTGTAAGGTTTCTGTTGAAAAGTCTGATGTTAGCCTGATGAGTTTTCCTTTGTAGGTGATCTTTTTTCTCTCTCTGGCACCTTTAATACTCTGTGCTTGTCTTTGATCTTTGCCATTTTAATTATTATATGCCTTGGTGTTGTCCTCCTTGGGTCCCTTGTGTTGGGAGGTCTGTGGGCTTCCATGGTCTGAGAAACTATTTCCTTTCCCAGCTTGGTGAAGTTTTCGGCAATTATGACTTCAAAGACACTTTCTATCCCTTTTTCTCTCTCTTCTTCTTCTGGTACTGCTATAATGTGAATATTGTTCCATTTGGATTGGTCACACAGTTCTCTTAATATTCTTTCATTCCTAGAGATCCTTTTATCTCTCTCTGCCTCAGCTTCTCTGTACTCCTGTTCTCTGATATCTATTCCATTAACAGTTTCTTGCACCTCATCCATTCTGCTCTTCAACCCATCATTCGATTGTTTCATTTCTGTAATGTCTCTTCACACTTCCTCCCTTAGCTCTTGCATATTTCTCTGTAGATCTGTCAGCATGGTTATGACTTTTATTCTGAATCCTTTATCAGGAAGATTGTTTAAATCTATCCCACCCGGCCCTCTCTCTGGGGTTGTCTTAGTGAGTCTTGACTGGACCAGATTCTTCTGTCTTTTCATGGCGATAGAAGTGGTCGCAGGCAGGTGCCACGTGTGTCAGCTGGGAGAACAAAGTCCCTTCCTACTTGTTCTCCTCACCCTTCTCCGAAGCCTGTGCCGGTTCCCTGCAAACTGGGAGGCAGTCTGTGGGATAATCCCCTAAACTGCCATGGACAGGGCTGCACTCAGGCTAGCCTAGAGCACTGCGGGGGTTTGCAGCCACTCCAGGTGCGTTCTGCACCCCTTGGTCCCTTTTGGCCCTTGCTCTGGCTTCTGCGGCCCCTCCCAGTTGTCTGTGCACCCATCAGTAGGTGATTCTGTGCAGCCCTTCCTGGTTAGCTGCACGCCCAGAGGGGATTCTGTGTAGTTGTTGTGGGTGGGGCTGCTCTCCCACTGTTCCACATCTGTGGCAGATCCGCTGCAGCGCCAGTCTGGGGGAACAAATAGCAGGCTGCTTATCTCTGTGAGGGGTTTTGGGGCTGCTTTACCCGGCAGCCGGTTAGGGAGCCTGAAGTTCCTCAAGATTCCCAGCCTGCTGGGTTGAGTGTGCTGAGACGATTTTGTTCCGCTGTTGGGCCCTTCTCTCTTTAAGACTTTTAAGAAAGCACCCACTTTTCTTTTGTCCCAGGGGAGCTGGCTGTGGGGACCCGTTTGCAGTCTTCTTCTTGGATCCTGCCCTTCCGTTTCTCTAGTCTCCAGTACACCATGCAATGTGTGTCTGTGCTCCCAGTGCAGATTGCTAGGTCTGGTTATTTAGCAGTCCTGTGCTTCCACTCCCTCCCCACTCTGATTCTTTCCTCCCATCGGTGAGCTGGGGTGGGGGAATGCTGGGTACTGCCGGGTCACGGCTCCGTATCTTACTCGCTTCGTGAGGCGCTGAGTTCTCACAGATGTAGCTGTAGCCTGACTGTTGTACTGTATCTTCTGGTCTCTCTTTTAGGAATAATTGTATTTGTTGTATTTTCACAAATATATGTGGTTTGGGGAGGAGATTTCCACTGCACTACTCATGCCACCATCTTCCCAGAACTCTCCTGCTGTTGTTTTTAAGGCTGTGCTATTTCAGTCCATGATCTGTTTTCATTTCCCAGTACATGGTATGCTTTGTTTCCTATTACACTGCCCTCTCTGCAAGTCTATATATCATAATACTCACAAACCCTAAACAAGGGTCTTTGCTTTGACCAGAGTAGGATAGGAATCATTGGTAAAAAGTTGAACTGCCCATTATCTAAAGAATCTTACAAGAATAAGAGACAATGAAGTAGAAAACAGGAAAAATATTGACTGAAAACAACCACAGAAGTCACAGTGCCACCCTATCTAATCAGAACTTAGATGAAACAGCAAAATGTTTAAAATTGGAAGTTTAAAGATGCAAAGGCTCTGAGATGAAGAGCAATTTTTGAAATTGTTTTCATTTGAGGATAAAAGTTCAGTTTCTTGTCATTAATATCCAAGTTGGTGTTACATTTTTCAGGATCAATCACATAATTAAAACCATATCTGGTAACAGATGATAGCATAAAAGCGCTTGCTTATATTATCCCATATTAAGAGGTGTTAAAAAAAAGTTCAAAATACAAACAAGAATTATGGCCATGAAAGAAAAGCAGACACATCATTTATGAGTTTTCCTTGCGTGTGCTCTGAAAAGGCAAGATAATTCATTTTCCATGTAAAACATCCTTGAGGTTGAGAAGAAATTTACTTCCAGCACTTTCTGACTCTTCTCTGGGTATCAGTGAAGGCACGGAATCTGGAACTAGACAGCTCTCTCCCCGTGGATCAGCCTCTGCTTATACTGCTTTTGTCAAAACAGATCTAGTACCAACCAGAGGCACCATCATAGGCGCTCTTACAAGTGAGCAGAGTGGAATCCTGTGCCCTGAGGTCTGAGCCTCACTCGGCCCTGCCCTTACTGTGTAAAATGGAGAGAAAATGACCCCTTCTCCATTTGCGTGGATTACACATGCTAATGCACGGTCCAAGACCCTCTCACACCAATAATAGCTTTCATAGATTGAGAGACGATAACTTTAAAATTGCTGAACCGATTAGGCGACCCACCCAAGGAGAAAAGCCCTGGAATCTCTTTGGCTGCAGGTTACTCCATTCCAGGTTCACTCTTCACTCTGTCTGCTCCCCTTTGAAACCTTAGCGTGCCTTGGGGCTAAGCTCACAGGGGTCGTGACCCTGTGCAGCACGTTTCTGGGAGAAGGTCAGAATTTTAACGTTGTTACTTTCTTGTAAGGCAACATTTAAACAATACTTTAATGCCACAATGTTCATCAGCTTTCTTTCCTAGTTCATTTTTCCTTTGGGATTCTTGTGGTCTCAGAGTCCATATAAATGGGTCCATGTCCATTTCACCTACGTATGCAGTCACTAATGCTAGTTAATAAAGATAATAGCTTAAAAACTCACACCTGTTCCTTGGGTTCTTCAAGGTCAATTTTCAGGAATGTGGAAGGATAGCTGAGCTTCTATCAGCAATCACATTTTGCAGCCCCAGTAGGGGCAGACCCTGGGCACTGTATCTCCTGTACTGAGTTAAGTTGATCCCGCACACAGGAAATGCAAGGCATGGAATGTGATCCTGGAAAAGGAGACTGAAGAAGTGTGTAGACATATCCTTGACCTCATGCAGCACAGAAGACAGAGGGTGGTATTGAATGCACTTTGTTCTGTGAGTACCAGATCCTCTTCAGTCATAGTAAAGATTAGCATTTACTAAAATAAAAGTTGTGTTAGTCCAGATCATTTCCAATATCAATACCTCTGCACTAGGAAAACCCAGACACAAACGTTTTGACTGAGTCATGTGCCCATCAATTCTCCTGCCTTCTTCTGTGCAGCTATTTCTAACAACAGCCAAGTGCCTCAGGGGCTGAGACAGTAAGTCCATCTTCAGAGGGGTAATATTGTCTCTCACTCTATCATCAGCTAGATGACTGGTGTCATCTTTCTTAATAAAAAGCCATTGCTAGAAGCTATCTCCACTAAATACCCTTGACATCACTCCCTTTAATACAGCTTGAAAGTTATGAAATATTCAAGCAGCAGGCATGACAGAGCATTTGTTACTCTGGACCATTCATTTAGCTCTCCCTTCTGGTGTGAGACAAGATGCCGAAGGCTAGTCCATTCCCTGGAGCATGAACATGGACGTTGAATGCTGCCTCATCGGGAAAATGACTTTATTACCAATGTTGGTTTTTAAAATAATTACTAGATAAAAAGGCATCAGCACAGATGACGGCCATGAAAATAAACTCCCAACAGTGCCCCGCCTCTGGCTGTCTATCCTGATTATCCTCTGCCAGTGGACAGCTAACTTATTTGAGTGAGGCATTCTTAAGCAAGGCAAAAAAATGTGTGCAGGCCATGAACACCACCTATTCCTACCTTTCAGTGGAGAAAGAACTGGATGAACACAAGAACTGGAGAAGAGCTAAATAGGAACCAGAAAACGAACTGTACAGTATTACACACCCAAAAATAAACTCTAAACAGAAGTAGGAGCTACAGATATAAGTTGATTAACACTATGAGAACAGCAGTGAAAAACCACAATCAACCCAATGCAATGCTCACTGTGTATTGATGATAATGCATTGTTTCTCAAAATCTTCAAGAATTCCAATTATCTATAAGGTCGTGTGCTCAATAGCAGCTTTTCAAAATAATCAAGACATTTTTGTAGAATAACTGTTGTGCCTTAGTCAGGACTCCTCATGTGTTAACTTATAAATATCAAATTTCAATAAGCCTTAATAATTCATTTTGCAGATTGCGACAGTGGCCATTAGTTGTAAGCAAAAACAAAAAATATTAAAGGCATCATTTGCATATCTGACCCAAAGGAAAGACTTAATAGCTTTGAATTGGTTCTCACCTCACCCCTGAGAACTACCAGCGGGAAGGAGATATCACCTCATGCCAGTCAGAATGGGCACTCTCCAAAAGCCAAGAAATAATAAGTGTTAGCAAGGATGTGGAGAAAAGGGAACCCTGCTACACTGTTGGTCGGAATGTAAGTTGGAGCAGCCACTATTCACAGCAGTATGGAGGTTCTTCAAAGACTTAAAAATAGAAATACTATATGACTCAGTAATTCCACTTCTAGAAATTTACCCAAAGAAAATAAAATCTCTGATTTGAAAGACATATGCACCCCTATGTTTACTGCAGCACTATTTACAATAGCCAAGACATGGAAGCAACCTAAGTGTCCATCAGTAGATGAATGGATAAAGAAGATGTGGTACATATATACAATATACAATGGAATATCATTCAGCCATAAAAGGAAAGAAATCCTGCCATTTTCATAAACATTGGTGGGCCTAGAGGGTATCATGCTAAGTGAAATAACCCAGATAGAGAGGGACATACGCCATATCATTTCACTTACATATGTGGAATCAAAAACCAAAACAAAGCAAAATGAACTCAACAGCAGGTAGACTCATAGACACTGAGAAGTGACTGGTGGTTACAACGGGGGAGGGGCTGAGGTGGGTGGGTGAAATAGGTGAAGGGGATAAAGAGACACAAAATCTCAATCATAATATAAGTTAATCATGGGGATGAAGCAAAGCATAGAGAATATAGTCAATAGTTCTGTAACATAGCTACACTAGAGTGAGCATTTAATAATGTAGGTAACTGTAATAAAACATAAATAAAAAAATAAAATCAGAGTGGAATAAAATAAAGAACTTACCAGTGGGCTATAATTAGAGAAACATTACTCTCCTGAAACATGCTTACACATCATAGATACTCAAGAAAACATCAAAGTTTGATCCTAATAGTTCCCACCATTCCCCTTTCTCTTTAATAAGATGAAAGATCATTACCTCTCTAAGACACATATAGCCTTGATAGGATGTAGAATCCAAGGGCCAGAATATGGAGTCCACATTCCTTACCCCTTAAAGGTGTCTCCCAGAAATACCCAAAGCTCTTTTGTAGGTCACATAAAATTAATTTTTTAAAAATAAGTTTTAAAAATGAGTGTTTGAAGGCTTTGAGAAATCAGACCAAAAATGGAAAATGCAGAGTAGAAAGTGAGTGGGTAATTAGGTGACAGCTCGTGTCTTGACAGATGATTCCAGAGAAAAAGTCAAACAAAGCCTGCCATATGTTCAGCTTTCTGTGTAAACCACTATAGACAGAGAGAGCTTTATGGAATATTCTATAGCATATGTCTAGTCAGTATGTTTGTTCCACCCTACTTGTTGCCAAGTTCCAAATGCTTAAAATAATTAACCTTTGTCACCTCTTTGGAAAGCTTTGCAATACATTCCAAAAGGAGTGCTTTACTCTGTCATCCTTCGAGGCAGCGCTCCACCAAAACTCACCAATGAAGTAGGTTTCTTTCCCTCTAAAATTAAATACTAGCATGTAGGTTAAGAAATCTCTCTTTTGCAGAATGCTATTCAGGTGCTTGTACAAACATATTTCAACCATAAAAAGATATATATAAGAAATAATATTAATGAAACAAGCATTTTACTCAGTGTTAAGTGGCTATGTGTAAGAATATTTTTTATTAGCTGTTTTGTTGAACATTGATAGGTACTTACTACGTGTTAGGTGCTTCAGATACAAAAATGAATAACAATTTTCCATGCTTAAAAGAATTTATACCCCGATGGTACAAATATATCTGCAATGTAGTATAATGGATCTGTACTCTGTCAGCTCAGTTTTTCCAGATCTACAATTCTCAGAATTGCCTTCCCTCTACAGTTCCAGGTTAGCATGGACCACAAGAGTTGTTTTATAGGAAATTTGGAAGACACAAAAGTGAAACAGACATCATCTTATTACATTCACAGGGTTGGAGCAGGGCAAGGGGCTCTATGGCATCTCACATACGTGGTACCACATCCTTCTTCAGCTTCTCTGACTCCTGGACCAGGTACATATCAAGCAGTGGCTTCTCCTGCAGCAGACCCCTCCAACATTGGAGTTGGGGGGCTCAATCTAGCAAAAGACAAACACAGGTTCCAATTCATCCCTGTAGGTCCCCTTCAGATTCCAATGTGTTCTTCCTCATCTTCCCTTTCCAACTGCCTGCCCTGAAGAGAGATATGACAACGTCCTATAGACTATTTCCCCACTTAAATGGCTCCCATGACTGTGTCAAGTCAAATACCTAAAATAAATCATATTCCAATGGTTCTGCTAGAAGGTATCAGGAAATACTTCTTAGCTGGGTGATATTTGAGTTGAGAATCTTCAAAAACGTAGAAGAGTTCCCCAGTACAGAAAGCAGGAGAAAGACCTTGCAGGCTTGGCGAACAGCACATGCAAAGGCTTGAAGACATTCAAGAGCATCATATGTTTAGGGTAGAGTGAGCAACAAGTTTGTGGGAGAGGGTCCTAGGAGACAAAACTGAAAAGGGAGGCTAAGGCAGGTTCTTAAGAACCATGTGGGCCATGCTAAGGAGTTTGAATGAAATACAGTAGGCAGTCAGGAACTATAGAAAGATTTTAAGTAGAAAATGCATGGAGGTGTGTGCCTGTGCACATATAAAATATGTAAAATCAGATTTCTATTTTAAAGATGACTCTGTCAGCTGTATGAAAGAAGGATTAGAAGGGATAGGACAAGCCTGGAGCCAGAGAGCTTAGTTAGGTGTCTATGACAATGCCAGTTAGCAAAAGATAAAGGTTGGTAGAAGTTAGGGAGAGTCACCTGTCCTGGAGAGTTTGTATTTAATTTTGTATTTAAAATAATATAAGCATAAATTCAATCCCATGGAGATGCTGAGGATTATCCTTTTAAGTTGCCTTTCTTCACATAGACTTAAATCACAGACTCTTGGTACCTGTTAGGAACTCTTGGGAGGAGAAAAAACATTAAGAAACCTAACTCTAACTGGTTCAGAGGTTGTAAAGACTTCAGGATTGGTTTGATCCAGAGGCTCAACCATGTCACAAAATTTGGTGATTTTTTTAATCTCCCTGTTCTACCTTCCAAGAAAATTAAAATGCATACACACACACACACACACACACACACACACACACACCACTACCAATAAATATAATTCATTAAGCATTTACTTTGCACCAGGAACTCTTGAAAGTACTTTAAATGTGCTTGCTAGGTTTTAACCAAAGGCAAAGTAGCTTCTAGCAGCAATCAGAACTACACGATCCTTGACCACAGGCAGAAGGAAATGAAAGCATTTCCCCCTGCCACCACCAAACAGTATTCACCCTCAAGCCCATTGCTTTGGTAATGGCAATGGAATTAGAGTCCCTGATAAGTCAAATCTCATTCTGAATCTGGGGCTGGTGTCAATGCCATCTAACAAAAAGTGTGGAATTCCATTAGAAGTGAAAGGGGGTGACTGGGAGGTCAACTCACAATATCCATTATGCCCTCTTTAGTATTAATCTAGGATCCAAGTCCTACATCTGGATTCTTCCTTCGTGTGTTCTGCTGGCAATTACTGTCATCTTCACGGAAGAGAATATTTAGTTACACATATCAACACTAAGGGAACAGAGGACAAAATCTGTTCTTATTTCAAAAATTTTCTGTTCTTCCACGGTACAATAGCACAAGTTTCATGTATTGGTAGAACTGTAAGCACACTGAAGATATGGAAGACAGCAGTTTGTATCACCTAAAGTCAATGTATAGTAAGCATTAATAAATGCTTTCTAACCTGAATTGTAATCTTGGAGTCTAACACATGTCTACATAATGCTATAATACTGGCATTTATCCAGTTAACGCTGTCCCTTTTTGCTGCATGTATTTTGAAGCTCTCTTATTTGGAATACATACATTTATGATTATTATGTTTTCCTGATGAACTGACCCTTTCATCATTTGGAAGTAACCCTTTTTATCTATTTTTTTCAGATTTTAATATAGCCACTCCAGTCTTCTTATATTTCCTAATCGCATGGTGTATTTGTTTTTGAGCTATTTATTCTCAACCTATCCTCTTCTTATTTTGAAACTGCATATAGACAACATACATCTGGGTCTTGCTTTTTTAAATCCACATTAATAGGCTTCCGGGAAGATGGCGGCATGAGCAGGGTGGCAGAAATCTCCTCCCAAAACCATATGTATTTATGAAAATGCAACAAATACAACTATTCCTAAAAAAGAGACCAGAAGATACAGGATAGCACACAGCCTGCATCTACACCTGAGAGGACTCAGCACCCCACGAGGCGGGTAAGATATGGAGCCCTGACCCGGCAGGACCCTAGCACTCCTCCACCCCAGCGCACCAGCGGGAGGAGAGGATTCAGAGCCGGGAGGGAGTGGAAGTACAAGCCCGCGAAATAACGAGCCCTGGTGATCTGCGCCAGGAGCGCTGACACACATCACACGGTGTATCAGAGATTGGAGAGACAGAGGTGCAGGATCTGAGCTTGGGAACACACCCGGGTCTTCGCAGCTGGCTCCCCAGGACAAAAGAAAAGTGTGTGCTATTTTTAGCAGTCTTAAAGACACAAGGGCCCAGGATCATCCCAGCACACTCAGCCCAGCAGGCTGGAAGTCCTGGGGAATCTGGGAACCCTTGGCTGGCGACTGGGAAAAAGTAGCCATTTTCAGACTTCCCACAGGGATCAACAGCCTCCCATTCGTTCCCACCCCAGCCAGAGCTACAACGGGCCCTGTGGAGTGGCGCGGCTGCGGAATAGTGGAGCAACAGCGCCACCTACAGCAACCTCACAGAATCTACTCCCAGTGGGCGGTTTTTTTCTTTCTTTCTTTTTTCTTTTCCTTTCTTTTCTTTCTTTTCCTTTTTCTTTTTCTTTTTTCTCTTTTCTTTCTTTTCTTTCCTTTTTTTTTCTTATTTCTTTTTTTTTTCTTTTTAAGTCTTAAAAAGCCCAGCTGACATATGTGGCACCCACCAGTGACCACTTCTATTGCCATGAAAAGACAGAGGAATATGGTACAAACAAAACTTACCCAGACAACACCAGAGAGTGAACCTGAAGGGATGGAAATGCACAACCTTCCTGAAAAAGAATTCAGAACAAAAGTCATAACCATACTGATGGACCTACAGAGAAATATGCAAGAGCAAAGGGAGGAAGTGAGTAAAGAAAATGCAGAATTGAGACAAGCTATCGACGGGCTTAGCAGCAGACTGGATGGGATGCAAGAGACTGTTAATGGAATAGAAATCAGAGAACAGGAATACAGAGAAGCTGAGGCCGAGAGAGATAAAAGGATCTCTAGGAATGAAAGAATATTAAGAGAACTGTGTGACCAATCCAAACGGAACAATATTCGCATTATAGGAGTACCAGAGGAAGAAGAGAGAGAAAAGGGGATAGAAAGTGTCTTTGAAGAAATAATTGCTGAAAACTTCCCCATGCTGGGGAAGGAAATAGTCTCGCACTCCACAGAAGCCCACAGATCTCCCAACACAAGGGACCCAAGGAAGACAACACCAAGACACATAATAATTAAAATGGCAAAGATCAAAGATAAAGACAGAGTATTAAAGGCAGCGAGAGAGAGGAAAAAGATCACCTACAAAGGAAAACCCATCAGACTATCATCAGACTTCTCAACACAAACATTACAGGCCAGAAGAGAATGGCATGATATATTTAACGTAATGAAACAGAAGGGCCTCGAACCAAGAATATTGTATCCAGCATGATTATCATTTAAATATGACGGAGGGATTAAACAATTTCCAGACAAGTGAAAGTTGAGAGAGTTTGCCTCTCATAAACCACCTCTACAGGATACCTTAAATGAACTTCTCTAGAGGGAAGCACACCTAAGGCTAAAAAGATGTCACCAGAGAAAATAAAATCACAGCAAAGAAAGCAGACCATCCAAATACTAACTAAAGGCAAAGAATAAAACACCCAGTATATAAAGAATGGAGGAGGAAGAATAAGAAGGAGGAGAAATAAAGAAACACAAGACTGTGTTTACAATAACTTAACAAGAAAGTTAAGTTAGATTGTTAGACAGTAAAGAAGCAACCCTTGAACCTTTGGTAACCACGAATCTGAAGCCAGCAATGGCAATAAGTACATATCTATCAATAATCACCCTAAATTTAAATGGACTGAATGCACCAATCAAAATACACAGAGTAATAGAATGGATAAAAAAGCAAGACCCATCTATATGATGCTTACAAGAGACTCACCTCAAACCCAGAGATATACACAGACTTAAAATGAAGGGATGGAAAAAGATATTTTATGCAAACAACAAGGAGAAAAAAAGCAGGTGTTGCAGTACTTGTAGCAGACAAAATAGACTTCAAAACGAAGAAAATAGCAAGAGATAAAGAAGGACATTACATAATAATAAAGGGGTCAGTCCAAAAAGAAGATATAACCATTATAAATATATATGCACCCAACACAGGAGTGCCAACATATGTGAAAAAAATACTAACAGAATTAAAGGAGGAAATAGACAGCAATGCATTCATTTTAGGGGACTTCAACACACCACTCACTGAAAAGGACAGATCAACCAGACAGAAAATAAGTAAAGACACAGAGGCACTGAACAACACACTAGAACAGATGGACCTAACAGACATCTACAGAACTATACACCCAAAAGCAGCAGGGTACACATGCTTCTCAAGTACACATGGAACATTTTCCAGAATAGACCACATACTAGGTCACAAAAAGAACCTCAATAAATTCAAAAACATTGAAATTCTACCAAACAACTTCTCAGATCACAAAGGTATAAAACTAGAAATAAATTTTAGAAAGAAATCAAAAAGGCTCACAAATACATGGAGACTTAACAAAATTCTCCTAATTAACTAATGGGTTAATGACCAAATCAAAACAGAAATCAAATATATGGAGACTAATGACAACAACACAAAGCCACAAATTCTGTGGGACGCAGCAAAGGCAGTTCTAAGAGGAAAGTATAATGCAATCCAGGCCTATTTAAAGAAGGAAGAACATTCCCCAATGAATAGTCTAAAGACACAATTACTGAAATTGGAAAGAGAAGAACAAATGAGGCCCAAAGTCACCAGAAGGAGAGACATAATAAAGATTAGAGAAGAAATAAATAAAATTGAGAAGAATAAAACAATGGAAAAAATCAATGAAACCAACAGCTGGTTCTTCGAAAAAATAAACAAAATAGATAAACGCCTAGCCAGACTTATTAAGAGAAAAAGAGAATCTACACACATAAACAGAATCAGAAATGAGAAAGGAAAAATCATGATGGACCCCACAGAAATACAAAGAATTATAAACAATATAAACAATATTATGAGAATCTATATGCTAACAAGCTGGGAAACCTAGAAGAAATGAACAACTTCTTAGAAAAATACAACCTTCCAAGACTGACCAAGCAAGAAACAGAAAAACTAAACAGACCAATCGCCAGCAACGAAATTGAATCGGTAATCAAAAAACTACCCAAGAACAAAACTCCCAGACCAGATGGATTCACCTCTGAATTCTACCAGACATAGAGAGAAGAAATAACACCCATTCTCCTTAAAGTTTTTCAAAAAATAGAAGAGGAGGCAATACTTCCAAACTCATTCTATGAAGCCAGCATCACTCTAATACCAAAACCAGGCAAAGACCCCACCAAAAAATAAAATTACAGACCAATATCCCTGATGAACATAGATGCAAAAATACTCAACAAAATATTAGCAAACCGAATTCAAAAATACATCAAGAGGATCATACACCATGATCAAGTGGGATTCATCCCAGGGATGCAAGGATGGTACAACATTCAAAAATCCATCAACATCATCCACCACATCAACAAAAACAGAAAGAAGAACAAAAACCACATGATCATCTCCAGAGATGCTGAAAAAGCATTTGACAAAATTCAGCATACATTCATGATTACAACTCTCAACAAAATGGGTATAGAGGGCAAGTACCTCGACATCATAAAGGCCATATACGACAAACCCACAGCTAACATCATACTTAACGGTGAGACGCTGAAAGCTTTTCATCTAACATCAGGAAGAAGACAGGGATGCCCAGTCTCTCCACTGTTATTCAACATAGTACTGGAGGTCCTAGCCACAGCAATCAGACAAAACAAAGACATACAAAGCATCCAGATTGGTAAAGAAGAAGTCAAATTTCCACTATTTGCAGATGACATGATACTGTACATAAAAAACCTTAAAGACTCCACTCCAAAACTACTAGAACTAATATCTGAATTCAGCAAAGTTGCAGGATACAAAATTAGAACACAGAAATCTGTTGCTTTCCTATACACTAACGATGAACTAACAGAAATAGAAATCAAAAAAAACTATTCCATTCACAATTGCATCAAAAAGAATAAAATACCTAGGAATAAACCTAACAAAGGAAGTGAAATACCTGTACTCTGAAAACTACAAGACACTCCTAAGAGAAATTAAAGAGGACACTAACAAATGGAAATGCATCCCATGCTCTTGGCTAGGAAGAATAAATATTGTCAAAATGGCTATACTACCTAAAGCAATCTACAGATTCAATGCAATCCCTATCAAACTACCAACAGCTTTCTTCAATGAACTGGAACAAATAATTCTAAAATTCATATGGAACCACAAAAGACCCCGAATAGCCAAAGCAATCCTGAGAAGGAGGAATAAAACAGGGGGAATTACACTCCCTGACTTCAAGCTCTACTACAAAGCCACAGTAATCAAGACAATTTGGTATTGGCACAAAAACAGACCCACAGACTAGTCGAACAGAATAGAAAATCCAAACATTAACCCAAACATATACAGTCAATTAATATTTGATAAAGGAGCCTTGGATATACAATGGGGAGATGACAGCCTCTTCAGCAGCTGGTGTTGGCAAAACTGGACAGCTACTTGTAAGAGAATGAAACTGGACTACTGTCTAGCCCCATACACAAAGGTAAACTCAAGGTGGCTCAAAGACCTGAATGTAAGTCATGAAACCATAAAACTCTTAGAAAAAAACATAGGCAAAAATCTCTTGGACATAAACTTGAGCGACTTCTTCATGAACATATCTCCCTTGGCAAGGGAAACAAAAGCAAAAATGAACAAGTGGGACTATATCAAGCTGAAAAGCTTCTGTACAGCAAAGGACACCATCAGTAGAACAAAAAGACATCCTACAGTATGGGAGAATATATTCATAAATGACATATCCAATAAAGGGTTGACATCCAAAATATATAAAGAACTCACACACCTTAACAAACAAAAAGCAAATAATCCAATTAAGAAATGGGCAGAGGATATGAATAGACACTTCTCCAAAGAAGAAATTCAGATGGCCAACAGGCACATGAAAAGATGCTCCACATCACTAATCATCAGAGAAATGCAGATTAAAACCACAATGAGATATCACCTCACACAAGTGAGGAATGCCCAACATCCAAAACACAAACAACAACAAATGTTGGCGAGGATGTGGAGAAAAGGGAACCCTCCTACACTGCTGGTGGGAATGCAAATTAGTTCAACCATTGTGGAAAGCAGTATGGAGGTTCCTCAAAAAACTAGAAATAGAAATACCATTTGACCCAGGAATTCCACTCCTAGGAATTTACCCTAAGAATGCAGCAGCCCAGTTTGAAAAAGACATACGCACCCCTATGTTTATCACCGCACTATTTACGGTAGCCAAGAAATGGAAGCAACCTAAGTGTCCATCAGTAGATGAATGGATAAAGAAGATGTGGTCCATATACACAATGGAATATCATTTGGCCATAAGAAAACAAATCCAACCATTTGCAACAACATGGATGGAGCTAGAGGGTATTATGCTTAGTGAAATAAGCCAAGCCAAAAGACAAGTATCCAATGATTTCATTCATATGTGGAGTATAAGAACAAAGAAAAAAACTGAGGGAACAAAACAGCAGCAGACTCACAGAACCCAAGAACGGACTAATAGTTACCAAAGGGAAAGGGACTGGGGAAGATGGGTGGGAAGGGAGGGATTAGGGGGAAAAAGGGACATTACGATTAGCAGATGTAATGTTGGGGGGGCACGGGGAGGGCTGTACAACTCAGAGAAGACAAGTAGTGATTCTATAGAGTCTCACTACACTGATGGACAGTGAGTGCAGTGGGGTTGGTGGTGGGGTCCTGGTGAAGGGGGTAGTTTAATAACCATAATATTGCACATGTAATCATAGATTAATGATACCAAAATAAATTATTAAAAAAATAATAATAATAAATAAAATAAAATAAGTCCATATTAATAACTTCTACCTTTGAACCAGAGTGTCTAATTCATTAATATTTATCATAGTTATTCATATGTTTTCCTGTAGGCTTACCATTTTTATTATTTGTTTCTTGTTTGTTCCCTCTGTTTTTCTGTTCTGCTCATTTCTGACTTCTTTAGAATTACTTTAACATGTTCTAGAATTCCATTTTATTTATTGGCACTTTAGCTATACTCCTTTGTATTATTTGTTAATGTTTGCTGTAATGATTACAGTGTACATCTTTAACTCTTCATTCTCATTAGAGTTATTGTACCATATTACAGAAAATACAGAAGCCTTGCAACTATGTAGTTCTATTTATTCAACTATTTCTCCATCTCTTTTCCTCTATTTTATTTTATTTTTATATTGTTTTAAATACTATTTTTTACAATATTCTCACCTTATATTATTCTAAATATAACTTTGTCTTTGAAGTCAAATGGATGTTTCCAGTTTATTGTGTTTTTCCCTTTCCTTTATTTTATAATCTATTTTTTATTCTACAGTTGTCACATGAATTTCATCTATATTTATTATAAGCTGTACAGTTAACATAAATTTTGCTTTAAACGGTTCTTTATTTTTTTTATGTAAATTGGTCTTTTGTATTTATTCATATATTTACTATCTTAAACTTCTACATTCCTTCCTGAAAATCCAAATTTCCCTCCAGTATCATTTCCTTTTAACTCAGGGAGAACTTCTTCAGCATTTCTTGGAGTGCAGGACTGCTGATGATCAACTCTTTAGTTTTCTTTTATCTGAAAATGCAATTAGTGTATTTGTTCCAGAATACTTTTGCTGGATGTAAATAAAGTTCAGGGTTGATGGGTTTTTTTCTTTTGTTCTTTTTTTTTAAATATGGAAAAGAGGTTGTTCCACTGTCCTCTGACCTCTGTAATCTGTAGCCATTTATATCATTTTTCCCTTTATTTAATATATCCATTTTCCCTTGATGCTTTTGAGATTTTCTATTTAAATTTGGGTTTCAACTATTAGATTAAGATGTATCTAAGCATTTCTTTTCACCTATATCCTTTTTGGGGATCACAGAGTTTCTTGAAACTGTAAATTTATGTCTTTCACCAATTTTGAGAAGCTTTTGGCTACTTCTTCAAACATTTTTTCTGTCCCATTTTTATCTCTCTTCTCCTTCTGGAACTCCATTTATCCATCTATTACACCCTATGCTCTTACTCCACACCTCTGAGGCTCTGCTCATTCTTTCCATCTTTTTTTCTCTCTTCATCTATCTTCAAGTTCATTGACATTCCTCTTTCATATCTGTTCTACTCTTCAATCCATTGGCATGCCCTTCCTGGTTCTCTCATTTCTGGAATTCCCCCATCGCTCTCAGTGGTCCCAGTTGCCCAGTGCTCCTTCCTCTAAGTCCTTTTCCCAGAGAGACACGGGCTTTCTACTGAAGTATTGACCCTTCCTGCCCACATCATGATCACCAGGACAAAACTGGCGCTGATCATTGGCAGTCCCTTCTTCCAAGTTGTGATTCCCTTTCTGCTTTTTTGTTGTTGTTTTACCTATTATAATGTTCAATTTTAGAATTTTCATGTGATTTTTTAAAAATATTTTGTTCTTCTTTGCAGAGTTTTCCCATCTTATTTATTATAAGCATATATGTACTAAACTTATTTACTATAAGCATAATACATAGCTATAATAACTCCTTGTCTAAAAATTCCAACATCTAATTCATCTTGGGATAAATTTCCTTTGATGGTCATATTTCCTGAGAGTGGCTCAGGCTTTGTACATAAAAGAATTTTATACAGTATTTTGGGCATTGTAAATATTACATTGTGGAGGCAGATTCTTTTGTTAAATTTCTTTGTGCTATTTTTGGTGCCATTTTGAATGCAATTATTTATATAATTTCATTTTCAGATTTTTCATTGAGAGTATATGAAAATATAATTTATATTTTTATATTAATCTCATATTCTGCAAGCCTCCTAAACTCTGATATAGTAGTTGCTTTGCAGATTTTTTTTAGGATTTTCTACACATAAAATCATGTTGCCTGTGAATAAGGACAGTTTCACTTCTTGCTTTTCAGTTTGTTTGTCTTTAATTTTTTTGTTATTGCACTGACCTCAACCTCCAGTAACTGCTTGGCTAATGCAACAAGTCCCTTACTAGTATTCTATATTCTTCTCTATCCCCATTGCTAGGAAGAGCAAAGGAATCTCACTGTCCTATGAGATGTCCCTTGGAAATCAGGCAAAATTTAGGAAAAATGGCCTGACACTAGGAGACTTAGAGTGGTATCAGAAGTATAAGTCACTCTAGAGATTGGTAATATGGTTGATACTTGAACAACATGGAAGTTAGGGGTATGGACTCCTGTGCAGTTGAAAATCCACACATAACTTTTGACACCCCCAAACTTAACCACTTATGATCTCCTGTTGACTAGAAGCTTTAATGATAACATAAGCAGTTAATACATGTTTTATGTTATATACATGTCATCTACTGTATTCTTACACTAAAGTAAGCTAGAGAAAAGAAATTTTTTTTTCAAATTGTTGCAAATCTTCAGAAACTTTTCCAATATATTTAAAAACATCTGTGTATGAGAACCCATTCAGTTCAAACCCACATTGTTCAAGGGTCTATTATACACTGGATATAAAAGTATTACTAATATTAGCTAGCAACTTGATTTCACAAAGTGATCTCATCACAGGCTTTTTGAAGAAAAGATTCTTTTCTACATGGTTTATATTATTAATACAATTCTGATAAAAAATTTTTACATAGATTTACATAGGGTTTGGCTAATCCATGGAGAAAAGGAGACCTTTTCACAATTTTTGATATCAAGTTATAATCTTCTAAAGTAATTTCCTCTCAAATGTAATTACCTTTGATAACAGGTTTCTGGATCCAGATTATGTGACTGTTGATAGGGAGATTAACAATTAAGTGATACACTGCTTTATAAATTACACACATGGAAGAACCCTCTATTTCCCAATTCAAGAATACTGGATATTGGTTGTTCACATGTCTACATCAGAGGGGAGAATGTTAGAAAGAACAAGGGTCTTGAAATTAGGCATTGCTAGGATGGGATTCCAACTCTACCACTGACTAACCAGATTTGGGGCAAGTTACTTTATCTTTATGAATAGCAACTTTCTTATCAGGATTCTAGTGAAGATTAAAATAAATGATGTTTATAAAGCATCTGGCACACAGTGGGCCTTCTCTTTGTCACCCTCTCCATCATAAGCTCTGTCATCTTTTGAATGCCACCCATGTAGTAGCATCTGATGGTTCTAACAGAGAATAATTATAAGCTGATGGAAAGGTCCATGCTTGGACACAAACAAATGAAATGATGCTCTGGGGGTTCTTGTGTAACCTGAATCCACTGGACACTTGCCTTTAACCTTTGTGTTCTTCTGGATTAGAAACTACTGTAATTCATATTTTCAGTATCCTTTTCCTCTTCCCTCTTCTCTCTCCTCCTATACCACTGTCTGCCCCCAACACACCCATGTGGGATGCTTTTAGAAATATTAGATTTAGTCACCACAATATACCAATATAGATGATGGGTTTAAATCATTTTTTAAAAGCTATGCTTCAACAAGAGGCAAATCTAGAGAGTTTAACTCAGTACATCTTCCAAAGCATAGTCAAAGTTACTTTGAATGTCTTACCTAAATTTTTTTAGGAATAAATTAGGGTATATATATTTTTTAAAGTACATCTTGTTCTAAGTGGGTCAAGAAAATTAGACAGATTATCACTGTTCTAAAAATATGTACAGGGGCTCAAAAGAACAGGTAGACCAGTGTGCCCTAAATAAAAATTGCCTAAGGGATTTTGGGGTACAAAATACTTCCACCACAAAACCGCTGAGTCATAGGACCCAAAAGTCAGGGGGATCTCGAGGTCACTTGGCCCAACCTCCCACCCAAATGTTCTTATCTAATAAACCCTCCTTTACAGATAAGTAGTAACAGTGATAATAATAATGGCAAGCCCTTGTGTAGAGTTTATTATGCAATTTACAGCATTATTTTACCCTTGTAATAAGCTTATAATGTAGGTAACATTACAGCCCCATTTCACAGATGAGGAAAATTGAAGAGGGAGGCATAGGTGACTGTCCAGACTCTGCCTGAACTTTGACTGCCTCACAGTTCTGTTATGAAGGACAATGTCTATAGAAAGTTCCTCTTATAAAAATGAATCCCAAAGTCTTTCCTTCCTAACAACTCCAACTCATTTTCATTCAGTCTGAGCTATTTCTTCCTCCCAGATGATAGGAATTTCCACCCGAAACTCAGCATGCACTTTCAGCCTATTGCCCTCCCTTCATGAAGGCAGTGTTTTCCAGAAAGCGTCCCTTGGCATCACTCTAAAGGTTACTGCCTGAATTACAAAGTTACCTTTGCCCATTGCTTCAAGGAAGGTCCCAAATACATTGCTTTTTGCTAGGGTCCTGGAGTTGTGGGCAGGCAGTGAGTGATTCAGGTGTCTTTAACAGGCAGGCAGCGGTTCTGCCGTCCAGAGCCTAATAAACATGCCGTGCTTCCAACCTCCCAGCCTCCACTTACCTCTGAAGCTAATTACCTTGCTTACTGCAAAGGCTGCTCAGCCCTGCTAATGAGCCCCTGGACGGTGGCTTGTTTTGTTCTCCTGGGAAAAGCCACAGTGCAGTGTTAAGGATGGGCACCTCAGGGAGCATGGGTCAGACCTTCTCTGAGACTGAGCTCCAGAAATTCTCAGAATACCACTTAGCAGGAAGATGGGCTTGGATGCAAATTCCTCCTGGTGCTCAACACATCCATTAATTAGCATTCAGAGAAATAAAGGAAAATGAAGATTTAAAGGTCACTGCATTAGCATTTCACCCCCATTTCTGAATAGCTATTTGTGTATACTAATCTTCCACCCATTCCTTCTATTAATCACTGTTTCTAAGGAGAACTTGGCCAAAACACATGAGCAGACATGCTTCCTGGTGGCAATATTCTCCTCTGTCAATAATAATATAAGAAATCACTGTTTATTTGCTCAGGTTTAACAATTTCATGTAAAAGAGAGTTATGGAGGAGGTTAAACTCTTAGCTCCCACTGAAAAGAACACAGACAGAATTGCTTGTCTCCCTGCAAACCAGGATCCATGTCAGGCTTTTGTTTTGTTTGTTTTGTTTGACACCAAAATCTGGGCACTTATGGCTTCTTTCTTTAGAAGGATCTCCTTTTCCAGAAAATCCATTAGTAGCTAATGGCAGATTCATTTCCTGTGTGAGCTGAGGAGAATCATCACAATCTCTTAACTACAAAGAACACAATCTGTTAGTTAGATTTTAAGTTTGTTGGGGTCCGTGAAAAAGTTCTGGCTTCATGAAGCAGTGTGGAACCTGGCAGCTTCTGGTCACCATACCTGCAGGACCCGCAGCGCTCTGCCCCATCCGAAATAACCTAAAAGCTCTCACCTCAAGAGAGCTGCTTTCCTATGAATACATAGCATTGTTTAGTTCTCCCCAGACTGCCCTGCTCCTAGAACCAACCGGCAACAGCCCCTGGATGGATGGCAGTGCAAGTCCCACAGCAAAGCCCTCAAATCCCCATGATCTCAGAGAAGTGAGAACAGCCATAGGTGTCCCTCAGGAGGTCTTCAAAGGGACTTGTGCCACTTCTTCAGGCCCTGCCCTTCCTTGGAAACATTTTACACCTTACTGTGGAAAGACATTCTTGGAGAAATTTTCACCCTGGGTACTTTCTTTTCAGGGAGGCCTCTCAGAGTCTGAGGGTTTGGGGAGCTACAGTCATTAGGGCCAATGAAAGCAGCCTTCAGCTTTAGCAGCCAACAAAGCATATTTAGTTTTACTGTGTATGCCTGTTGTATTTCTTTAGTAGTACATGCTCACATACGTCAAGTACAGAATGTCCCTAAAGCTGATGGGAAGAGGAGCTGATGTCTGACCATTCACCTCTGAGATCATTATTTTTCTTTCAGCAAGCAGGCAAAAGTCATTACAAACCAATAGCTGTAAAGGTCATCTGGAAAATTTGTTGCCATCTTTGAACAATTTCTTATGCACAAGAGGAGAATATACTGGAACAGGGAAAAGAATTGATGCTTCCTCATAGGTGTCAACCCGAAAGGCATGAGCCCTTCCCATGCATGGTGACAGTGTCTCCTCCACCACCCCTCCCCACTCGCATGTTGGTATCTCCCATTTAATGCCAGGGTTTTTGATTATCCATGTCATAAGAGCATTATTGATTCACCAGCTTCCATAGAGCAGAGTGATACCCAATGAACTCCATTCTTATAAATATAATAAGCAAGTAACTGACCTCTCTTGTTATACAGTTCCAAGTTTTATTGATCTCATCACTTCCATCTAATGATACACACGCAGGAACAATAAATCTTTACAAAGTAATTGAAAGCAGGAATCAAGTGCATGTTTCCTAGTATTCATAAGCTGGCCAGGTCCTCCCTTCAGGGGCAGGTGTGAACCAAGCGTTACATTTTGGCTGTACACCAGGAGAAGTCCCCAGATGGCATACAGCCCCTTCCACAGTTAAAAATAAAGGAGTTCAGGATCCAACAGAAAGGGAATGACTCTATGGCTGTGCACATAGGGTTTAAAGAACTTCTAAAAAAGGGCCTACAACTTGGTCAATGGCTGTTAAGAGTAGACAGAAGCATACACTGTCCCCTGACTCCAGGCCAGCCCAGTTCCCTGACACCCATAGACCAGCAGACAGTGCAACACTCACTTGGAAGAGAAAAGACAGCACCTGGACAGACATTTAAGGTTACCAGAATATAGTGAACCCAACAACAGGAGAAAGTGGAAGTGGTTGTGCCTCAATTTCTTTGGTCAAGAAGACAAGCTTTCACTAAGGAGTTGTGAACAGAACAGTCTGGCCCTTAACCCAACCACACTTACAAATAAAAGGAGGATATAACGAGAAAAATGTTTGAGCAAAAGAATTATGAAGGTCAAGGCAATGCCTCTGATCCTTGGACGGTACTCTTCAGTTTTGCCTGGTAGGATCCATTGCCAGATGCAAGCAGAGGGTTGTTGAGTCCTAACGTGGTCCGACCTTTCCCAGACCCAACAGTCCAATAGATAGAGCTAGGGTTGTAGTAACAGTGATGCTTCACGTGGCATAGGCCTGCAAAGAGCCCCAAGCACCTCTTGGAGTGCCCGGGAACGTCCGCGGCATGCTCACCAACAAGCGTCCCCTGCCGGCACGACACGTGCCCTGATCAGAACTGCGCCCCCAGAGGAGTCCGTGGCTGCCACTCACTGCGCCCAACCAGACCAGCACCATGAAACCCCAGGGTGCCTTGGCTGTTTGGTGGTTTACCGCAAAGTGAGGCAGACTTCTCCTCTCCCATTTCAGTAATACTTGCTAAAGTCACACTTTCTGAGATCCCAATATTTATAGTTTTAGCAGAACAGCTCTTCAATTTCTTACCAACCATTCTCTCTGTTTACATTCCAGGGAGTATCAGAATCCAGCAACACACAGAAACTATACTGTCCTTACAGTCACTACACTCCTCTGATGACTAAGGCTCTGTTTTTAGGTCAGTTCAGCATCCCTGGCTCCTTCTTCCCTTTGGATAAGCTCTGTCCAAAGGGGCTCCTTAGCTCATAAGCACAGAAGCTTCCGTCGTTTCATCCCACAGGTAGCCAGTCATGCCCTGATACATCAGAACCTCAACAGTGGGCAGGTATCAGGCTCGAGTGGAGTCCCCCTCTTGTCTTCACATAGGAAAGCAATCCCACCTGCTCTTAGAAGAGGTCTCACAGAGGCATAAGCCCCTGGCAGGGAGCCAACCCACAGCATGGGATCATCTCTCATGCATTTATTTGTTTTATCTGATCTGCCATGCCTATCACCAGAGAGGGGCAGGTAGAGGCAGTATTTCTGATTCCAGAGAGAGGGTGCACAGCTTTGAATCAGAAATTTAAAAGCTTCCTTCACTCTCCTAAGAGCAAGAAGAGTTTGGTTGGTGGAATGTTGGGAAGAAATTTCCACTTTTTCTGTGAGGTATTTCAGGTCCTTTCATTGCCCCTCAGGCTCACCTGCTCACCTGAGCCACACAGGAAATGTTTGCTGAACAAATTGCAGTTCAATTTATTCCCCCTGAGGAAGAAGGAAAGAGAAGGGAGAGGAATAGAAAAGATTCCTGTTTACTTTATCCCAGCATAAGTCGAAGACATTCTCACATCTACTGAACCAAAGGCCAACATCTCCACTGGAGCAGGTTTTCACATCCTGCTTAGTACTGGAATGCACAAGCAGCTCTAGGAGCCTTGAAAAAACACTCATTGAAAATGTTTTCTGTAGTTCTCACACTTTGAGTTGATGGTTAAAATAGAAAGCAAATGTTTTGTATTTACCAAGAATTACAGGTTTCAAAAGTACCTCTTGGCATTTATCTCACCCATATAAGGCTAGTAGATAGCAGGATTTCTTTTCTTCCTATTAAAGGGGCAAGATGTATAAGTCCATTTACTTACACACATACTCATTCACTTACTCTTTCACTCAACCAGCCATCCATCCATGCCTTATTCCTTCCATCTCATACCAGAATTACATCTAGCTTTTCACCTGTGTATTACAAAGTGCCAAAATCACATTCCTTCTTCCTTACCTCCATATGCCCATCCCTTATCATCTGTATCAGTCAGGATTCAACCAGAGAAACAGAACCACGAGGAGATAATATATTAAGAAATTTTTGTGATTGTGGGAACTGGCTAGGCAAGTCCAAAATCCATAAGGGCAGGCTGGAATTCTCGGGCACTGGCTCAAGCTGCTGTCTGCTGGTAAAATTTCCTCTTCTTCAAGGAAGCCTCTGCCCTTCTCTCAAGGCCTTTCAACTGACTGAATCAAGCCCACATAATTATCTAGAACAATCTCACTCACTTAAAGTTAACTGACAGCTACAAAACATTTTTACAATACCACCTAGATTAATATTTGACTGAGTAACTGGGGACTGTAGCCAAACCAAGTTCACACATAAAACTGACCATCCCTCCATCCATAAGACAACACTTCAAATGCACCAGTCTTACTTTCCTCACACCATTCGCTGTACTCTTCACTCCATTAGGCCATTTGTATTACAATTACACTTTGAAACACACCATTATTGGCAATTGCCAAATTTTAAATAGTGTAAGTGTGAAATGCCTCTGACTGTGTTTAACATTTCCTCCTCCCTCACTCCAACTGAGAGTATTCTTCACGTCTGTCAGGCGCTCCGCCCACCCCGCCCCCGCTGCACCAGCACACTTTGAGCCTGGGTCACACTCCGCCTGGTCGGCTGTGCTTCGGAGGCTCGGGCACCTCCCCTCTGACACCTCCTGACTCGGCTGACGTTTCAGTCCCCACCGTTGTGAAACTCCCATTGTTCTCACTCTTTCCCTAAAGTCATCGAATGAGGTCCATGGTCGATGCCACAGTAAATTCATGCTCTCCCCTCTAAGCCACACTCCCAGTGCTGCTTGGGGCTTTACTTGCTTCCAGCTGTTTCCCTCTATCATTCTTGCCAATAGATTAAATCTTTCCCACTTTCTCCAAGTCTCCAAGCTTCCCTTCTCTGCAGGTGACCTGGTTTTAGAAGAACTAAAGCTGTGAACTATGAATTTGTCCCCATCTCTCTCATACTCCTAAATGTCTGTTTCTTCTGCTCTCCACTCCCTCCCTCCCGTTGCAGAAAATTTTCTTTTATTCTAACTCCTCTATTTGTGCTAGTCATCCTACGCCTCCCCACTCTTCTTGAATCTTCTCTTATTTTATCAGCCCTCTTTCGTGTATCCTTTCTGTTCTTTCTGCATTGCTATTCTCCCCATCATTAAGAACACGTGTAGCATCCTTCTGTTCTAAAACAGCACTTCACAGGACAAAACCCCTCTCTGTATCCCCACTTCTTTCTGAACTTGTATCAGGTGCCTTCCTTTCCCCCCAACATCCAAAGAGCCCACCCTGTTCACTTTAATTCTACCCCTGGCTCCTGCCTCTTCAGCAAAGAAATCATTTGTTTTGAAGATCAGTGACTTACCAGTCACCAAACCCAATGGCCTTTTTGCAGCACCTAATGGTAAAACAAACCACCCTGTTTCCAGGCCCTGTGAATTTCTTTATTCTCCTCTCCCTCTCTTGACTGCTCCTGTCTGTCTCCTCTTACTAATGATTCTTCTCTGTTGCACATTTACAGATTAAATGCACCTACGTCTTTCCAACAGGCTGTTCACACCCCCAAAGCTTTACCATGGTGCAGCAGGACTGAAGACACAAGATAACCAGGGTACATGGAACAGGAGAAAATACACTAAAAAATAATAATGGGGACACTTTATAGAGAATGAAACCTGGCTACGTTTAATATGAAACTACAAGCCTTCCAAGAACTAGCCACACCTTTCAGGCCCCAGATGTATGTCATTCTCTGTCCTGTCAACCAGGGGTGCTTTTGTGGAAAAACTTCAGAATCACTGAGCACATGATCTCATTTGCCCATTATCAGGATGATATAATTATTACTCCGTTTTGCAGGCAGAAGTCTGAGGGGGTAAATTCCTTGATTAACATGTGGTTTCAGTTATCTAGTGCTGCATAACACAACACCTCGATCTTAGTGGTTTGAAACAACCAATTTATCATTCCAAACGATTGCGTGTGGAGACTGAGGCTCAGCTGGACAGTTCCTTTTTGGCCTCATTTGGGATTTCTCATGAAGCCGCATCAGATGGTGACTGAGGCATGGAAGGTCTTCGATGGCTTGCTCGCATGTCTGGCACCAGGCTGGGGACAGCTAAAAGGCCTGGCTCAGTTGGAATGCTGAGATGACTGGGTCACTCTCCCCATTAGTGTCAGGCCCTCTGCTCTCTGTGTGGGTTCTCCAGCAGGGTAATTAGATTTCTTACATGTGGCTCAGAGCTGTCTCCAAAGAGCAAAAGCCTTCCTAAATCAGTTAAGTCCAAAATGGTTACAGTGTTATTCCCACCATATTCTACTGGTTAGCCCAAGTCACAGGCCCAGACCATGCTCAAGGGGAAGGGAAGTATGGCTCACCGGGGCCACCAAAATAAACAGCCACTGCCCTCGTCTGAGTGAGGAAGCTGGGACTGAGACCCAGATCTTACACTCTGACTTTGGTAAACCTTGTCTTTGTTCCAGTGTCCCTCCTTGTTGTTATTCTGACCTCTAAATGAGGTCTGTCCTTTGCCTCCTTTTCCCCACTCTCCTTCTGTAGCCTCATCCCATTTCAGGAATTCAGCCATCTACTTCCATGGGAATGGGCCATGCCTTCGCTTGATTTCTCCCAGTTCCAGTGGTCTGCTGCATTGGGAAGTCCGACTGGTCCTCTAGACTGAACACGTCCAAGATGGGATCCATGCTTTTCCCTTCTGTACTTGCTGACTTCCTGTGTTCCCTACCTTTGATGCTGGAAACAGCTCCTTCTAACCACCCAGGATCACCCAAAGTCTCTGAACACCTTTGACACTGCCTTCTCCTACTGCCCACACAGAATCAAGGTGTCAAATGGTCCCCATCTGATCTCCCAGCCTTTCAGTTTATGAATTTCTCAGTATTCCCACTCTATTCCTAACCCTTTAAACCCTTGGCTAGACTGTCTTAAAAATTATAATTTTAAGCACAATGAATGGTTTAAAACTACAATGGAAAATCAGCCATAACTCAGAGACCTCACTACCCTCACACAATTACAGTCTTAATTTGGTTTATTTTTCAAATGCATTTTTTGGAGAATCATTATGATATTATACATATTATTGACTGCTTTCTTCACTCATATTACAGTATCTTTTAGTTTTGCAACATAGCCTTCATAGCCATAAGATTTTAATGACTATACAACTTTCATCTCATGAATATATCCTAATTTGCTTAACGATTTCTTTAGTATTGGATCTTTCTGTCAACAACACTTTTGCATTTTATTAGTATAAGTTATTTGATGGTGGATGAACTACTTCACTTATGTAGCTTTTTAATGTTTGAGGTTATTATTGCCTAAATATCCAAAATTGCTATTGCTAGGTTTAATGATATACTTATTACTTTCCAAATCTGTTGAATTGTTTTATATACAGTTTTGCATATAATGTGTGAAAATACAGTTTTCCTATCCCCTCAATTTAAACTAAATATTATTGTCAAAGTTTTGCTAATTTGATTAGCAAAATAGATATCATTATTTCAGTTACATTTCTTTAAATAATAGTGAGACCAGCATTTTTGTTACATTCATTCACGAATTGTAATTCTTTTAGGAATTGTAAGTCTATGTCTCTTGTCTTTTATTCTTTTCTATCTTGCTATATTTCTTATCAATTACTTAATAAAAATATAAAATTTTGTTATATTTGCTATAAACATTTCTTGACTTTTTTTGGTACTCCATCTACAGTCTATTTCTTCTTCAATCATCTATACATCTTTTAATAAGAGTTTTAAAAAAGTCACAGCTCTGAATGCGACAATGTCCTAAAAACAAAACGAAACAACCACTGAACAACAATAACAAAAGGTCAATAGTTCCCTACTGTTTAATACAGCCATTCTTATTTCTCTGTCACTCAGGACATCCATGACAGATGGTAGTCACCTTCCTGACACACCATCATTGCACACCCAGGGTTATACAAAACTTCCACACATTTGTTATAACTTCACCTCGCTCCCTCACTTTTAAAAAAGCATGTCAAGATTTTCCACTTTTCCTCTGAGATTGTCTATGTTTCCATTTGTTACAAGCATATTTTCTTTTATCTGGTTGAGCATTGTTGTTATAGCTGCTTTAATGGTCTTTTCTGGCAGTTCTAATAGCTACATTTTCTTGGGGTTGGCACCTGTTGATTGTTCTTCCCCTTAGGAATGAGTCGTACTTTACTGGCTCTTCATAGTTCAAGTAACCTGGGGTTGCGTCTTTGACATATTTACACTGTGCTGTGGAGAGTCTCTATTCTGACACAACCCTCCAACGTTTTTTTTTTTTTTTAGAAAGCAGTAACTTGGTTAGACTCAAAATGCAAACTACAAACTTGCCTGCCCTAATGGTGGCTCTGCATGTGTGCCAATAGGCTGCCAGCATCTTGGGCAATTTATACACAGAATTTACATGCCCTCTGTGGTTCTCTCATTTCTGGAATTCCCCCATCGCTCTCAGTGGTCCCAGCTGCCCAGTGCTCCTTCCTCTAAGTCCTTTTCCCAGAGAGACACGGGCTTTCTACTGAAGTATTGACCCTTCCTGCCCACATCATGATCACCAGGACAAAACTGGCGCTGATCATTGGCAGTCCTTCTTCCAAGTTGTGATTCCCTTTCTGCTTTTCTACACTCTCCAGAGCCCTCAATGAGACTTTTTGGTTGTTATTCAGACTTTGTAGTTGTTATCTGTCAGAGGGGCAGGCTTTTAGATTAGAAATTTGCCTGGCCATACCAGAAGTAAAACTCTTTAATGAAATGTAATTTTCATGTGCAATGAAAGGTTTCTAAAAATATAGGGTTTGTTCAAAATGATAACAGATGCATTTTAATTTGTGGAATCACTAATTCATTCATAACTTTTTACTTAATTATGGCCATGAAAGTACAAGAAGCTAGATGTATACTAGCATTTCTTGATACCAGTCATTTATACACACATTTTCAGTGAACATATAGAGCTTTTGTAATTCTTTCATTCTGTTTGTTCTGACTATATACACTGAAGTGTAATCTGTATCTATTACATGTACATAATATATATTAATATTTAATATATGTGAATATAAATAAAATATATTGTATTTTCAAAATATTTTTCGGTAAAAAATATTGACATAAACAAGTCCCTTGTCATTTACCACCTTCATTACAGAAGCTCTGCCCCATGTGGTTCATTACCATCAGGTCAATTTGATAAATATTCTCATGTAGATATGCAGTGGCTCTTTTTTCTTTTCTACAGAGCAAGCAAACTATGACCACACTGGTTTATGCTGACCTCCATAGCTATTTTGCACCTATCCCATAACTACCTTATAATATTATTATAAGATAATAATATCAGACCTAGGTGTTGTTTTTTGGTAGGAAGGGGATTAGAACTCTTAGACCAAAAGGTATTTTGTAAGTTCCACGAGAAGCAATAGGTTCTGGTGGGAAGCCTGGAACCAGCTTCCTTAGTAGACTTCTCCATACATTTCTAAAGTCAGATGAAACATTTCTGCACATTTCAGTCAAGGTCAATGGAATCCTGGTGCCTGGTAGGGGTTGGAGAATCCAGTTCCTTCTTGTGCAAACATCATAAGAACATTGGCAATCTCACTGGTATCCTATGTTCTGATATGAACATAAAAACTGTGATAAGAACAGAAGTATTTTGATAAGAGCATAAGAGCTTTGGCAATGTCACTAGTTTTCTGCATCTCACACATTGGCACCTGGTAAAAGGAGCCTTGCAGCAGGTCCCAGGAGAGGAGTGTTGCCTAACTTCAGCCCTGAAGTCCATTTTCATGGGCATTTTCACTAGTGAGCCTCCCATATAGAGAAGAGAGAGAACTTATACCTTGTAGATGCTAGCAGTATTTACTCCACTGGGACTGCTTTAATCAACCATCTTAGACCATAAGAATCATAGACACTAACATATAATACTTGCATTTGTGAGCAAGTGTCCATGTGGGTGCCTCGCTAACGAGTAAACGTATAAATATGTTTAGGGTCATATTCTCAGCTCAGCATCTATTCCACACAGCCAATCGCCTTGCTATTATGTATCCACACTGCACGGGTCTCACTGCTGACACTCTGCACGGCCATCCTCACAGTCTCCTTCCTCCCCTTTTACCATGACATCAATCACACACCTCAGCCCACATGTGAAACCCACCCCCTTCATGAAGCTTCCCCAGCAGCTTCTTCTTGGTTTTACTATTTCAGAAGATAGATTACTAAGTCAGTGCCGCATTATTTTGTACTTGTTTTCATCTTATTTGTTAATTTTTACTCACTTTGCCACCTAAACCATATTATTGAGCACATGACTACTGCTGCTCCACAATCTCTCAGGTGGCCTGAAATTCATTTAAAACCCAAGGTTGATAGATTGAAAAAAATATATTTTTAAGGGAATCTTTTTTCTTATATAGTTAATACTGTTGCATTTTGGAAAAATTATAAAATATAGAAAACAATAAAATTACCCATAATTCCACCTGCAAGCAGCAGGAGCTATTTATTAGCTTGTTGGTATATATCCTCTAGAGAGCATTGTATGTAACCACACTGATAGATGCAGAGAAGGATATAGACACAGACCTATATGCAAAATTAGACAGATACATTATGAAAATGCACAGCTTGTTTTCTGTCAGCTTTGAAAAAACTGACTAGATTGTGAATATAATTACCTAGGGAAAATAAAACATAGATACTTCACATTAATATTATACTTTATCAGTTTTTAGGTAAAATTCCAAAGGACTGTTTTCCTTTGCCTAAAAGAATGGAAAGGACTTCCCTGGATAGAAAGAAGTTTAAATATAACATGAGTTCCTGAGGAATAGTATGTAATCTCCTAGATATCTTGATAGAAACAACAACAAAACTACATAGATTCTACTACACAAGGAACAATGTAAATGTGGTCTTCTCTGAAGACCAGAGTAAAATGGCGAAACAACTCTCCAAGCTGTCACATAAAATTCTGCTTCTATCTCCGTGGCAAGGTGGGCTGAGTCATGGGTCGTGAAAGCAGTTCTCACACTGTCATTAACACGTTCTGGGACCACAGGAAGTCAGTTTAGCTGTCTGAGCAGCAGCAGCTCAGGTTTAGAATAAGAATGTTATAGAAAAGATCATAGATGAGAGGATGTAGCACATCAACTCTGGTTTCCCTTGCTTCTAGATAGGGAAAAGGGACTGGCTTGTTGGTTTCTGTACTTTTTTACTTCCTTATGAGACTTTATAAATAGAAACTACTCTTTAAAAAAACACATTTTTTTGGAGTCAGCATCACTTGAGAGTTATCAGCTTCTTGAAGATTGGCAAAGGCTTTCTGACAAAATAAAGACACACATCCTCCACCCCACAGCCTTATACTCACACAAGGCTTTTTATATGATCACGTGCAATTTCCTGCGTTTGACTAGATCAGAAAATATAGCATAGGGTAACAACAAGCAATTTCAGAGCTTTAGGAGCTCAGACAGGAAAAAAAATCATGCAAACTCTTAGAGAAACTAGGAAGAAACAAACCTAAGCAGTGTCAGCTCTGTACCGTCTTCTTGTGGAATAATGGTCTCTCTAGGGGAAAATGTCTTCATAGCACGGAGCAGCCTCCCAATGTTAAGAGAACTCACCACTTCATGCATAAGGCAAACACACTCTTTTATAATCTGGCATTCTTTGGATCTCATTAAACAGGGCTGTAAAGTTTTTATTCTGATAGAGTTTTGCTTTTTATAGCCATTTGTGCAGGAAAGAGTAATTAGAGGAAAGAAGAAATTGCCAAGGTGCTGTAGAGTACATCCAAGTGTGTTTTACAGAAATGGAGAGACAGAGCATCAGTTTTCTCAACTGTGAAATGTGTATAGTAACCCTCAGCAAGATGCCATGATGGTCAAATTGAATAAATGATCTGAAAGGGCTGAGAAATTGGAAATCATTATATTATTATAAGGTAATATTACAAAAGATGAAAATCCCCTTGTCTGTGCACTGATCATGCATGATATCTTCCCATAGCACCTATACACATTTATTTTATTGTACTATCTACATTTTGCCACCAAGCCAGACCTCTTCTCTGGGCTCCAGAATGTTTATCTAACTGCCTACTTGACACATCCACTGCAATATCTCACCCCAAACCCTGCAGGTCCAAAGTGAACTCATGTTCTTTTTCCTTCATACCTGGCCCTCTTACAGCATCCTTAACTCTGGAAATGGTGCCACCTCTCCTCCACTACTCAAGCCAGAAACATAGGAGTTATAGTGACATCTCCATATACAGGCCACCACCACGCCCCACTCTTAGTCCCACCTTAAACACATCTTCCACCTGCCTCGTTTCCATCGCCAGCACTACGACAACCTCTACCCTGGCTCAAGGAAACCTCCTTTCCCATCTCCTCACCACTTTCCCTGGACCCCTATTCTTACTTAGCTCAGCCCCTCTTACCCATCTGCTTCCCATACTTTATCAGAGAAATTTTTTCAAAACACAGTCCATTATGTCACCCTTTGGCTTAGGTAGCTTCACTCTTAGGAAAAAGACCCTGAGGCCTTCCCAGTCCAGCCGCCCCCCGCCGCTGCGGCTTCACACGGCTTGCTGCACTCTGGGCACACTAGCATTGTCCCTGTTTCTTGGACTTACCACATTCCTCCTGCTACAGACATTTGTGCTTTTTGCAGTCTCTGCCTGGAACTTCCTCCCTCAACTCTTTACCTGGTTAACGCAGGGGCTACTTCTTCTTCCTGACATACTTGACTAGGACAAGTCCCCCAACATACAGGTGTGAAGCACGTGTACTCTGACTCCAGAGCCCTTTTAGAGGTCATGAAGTCATCTCCTCACAGTCCATAAGCTCCATGAGGGCAGGTAGCATGTTTGTTTGGCTCCCCATTGCATCTCCAGTGCCTGACATGTACTAGAGGCCAGATACATTTTTTTTAATAAATGAATGAATGAATGATGATATAGGTATTCATTACTTCCATATTTGTCTCCCCTAAGACCAATGAGTTACTAAGAAGGCAAGTGCATCTAAGTCATCTTATAACTTCAGTGTCTAGCACTGGGCTAACATACAACAAATATTAGATATTTGTTGAAGGAATAAATGAATTCTGAGATTTAGGTATTGTGGTGTAATGGAAGGAACAGAGTCAGTCACACCTTAACTTGACCTTTCTCTTTCCTTCAGTAGTGATAGCACCACTGAAAGACCCATGATAACACCCCCAATTTTCTGATATGTGTATACTATAGGGCCCTTTCTGAATTTGTGCTTATTATATTTAAGTCAAGAATGAGGTGGGAGAAGGTGTCTAAAGACTGGCTATGAATACCTTTTTATTTTATTTTTTGTCTTTTAGAGTATTTTTCAAGAATAAAAGGAAAGAAATTGAGCAGCAGATCACATTTATAGTGCAAGAAATAACTGTTGTATATAAGCATCATATACAGCAAAGATTAAAACATTTTTAATTTTTATTTTTGATTTAAGGATAGTTAATATTTGATTTAAGACATACAGTATTACATTAGTTTCAGGGGTAACAACATGGTGATCCCCCAATTACATGCATTACAAAATGCTCACTATGATAAGAGTAGTTACCATCTGTCACCATACAGTTAACAATATTATTGCCTGTATTTCCTATGCTGTTCTTTTCATCCCCTTGACTTATTTATTGTACAATTGGAAGTTTGAAGCTATGCTAGCCAAATCAATCTTTGGCTGAATTAAAATCAGGATATGAAGTGAATTCTCTGGAAGCTCATTCATTTCTCTTCTTTTGTGGTTTTCCTTCATATCTTAGTAAGAATGACAGCCTTGTCATGTCTGAATGAAGGGGAAATAAAACTCAACATCTATCAGGTTTTAACCTGATGGGTAAGCTCTAACCTTTTTAAAGGTGAGCTGGGTATGGGGGCAACAGGTTAAGATGGTACAGGGGCCATAGAGACCTACAGAAGTGAAGGAGACACAGACTGGGACCTAAAGAAGGGAAGAGTTGGTGACACTATTGACAGGATTTAAGCATGAACCCCATGACATGACATGATGGGGGTGAAGGGATAGGCTGGACAAGGAAGTGGGATGCAGGGCAAGGAGGGAGGACCCTCTCAACACCTGAGAGCAGAAATACCAGCCTCTACCCAGTGGTTTCTGAGAGCAACACTGAAGGTTGGGGACAAATGGACAACCAGTTATAGTAGATCACTAATGACTATTTCCAGAGCCCATTGGCCTGTGGGTGGAAGCTCCCAATGTCATGTTGAACCAGACCAAATTGGGCTGGAGCTGCATGAGGAAACAAGTCTTGAGGCAGGCTTCTTTTCGATGTTCCCCCAATCATTTCACAAATTTAAGTCATTGGAAGATTTTTAAAACTATTAAATCTTAATTGTAAACCAATACATAACAGATAAAGGAATACTGCATCTGTTGAAGGGGAGATGGGGAGGAGGGACATTGGACTACACTTTATTTATTGGACATGGGAGAGGCCCAGTTGGTCTCCTTTTAATCTCTGGGGATAAGAGAGGGAGGCACCCTTAGCCTCTCTTTTAACCACTAAGGATTGAAGGTAGAGGGACACTGAACCTTTCCTTCAATCCCTAGCCCATCCCTGAGGGCAATTCAGAGAAATCTGAGTTAGTAAGCTCTTGCCTCTGATCATTTACCCTTATTCTTGTTCAGGAGGGAGAAAAATGTGAATGCTAAGTTTTACAGAAAAGATCTTGACCTAGTGGCCCAAAAGGATGGTGGCTACACCTGGAGCCAAGCAAGAAAATAAAAAAATTTTCATGATAGTAATCAGGCTTGAGAGTACACAAGGAAGAAGAATATACTGCCCATATTTTCCCTGGCATAAAATTAAGGTGTAGAATTATGCAATGGCAGCTGTCATGGAATAAGTATAGCCCCAGGCTCTGGCTGAACATAATGGCTAGCACTGAAGCAGAATGCTCTGGACTGTTGTGGATCTGAAGCTGTACTACAGTGAGCTGGGGTTGCAGGAAGTTCCTGTGGCAATGGAAAAGAGCACACACCAAATGCTCATGTCTAGCAAGCACTAAGTTCTGGGCTGTGTATCCATCACATAATGTGAATAATTGCAATAAAATATAGATGAAGGCACATGGCAAAAGTCACTTGTTCTTTACTGGTGCGAATACAAAGTGGTCCAACCAATTTGTTAGAGAAATTTAGCAATATAATCATTTTAAGTTTGCATACCCATCAACCCAGCAATTCCACTTCTAGGGAAGTACCCTACAGAAATACTCAGCAGGTGTAGACACATACATAGTTATATAAGGATTTTCTTTGAAGCATGGTTTTTAATATCAAAAAGGAAAAAGTTAAAATATCCATTAGTAGAGTTTATCAAATATGTTTTGACCTATGTTTTGACCAGACTATGTATTCAATCTGGTACACAACCCAGCTTTTAAAAGGAGATATTTCTGCATGTATAGGCATGGAAGGATGAATATATAGTAAGCCAAAGAGAGAATTTCAGGGAGTCTGTATAGTATAATTCTATTTTTGTGTAAAAAGCTCAAAACTGCATTTGCATATCCATATTGACAGCTGGAACCCTAGTTATTGGCATTGCCATGCCATAGAAAAAGATAGACCCTAAAGTTTAAACATGTTTCCCTCTCAAGAACAGGGGTATGGAAAAGCTTTACCTTTCTACTCTTCAGTGTTGTTTGTAATATTTCCAACAAGAAAACAGTAAAACAGGTGTGAGAAATGACAGAGCCAGGATTTGCAGCCAGGTTGGGCTGACTCCACTTTCCAGATTCTCTGCTCTGTGCCACAAGCCAAAGCACGCCACTGTCTATAAAGGTACCTGTCCAGCCACCACTCTAGGCTCTGCCCAGCTGCCACCACACCTGCTGCAGGAGCCTGTGGCCAAATTTTAGCCACTGTTTCATTTCCCAAGAATGACAACATGCCATTTAGAACCCCTCAGATGAAGAAAGGGGTTACTATTTGAGTCCCTGGAGACTCATGACCAGGAATTTCTCCTCTTCTTATTAGTCAGAAATAAAGACCCCTATTAGAAAGCTAAACCTAAGCACCCAGTAAGCAAATCTCAGAGCAGGAGTGTGTTTAGGAGACCTCTCAAGCAGATAAGCTCCAAGGCCTGTTTAGGCCACCCCGTCCTAATGCTTAAAATCCCCGTCTTGTTGCTGCACGCAGGTTGAAGATGGACCTGGTTCTGTTCCATGTATGTAAGTGGTGTGGAAACTCTCCTAGGGTGATACAATGTGTGGTTCCCACAGAAGCCTTCTGGGCTTCTTGTTCTCCTGATGGCCTGGGACACAGAGTTCTGGGGCTCTTGCCTACTAGCTTCCCTCAGGAAGTCTCTTCTCACATGAAGAAAATCAAATGGATGCCTCATGTTTACTTTTCAGCAGTTCACAAGATGGACAACTCTTCATAACTGATTCCCTAACTCAGAAATGCCAAGAGAGGGAAGGGAATTTGGGAGTCTCTGTCTGTCCAAAACTGCCTTGACTGATGTGATCACTGGGCTTATCCCACCCCTTTCGATGCCCCAGTTCCCAGGAGGGAGGTGTGTATGGTGTAGTGGGTAAGGCCCAGCTCCGGAGGCAGGCGGACTAAACCTGAGCAAATGTGTTTTGGGAGATTCTTGGAGACAAGTCTCTATGCTGGTTTGGTCCTTTGACATTTCTTGATGTTCTGGTCATGTCCTGCGGGAGTTCACTCATTGCTCCCTGTCCCATTCCAAATTCCATCTCATAAGTGCTTAAGCTTCCTGAGGGGCCCTATTTAGGGGTATCCATTCATTACAAAATAAAAATAAATAAAAAATTTTAAAGGATAATACTGCAGCCTCCATCTTCCTCCCCACACTCCAATGCCTCCTTACCTTTCTCTTTCTTGGTTTCCAAAGCACCTGTCTTCTGATATACCATAAAATGTTTTTATTTATCATGTTTGTTATTTATCATTTATCTCTTCCTACATAATGTAAACTTCAAAAGGACAGGGACCTTTTTTTTATTTACTGACATATCCCATGTGCCTGTAAGAGGTCTGACATATAGTAGGCGCTCAAAAAATTATTTGTTGAATTGAATTAAGTTGAAACTCGGCCCGTCCCTTCTCTGATCTTTGAACCCTCTGATTTACAAAGCTTTTCTTGATTATGGTCAGGCCTATTGTGCCAGCTTGCTGGCAGTCTCCTTGGAAGCACCCATGTTCCTTCCTGCTAACTGCCATGACCCCGATCCATTGTTTGTATACAGCTCCTCCTAGGCACAAAGGCTGTCTTCCACCCAAGGGCCCATGGCCAAGCACAGGCAACCCAGCTCAGATGTAAAACCCTAGGCTTGGCAGCTGGCCCCCAGACATGGTAAGCTGTCCTCTGCTCATTTCAGCCACATCCACGTGCTCCTGGGTGTGCCAAGGAACTACTCCGAACTTTTCAAAGCATGTACTGCTTCACTTGACATGACTTGGAAGGGAATAAACAAACCCTGTTTTCTGCCCACCATCATCACCAGAGAAAACCTTTGTCCCAGACCTGCCTGGAGAAGCAGACACAAAGGCTGGGCCAGTGGCCAGCAGGGCCAGAGTGGGTCCCAGATTCAGGCTTTCTGCCAGACATAAGGGAAGAGGGCTGCCCGTTGCCCCTGAGAGTGTAAAAGAACTGAAAACTAGATGGGTGGAGGGACGTGAACAACATCACACGGCAAAATGATAGCAAACCAGGGTGCAGCTCCTGTGCCTTCACTTCCCTGCCTCTTGAGTTAAGCGTCTTCTTTCCCTTCTCCCAAGAGGCAGCGCCACCACAGATGCCCTGTGTGAGTGAGGCCCCTGGCTTACTATTCTTCACCCAGCTCTACTGGGCCTGACTGGAAGGCCCCTGTGTTCAATGACCCAGCTCCCACCCCCAGCCCAGGCCACCATTCTCACTCATTCTATTTCACTCATCTCTATTCTTCTGAGCAGAAAACACAGTTCCCTGCATTGAATAGGTACTCCATAGACAGCCATTGAATAAAGAAGTCAATAAATTAATAAGTGAATGTGTTTAAGCCCCTTAGCTCTGTAGGTGTGGGACAAGGTTTCTTTCCATGATTCTTGTAGTTTAAGCACCAGCCTAGTGAGATAATCACCCAGCTGAACAGTCCTCACTCCTGAGAGTAAATCCGCACAGTGGATATTTTAGGTGACTCGGTGCTTCTATGCAAAACGGAGCATACAGCCCAGAGCAGGCCTTGATGCTGAGAACAGGGCCCACTGGAACTGATAATGCAAATCGGAGCCTCCAGCAGGGCCAAGGTGGGACTGGGACCTGAGGGCCAGGTGTAAGAAGAATAGAAGTGGCCCCGCCTGTGTTGTGAATGTCAGAGCAAGGCTGTGACAGTGGGTTCCCCCCTAGCTGTGCTTATGTGTCAGCAAGGATGCAGCTAAGTGAAAGTATGCAAGTTATGAAAACACTTCTTAGGTTAATTTCTGGGAGACAATATGCCAGAATGGAAATAGCAAAGGTTTTGTGGTCAAATCAGTGTGGTCATATCCCTTTGCCACCACTTACCAGTTGTAAGTTAGTTAGTTAACTTTGCTTACTCATTTGCAAAAAAGGGGGAAAGTAAACAGCTTGCAGGAATAATGTGAACATGAAAGGGGAAAATGTGTGTGCGTATGTATCTTACAGTAGTGAACATTGAAACAATGACAGTACTCAATTGCGAATATAAAACTAATTTAAATTCAATTCCTTCATTCACTCAACAATTGTTTGTGTGTATTATGTGATAAGCAGTGGTATTCTATTTAAATTTTATTTAAAAATATCCTATAGTAATAAACATTGGCTTTGAAACCTTTCTAGGAATACCAGAGGCATTTTATAAAAGTTGCAGGCAAGCTGCAGTCGTTGCTGAGTCACCAACCGTAGTCTTGGTGTGCAAATTTGCTTGCTCCAGCTCTCAGCTTGATGGCTGTTCATGAACAACAGTTCACTCTGCCCGAGCAACTGGGAGACTTCGGTCTTCTGATTAGAGAGGATATGGTCTTGAAAATTTTACCTTCTTACCAAAGGGGTATCTGCTTGGTTTCTCTCCATTTGCATCTGTTGCATGAAAGGGAGTTGGTAAGAAAGAGAGAGCACCCCAGATCTTTAGGTTAGTTGCATCCACTTTTTTAAAATTCATGTGCTTCTTGCTTAGAAGTTCCATATGTGAAGGTTTTAATGCTTCTTTAATAACAACCATGAGACAAGAGGCTCCTCACTTGGTGTGAATATTGAATGCAGCTCAAATATTAATTAAATCTATACAGAGGCTCTATTTCAAGTTATTTTATTTTTGTCCATCATCTTTTATGATGCCCGGATGCAGATTAATTAAAATCAAGTCGTTCAGAGTTATATAATTAATTACACTCAGCTTTAACCGTGATTGCTAGTTAATCCAAATCTGCTAACATAACACTGGTAAGAGTCAGTTACAAATGGTAGCAGCCAAGTGGGGTTAAGCTACAATCCCAGTATTAACCAGGGCTGGATTCTAACTTAGGGCTCAATTACGGAAAGATTTACTTCCATGCTTATGTGACTGTTTGCAGAATCCCATTCTTCACTAGCCACCAGGCTGAGGGCCTTGGTTTCGTGCTGGCTGTTGGAGGAGGCTGCCCTCAGCTCCTTGCCACTGGCCTTCTCCCTAGGCAGCTCACAACATGGCAGCTTGCTTCTTCAAAGCTAATGAAGAAGAGCCACCCAGCAAAACATTATAATGTTATGTAATTAGGTACAGTTTGTCACCTTTGTTCTAAAATTTGGTTAGAAGCAAGCCACATATCCTGCCCATACTCAAGAGAAGGGGATTACACAGAAGTGTGAACCCAGGAAGTGGGGATCATGAGGGTCACCTCAGACTCTGTCCACACACCAATATTTCAGAGTTGGAAGGAAACATAACACATTTTTGCCTTTCTTGGTTTAGGTAGTTAGACTGTTATAATGGGAGGCTTTCGATACAGAACCAGATGTCTTTAAAGTGTTTGAAGGTTATGTTAAGCCAAGACTCTAAGGATTTTGGTTTTATTATAAAGGAGGATTCTAAGAAAATTCTAACCATTTAAGTTAAAAAAAAAAGGGAGAGAAAAAGAGATACAGAGAAAAAATTAATCCAAAAACACCAGTAAATTCAATCAATGCATATGGACTAATGTCCAAATGAAAAAATGGTCAGACTGGGGCACAACCTACCTATGTGAAGACATACAAACTAAAATACAATAAGGTTTAAGCTTAAAAATGGAAAACCATTACTTAGGTAAGTAGTAACAAAATCTGGAGTAGCTACATATATAGTAAATGAAATAGATTTTCATGCAAAAATAGTTACTAGAGACAAAGAGGGTCATTGTATATGAATAAATGTTCAATTTTGCAGGAAAACACAAATTATATACTTGTGTGTTCCTAATCAGTAAGACCCAAAATACAAAAGTCAAAAACTGATAGTACTACAAAGAGAAATATGCAAGTTCATCATCATAGTAAAACATGTTACATCTTTCTCAGTAATGTATAGACAAAAGTTTGAAGATTTAAACAGCACTACTGAAAGCTTGATCTAATGGACATAATCAGAACGTGGTACCCAATGATTACATTCTTTCCACACGTTTTTTTTCCAAACTCACATGGAATACTGTGGCAGAGACAGTTACAAATGGTAGCAGCCAAGTGGGGTTAAGCTACAATCCCAGTATTAACCAGGGCTGGATTCTAACCTAGGGCTCAATTCTCTTCCTTCTCTGAGTTTTCACCTAGGTACATGGCCATTCTAAATAAAAAACTACATGTCCCAGTATCCTTTGACGGTAGGGGTGGTCACCTGACTACATTTTGGCCCAATAGGATATAAGCAGAAATGATACCAGCACTGAGGAGTGGGTACACGTTCTTCCCCTTCCCTTTCCTCCTCCCTCCCATCTGGAGTTTATGGAGTGTGGTAGTAGTGCACCCACGGAGGTAAAGACAAGAATGTTCACAGCACAATTTGTAATAGCTTAAAGCAGGTAACACCCAAATATCATTCAACAGGGAAAGGAATAAATAAATTTTGAAAATTCATACACTGGAAAACTAGAGTAAAAACAAACAACATAAACACTTGTTTATGCAGCATGGAATGAAACAAACAGGACATAAAGGAATATATATATAGAATTATTCCAGTTATATAAAAGTAAAAAATTAATATATTTTAAGGGGTGCATAAAACATGGTTCAAAAATATAAAGAAAAGCAAAACAATGATAAATTCAAAATTCAGCTGAATGGATACCTCCTTTTTGAGAGAAAGGAGAGATGCAGTTGAGGAGAGGTGTACAGAGGACTTCAGGTGTGCTAGTAATGTTTGATGTGGGTGATTACCCAGGTTAATTTATTATACATCTTTAAATTGTATATAAATACAGTATATATTTTCTATTGTGTATGTAACAAATTTCATGTTAGAAAGTAAATTTAACAATTCTCCAAAGAAGAAATTCAGATGGCCAACAGGCACATGAAAAGATGCTCTACATCACTAATTATCAGGGAAATGCAAATAAAAACCATAATGAGATATACCTCACACCAGTTAGGATGGCCAGTATCAAAAAGACAAAGAACAACAAATGCTGGTGAGGATGTGGAGAAAGGGAAACCCCTCTACACTGCTGGTGGGAATGTAAGCTAGTTCAACCCTTGTGGAAAGTAATATGGAGGTCCCTCAAAAAACTAAAAATAGAAATGCCATTTGACCCAGGAATTCCACTTCTAGGAATTTACCCAAAGAATATAATTTCTCAGATTCAAATAAGATATATGCACCCCTATGTTTATTGCAGCATTATTTACAGTAGCCAAGAAATGGAAGCAACCTAACTGTCCATCAGTAGATGAATGGATAAAGAAGAGGTAGTACATATACACAATGGAATACTATGCAGCCATAAGAAGGAAACAAATCCCACGAGTTGCAACAACATGGATGGAGTTGGAGGATATTATGCTCAGTGAAATAAGCCAGGTGGAGAAAGACAAGTACCAAATGATTTCCCTCATTTGTGGAGTATGACAATGAAGCAAAACTGAAGGAACAAGACAGCAACAGGTTCACACACTCCAAGAAGGGACTAGTGATTACCAAAGGGGAGGGGTGGGGGAGGGTGGGTGGGCAGGGTGGGAGAAGGGGATTGAGGGATATTATGATTGACACACATGGTGTGAGGCAGATCATGGGGAAGACGGTGTAGCACAGAGAAGACAAATAGTGACTCTGTGGCATCTTACTATACTGATGGGCAGTGACTGCAATGGAGTATGGGGGGGACACAATAATATGGGTGAATGTAGTAACCACATTGTTTTTTCATATGAAACCTTCATAAGAGTGTATATCAATAATACCTTAATAAAAAACAGTGAATTTAGAAGAGATGATTAGTAGGAAAACTACCAGATTCTAGATATTTGTATCTTTAAAAGCCTGAAACAATTATAACTTACCTGTTACTTAATGTTTAACTGACTTAGTAAGTATGTATGATATAAAATAAGAATGGGGAGAATATTGTGATGTAGTGGTTCTTTGATGAGCCTTGTCAGTTGGAGAATGCAAAGATGAACAAAAAAAATCATGGCAGCATGCTCTGATGATAGGGCAAGTCCTCTGAATCATTCCTGGGGTGCAACATTTCCAGCTGGTCATTCCATAGCTGTAGCAAGGATCACCTTTTTCCATTAATCTTCGGCTGAGAAGAGTAAGAAGTCAAAGAAACTAATGATTTGTGTTCAACCTCACCTTTGCCCATATTCACCTGCTTCTAGAGATGTTAATTAGACCCCTGAACTGTAGATTATTATTAGCACCCCTCATTAAGCTTTCTTTACCCTTCTAAATCCATTTCCTCTAAAAGACTAAGTTTTTTTACTTAGAGAGTCGCATTCACAAGGCTTTCTTTGGCCCAGCCTTCCTTTTAAAAATCAAAATTAATTGCTCTAGAAAGTTCAAAGCTTCTATTTCTGTTCTAACCTGGTATGACTATAAGGAACTGGAAGTCCCTTCACTGGATGGACCCAGAAGTAACAATCTACAAAACTTCCTGTGTACATTACCAATTCTTTGCAGAGAGAAACTGTTCAAAATTATCTTTGCTGTGCTGTGAGATACTCACCTACTCTTGATGGCAATTCAAACCTCTCCAGTTAGCCACTCTGGGGCCTCCCTGCCCCTGGCCACCCTCCACCCAGTTCACCCTCCCCACCACTTCCCACCAGGCTCAGACTTTCCCTTCATATGTGCCCCATATTCAGGAGCAGCTGGGCAGCAGCCTCTACTGACTGGTTTGGGTGACTTCGGTGTGGCCTCCTCCCTGCAATGCCATCCCTTAGAGGACATCTGTGACTGGTGCCAGGAGAATGTGTACCTAGAGGAGTGATTATTACAGCCATGCATGGAGTGGCCCTGTCATTAAGAAAAAACATTTGCAGGTTCCTTGAAATACCAGTGTTTTCAAGAGATTTTTGCAAAAAAAAAAAAAATGCAGGGAGGGTGGAGGGAATCACTACAAGGCTGAGAAAGTCACAGTGTTTATAATATAAACTATTATTACATAAATAAATGGTAGGGGCAGTGAAGAGGAATATATGCTCCAAAGGGCCCCACTTAGTCATGAAAGATGCTGTCCAGTCTCCTGAGACCTCTGGTCCAGTCTAGGGCAGGGCTACTGGGACCCATGGTGAGATTTTCAGTCTTCCCAGGAACACAGCTGCTAGCACTGGAGTGCCCTTTGCCCTTTGGTTTGTTTTGCATTTCCAGGTCAGAAGCCAAACTTCCCAGTGGCTGCCTTAGTCCCCTGGGGGTGTGTCACGCCACTCCTCCAGCCCTGGCTGCAAGCCCCAGGCCAGTGGTGGTCTTACACTTAATATGCATCCTCTTGGGGCCCCCTGACCTGTGCCTCCTGCGGACCTCAAATAGCCTGTAAACGATTCTCTGTGCAAACTCCCGGCAGGCAGATCTTGTCAGACAGCCCTCCTTCCTGCCCTCAGCCTTTTTCTTCAAACGGACAGTGCTTTGGAATCCATGTGTAGGACCTGAGAATTCTCATTTCACCACGAGGAGAGGTGTGGGAAAGCCAGGTCTCATGTTACCCAGAGGTGGGGAAGAGTACTACTAGAGAGCGTGGAGGCCTTTGGGAGAAGAGTGCATGTTCTTTAACCTTCCCGAGAAGGAAGGGGCAGAGAGGTGACAGAACTGCCTGTGAGTGGAAGTCCTGAACTCTCTATGGTTGAATCCTGGGGGAGAAGATCTGTAATCATCAGATGTTTATCACTTAAGGTTGAAGACCCCTGCTAAGCATACTGGCCTCAGTTTTTCCATTTGTAAAACAGGATTAATAATCTATACCTCAAAGATTAGTTGTGAAGATTAATGCAGACAAAGTATATAGAAACACAATGCCTGGCATATAGTAAGTCTCCAATATAGGTTTATGTTATTAATATTAATACCCTAAGACATGAAAAAAAGAACATTTATAAACCACAGAGGCACCATGTTCTTGGTATCGGTCTGTAGGCCATATTTGTACATCATTAGTTTGAGAAAATGACATTTGACCATACTGAGTGATATGGGGGCAGTGGAGGAAGGGGCCTTTCCAAAGCCACCCCTGCCCCAAACACCCACTGGCCGCTCACTGCCGCTCCTTGAGAACTGCTGCTCCTGGTTCCTCATCAGAACACAGTCCTGAAATTCTGCTCTGTGTAACTGATACGAAAATGTAATCCACCCTGGTGTTTTAATGGCCACTCAAATGTTATTCTTCTCAGAAGGGACAGAGTGGAGTCAACAATCCTGTTGAAAGGAGCCGTTCTAGGGCTGGAAATTGAGGCCACTCTCCCTGTCTATATACTCTCTTTCCTCACTGGTCACAACAGTGTCTACAGACTGGCACTTACTGGTTTACTGGACAGCAAATTATTTTCCAGGAAAGAGTCAAAGAACGCTTTGGCCATAGGGAACAACTAGAGAAAACAAGGAATAAACAGGAAATGATGTAAAAGAACCTCTGAACATGTAAGGTGATCTATGAATGCACAGTAAGGAAGGAAATGACAGTGACCCTGCTAGAGAAATCGCAGCTTGCAACTCTCCTTAAAAATGACAGCACAGTGAACATGCTCAATGAATAATCTTCTCTAGGCCCTTAGCACTCAAGAGGAAAACTGCCCACCCTTCTATCTAAGTAAGATTTTAAGTGTGAGGGCCGTATTGCTGAGGTCAGCCTCTCTTCGTATATTTGGGTAAAAAACCCTAGTGGACTCTGGATGTGAATATTCTGAGGATGTCATTCTTAAGGGATTCAAGAAATCAATCAAGGAGACGTTCGGTAACTAGGAAGGAGTCCATATATGTCCATAGATGCCTACTCATTTGCTTCCCCTTAATAAGAAAAAGAGGTTTCTACAAAATAGATTAATTAAAGTCACATTTGAGGAAACTTTATGAACTGGCAGCATGGCAGAACTAGGCAATTGTCTCCTAAGACCCCCTGCTCCCTTTCTCCACGGTAATAAAACCCTGGGTTTCCACTAGCATGCAGCCATATGGCTAAGTTCCACCCAACCCAAAATGACCAGGAGGGATGTACCCAGCTGGCAAGCATTGCTGAAAGGAGAGGTAGCTACTCTTTGCCCTTTCCTGCTTCCACTGGCTAGAATGCAAACATGGGGTGAGCCAACTGGATGATATGCAAGACAGAAACCCTAGGAACAGCAGAACAGCAAGACTGGAGAAGACTGGGTCCCTGACACAGGGCATCTACTAAGTCAACCCTGGGGTGCTCACACTGAACCACTAGGCGAGAGAAAGACTCCTATCTCCTTTAAGCCACTCCAGTTTTGGGTCTTGGTTACAACAGCCAGACCTACAAATTAGCTAGATTATTGTGAGGCTTAGAGTCTACGGAACCTACATTACCTAGTTTTACTTCTCTGAAAAAGCTTTTGAGAATAAAAACTTGGTGTTTTGTATTCCTACATGATTTTCTAGAATCTAACACCTTGGGAACTAAATTTAAATATCTCCTTCTCGCCATTGTGGTGACACCTGCAATTAGCTTCTCTAGTTTAGAGGAGCCCTTTCCAAAGATAACTGTTTTTTTCCCCATACAAAAAATTCACCAATAAACCCATTATAAAAGCCAAACTTAGAAGCAACAAGAAGAGAAAAGTTGAGGAAAGAAGGCAAGAAGAAAAGAAGGAAATAAAAATCAGTTGGATTGTGAGGCAGCACAAGCACAGAGATACCCATTTAATCCCTTCCCTTGTTAACTACCCAATTCCTTGCAGGCTGATGTCACCACATCAGGCTTTGTAGAGCTGATTCTCAGTGAGGCCTTGTGAGTCTCCAAATTAGAGATAGCTGATGACCAGAGAGAGTAGTCCCCCACTCTAGGCCCACTGGCGACAGGACTGACAGTTCTAACCTCACAGGGAATACATGGATTCTAAAGACGGAAACTGGCAGAGTTGCTTGGTTAGTGCTTAGGCAAACTAGCTCCAGGTGATGGTGATCAATCTGTATACTTTTAATTTAATTCGCAGATAATAACTTTTACAGTAGGCCGTTTGATGGTCTTGAAGAACTCTAAAATTTGGGGCTCCATTACTAAGTCAGAAAATACAATTTGAGAGCTATACAATATGATAAAAGTCATCAAGTCATTCATTTATTTTTAAGTGTTTATTGAGCACCTATGATATGGCTAGCCCTGTGATATACAGTAGAGATGTAAGGGTAAATAAAACAGAGTCACAGTGTGGGGGATCACGGGGAAAACTGTAGCACAGAGAAGGCAAACAGTGAATCTGTGGCATCTTACTACACTGATGGACAGTGACTGCATTGGGGTATGAGTGGGGACTTGATAATATGGGTAAATGTAGTAACCACATTGTTTTTTCATGTGAAACCTTCATAACAGTGTATATCAATAGTATCTTAATAAAAACAATGAAAAAATAGTCACAAACCTCAAGGAGTTCATGGTTCAGTAAAGGGAAAAAAATCATTTAAAGAATCATGTTGCAGTGTAATGAGGACTATTGCAGGGGTGAATGAGCATGCTGTGGAAGGTTTCACAGAACAGGTGATGTTTGAGCTAGGTTTTGAAAGTTCTTTTGGAGTCTTTCAACTAGATATGCAGATATTCCTGATACAACAAAGAGAGTATGGGAATATTGGGAAATAATGATTGCATGTGGTTGGCAAGTAGAGATGCATATGCTATAAGCTGTTCATGGGGGCAATGGTGGTAGAAAATGCCTGAATGGACTTTGAAACTCAACTGTGATGGGCTTAAGCTAAACTAAGTAGTAAGTAATTTTTTCCTAGGCAGAGCTAGAACTAGGCCTGTGAGCTCCTTGGATAGACTAATAATTGGATGGTCCTCAAACCAGTAGTCTTTAGACATTTTTTCAACATTCCAGTTATTAAATGGTGTTAAGAGTGGAACTGAAAATCTGCTAACAAAAACTGCATAGAACAAATAAAACAGGTACCTGTACTAATTCATTTTTTACCAGGCAAGGCAGAGATTAAATTCTGGAAACAACTCAGTTAGATGGTTCTCACTTTTCTGTAGTTCTTTTTCTCTCTTCAGCTTTCTTCTGGACTTTTCTAAATCAGATACCTTCTTGGGAACCATATTAAGGTTTTAAAATTTCAGTGATAAAACAAATCACTCCTGTGTTGTAAACAATACCTTGAAATGCATATTTGGTTTCTAAATTTCAGCTGCCTGCCAACTTTCCACCTTGCATGCAAAAGCAAAGTACTTATCTGAGAAAGGGCGCCCAGGAGGATTGTTTTTAAGTTTTCCCACATGGGCTACCTTCCACTGCAGTGGGAATGGAATCAAGTAACTATTTCCCAGCCATATAAGAACTTGAATGTGGAAACATGAGTTATCTGGCACCATTTTAGTAACACAGAGATGGGATTCCTAGGTAGCTCCTAGGTTAGCCCACCCTTTATCAGACCTTGTGTCTGGCTCAAAAGTTTTCTTACTTTACTTTTTGAAATCTTTATAATTTTTAGTGGACCCTTCCATCAAAGGAAATTTGGTGGAAACACAATACATAAAAGTGATAAAGGCAGAGCCACCATGATAGGGGAAAGTACCTCGGACCTTTCTTGTTAATGGTGCCTGCACTTAAACCCTGGGATTCCGTGGCTCAGAGAAATGGGGAGCTAATGGAGGTATTAAGCAGGAGTGACATTACTGTATTTTGCAACATCCTCCTTTTGAAAAGAGGGAAACTAGAGCCCAGATGAAGCTCAAGCCATCGGCAATGAATCTGTGGTCTTTGGAGAGGACAAAAATAATTAGATTAATTAGTGGGTACCATCACCTTTTAATAACTCTGCTAGATCTGGATGTAAATACATACACACACACACACACACACACACACACACACACACACACACGACACCACCTCCACCCCTACAGAGCTCTCTGTTAGTGCATTAACCCCTTTAATGGGGCTGCTTCCAAAGGGGAGAGCAGCTCTTCCTGCTGAGACAGCCATTCTACCCACCTGCTTTACCAAGTAACTGTCAACATGAATCAAGGCAAGGCGGAAGCCCATATATGCTTGCATGTATATGCTCTTGCAACCATAAAAACTCCATCCAGGCCTTCGAGCCAGCAGAGGTCTCAGACCTTGGCTCCTGCCCATGCAAAACCCATCATCTCGACAGCTGCTGCTCCTAACAGGAATGCCCCTGGGTAATGTCCATCCCGTTGTTCCAGTCAGCTTGTCTTTTTCAGTTCTAAAGCTGTAGAGTGAAAAATCAGGCTCACACACAGCCTAGGAAAACATCCCACAAATGCTTTACAACAGCAATGAGCACGGACAAGCTTGTGTGTATATTAATGTAGGCAGTGCAAGGAGTCCGGTACCTAAAATTTCACATTTAATATACTTGTGAGAGTCCATTTGGGCCTTTCTCCCAGAGACTTTCTCAGGCCAGCCAAAAGAAAGGACCATCTTTATCACAGATTTGGGATTTAAATCTTCAGCTACCCAGGTTGTGGGTCCCGAATATCCTTGAAAATATTGATGAAAGCTATAGGCCCTCTCTCAGATAAATGTATGGAATTTTGCACACAATTTCAGAGGATTCATGGATCCCTAGAGTCATGTATGAAAACCCTTCCCTAGTCTGACTAGCATTTTCTTTACCCATGTAGAGAGTGGAAGTTCCATGGCCAGGATTCTCACCTGACCCTCATCTGCTTGCCCACTGCACATGTGCAATGCTCTCAGGCCAGGCCTGCACTCATGTGAGCAATGAGTTATTAATAAAGGGCTCCGCCCAGTGTTTGGGGGCTGCAGGGGAGCAGAGAAGCCCAGAGGCAGAGGCTGGCTTGCTGCATGCAGACTTGCCCTGAGGTGGATGGGATTCTAGCTCTTGACCTGCCATCACAAAAATAAAGCTGGGTATAAACCCTTTTACCCCAAGAATGTTCTGTTGTCATTCTTCTGTCTCACCGAATCCAGACTAAACTTGCCCAAGGCTGAAACCCTCAGGCGAGACACCCCAATGATAAGAAAATGGCTCAGCCAGGAAGAAATGGCGCTTGTGATTACCAGCTATGACAAGTCAGTCTTTGACTGACTGTCCAGTTATCTGCTCAGGTCAACAGCCCTGAGTAGCCACACTCATTGGGATATTTCAGTTCCAGCACAAGTGAGAAGAGAAAGCTGTGAGGGGTATTAGCTGCCTTTGCCTCCTCCATTTTCTCCTTGGCTTTCTCTTCTGCCATCACCACTTTAAACACTGGGTCTTGATTACATCTCTCTTCTGTTTGAAACACTTCAGTGACTCCATCTTCTACTGGACAAAGTCCAGGTTTCCCCACATGCTTTTGTTGAGAAGTAATTTGGTTCAGGGTCGCAGGGAAGTCAGAGTGAAAAGTAAGGAAGGAATTCATTAAGGAGAGAACAGCAGGGCATGACAGCTGCCTTACAGGCAGCAAAGAGCGAGGAAGAACAGAGGGAGGAAAAGGAAGCTCATTGAACTCCTGCTTGACATAAGACAGATCCCTTGCCAACTCCTAAAGCCAGGTCACCTGGCATCCAGTGTCCCTTGAATCTGCACGGCATGGGAACTAAGTCTCTATCACCCCAGGATTTGGGGAAGCCACAGAACACTGGATGGAGTGAGATTATGTTCTGAGAACTTCCCAAAGGCAAAGAAAGGAGATTTTTCAGGCAGGCTACTAAAGAGCATGATTGTACAGCTACAGTCCTGTCTGGGTCACCCAGGCGAGGGGAACTTGCAGGCCCAAATCAGAGTTTTCAGTAGCCCCTCCCTACTTATCTGGAGCAGAACAGAGACAGTGAAGACTTGTGCTTAAGTCTAGAAAATAGAATGAAAAAACAGAGTAACAAAGACACTTACCACTGGAAAAGAGCAGAGGCAAAAAACAGTAAGTTGAGCAGTAAGAAGTGTTTATTTAAGGCAAAAAGTATACACACACTTGAAGAAAGGGGAGTGTGGGCAACCTCAGAGAGGAAGCTTATTAATGGTTTAGGATTTGGGGTTTTATAGGGCCTTTTGGGTAGGGGTTAACATAAAGCATGATGTCTACAGAAGACCTGATGTGTACAGGTAATTCATAATTATTTTGAAGTTTTGTCTTAAGAATAGGGTTATTTAGATGACTGTGTTCTTCTGGATCTCTGCATTCTTTATCTTCATAGGTTTATTTACACTTGGAGGTCTATCTCCTGTCTTAGTTACAAAGTTACATAATTGATTAAAGGCCTGGAAGAGGAGGAATAACAGCATATAGATTAAGTTAAAGAATAAACAGGCCTTTTTCTCAAGCTAAGTAGATTTTACAATGGCATGACCCTTGTCCCATTTCCCTGTCCTACCTCATGAGGCAGGGCAGAGAAGTCCTTGCTTGACAATCTTTGGCCTTGGAGGCCTGATGTAATTGGTATAATGAAGACATGGGCTGTGCTCTGATATTTTTCTTTATCTGGGGAATTGCTTTTCATCTGGGGAATATCTAGACATTCCAAGTCACTCCAGGCCTTGGAAACTTCAACTAATCAATTAACTCTGTGAGTCTTTTCTGGCTCTTTGGTTTTATCTGGTTAACTTTTTGAGTCCCTTTTAGTGGGCTTTACTGCCTTTAGTCCCTCTCCACCCCACTCATGTCTGTCCTTCTGCCTGACACTTTCAAGGTCATCCATGTCCTTCCCTGGTTTCTCTCTCTCCCATCTTTGTGTCAATGGGGTGGCTGGGTTCCAGCCATCCAGAAGCATGGATGGTCTCCCTCACTCTTCTGCCATCTCACACCTGGTGTATTTGCTCATGCAGCACCCCCAGCCTATATTCTCTAATATTCTCTAATAGGACTATAATCTCTAATAGGACAGGGTCTTCCTGAAATTCTCTACCTGCCAAACAATGCTAAGTCACAGGATGAGAGGGAGTGGGGTCCTAATTAGCATGGTACCTGAAAAGCAGCAAGTTACTCAGTTGGTTCCAGGTGAGCCCGGAGCTCTGTGCTCACCATCTTTCATTATAACATCACAGCTAAGAGTCCAGAAGTTGGAGCACAGTTCCCAGCCTTCGCTGTGTGCTAGAATCACTGGGAGCTTTAACAAATACTGACACCTGGGTCACACACCCCCAGAGATTCTGATTTAATTTTCTGGGGAGGAGCCCAGACACCAGGAGTTTTCAAAGCTCCCCAGGCGATTCTCATGTGAAGCCATGGCTGAAGTCCACCCCTTTAGAGATGGACATGGGTTGAAGTCTAGCTCCGGCACTAAAGTGGCTGTGAACATTCTGGGAAGTCCCCTAACCTCTCTGAACCTCAGATTCTTCCTTGTTTGGATAGTGTGAGGATTAAATGAGATGAGGACTGTCAAGTGCCCAGCCTGGCACACAGCCAGGAAGCGCTCACTAAGTGTTACTGACGTCATTATGGAACGACCACCTTTGTCCTCCCAAAGGGAAACTCTAGGACAATGCTGGTAGTGACGGTGAGCCAGAGAGCCACTTCCTACAAGACTGGCTGGCGGGGATGACACTTGATCGTTCAAGTATTCTGGGACCCTCAGGACGCTTGAACAAGGCATTCAGCACTCCTTAGCTAAAGACATAATAAGATCGCTGTATGCAAATTAGCCAAAAATGCATTGCGGTTGTTTGTCAGTGAGGCCTTGCAACTAACACCGAAGTTTGCAAACTTAATACCCTAATAACAGCTTTTCTCAGCCCCCAGTGTCATGGAGTCTGGCTAACATCAGCAGCTCAGCAGCCACTCAAAGACATCTCAAAAATCTGGTGCTGGGTGACATTAGCAGAGGGGCTCACCTGCAGAGAAGGTAAGAATCACCTGGTTCATGTGCACGTACGGAACCCTGGGCTTGAGCCCCAAGGATCAGTGGGGCTACTGAGAAGTGTTTGGGGAGCTTTATCCCACACATTGTATCTCCATGAGCACCATAAGCCATCCCAAATTTTATAAAAATAGTAATGTGCATCGATATGGTAAAAACAACTGAAATTTCATCATTCTTGGTTAAAGTGTGAATCTTTAGAAAGCATTGTTTTTTTGTAAAAAATCAAATTTATTGAGATATCTTTCATATACAATAAAATATACCCATTTTAAATGCATGTTTTGGTAAGATTTGACTATTTTTTACACCTGTATAACCACACCACAATCATTTCCAAACATAAACATTTCCCTCACCCCCCTAATTCCCCTCTACACCCTTCCTCAGTCATTCCCCATCGTGCCTCCCAGACATGAGCAACCACTGATCTCCTTTCTGTCACTATAGACTAGATTATCTTTTCTAAAGGTTTTTTTTATGAATATAATAAAAAAGTGTGTATTCTTTTGTGTCACACTCTTAGTATGTGTGAAATTTATCCTTGTTGCTGCCTATATCGCTAGTTTATTTCTTATTGCTGAAAATCGTCTGTTGTAAAGATACCCCAAAATTTGTTTATCCATTTACTGATGATCATTCACTGTTGACAGACATTTGGTCGTTTTCTGTTTTGGCTTTTTTTCAGTTACATATGCTCTACATCAAATGGCGCATTTACTACCTAAACAAGACTTCATAAACTTGAAAACAAGTTTCAGGACAAGACTCATAGCCCCTTTACCAAAGACTGCTAACCAAGCCTCTTCTGTGTGAAAATTCTAGAGTTGTTGATATGGTCTTAGTTAGGTTTGAGGTGCAGCCCAGGAACCTGAATCTTTAGTAATTATACCTCGTTATGCTGATACCCCAGGTCCCCAGACTATGATAAGTATTGTCCCAAGGTTTAGGGTGCTGGCTAATCCCAGGCACAACCCTTTTCTGGCTACAAAGATCTGCAGCTTTCTTCTTTGACAGAGCTAAGTAAAGACCCTCTGTCTCAGAGTCCCAGGCTCACCAGACTCCTGTAATCAAATGGCCAAATCAAAGGTGGGGAGGAGGCCAGGAAACTTCTCAAATCATGAATCCTCTCAGATCATCAGGCTCACTGCCATGGAAAGATTCTCAGGGAGTCAGAGGCAGCAGTGAAGGTCTTTCTCACACCCTCCGTCCCCAGTTCTTACAAGTCAAGACACAGCTCTTCATCTCATTAGGGAAGAAGAGCTGAGGTAAAGCAGATGCTGCTGTCAGAAGAAGAGCCTGTAACAATGACCTGGATGGAGGCACCACCAAAGGGACAGTCATGAAAGAACTCCAGAGAGATGGATGGACTGATTATTGCTACCAAGAGCACAGATGGTCAAGATTATGCCTGAAGAAACTGAGGCTCAGTGCAGAGAAAGCTAGTCTGCTGGGCAAGAATCCATTAACAAAGATGGAAGGAGAAGGGGAGAGTTTGCTGGGAGGTGAACACAGAGACGGAATACAGGTTGGCCAGGAGTTGTAGCCAGTCAAGTTCAGCAACATGCTGCCACTTCTTAAAGATCTTTAAGACACCCTTAAAAATCACATAGGTTAACCACTGACAAAAGAAGTCTCATTTTTCCTCCAAGAAAGACATACGTCTTATTTAGCCTTTCCTCCCCAAACCACTTGGTCGTTAGTTTCATTCCTTAAGGTTCTTCCTTTTTGGTAAGAGTATGTTACAACAGCAGATGAAGTGCATCCCTGTTTTCCACATGCATAAAATGTAGGAAATCATTAACTTTTGCTCCTCCTCTTCCTCCCTCTTCTCTCTCTCCCTCTTCCGCCTCCCTGCCTCAGTAGCCTTCCCCTGCCCTCCCCCCACCTCTCTTTTTGGTGGCCAAGTGTCATGACCTGTACCTGGCATTCTGAACAACATGAGTATATCAGAAGTCAAATAACATATGATGTCATGTCGACCCAGTCCACATATGAAAACTTGCCAGCCTGTTAACAGAAGTGTTTTCAGTTTCTGCAACAACCGTTTGATTTGGAGGCCTCCATCCACTCAACAAATATGAAATGAGGACCTGGTAAGTGCCGGGCACCATTCTGGATGCTGAGGATGTCAAATTTAATTAACATCAGTCCTCCTTTTCCAAAAGTGTACCATCCAGTGGAAGAAACAGGTTGAAGCAGACATATTCCAAGTTGGTGCTCTAGTGCCGGAAGAGAGGAGAGCACAGTAGTGGGAGGAGGAAGGATGACGCTGGAGGAGTTCAGAGATACTGCAGTTCATTTAAAAAGCAGCTGTGCCATCAGTGACCTCCGTTCATGCAAGATCATAGCAGATGTAATGGAGTGCAAACAAGGCTTGCAGGCAGAGGTGCTGAGAGAAGCTTCCACAATGTATCACTACATGCCTGCTAGAACCTTGGTTTTCCCAAAAGAAAACCTGTTGCTCTTACTAGCTCTTCTCACTTGAAAGGTAGGATGGGCCTCCTTCCTCAGGACACTGTTAAGTAAATCTGTTGATGTGTGAAGCTGGGAGATTATAGAGATGAAATTACTCATGGAAGAAACCGGCATTTCAAGGAAAATAACGTGTGTTCTGAGAATCTCTTGAAGTTTGGCCAGAAGTTCTCACCAACCCTTTGTGCGGGCTGAATGCCTGATTGCTGGTGATTTCAAACACATTAGAGACATTCCCCCATGGTTGTCATAGAAACTCTCCAGTGGGGTTTGGTGGCCGGAGACATTGTAAAAGCAGGAGGTAAACAGTATGTTGGGTTCCCCTGGTTTCTTTATGGGGTCCCTTCTCCTTGTTTCTCACGTTCACCCATTGCCTTCTAGGGCCTCCACCCCCATCTGACTCTGGGGACCCACAATGTGGATTCAACCCTTACCTCTCCCTCTAGCTCCAGAGCCAGGTGCGTCTACCTGCCACAGCCAAACTTAGCATCTACAGCCTCCAGACCTGTGGGTGGGAAAGATCATAAATAACAGAAATATATGGAGAAGCGTACACTCTAATGCATACAGAGACAGGCATTCTGATCTCTTTTCCAGCAATTTTTTTTCAAATCACATCTTATAGCAAGTAACAAAATGAATTAGTTTCACGTTCAGTTCTAGTTCTTTTTCTCCCTGGAAAGCTTCAATATCAGGAAGACAGAAAAACAAAGGGTTTGTCTTTTCTTCTGGCAGACGGGACAGAGGAAGCGCACCAAGAGCTGACATTAGCCTGGAACCACAACCACATCCCCCAGTGACTGGTGGGAAGCCTAAGCAAGGGGGAGTTCTCCTGGGCCTCAGAACACAGCCCAGTGGGAAGAGCCCTGGCCTTGGAGTCAGACAGACCCCGCCTTGCATTCAGCTCCCACTGTGTCGCCTGGAACAGGCTACTTAATGTGTCCAAGCCCAGGGAGAGTACCTACTTTGCAGATGTTCTAGTGACGCTGCACACCAGTGTCTAAAACAATGCCAAGCTATGGTTTTTCATCTCAGCCACCTGCTGTTCTGACACTGCAACGTGTAATTATTTTCCAATTTTGTGTTTTGACTTCATTGTTACTATTGTTGTTATTGTTTATATCCCCCAACAAACTAAAATCCATGAAAGCTACAGACCAAGCTATGTTGCTCACATATGTCCCCAGAACCTAGCACACAGTAGGAACCACCATAAGAGTATTTTCAATAGCATTTTCATTCATTCAATAAAGATCAGTTTCTCTTCTTTTGATCCCTCAACTGAGTCAAATATTCCTGAGCAAGCAACCAAAGCGGAGTGGTTTTCTTGAGATATTCATTGCAGCATTTACACTCAAAACTACGGAGAAAGGAGCTCGAGGAAACCAGTAAACTCAGGCAATCACTAGAAGCAGTTCCGGTGTTTATCTAATGAGATACTACTAAGTTGCACACCCAGGAGCCACTTTAGAACACGGCAATCAGCCAGCTCACTCCTAGACCACAGAGCAGGGACAGGACTCGCTGCTCCACTCCCCCTACCCTCCGAGGAGCAACAAGGCCCTCTGGTCCTGGGGGCAGGCTGCTGGGGAGACCAGTTTCCAGTAATTGCAAGGCTGTTTCTTCAAGAGAGAGAGGGAAAAGCAATTCAGTAATAACCAAAGGAGGGGGAAAATCAATAAGGTTGTATGTAATGAATTTCTGTTTCCTGAAATAGCCTGGCAGGAGCCTTGCCAGGAAGAGTTAGGACTAATCAGTGACAAGATGAGAGACACAAATACAAGCACATTATTCAGCTCCACAAGCTCACCGAGTGGAAGAATGTCAGTGTAAAGAATTACACAGCGCCGAGCCCATTGTCTAGAAAGGCAATCTTTAAGGAAATATGGACAAAGACAATGGTGTCTGTTTGGGGGCATACCTGTGCTCACTGGTGGGCTTGGAATTTGACAGGGGTCTGACCAATTTGGACAAAATGCACTGGTTTTTGAACACTTTAAGTCAAATAAATGCTCTTCATCAATATCGCACACTCTACTGTTGGGCTACAACCTAATGGTTACGAGCTGACTTCACCTCTGCCATTTACTACTCATTAATCTTGGGTACGTTACTTAACATCTCTGAGCCTCTGTTGTGTCTTCTATAAAATAGGGAGCTAACAGCATCCATGCTGTAAAGCTGTTGTGAAGATTAAATAAAATAATACATTAATCGCAATGCTCAGTGCGTGCCAAGGGATGAACATTCAATAAATACCTGTGATTATCGTTATCATTATTGTTAACTCACCCCACTGTGCTGCGTTCTTGTTAAGATCGCTGAGTCTTTTGCTGGACTGTCTGCCTTTGAAGGGGGAAAACCATGTATTCATCCTAGAACGCCTCGTGCCTGGGATAACCAATAGGTGCTGGCTCAGTGAAACTGTTGAACTAAAATCAAGAAGTAAGGACAAGGCATTTCTCACTTTCACTTTCTCCCTTGATCATCTCAGTTTGTGTGTGGGGTGTGTGTGTGTGTGTGTGTGTGTGTGCATGATTTACCTGAAAAATGGAGGGAATTCCCTCACTGGGATTTTTAAGTGTCTAACAACTCACTCACAGATGACAGAGCAATCAGCCTTGTATTCGTGCTTATTAAAACCACTCTGAAGTATTTTCACTGCTTGCTACAATTACTTGCAACATAGTACAGTGGTTCTCGGCCACACTTATCATCATTTTGATAATTCCTGTAACTACATATTAAAAATCAATTTTATTGAGGCATAATTTACATATAACAAAATAGATACACTCTATCAGTTTAGTGAGTTTCAATAAATGTTTACCTTCTTCTAACTACTGCCTGAATTAAGATGTGGAGATTTCCCAAACAGGCTCACTGTCCCCCTTCCCACTCAATCCTACCTCCACCTACAGACCCAGACAAACACTGTAACATCTATTGAAGATTAGATTTGTTTTTCCTAGAATTTTATTTAAATGGAAATGTACCGTATATAGTTTTAGTTCTGGTCTCTTTGGGTCAACACATGGTTTTGATATTCATCCATTTGTTGCATGTTCACATTTGTTCCATTTAGTATATTTCTTTCTGTTTTTAAGCAATATTCTATTGTATGAATATAACACATTTTTTTAAAAACATCCATTCACCTACTGATGGACATTTTGGGTTGTTTCCAACTTTCTACCATGATGAATAAAGCTGTTATGAATATTCATGTACAAGTCTTTTGACATGTTTTCATGTCTTGTAGGTAAATACGGTAGGGGTGGTACTCCAGGGTCATATGGTAAATGCATGTTCAGTTTTCTAGAGTACTGTCAATCTGTTTTCCAAAGTGGTTGTGCCATTTTACATTCCCACCAGCAATAAGAGTTACTATGGCTCCATATATTTCCCCAAAATTGGAGTTGTTGTAACTACATTTTAAATGAGTTTTTAAAACCTATTTGAAATATTTTAACTATTTAATTTGGACCTTCCTAGAATTTCTTCTTCCTTCCCCATCTCCCTCCAATTTCTAGAACCTCTACCTTTCCAGTTAGTGTCTCTGAAGGACACAAGTAAGTTAAAGTGTTTATTACTAAATTCCAGAACTTGTTTTAAATACATTTTTTAAATGCTCATATGGAAATAACCTAAGTGTTAGTCAACAGATGAATGGATAAAGATGGAGATACACACACGATGGAATAATTCTCAGCCATGAGAAAGAAAGAAATCTCACCATTTGCAACAACATGGATGGCCTTTGAAGGCATTATGTTAAGTGAGATAAGTTGGACAGAGAGAGTGATATAAGTGATATATGATGATCACTTATATATGTAAAATCTAAATAAACAGAACTGGTAGAAACAGGTAGTAGAATGGTGGTTACCAGGAGCAAGGGGGTGGGGAATATGGGAAGGTGTTTAAGGGTACAAACTTGCAACCAGATGATAAATAAGTTCTGGAGAGCTAATACACAGCATAGTGCTTATAGTCAACAATACTGTATTATATGCTTCAAAGTTGCTAAGGGACTAGATCTAAAATGTTCTCACCATTAAAAAAAGGTAATTATGTGATATGATAAAGGTGTTAGTTAACAAGATATGGTAATCACAGTATGTAAGTAGCAAGTCAACACATTGCACACCTTAAACTTACACAACGTTATATGTCAATTATACCTCAATTAAAAAGAATATAAAATAGCTCTAAAGATCTCAGGAGCTCCTGTACCAAAGTTCTTCCACATCAGGATTCCTCTTTTTTATTTCACTATAACCTACACATGCAAATATACACAATTAGAATCTCCTTGTTTTGGGGGAAATGCGGCTCTAGAATAATGTATTTATAGCAAAGGAAAGAAAAAAACAACAGCTTCCTTTGGACATTAAACTATTAGTTTCCAGGACCTTCTTTTCAACAACTCGTCAGAAATTGGAGCTGTCTGGTCACCTTCTGCAGTGTCCCTCCCTCTGGACTTGTTTCCAGTCACCTTTGAGCCCCATTTGGCCGCCACTTTGAATGCCCATCCCTAATTTCACAGCATCCTACAGCGGCAAAGAACCTATAAACAGATTCATTGCTTGGTGAAGTGCAAATTGTCTGTGCTCTGTCTAATGTAGTGCTATCAATCCCTGTTTTAGGGAATAAAATCTCAATCTGGAGCATACTGAAGAAAGCACTCAAGGTATTTCATCACACAGATTTTGACTTAGGGAAAAAAAACCCTCAGGTACTTTAAATTTCCAAGGTTTCAACATACCCAAGCTCTTTCTAGGATAAAAATAAATAACAATAATTCTTTGTGATAGCAAAGTCAAGATCTTTTTCATTTATTAATTCTTTTCAAAATGCTCACCAGAATAAGTGTAGTTACCATCTGCAATACAAAGTTATTACAATATTATCGACTATCTTCCCTATGTGTACTTTTCATTCCAGTGACTTATATTGTTCATAATTGGAAGTTTGTACCACTTTAAACCTTTCACCTATGTCGCCCCTCCTACCCCCACTCCTCCGCTCTCTGGAGACCACCAGTTTGTTCTCTATATTTATGAGTCCAGTTCTCTTTTGTTTGTTTCCCAGATATTTTTAAAACATGTGTAAGTGATTTCTTAAGGTAGGTGAGTTATGGGAGTCTATCAGACTTTGAGGCTTCTGAACATGTTTGGATGATCAGATTATATCCCTCGAGTAGCTCACAATTATTTTCCAAACCCTACGTTTAAAAAAAATGCAAACCCTTTTTTAATCAAATATCATTCCTGTTTTAAAACAAAGTAATTTAAGGAAGATGTTTGTGCCACTATTCCTTTCTACGTACGTCATTAAATGTTGTGCACCACCAACTCTTTGATACCTTTGGAAGCCATTTGTAAGGGCTTTCCTAAGCCTTTTTTTCTAGAAACAGAACATTTTTATTTTAAGAGTAAATTAACTTGAATATCAGAAGTTTCCAACTTAGGTGAAAACATGAACCCTGGAGATTTGGATGAGTTAGGAACTTGGCAAAATGCTTGTTTGCCATCCCCCATACTCAGTGCAGCTTCCAGGGATAGACATGCAACAGTCAGACACTGCAGGAGCAGAACGTGGACAGTCACTGAGACAGGCAGAGGAGCAGTAATGCTGTCAGCCTCTTCTTAAGGTTTGGAAGGATAGACGCCCAGGACTCCTCAGCAGGAATAAAAATAAAAATAAACACCTCCATCACAAAAACAAAACCCTGCACACCCAGGTGTAGAATTGTTCATAAATGTGACCATATTTTGCACTTAAAGGATAAGGAAATAATCTTGGATAGTACAAATACACAGTCACCAAGAGGATTATGAAAGACTTCCTTATAAAAGAGAAAGTGACATATGTATGTGGTGCATTCACTAAAATATATAGCTAGAAGGATGGCTGATCCCATGACCAAGCTTTCTTCAGTGTGATTCATGGGCCACCTGCTCCAGAACCAGGGGGAGCTTGCTATACTGAAGATTTCTGGGCCCCACCTCAGACCTACAGTTCTGCAGGTGAATCACAGGCACACTGAAGTTGGAGAACTGCTTGAGTAAATGGGTGTTCCTGAAGTTATTTTGGTAGCCAGAATAAAGGAGCCCAAAGATGTCCACATCCTAATTCTGGAACCCCTGACTATGTTACCTTATGTGGTAAAAGAGACTTTGCAGGTGTGACAAAGTTTGACTGGAAAGGAGGAGAACATCCTGGATTATTCTAGGTGGGCCCAATCAAACCACAAGTCCTTGAAATGGAGAAACATTCCCAGCTGCAGTCGGAGAGATGCATCATGAGAAGTACTTGATCCGCCATTGGTGGCTTTGAAGATGGAGAAGGGGACCCCAAGCTGAGAAATATGAGCAGCCCTTAGAAGTTGGGAATAGCCCTCAGTGTGAGGCCAGCAAGAAAGGAGAGCCCTGATCCTGCGACCACAAAGAACTGAATTCTGCTCACAACCTGAGTGAGCACAGGAATGGAGTCTCCCAAAAAGAACACTCTGCTGACATCTTGATTTTAGCCCAGTGAGACTTACACCTTCTGACTTACAGAATGTAGAATCCTAAACGTGTGTGGTTGTAAGACACAAGTTCATGGTAATTCATTATGGCAGCAAGAGAAAGTACTACAGTTAGGAAACTATACATCTATATACACTGGGAAATACACCAACATTTTAACAGCAGTTTTCCTTAGAGATTGTCATTGTGAATCTCTTTACGTTTCTCTTTCTGCTTTTTTTTGAAAGTGTACACAAAAAACATGCATTACTTTTATAATCAGAGAAAGTTTCTCAAAAAATTAAATGAAAAAAGATGTAGATGAAGAGCAAAGCCGAACATGACTCCGTCAGCAGCAGTGTGCTGGGCTTGGCTGGGGAAGAGCCTTGAACTTGGAGTCCGGACTCTGAGTTCAGTCTCAGGGCCTTCAGCATCCTATCCGAGGCTCTTTGGTCATCTGTACAGGGACCCACACTCACTCATCTTCCAGTAACAACATTAGGGACTCAATTACTCTTTAACACCTGTTCTTCATGGGAAAGCAGCCCAGATAGCTGATTAGATTATTTTAATCCTTCTGTTAGAAACCCTCAGTTGCCACGGCTGGTGTTCTGTCCAAATGGATGAACACAATGAAAGTGGGTAGCCAAAAGGTTCAGCGATGGCTGTTGCTAGAATATATTAATTCCTCAGACAGAGGGATAGCCTTTTAAGCTCATAGAATTCATTGTTGACTATACCAAGTAATAGAGAAAAATATCAAGTAGATTCAAATCTCATTTGAAGGATGGAGAAGACCTAAATATTTATTAGTACTAACACAAAGAGTAATGTTTAAAGGGAAGGAAAATTTCTTTAGAGCTACTGAATCATTCAGAATACATTAAATCAAAGGTAGTACTAGGAGAAGGTGTTGCCAGCTCTTCACTGAGCTGGATCCCTCCAGGCAAATCTGAGCATCAACGTCTACCTTAAAACAATAAGTGAGAACTTCAATTTGCTAATTTAAGTGAGAAATCCATTTTGTATGGGAACTGTATTACATCAATCCATGTGACTAGCTCATGGCATAGTGAAATGCATGGGCATCTGAACCAGACAGATCTGTATTCAAGTCCTGACTCCTGCATTTAATTGCTGAGTGACCTTGGGTAGACCTTGGTCCTGAGGTTTAATCTTTGGTTACAACTTCTGTAGGAAAAGTGATAACATCACCGCCTCACTGACATGTTTTGCATTAAGTCAGATAATGCATGTGAAGCCTTGGAACATTGTCTGACATATGGTGAGAGTTCATTCTATGTGTACTATTCATCCCATTGCACAGATGAAGCTCAAAGTCCCAGAGACAGAATATGAATGCAAATCCAAGGGACCTGGCTCCTCATATACAGAACCTACATAATGAGAGAAAAGATAGTAAGACTCATGTCATTGGAAGAAGATTCAAGTGTATTCTCATTTCTGCAATATTTAAAATCAATCACTGACCCATGTTAGTAGAGGAGTGAGAAGTCTCTCCATTGTCATTCAGAACTGCCTGAATTAAGGGCTGTCACATTCAAGTGTGCAAGCTTTGCACTCACAACTCTACAGGGTTCCTTTTCTGTAGACAGCAACCTTAGGGTGCCAGACTCATGAACTACAGAAGGATTGTTATGCATGGGGACAAAGCGGGCACTGGAAGTGAGGAGGTAAGTTTCAGGAATGCATGTAGATATAATCAAAACTTTCTATGATTTCCGGAAGCACAGGAAGTAGTACTCAATACCTCTACCACCTCTTCTGGCAATGCTAAAGAGGTCTCCCTTCCAAAAAGACAGTGTTGTTATAAATATCCCCATAATACCAGTGGCTACTTTGGCAATGCTTAGTCACAACAGGATCCACCATTAAAAGTTTAAAACAGCCCCTGAACAAAAGCCTACAGTAGGATTCTGAGGCATAAAAGAAATTATGTGAGTGGTGAGATGACTTTAAGAGAATTTTCTAGAGAACAATAACATTTCAATCATCAATAGTTCACAGGCTTCAGGACTGGGGGCACTGTATCCCAGGATTCCTTGCAGTGCCGAGGGTGTCCACAAGCTAGGAGGCCGCTGGGAGCCCAGGAGGACTGTGTGCCTCGCCTCTGCGTTTCCAGGGCCTGACAGAGCAGGGCATCAATATTCAGTGAATGAATGAATTTAGCCTTTCATGATACAGGAAAAACAAATGTTATTTCCACGCTGTGTTCCACAGCCTTTCCCTCGCTCTTTGGGCTCACTGCTATTTTTTTAATATAATAAAAAATATTTTTTAAAGTATAATAATTAGTAATTATAATAATGACAACCTATATTGTTGTGACTGACACTGCTAGGACACACACACAGGATACACATACACACACACACATGCTAGAATACATATATGCGTGTGTGTGTGCGTGTTTATATATATGTAAAATCTCAATGAATTCTTATAACTCTACCATGTTAGTCCTATTATCCCAGTTCAATTCAACTGATGGCAGATTTAAAGCTCAGCAACTCCCGATGTCACATTACTAATAAGCAATGGCATGTGAACTGGATCTCAGGTCCGTCTGTAGCCCAAACCCCTGCTTTTTACACTATGTCTCACAAGTAAAGCCACAAGGCTTTCTCCATCCTTTTAAATTCTTGGTGTGTCTTCTGAAATTCATGCAATCCCCTCCCAACCTTCCGGCCACCCAGATAATAAGTAACCAAATAATAAGATTGTCTCCCAGGGTGAGATTTCATCTGAGCGATGAAGTGTGAACACCTAAGGATTTGATTTAATTCTCTTGGACTAAGCTGATTAAGTGCTGAGCAGTTTAGAATCTTTTATAATTTTATTAGATTAGATCATTGGATTTCAGAGATGAAATGAATGGAAGCCTGACCAGAGACTAAAATAGCCAAGTCCAGCTGCTTCAAAGGTTCCTTAGGGCAAGCTTTCAGGGTTCAAACACTCAATAATATACACAAAGCATGATTCTCTGAACAAAAGAGATAAAATTTCGATATTAAATAACTTTTATGGTGCCAGGAAATACAGTGACATGCTTTTGTTTTGAAGCATCATGCTTTTGCTTTAATGAAACCATAGATTATTGATTCTCAAGACTCGGGGAACACTGTCCTAATGGATATGGTCTGGAGTTATATTACTACTCTAGCCATTAACTCGTGTGACTAAAAGCAAATGACTTCACCTCCCTGTGCCTTAGCTCCCTTGAACATTTCACAGAATTTAGATAAATGAGGAAGCACAATTAAGGAAACATTTGTGTCCACATGGAAAAGAGACAATAAAAATCAAGTGTATACACTAAGGATTTGTTTAGGCTTATGCTTCTTGCTGGTTTCCCGGACACAATTTTACAACAGACGCAAAAATATCACAATGTGCATACACAGCTGCTCAGTCCTGAGACAGTCTAGCCCTCTGGCTTACGTGAGCTCCCTCCCAGGCCTCCCATCTGTAGCCTTCAGTTCTCATCCTCTCTTGAGTTTTGTATCTCCAGCTATACAGGGGATAGCTCTCCTTGGCTACCAAAAGGTCAGCAGCCAAACACTGCTTCACCCACTTCCTCTCCCAACTTCTCCCCATTTCTCCTTCCATCGATGGTATTAGGTTTTCCAGGCTCAGAAATTCATTCTTGTTTGCCTCCCGCATCAGATTCATCACCATGTCCTGCTCATTTTCTTTGTTATCAGTATCTTCCTTTTGTTTCTTTAGTTACACTCTTAATCCAAGACTCATCACCTTATCTCTAATTTTTTTGGTAATTGTCTTCCATCTTGTCCCAATTTTTCTGATCTCTCTACTATTATTCTACACAGAGCTACCAGCTCAAAGAACTTTCCTCTTGTCTGTCATTTAAACTCTGGTTTCCCTGATGGGGTGTTGACCTTTATCTGCTCTCCCTACTCCGTAAGCCTCACAAGCTTCTTCTGCATATCACACCCCTAACATGGCCCTGTCTTCCAGCCAAGCTCATTTGTGTCCTGATTTCACTATACTGCTTGCTTGCTCCTATTATTGGCATATCAAAAGAACTGATTGAATGAATAGATGGATACACTGATATGTGTATCATAAGCCTACACCTCAGCTCTCCTACTTGCTCTGCCCCTCACCACCATAATAAAAGCAAAATATATTCATGAAGTCTTTGGAAACTGATCTCCTTCACAGCTTGCTGTTATTCAGAATCAGTGCTAGACTTCCCTAGGCTCATGTCTCAAACATGGAATCTGCAGTTTCTTATGTGTGTGTTCTCCCTGGCAGGTTGCTAGTTGTTCACCCAGCCCGGGTCCTCTTCTTGTACATAACCGCGTGTAACTGGACTACGCTTCCCAGCCTCCTTTGCAGTTAGCTAGGTGTGACCATGTCCCTAATAGACAATAGAATGGGAATGGAAGTCATGTGGCCACTTCCAGGCTATGGAGATTTAAGACCAGGCTGGTCTCTTCCATGCTTTTTCTGTTTGCGCTGGGGTGGGGAAAGGCAAAGAGCCAACGGCCTTGGGTGTCAGGTGTTGAAAATGGCAGAGGCACTCAAGCCTGGGCCCCTAAATAATGAGAAGAATCAGCCACTATCTGGAACATTTCCCTGGATGAGGATATAAGAGAAATAAACTTTTGTATTTACAGCGCCTCTAAAATTTTGCTGGCTCTTGTTACAGCAGTTCAGTCATCCCTCAATAATTCACTCCTCAACAGGATCTCCAGTGCCCTGCTTAGCTGAAGCTGCAGCAGCGGTCAAGCCTACACCTGGCTGTGAATCAGAGCTGCAGAAATGCCTCGTGGGACCAGGTCCTTCAGCAAAGGTGCAGAGGAAGGTGGGTGAGGCCAAACTTTGGGATTCATCAGGAGTGTGGATGCAGGTTGAATCACGGGCAAGGAGGAGAAGTCTTAGAACTAATACATAGTCAGTTCTGGTGACTGGTGAGGCGGACGCTAGGGGAGTGTATTATAATAGCCCCAAGGGTCACCATCACTCAGTCATAAAAAAAAGAATGAAATCTTGCCATTTGTGGTAACATGGACAGACCTAGGAGGAATTATGTTAAGTGAAATAGACAGAAAAAGACAAATACTGTATAATCTCACTTATACGTGGAATCTAAAAAATAAAACAAAACAGAAACAGATTCATAAATACAGAAAACAGGTGGTTGCCAGAAGGGAGGGGCTTAGAGGGGTGGGAGAAATAGATGAAGGGGATCAGGAGGTACAACCTTCCAAATATAAAACAAATAAGTCATGGTATGTAAAGTACAGCATAGAGAATATAGTCAATAGTATTGTAATAACTTTGTATGGTGACACATGGTAGCTATGCTTATGGCGAACATTTTGTAATGTAAATAAATGTTGAATCATTATGTACTACCCCTGAGACTAATATATTGTATGTCAACTATACTTCATTTAAATAAATAAAATAGCACCAGTGATCACTCTCAGTGGATTTGGTTCTATTGCAGTCCATGAGGAACATTGTGTTTGGTTCTACAAGGGTCTAGGTTTTCCTTCCAATCTTCCCTAGTAAAGCTTTGGGAGTCTTATTTCTGCAGGTTCCTGGTTATTTCCTTATCTGTTCCATCTTTCAGGGACAAAACAAGGTTGGGTAAAAATAGAGTCCTCTGAGTCCCTATAATAACCTTCCTCAGTTCTCTCCCCTGGGCCCCAGGCTGGCACTGGAGTCCAGGCAGCTGGGCTGTTGGCCAGGGCCTAAACTCCAACCCATTGCCAAGGACAGCTCAAACCAGCCTATATGATAGAAGTCTTGCAGATTAGACCCCCTTTAGGGCCTGAGTGAGCATAGGAGGATCTCAGAGGCTGGTGGTAAAGGGCTGGTGGCACTGGAAAAACATTTTGGCATTGAGTGTGCCAAGGCAAAGGAGAAAGGAACAGAGGTAGGATAGGTCTTTGGCACCACTGAGGAGCTGAAATTTTTATACTTCAGGTACATTTATTCACTCATTGGGTATACCTACTAAGTTCCAGGAGCTATGCATGTAGAATTTTGATCCTATGGAAGAGTCTAAGGAAACTGTATACCAGTTTTTTAAAATAAAGTCAGTGGAAACTAACAGTAGGGAAACTAAGAGATTTGTGGCCAATTCTTTCACAAGGTCTTCCCTTGTTGAAATGGTTGAAATTTTATACAAATATTTGGACTGGGCCACTTTGAGGTCCCCGTCTTGAACAGACCATGGATAGGAAGGTGATGAGATGGGGAAGGGAGAAGCATAGTAATAGCCGTGATCTATGGGTAAGGGTGTCCCAGGGGTAATTTTCAGCCTAAGAGTCTCTAATACGGCAGCTGGCAAAGCGGTAAGTCGGAGAGTTAAGAATTACTTTCAGATGAAGAGTTTTATTACAGCAACTTGATCAGCAATACAAAATCAAGACAGGGCTGATGGATAGCATCATTTCCTGGGCAAAGACCAAGGTGGTCTGGTGTCCTCAAACCAAAGCTAGAATTTGAGTTTTAATGACAAGGCCTTGGCCCTCTGCTTCAGGAGATAAGGATACATTTTGTCTGGAAATTAAAGGGGGGAGATGAAGAGGAGCCATCACACATGACCAGAGCCAGCACAAAGGGACGTCTCACTCCCTCCACCTGTCACTGGGTCTCGGTTCTTGCCAGGAGTGTTCCTAGGAGATCACGTCACTCAGCTCTGTGGCCAGCATGTCAGGTTAGAACTTCATGACCCCTGCTGAAGTGAGAAGCTCTCTAGCCACCAAGACAAGACATCTTAGATTCCCAATTTTGTACAACCCAGGTCAATGATGTTTTCTCCACTTTTAGTAAAGCATGCTTCTGAGAAAGTAACCATTAAACAGCTAGTCTAGGGTAAGTGACTCTGATGATATGATATAATGTTCATTCTAGGGATGTTCATACTTTAAGCAGCCATGAGAAGTCTTCATCACAATGAGTGGTTCGACCAAGTTGAAGTGTTGGGAGACCAAGAACACAAGTCTAATAACTTGGCTTTCCCACACAGTCCCCTTTTACCAGATGGACATAGGTGGAGATGGTTGGGGTGGTAATGGGATTACATACATTGAGAAGAGCAATGAAGTAGAAGCTAAGGAGCAAGCGTCCGTTCCTACTATCAAGAGTAACTAGCTGGAGATTCAGGATGGTGGCTTGAGAGGTGAGACAGAGAACTCCTCCCAAAACCACAGACAGTGCGAAAATATACTTAATACAACGAACCCTAAAACAGCAACTGGAAAGAAGGCTGCACCAGACTGCATACAGACCTCACGAAACAGGGTAACGTACCAGAGCCTTGATCTGGCAGGACCCAGGCCCTTCTCCCACCCCAGCTCACCAGCAGGAGGAAGAGAAATGGAGCTGGGAGGGGGTGGAAGCCTGGGACTGCTGAACACCTAGCCCTGGAGATCTGCTTTCGAGCAGAAACCTACATTGTGTAGGGCTCTGGAGGATGGGGAGCTGGGACAGGTGGAGTGCTTGAGAGACAGATTCCAGCCATTTGTGGAGGACGGGATCCACCCCTGGCCGCTCTGGGACTAAGGAAAGGTGGGCTGTCTGACAAGCTTCCTAGTAGTGAGAGGGCTGCTGAAGGTGCAGGGTTTGCATGAAGCTTCCTGTGTGGAAGAAGGGATAGGGGGAAAGTTTGTCTGGGCACGCTCTGCCCAGCAGATTGGGAACTTTGAGGTGCTTCAGGCACTCCATCCCCCTGGATGGCTACTCAGCTCTGAGGCCCCCACTGTGACACACAGCCTGCTGAGCCTTCTCCCTGGCCTGACAGCACTGGCTCACAAACTGGCAGTCACTGCACTGGCATCAGGCCAGCCAGAGAGAGGCCCCTGCCTACAGCAGCAAGAGACCCAAAGCACAGAGGCTTACACCTGTGTGCTCGGCCCACTGGCTCTGATACAGGAGACAGACAGAGCAGACAGGAATCAGGAAACAGATCTTTCCTCCCCCAGGCACCAGCTCCACTCCCGTATGACCCCCAACCTCACTCAAAGGGCTGAGCAACTCCAGAGACTGGAGCTTCTGGGCACTAGAGGGCACCACACAGAAATATGAAATGTCAAAACAATGTGATTCAGACCAAAATCTCACAAACCCCAGAAAAAAGCCCAAATGAAACTGAACTCACCAATCTTCCTGAAAGAGAGTTCAAAATAAAAATCATAAACATGCTTATGGAGGTACAGAAAAATATTCTAGAACTCAGGAACAAATTTAAGACAGAGAGTCAATCATCAAGAAATTCCATATCTGAAATGAAACATACAATGGAGGGATTTAAAAGAAATTAGATGTAGTAGAAGAGATGGTAAATGGAATAGAAATTAGAGAAGAGGAACACAAAGAAGCTGAGACACAGAGAGAAAAAAGAATCTCTAAGAATGAAAGAATATTGAGAGAACTGTGTGACCAACCCAAACGGAACAATATTCGCATAATAGGTATACCAGAAGAAGAGAGTGAAAAAGGGATAGAAAGTGTCATTGAAGAGATTGCTGAAAACGTCCCCAATCTGGGGAAGGAGATAGTCTCTCAAGCCATGGACATGCACAGACCTTTCAACACAAGGGACCCAAGGAAGACAACATCAAGACATATAATAATTAAAATGGCACAGATCAAGGATAAAGACAGACTTTTAAAAGCAGCTAGAGAGAGAAAAAAGATCACATACAAAGGAAAACCCATCAGGCTACCATCAGATTTCTCAAAAAGAAACCTTACAGGCCAGAAGGGAGTGGCATGATATATTTAATTCAATGAAGCAGAAGGGCCTCGAACCAAGAATATTCTGTGCGGTAAGGTTATCATTTAAATTTGAAGGAGGGATTAAACAATTTTTAGATAAGCAAAAGCTGAGAGAAATTACCTCCCACAAACCAACAGTGCATTCTGGAAAGACTCCTATAGATGGAAGTATTCCTAAAGCTAAACAGATGTCACCCAAGGGATAGAAAAAGAGTACAGAAGATGATTCATAACATTCAAAGAATGGAGGAGGAAGAAAAAGGAGGAAAAAAAAGAATCTTTAGGTTGTGTTTGTAATAGCATACAAAGTGATTTAAATTAGACTGTTAGATAGTAAGGGAATTACCCTTGAACCTTTGGTAACCACAAATCTAAAGCCTACAATGGCAATAAGTACATACCTATCAATAATCAGCCTAAATGTAAATGGTCTGAATGCACCAATCAAAAGACATAGAGTCACTGAATGGATAAAAAAACAAGACCCATCTATATGCTGCCTACAAGACACTCACTTCAAACCCAGACATACACAGACTGAAAGTAAAGGGATGGAAAAAGATATTTCATGCAAATAATAGGGAGAAAAAAAGCAGGAGTTGCAGTACTTGTATCAGACAAAAAAGACTTCAAAACAAAGAAAGTCACAAGAGACAAACAAGGATATTACATAATGATAAAGGGGTCCACCCAACAAGAGGATATAACTATTATAAATATCTATGCACCCAACACAGGATCACCTACATATGTGAAACAAATACTAACAGAATTAAAGGGGGAAATATAATGCAATGCATTCATTTTGGGAGACTTCAATACACCACTCACTCCACTCCAAAGGACAGATCAACCAGATAGAAAATAAATAAAGAGACAGAGGCACTGAACAGCGTATTAGAACAGATGGACCTAACAGACATGCACAGAACACTCCATCCAAGAGCAACAGGATACACATTCTTCTCAAGTGCACATGGAACATTTTCAAGAATAGATCATGTACTAGGCCACAAAATGAAACTCAGTAAATACAAAATGATTGAAATTGTACCAACCAGCTTCTCAGATCACAAACGTATGAAACTAGAAATAAATTACACAAAGAAAACAAAAAAGCCGACAAACACATGGAAGCTTAATAACATGCTCCTAAATAATCAATGGATCAACGACCAAATAAAAACAGAGATCAAGCAACATATGGAGACAAATGACAACAATAATTCAACACCACAAAATCTGTGGCACACAGCAAAGGCCGTACTAAGAGGGAAGTATATTGCAATACAGGCCTACCTTGGGAAAGAAGAACAATCCCAAATGAGCAGTCTAAACTCACAATTAATAAAACTAGAAAAGGAAGAACAAATGAAGCCCAAAGTCAGTAGAAGGAGGGACATAATAAAGATTAAAGCAGAAATAAATAAAATTAAGAAGAATAAAAAAATAGAAAGAATCAATGAAAGCAGGAGCTGGTTCTTTGAGAAAATAAACAAAATAGATAAATCCCTAGCCAGGCTTATCAAGTAAAAAAGAGAGTCTACTCACATAAACAAAATCAAAAATGAGAAAGGAAAAATCACTATGGACACCACAGCAATAGAAAGAATTATGAGAGAATACTATGAAAAATGGTATGGTAACAAACTGGATAACCTAGAAGAAATGAACAACTTTCTAGAAAAATACAACCTTCCAAAGCTGACCCAGAAAGCAACATAAAATCTGAATAAATCAATTACCAGTAACAAAATAGAATTGGTAGTCAAAAACTGCCTAAGAACAAAACTCCTGAACCAGATGGTTTCACTACTGAATTTTATCAAAAATTTAGTGACGACCTAATACCCATCCTCCTTAATGTTTTACAAAAAGTAGAGGAGGGAATACTCCCAAACTCATTTTATGACACCAACATAACTCTAATACCAATACCAGGCAGACACCACAAAAAAAGAAAATTACAGATCAATAACCCTGATGAACATAGACGCATAAATACTCAAACCAAATTCAAAAATACATCAAAAAGATAATCCATCATGACTAAGTGGGATTCATCCCTGGGATGCAAGGATGGTACAAGATTCGAAAATCCATCCACATCATCCACTACATCAAAAAAAGGAAGGACAAAAACCACATGATCATCTCCATAGACACTGAAAAAGCATTTGACAAAATTCAACATCCATTCATGATAAAAACTCTCAACAAAATGGATATAGAGGGCAAGTACCTCAACATAATAAAGGCCATATATGACAAACCCACAGCCAACATTATACTTAACAAGAAGAAGCTGAAAGCTTTTCCTTTAAGATAAGGAACAAGACAGGGATGCCTACTCTCCCCACTTTTATTCAACATAATTCTAGAGGTCCTAGCCATGGCAGTCAGACAACACAAAGAAATAAAAGGCATCCAGATTGGCAAGGAAGAAATTAAACTTTCCTGTTTGCAGAAGACATGATATTGTACATAAAAATCCCTAAAGAATCCACTCCAAAACTACTAGATCTAATAACTAAATTCAGTAAAGTTGCGAGATACAAAATTAATACACAGAAAACTGTTGCATTCCTATACATAAACAATTAACTAGCAGAAAGAGAAATCAGGAAAACAATTCTATTCACAATTACAACAGAAAGAAAAAAATACCTATGAATAAACTAACCAAGGAAGTGAAACACTTATACTCTGGAAACTACAAGACACTCATGAGAGAAATTAAAGAAGATACCAATAAATGGAAACACATCCCATGCTCATGGACAGGAAGAATTAGTATTGTCCAAATGTACATCATGCCTAGAGCAATCTACAGATTCAATGCAATCCCTATCAAAATACCAACAGCATTATTCAATGAACTAGAGCAAATAGTTCAAAAATTCTTATGGAACCACAAAAGACCCCGAATAACCAAAGCAATCCTGAGAAGGAAGAATAAAGTGGGGGGAATTATGCTGCCTGACTTCATGCTCTACTACAAAGCCACAGTAATTAAGACAATTTGATACTGGCACAGGAACAGACCCATAGACCAATGAAAAAGACTAGAGAGCCCAGATATAAACTCAAGCATATATGGTCAATTAATATACGATAAAGGAGCCATGGATATACAATGGGGAAATGACAGCCTCTTCAACAGCTGGTATTGGCAAAACTGGACAGCTACATGTAAGAGAATGAAACTGGATTATTGTCGAACCCCATACACCAAAGTAAACTCAAAATGGATCAAGGATCTGAATGTAAGTCATGAAACCATAAAACTCTTAGAAAGATACATAGGCAAAAATCTCTTGGACATAAACATGAACGATGTATTCATGAACATATCTCCCCGAGCAAGGGAAACAAAAGCAAAAATGAACAAGTGGGACTATATCAAGCTGAAAAGCTTCTGTACAGCAAAGGACACCATCAGTAGAACAAAAAGATATTCTACAGTATGGGAGAATATATTCATAAATGACGTATCCAATAAGGGGTTGACATCCAAATTATATAAAGTGCTCATGCACCTCAATAAACAAAAGCAAATAAGCCAATTAAAAAATGGGCAGAGGAGATGAGCAGACACTTCTCCAAAGAAGAAATTCAGAAGGCCAACAGGCACATGAAAAGATGCTCCACATCACTAGTCATCATAGAAATGCAAATTAAAACCACAATGAGATATCACCTCACACCAGTAAGGATGGCCAACATCCAAAAGACAAACAACAAATGTGGAGAAGGATGTGGAGAAAGGGGAACCCACCTACACTGCTGGTGAGAATGTAAATTAGTTCAACCATTGTGGAAAGCAGTATGGAGGTTCGTCAAAAAACTAGAAATAGAAATACCATTTGACCCAGGAATTCCACTCCTAGGAATTTACCCTAAGAATGCAGGAGCCCAGTTTGAGAAAGACATATGCACCCCTATGCTTATCGCAGCACTATTTACAATAGCCAAGAAATGGAAGCAACCTAAGTGTCCATCAGTAGATGAATGGATAAAGAAGATGTGATACATATAGACAATGGAATATTATTCAGGCATAAGAAGAAAACAAATCCTACCATTTGCAACATGGATGGAGCTAGAGGGTATTATGCTCAGTGAAATAAGCCAGGTGGAGAAAGACAAGTATCAAATTATTTCACTTATCTGTGGAGTGTAAGAACAAAGAAAAAACTGAAGGAACAAAACAGCAGCAGACTCACAGAACCCAAGAATGGACTAACAGTTACCAAAAGGGAAAGGAACTGGGGAAGATGGGTGGGAAGGGAGGGATAAGTGGGAAAAGGGCTATTACGATTAACACACATAATGTAGCAGGTGGGGGATACGGGGAAGGCAGTATAACACTGAAAGACAAATAGTGATTCTATAGCATCTTACTACACTGATGGACAGTGACTGTAATGGGGTATGTGGTGGGGACTTGATAGTAGGGGAGTCTAGTAACCATAATGTTGCTCATGTAATTGTATATTAATATTACCAAAATAAAAATAAAAATAAATAAATAAATAAATAATAAAAAGAGTAGCTGTAGGACAATGGCCAAGCCATTTAGCCTTTTTTTGGCATACTAATGGATGAAATAAGAATAAAAATGCTTTCTACTCTTACAAGGAAATTATGAAGATCAAGTGAAGTGATAGACATGGGCAATTGTGCTAAATACATATAAATACAAAACATAATATTGCTAATGGTGCCAATAATGGGAATGTGTGTGTGCGTGTGAATTTGTTAAACAGTGATATAGAAAGTAACACAATACTGCCCGATAATTCTTAGCTTGGAACCCCCAAAGCAACAGAAAGTAGCTGTTCCCACCAAGGAAAGCAAAACACATCACACACACACACAAGCACGCACGCACACACACGCACGCATGCACACACACACGCACGGTGTCAGAACACGCATGTAGGAGTTGGAACTCAGGTTGGAGAAAGAGCTACCAGGCCAAAGCACAACATCCAAACTCACCCATGGCAAACATGTCAGTTAGCCAGAGATTTATAGAATTCCTGTTGGTGATTTTTAAAAAAATATCCTCCCACAGAAATAACTGATAAAAGCTTGCTACTGTAACTTTAGGAAGCAGAAATTAGGAATAATCTACTAATATTAGCAAGTGCCCTAAAACAAGAATGCCAATTCCTGGGCCAACAGCCTGGTGGAAACCAGGAGTGTGAAGTAAAACAGTTGTGTGTCTAAAACAAAGCGTGAATGTCCGTTTCACCAGCTCACTCCTGAGAAGGATTGCCGTCCACCATGTGAGGCAAGCAGTGCTCACGGCATGCGTGGGCACCACCAGGGCCAGGTTGAGATATCAACAGCCAGGCACAGGAACGAAGACAGCTTGTGAGGAGCACCTATGAGCTTACCCTCCCCAAGCAAGGGCTGGCTGGGCTCCCTGCTAGTGACTTCCCTGGAAGAGGCCACCCCAGACCGGACAGGCACCCTCATCCCTTGGCGCACCTCATGGTGGTGCGGCCTCAAGGAACAGACCTGCTGGGCCTTATAAGAAGAGAATTCTTTATTTTGGAGTTTAAGAAAACAAAGTGACTTGCTTTCCATAATCTGCTTGCATCCTACACGTACTTCACAACATTAATAGCAGCTGGAATGAAAAAGCTCAATCCTAGTTAAAAATTCAGGCAGAGTATGAAACGAATTACTTTTGGTCCTTGAAACCTGTGTGGCCAGTTTCTGTCTTTCTTTAGTCCCTGCTATTTAGCAAGGGACGAGGAACCATAGAAATCACAAAGGAAAGCTTCTAAAGAGCAATAGGTGGCAGGCTGTAATATGTTTACTTATGAATTAGCCTTTAATCAACAGATTCAATATTAATTAATAATTCATAAGCTGCTCTTTGCATAGAAATGACATAATTATGTCTCTGATTCAACCCAAAGTGTCCACTGCAGAATGTGTAAAATGTTAATTAGTGGTGAAAGGCAGTTAGGAAAAAAATTCTTTTAATTATGTAATAAGGCTCATTACAGTGGGTAATCAACAAATCTGCCAGATTAGTCCTCTGGTGGCATTTTTCTATATATAGCAAATAAACTTTTGTTTGTAGAAAATATGTGTTTGAATAGACAGATTTTAAATGGCATTCAAGAAGGGAGCAGTAGTAAGTCCCAGAAACAGTTAGAAATGACCTGGTAATCTTTTAATTCCGTGAGGCAGTAGAGGTGGCTCACATAAAGGAATACAAGTCTCAGATATTCCTCCAGTAGTTGAACAGATGCTCCAAACCTCCACTGGGTTTGAACCAATGTGGTGTTAACTTTTGGAGACCTCAGCCATTTCCGATAGAGCTCAGGTAGCAGAAGCATTATTATAAATAGGATATTGGTACAGCACCTGTTGAATTTGGAACATCAAAGAAATAGAAAATGTGATCCCTGTCTTTGATAAGGCCTCAAAACCTGAGTCTCCTGCATCCGTCCCATGTTTGTGAACATAGCCAAGGACTCATCGAATATGTATTCAAGAAAAAAGATGCTGCCTCCTCACCTACTCACTCATGCTTCACTCATTCATTCATTCTTCAAAAACATACTGGTTGCTTTCCATATTCATACCCAGTGCCAGGAACAGAAAGATGATAGAGGCATGGCCTCTGTCCCCACGGACTTTTGGGGTGGTTTGAGAAGTAGGTTTAGACTTTGAAATTCAGACCACCCTGGACCGCATATATCACAGACCCACCCTCACTCCATCATAGCCATGTGAACTTGGGCAAATAACTTCTCTGAGGCTCAGTTCATCATCTACATGGCAGTGATCTTATCTACTTTGTGGGTTTCTATGAATGTGTTAGTGAGATAATGAATGTGAGGTGCCCGTGTGCGGCAGAACAGTGCACAAGGGCCTCCGCTCCCAGCCTTCATGTCTTACAGGCCGTGGTGGTGTGTCAGCCCCAGCGGAGCTTAATATGCATGATACAAAGACAGTGGGTTTTGTGGAATTGGCCATGGGATGTAATCTAAAGTAGCTAACATTTGTATTAAGTGTGTGGGAGATGCAGGGAATACTGGGGAAAAAGACCTACTCCCTCCTGCCAAGAGTGTCAAATACACGACTCCTTGTACCCACACTTTCTGCCAATCCTCCTGGTCCTCATCCCACCGATGACTTTGCCTCTATTACACACTGGTCTCTGGTCTCCAGCCTTGACTGTATCTCTCTGACTATATTCATCCCTCCTCTCCTCAAACCTCCAGGTCCTAATCTCTACAGCCCATCAGAATCTCTGCTTGGGCCCACAGAGGCCAGATCCACAAAGCCCCTGTAGGGCCTCAGGTCAGACTGTCCTAACCCTGACTAAGAGAATGGAAATTCACTCCCTCCATCACCTCATCGAGGTCCTTTTCATCAAGAAGCAGAAGAACACAGCTCTGCGGGCCATGGCTTTCCACCTAGGGCCAGGAAATCCAACCCTTTCTCTAGACCAGCTTCTGTGGGTGCCCTGCCAGCTTGCTCCCAGCACACAAGCCCCTAGTCAGTTACCCCTGGAAGGACTGTGGCGCTTTCAGGCCTACCTCCAGTTAGTGCAGAGCTCCAGCAGCTGAGTGATTGCAAGGGTCTTGGGCACCTTCCAATATGCAGTGGCTCAGAGGCCTGGCTCACAGGAGGCGCTTAAAAGCGTGGAATGTACATCTGCATGAATCTGCTATGTAGGCCACCCCACTGCATACAGTCCCAGCCTAAAGCTGGGAATGACCAGCCTAATTGCCCAGCTTAAGCAGACTTTCAGAGACCCACTCTCCCTGGAGGCTGCCAGCTGTCAGATTTCATGGCTCTAGCAGAGGCACTGATCCATCTTGGGGCATATGAGTTCATTCTGACAAATGCCTGGAACCTGAACTGGAATGAGATGTGGCTGTTGTAGTGGACATGTTCCAGAACAAATCAGGGATCCATCCAAGAAGAGCTTGCCCAGGCTGAAATGTATGAGTCCTTGTTTGGAGCAAGCAACCAACGCAGCTGAGACCTCCTTACCATGCTCTCCTGCTGCCAGGGCATGCCTAGGTTTAAAAGGAGGGTCAGGGCCTGCGTGTAAAAACCAGGATGTCAGCACCAGACCAGAGCAAGAGCAAAAATACTCCAAAATGTGCTGTTAGGTCTCAGCCACTTCTTCTATTTGCCCTCATCACCCAGAAATTGCTTTTAGAAAAGGATATAATAAACAGTAAAGGATAGATTGAATAGATAGATACGTGGATGGATAGATAAAAATAGAGAGGGAGGGTGTTTCAAGGCATGACACTTTCCCAGAGATATGAACATTCCAAAATAGAATATAAACCTTTATAAAGGAAATGCCTCTATGTGGAAATCCCTGGGACATCCCAAACTTGCCAGCTGAGTGGCAGAGCCAGCCCTCAAACACAGGTTTTCTGACTTTAAATCATCTCAAGCTGCACTTACACATGGCACTATAGCTTTAGGGAAATAAATATGGATAATCAGTTAATACTGCTTTTAAAAATTCCCTCTAAGACACAAAACCTACAGTAGAACCAAAGATGAATCAAATAATTTGGGGGCAATGACGACAGCATTCAGACAGTTGACAAGAGGTAACACTACATTTATTAACTCATAAGACCATTTTGCTACAACCCAAATTCAGTTTAAATCTACACACTACTGGTAGTATTATGTAATTCCCCAGAGGCACCTCATCTTGAAGACAGAAATTTAAAGAACTGCATCAAATCCTGGGGAACTGTGGCCATTAATAATGATCTTGAGGCTAACCAGACATCCATTTTTCTATATGTAACAGACACCCAGCAAGGGCTGGGTAGGCTTTGGTGGGGTCTTCCTAGAACTACATTCATTTTTAAGCTATAAAACCATGACAACAGCTTCCACACTATTTGGATAATTCCAGTTTGTAAACATACCATGGATATTTATTAGGATGGGTCACATAACGAAAGCAGCTCTAAAATGTCAAGCGAGCAACAAGGACAGACTCTTCGCTACTGGCCTCCCCCATGCCCACCCCAGAGGCAGTGCAGGCGCTGAGTTCCCAGCACAGCACATGGGAACATTTTTGCCGTCCCGCTGTAATCATGAGAGCCATATGAACTTGGGGCCCCAGTCAGCTCTCTAACTCAGATGTTAGCTGGGGTTTTATAGCCACCTAAGATCTAGATCAGATGGATTCACACCCTTTTACCAAAGCCAAAGCTCTCCTCTCAAAGTTCCTCAGCACCCCATGGGCTTATACTTTTATAACATCTTTGACCTCCAACTCCCTGCTTCTGTTGAAATTTTGTTTATAGCTCTGATGCCTTGATTTCCACTCTGGAACTGACCCAGACTTGGCACCCACACTCCAGTGTCCCCACCTTAATGTTTCATTAACATTCATTGTTTTAATGAAAGCAAGTATAAATGATTACACTTATTATTAACAACAAAAATGTATTGTGGGCTTATTATCTTTCAGACTCCATTCAAAGCACCTATGTGGATGATTCCATTTGATCCTCCCAACTTCCCTTTGAAAGACATCCAGAGCTTTACTGTGGAGTGAGTTACCTGTGGCTGGATGAAGATTTGGGGATCACAGGGAAGTGGCATCACATTCCACACAAAAGAAAACAACGTAAGATTTTGCCTTGGTCAGTCTGGCTGTCCTGGTGTTCAGTTGCCTGTAGGCGACCTCTATCCCCCTAGCAACCCCAGCCCTGAGTCCCCATCTCATTGGCTTCTACTCTCCGCTCCATCTGACTTCTCACTAACCCTGTCTGAGATTTGTCTAGGAACCTCTGTCTTTTGCAGAGAGATTCTGCTGCTTCAGAGCACCTACTCCCAAATTCACATGTACAGAATGATTGCGGTGCTCAGCAGAACAAGGTGACTCATTGTCCATGGCAGTGACTTTCCTAAGAAGGCAGCCGGGATTATAAGTAGCAGGTTTTTATGGTTATTGTTGTTCTTGTCCCTGTAAGCCCCAAGAAGGCAAAGCAAATATCAGGAATAGAACGGGAAAGATCTGTGGACACTTTTAATATTTTTAATTGAATTCTTTTGCCTAGATAGTGCATTTTCATGTTCTAAATTCAAAGAGTTCAAGAGGATATATAGTGAGAAGTCTCCCTTTTACCCTGATCCCCCAGCCAATGAGTTCCTTCCCCCTGAGGGCAACCAATTTGATTGATATTTCATGTATGTTTAAGAAACATTTTAGGCACCCACCAATACATCATTTTAAATTTCATCCTTCCTCTTTTTGTTCCGATGGATTTAAACAGCAGCCCGCCACGCTGTAGTAGACACTGCTTCTCACTCACCTACAGCTCTCGGTGGCCATTCCATTTCAGCACATAAAAAGTTCTCCATTCCTTGTCCCAGCTGTGCAGTATTCTCTTGAGTTCCATAATGTGTATAACCAGTCCCAAAATGGGGAGCACTTATGTTGATTCCAATGTTCTCCTATTATAATACTCTACTACAATTAATAACTTACACCTGCATCATCTCACGTATGTGCAAGGGAAATGGCTTTTTTTTTTATCATAAAAGAAGTGCTATAGAGGGGAATGGGACCTCCCTGCAAAACTCAGTAGATGTAGCGGGTCTCTTACATCTCACAAGAGAGATGACATCCAAGTGCATTCCCTCACCTTCTCTTCCCTCCCTCAGCTTCTTCGCTCATCTCCTGCTTCTCTCCAGTCTCAGAGGAAGGCTTACTGCACAGATGATATCTTTCCCCTCAAGTAATGATTGCTGCCTCAGTCATCCCCTCTGAACTGTTCCTTCCCCTCAGCCTGCAAATGTGCTAATTCTGCCAATCCGAAAATCAACCAAGCAACACTTGCCTGAAATCAACCAAGCAACACTTGCCTGATTCTCATTCCCTATCTCATTGTTGTCTAGCCTGCTTTTTAAAAGTAAATAATTGTGGAGCACACATTATGCACTATTCTAAACTCATTTAATCCCTGACAAGGAAGGTACTATATTATCTTGCCTATTTTTTACAAATGAGGAAATAGGCACAGAGAAGTTAAGTGACTTATTCAAGGTCACACAGCTGGCATGGAGCCAGGGTTTGAACCGAGCACCCCGACTCCAGAGTCCATAAGCTTGACCACTCACTTGCCCTTCCCCTGCACTTCTGAACAGAGCCATCTGTACCAGTGTCTCTGCTTGTCCCCTCTGACATGCTCCTTAGCCCTCCATTCTCACTTAACCAACTTCCACCCTTGCTATTGCACTGAAACTCTTCTGGAAGCTACTAGTGACCTCCTAAGGACCAAACCTAAAGAATCTTATTTTATAAACATTATTTTCTAGTCACTGTACCAAGCAAATAGAAAAAAAATGCAAGGAGAATAAGACACAATTCTTACCCTCAAAGAGCTAACAGTTGAGTAGAAGACTGTAAAAGGTAATCACAATAAAAAAGAGATCTGTGAAAAAATATAAATATGCACAAGATATAGAAGAGTCTTTACCTGACCCTGAGTGATCCAAAAATGCTTTGTGAAGAAGATGGCACCCAAACAGCATTTTGAAGGATGAATGAGAATTTCCCAGGAAGATGAAGGTGGAGAAAGACCATGAAGGACAGATATTGTTTGAAAGTCTCTGGTTCAGTGTTATGGGGAATAAGCATCAGTTGAATCTAAGAAGGGGATGGGAGTAGGAGGGTGAGGGGGACTGAGCAAGGATATGGTGGGAGATGAGGATGGAGAACAGAGAAGGGCCATAAATGTCCTGTGGGGGCTTAGACATCATATCAACAAGGGAAGGAGCAGGCACAGCCCCTCAAGTCCTCCCTATCAACTGAATTGCCCTCAGAACTCCTGTGACTCTTACAAGCCTAGTTCGTGCCCTTTAAAATCTATTATAAAAATATCCCAACTGGTTTCTCCATCTCCATTGTCGCTCTACCCTACATACCATCACCAGGCTAGTCTTCCTGCTGGACACATGCCACGTCCTTGCTCAATTATCGCTATGAGTAGTTTCCCAGGGTATTGTGAATCTACTTTAACTCAAATCTGCCATTCCAGACTCTCCAAAATCTGAATCCAAGTCCCTCTGCCCTGTCTTCAACCTGCCCCCTGCCCACCCTACACTCCAGTCAGTCTGCTTTCCCAGCTCATCCATGTCCATGCCCAGAGCATTTCTGCTTAAGAAGCCTGCCCCAAACTCATTTTCCTATTTCCTCTCCTCCAGAAATCTTTCCTCCTGGACCCCCATTCCTCCAGGAGTAAGTAGCTCATTCCTCTTGCAAACTCTTGTACTGCTCTACCTGTTCCTCTCTTTTGGCTAATTTGGTGATAGAGTTATACGTGTATTTATTCATTCAACATTTGATAAGCATTATTTAGGATCTACTATATGCCAAGCACCGTGCTAAGTGCTGAGTACACACAGATGATAAAAACAGGGTGAGGGGCAATTGTGCCCCCCAAGGGGACATTTGGCAATGCCTAGAGATATTCTGGGTTGTCACACTAAGGGGAGAGGGGTACCGTTGGCATCTATAGGATAGAGGCCAGGAATGCAGCTGAACGGCCTGCAAGGCATAAAACAGCCCCCACAACAAAGAATTATCTGGCCCCATATGTCGATAGTGATGAGGTCAAGAAATCCTGTATAAAAAAGTATTCTGGTGTGTGGGGGGAGATGTTCATTGTTTAGTTGAGTGTTCTCCAAAACACCTAATGGTAACCTGATACAGAGTAGCTCCTAAATATTTGTAGAAAAAAAATGTTACCCTTAGGATGTAGGAAAGGGATAAGTTTTAATTAGGAAAAGCAATAAGAAATATTAGTTCATTTCAGAGGGGAAATCATAGCTTAAACTTCTTTGCTATGGGTATGGTAAATTAAGTTAGTATTTTATGCTCCATTGTTGTGTCTTCTTCATTATAATATTTATCATATAAATCCACCAACTTACATAACTCATTGGGAAAGCAAGGGATTAATTAGGCAATTTCAAGATGCACAAATACATTAATATTAACAAAATATATATGTTGATGCGGGAACACATTAAGGGACATAAATCAAAGATAATATAGCACAGCAAACTTAGCAGTGGAAACAGGTTTGCAATGTCTAGAACCGTTCTCTTGCATTTAACAAGGTGGCGGATTCCTGGCACAATCTTTCTATTGGTTACAGGGCTATCAATTTCAACATAGGCACCTTGCGGGAACTTGCTTTACTGAATCTGTGAGTAAAATGTGAAGGGTCATTAGAGGTCACTGCCATGGCAATGCCTTGGCATCTGCAGCTTTTGAAATGGTTCCTGCGCACGCAGCAAAGACAACTGGCAATGGATGGAACTTGAGATGTGCTAACAGAGTCTGCACACAGACATGCACTTCAGGGTCAGAATAATTGGAAGCTCCAGCCCAGCCAGGCTCCCCACATAAATGGAGGACTTTCCTGCCCAGTGTCCACGGAAGGTTTTACTCACAGGCATACATCCATAAAATTCCAGCCTTAAAAGCATATTGAGAGTTGACCTAATCTGAGCCTTTCATTTTACAGAGTGAAACTGAGGCAGAGGAGCTGATGTACATTACGGAAGGCAGGGAGCTGGCTGGCTCTTTTATCATTATATTTTTCTGATTTCTCCATTCATTGAATGGAGATTATATTTACTATACCTGTTGCTAGTCATTTGTCTCTTTGTTTCATGTATTATGTGACTGCATAATACATGTAGTATTGTATTGTATTGCATGTACAATATGCATATAAATATTGCATAGTTTAGGCTTTAAAGAGGCTTTGTATATACACCTTTAACCAAACATGGATGTGTGCATATATTGATTTGTTCATTTGTCGGTGTCTAATAGTCAGTGTCTGTGTGGCAGCCAGTGTGTAACCAGGAAAATGGAAAATATCCCAGCTATCTCAGAGGGGATTTTATACAGACAATTGTTTACAAAGGTGGCAGAGGGATTGGGGAGCTCAAAATGCAAAAATATTCAAAGATAAGTAACCATAAAAAGACCCCAGAGGAGAAAAAGGGCTATGATGCCCCCAGGGCTCGTGTTCACCGCCACTGTCAGATCTGGCCGCTGAGCAAGGACCCGGAAAGCCACTTGCCGCCAACCGAGGCTGCTTTCATTGTTGCTACTCCTTCCCAGAGCCAGAACATAAAACTGCTTCTCCCTTTCTCCCACCTTTTAGTCTCCCATCAGGACCTCCCAAAAGAAGAATCTAATAAGCCAGTTAACTAAAAAGTCTGGGAAATGTAGTTTAAAGATTTCCTGCCCCAGAGGTAGAGAGACAGGTAAAGAAACGTTAAGCATGGACCTGAGAGGTCACAGACAGTACCTGGTACACCCACCAATCAAAAATCCTTTGTTCGTCTTATGTAAGAGCAAGTTGCACATGTATTTAAAAATCCTTTGTTGCCTCCATATCTTTCAATCTCCACCATCTTTTAGTCCTATTTTCTTTCCTTCCTCTTCACGTTACATGCCAAGCAATGGTTTAGCACTGGGAATGCAGAGTGAACCAGGCCATGTCCCTACCCTCACGAAGGTTATATTCTAGTGGAAGGTAAGATAAACATTTCAAGCTCTCCCTAATTCTTGCCTTTTCTTGTTTCTGTTCTTGCTTTCCCATGCCTAATTTTCCCAGGATAGTGATTCCCTTATATAAATGACATACTGATGCTGCTTAATATTCATGCTTTAAAATGCTGTTTACACTCCTATAGTGAATGTAAATCATTTGTCTAATAGGCTGCTATTCCATGATTAAGGAAAGATACTAGTTAATGAGTGTGTGTAAGTTCCAGAAGTATATTTGAATTTCATAGTTGTATTCTTCACAGCTGAAACTCAGATTCAGTCAAGGCTTTCTGTATGTTCGTTGTAATCAATTTGAGGAGTATTAATAAATAATAGGCTTTGTTAAAACAAAAAAGACAGACCATAGTGTATAGATTTTTCTCATAGATATTCCCTGAAAAATGCATAAAAACCAGTTTGTTCACTGATTCAACTAAACTTATTGATGGTTAACAGTGTGTTGGTGCTTGGTGCTGAGAATACACTGAAAACAAGAAAGAGTCACTGTTCTCAAGGAGCCTGTGGCCTAGTGGGGGACGCAGATGAGAGATCTGGGTGTGTTCTGCCTCAGCTCATGGACATGCAGCCTCCAAGTCACTTTGGACGGAAACTAGGGGTCCATCCTTCCACTTTCAGTCCTTCTCTGGGTTCTATTAATGGGATCGGCACAATATACTACAAACCTTGTGCCACTCATTACACTACTGATAGCATCCGGGTCCTGGGTTCAAGCCACCATCTGCCCTCCAATGGACAATGGGACTGCCTCCCTACTCATCCCTAATGCCCATCTTGCCTAGCGGGTGCAGCGAACATGCCTGTTTCATTCATTCAGCACAACGGTAGCTTATCGAATGAATGGATGATCCAATGAATGAATATGGCACTGCCTAACGGGACAGAGAAATCAAGAAGTCTGTCTGCCTTAGGCATTCTGGAAGATGCGGGCGAGAGCTGCTCTCCTGGGTGCAGGGCATTAGAGGTTATGTCTTTAGTTCCCTGTGGTGATGCTCTGTGGCCACAGGTCACTCCCCTGTCTTCAGGCAGAAGAACTGAAATTCAACTACTTGAAATCAAACTACTACTTCTTAAGATTGAGAATAAATCCTGAAGTGTTTATTCCCCATTTCCTTTGAGGACTAAGATTTTTTTTTTTGGTGGATGGACAGAAATGTCTATTATACCCACTGCCTCATGCTTTTAAAGAAATCATAGTTTTAATAGTCCAAACCTTAAATCTCCCTTATAATTCTTCTTTAATGCCCCCCCACCACTAAAATGTTGATTTACTATAAATTTCAATGCCCTTAATGAAACCCAGTATCAAATCCCCTGGGCTCCTAACACACTATTGCCATGCCACATCTTTACAACTCTCAGAAAGGAGAGGAATTCTGTGCTTTCTATATTCGAAGCAGTATCACAACGGAAAATTTGGCTCACTGGGTACGTCTGCCAGATCATTACTGCACCTTCTGCAACCTTTATGAGGTGTAGAGTAAGTGTGTTGTAAGAGAGAAAAAAAAATCCTCTAACAGGATTTCTCATGAGTCAATTGCCAGAGTTGGCAGGAAGAGCGCGAGCCTGGTGGATGAGGAGGGAGGGCGGCATGTCGCCCTAGGACTCGGGCCTCATTAGCGCCTGGCGGCGGGGACCTGGTGGAAGTCTCGAAGCATTGGGAGGAGCCCGCGGATTCCCAAGTCCGGACGTCTCCTCATGAGTAAAGGAGTGCGGGCACCGGGCGGCATCACATGCCCAGCCAAGAACTGCAGCCCCATGTGTATGGCTTTGCCACCGTTTCCTATTATGGATGTACCCTGAAGGCTCTAGGACTGGGCACAGTTTTTCAGATAGAAATTTAGTGACTCATTTGGCATCCACCTGGGCTCCATGGCGAGTGTGAGTAAAGCTTGTTTTCCCTTCAAGTGGCAGCCTGGCGATGACTAGGTGTCCTGGCTCTCCCCCTGTTGGAATAGTCCTCCTCTAGCCCTGGGGATGCGCACTGTTTCCCATAGCTGGAAAGAGGGGTGTATGAACCTGTTCTCCCAAACTGCATTGGACGCAGGGTGTAGGCACAGAGCCGGATTTAGAGCCTGGTGACAATACCGCATTCTCCTCCAGGTCTTTCCACCACAGAAGGAAACTCCAAGATTGTCAGTTGTACAACTTAGCCCTTCCTCCCAGCTGCCCTGAGAGGGCAGAAACCAGTCTGAAGACTGTCAAAGTCAGAAGAGCTGCAGAGGAAACCCGATGCAGGAAGGGGTCCAGAGAGGGGCGCCAGGGAGATGCCGCCCACCGGGGAGTTACTGCCTTGCCAACAGGCACGGAGGATGTCCTCGGGATGCAAAGAAGAGGGCTCACCATCCCATTCGTTCTGATCTCCATACTGGGGATAAATGGCAACCAGGCTCCCCAACACGTTGGATTTGCTCCAGACCAACTTTCAAGAGCCACAGAGATTTTCACAGGAGATCAGAAGGAGAGCCCCAGAGTTCTGGGCAGATGCCTTAAAAGCAGCCTGGTGCAGAAGCTGCCAGAAGAAAGGGGCACTTTCTGCTGCTTCCTGATACCCCTGTGGCCCCAGGTTCCCAGGATCCAGCAGCCTAGGCTTCAAAGCAGGGCTGTTTTAATGGTAACAACAAACCAAGAAGATGCCTCCCTGGCTCACATCCACCCTGTGTTAGGAAGCCTTCCATCCTGTCTCCCGCCAGGTCTCTCCCTCTAGGTCTGGGATGTGAGCTGGGGTGGGGGATCATCTCTGCTCGTGAGCAAATGCAGGCCCTCCTTCTCCTCAGGCGTGCTCTGTGGTTAGGCCTGACCCCACTTCAGAACCATCTGGGGAGCTCTTGGAGAAATAAACTTCCAGGCCACACCACCATGCCCACAGGAAGCAGCACCCAGGACTTTTAAATTAGTTAAAAAAGAGACTCAGGTGCTTCTGACACAGCCATCCTCAGGCTTACAAGTGGCTTGGAAACCGCATACCTGTAAAAGGAAGGATTCCACACATTCCTCTGAAGTCAGAGTCCTCCTCTGCCACCAACTGACTAAATTTAGACAAAGTATTTTAATCCAAGCCTTAGTTTCCTTAGCTCCATGGTACAGGTAATTGATTGACATTTTTAAAGCAGTGATTTTTCTCTGTATTTTCTTGCTGCCTTCTAATCCTCAGCATTTTGGGTGGGATTTAGCACCCAGAGAAGGAGAGGGTGGAGCCTGTGGGGCCACACCCCCATTTACTATATGTTGAGCCAGGGCTGGGGAGACTGGTCTCAAACTTCCAGAAACGTCTCACTTTCCAAGACCTGTCATGTATGGTGAGTTATAAAGGAATCAGTGTTATGTCTGCTACACTTCCCTATCTCTGTCTTCCCTCACTCTACACAGAAAGGTGGACAACTCAAAGATAGGAACCCATTTCAAATCTTACGAAGATTGCTTTCCTTAAGGTGCAAAACCTCCAAGCAACACACAAAACAGCACTTTGAAATATCAGTGTCTGCAGAGCCTACTTGAATTGCCCTAAGGAACCCTCCCCTCCATCTCATTAAGAGATACATTTCTAGCACAATTATTTTTGTTTAATAATTAACATACAAATACGTAATATGTGTATATACATATATTGCTCTGAAAATTGTGTACTAATAATCATTCTATTGAGAATTCACTCCGTAATACCTTTTCTAACAGTGCTGTGGTGACCAAAAATAAATTAATCATTTAAAATTTTCAATGTATATACATATTTTTGTTGAAGAGAGGAATGATAGAGTGATTAATAAATGACTCCCAAGCTTAATAAAGATATATCACATTAGGATGAAGTTCTGCAGAACAAGTGAAATGGAAATACAATTTCAAGGGGAAAAAGAAACATGGTGTTTTGCCAGTGGGTTTCAGCCCCGGGCAAGTTCACTGTGGATTCAATGAGACTGAAAAATGACGGTGGAACATTCTTGGGGTGAAAGGGTTTATACTCAACTTTATTCCCACAGTGGCAGCTCAGTCACTAGAGTCCCAACCACTCAGAGTGAGTCTGCCTGCAGCAAGCGGGTCTCTGCCTCTGGGCCCCTCTGTCCCCGCAGTCGTCTCAGTCTCTGTCCTCGGCGCTGCCACCACTCCAGACCCTGCTCTCCTGCAGCCTCGCAGCCGTGCCACCGTGTCGCCCGGAGCACTGGGCGGAGCAGTTTATATAGAGTCAATAACAATGTGCCCACATGTGTGCAGTAAGCTAGACGACGAGGGCCAGGTGAGAATCCTGGCTACAGGAACCTTCACTTTCTCCACACACGGTAAAACTTCCAACTATTAAAAGAGCTTGTTCGTGTGTTTGTTTGAACCGTGGGTGTTAAATCACTACAGTATTTAGAATACACTGGGCAAATTTAAAAGAGGGCTACAGTAGTTTTATTCTAAAATGTCAATATTTGCAAAATGGCAGAAATTAACATCCTTTGCAACTCTTTACTTTAGGTGGAAAACATCTGATACGAACTTGTAAAGGAGACCATAGCTCTCCAGAAGTTTTTGAGGGGCCACAGAGAAAAAGAGTTTGAAGACCACTGGATTACATCATGTGGTCATACTACATGCCAGGGAGAAGAGGGTGCACACAGTGACACAGAGGCTATGGAAGCCATGACCCTTTCCGGCCCCAGGGATCAGGGTAAGAGAGCCAGAGGGAGCGGAGAGCCAGTGCAGTGTCCTTCCACACACGTGGGCCGAGGCTGCTGTCTGGGAACCCCATGGCCTATGTGTGACATTCAGGGACCCAGACATGTCAATGAACCCCAGCATAGACGTGCTGAGTAGTCGCCTCCCGCAGATGTCCCAGCAGCAGAGATGACCAGACCCTAGCAGTGTGAGGACACATCTGGCTCTAAACACCAGATGAGTCCATTTACCCTCCCCAGTTGCTGGGCCCTGGAGTAGAGCAGTGAGTGTCCACAAGCCCCGCTCTCTGCCGTGGAACCCCAGTGAGTCCAGCCAACAACAGGACTGTCTCTGGGGACAAGGGGAAGAGGGGAATTCTGAGGGACCCCCTGAACATCCAGGGAGAATGAGTTAGCCAAAAGAGACTAATTAAAACAGCCCTGGTAGGAAATTTAAAGAAAGCCCTTGCTATTTAAACAGCAAAGAGGCTATAAGCCAGGGGAGACTGAGGTGTTCTTAATTTGTGAGATTCAGTTTTGTGCTCCCAGCAGGGCGGGGACTCCTAGGAAGTTCCCCTCAGGTAGAGAAAACGGTTACCTTATCTTTATGCACTGAGTGTAGCGAACACGCCATCCTGCTGTACCTGCACAACAGCGTTAATGATATTCACCTTGCAGGGTCCCTGTAAGAATTAGAGAGAATGTGTATAAAGTCACCCAGCACACACGTACCCCATGAAGGACAGGTGTTACTTTTGTCAAAAAGTCTGCCAGCCACCACCGCTGCCGCTGAGCAGGAGGGCCCGGACAATGTTTCTGGGGTCAGCATCAAGCTGTCCCCACGTTGGTGTGACACTGGCATTTTCTGGGCACTGAGGCCCACTTCTTATAGAGGCAGGAAGATGCCTCTCCAGTCACATTCAGTAATTTGTCCCTGGATCCCTGGGGACTGCTCTGAGCTGCAATACCATATTTACCCGGAAACAAAACCTGTTCTGAGAAAGAGCCCTCTCACTCTGCTCAGAATCAGTCGTCTGATACTCAGGGCCTTGCTATTAGTGGGCCTGACACTTCCTCAGGACAGGTCTGCCCAGGGGGTGCCCAATCCTCCCCATGAACAGGCCCCTGGCCAGCTGGATCCCAGAGGCTGTCGAGTGCCCAGCCTGGGGAGCAGACGCGCATCCAATCACAGAAACTTAAGCATCCGGGCTGCTTTCCAGACCCTATTCCCAACTGCATATTTTTTCTCTCAAAAAGGGCTACCCAAATTGTAAGCAGTTCAGACTCCACAAAACCCAGGTCTGTCCCATCCACACCGTATTCTTACTCTCTGATTGAAAGAAAGAACTGGACTTCATGGGCAGCTATTGTGAAAAAATCCTAACCATACCAGTGATAAAAACACCTCCACTGATGAAAAAGCCCTCTCGAGTTAGAGTTTCTCACCCAGTTCTCTCAGATAATGAATTCACTGGTCAACCGTTAATTAAGCACCCACCGCATACAGGCACCCAGCCAGGTGCTCGAGGACTGTACCAGCCAAGAGGGGTCTACGTGGCTTTGACACAAATGCAATCAACCTGCACAGTGCCTGAGCAATCGGCAGACTCCTCCCGGGAGACCTGTAGTCACCAGCAGGTGTCGCCCTGCTGTGCCAGCTCTCCAAGATCAACTAAAGAGTTAACACAGCTGGAGATGGGGGCCACACTGTTAACATTTTAATATCATCCCTCCTTCCCATGATGATTTTCCACCAAGTCCTTCAGTCCTATTGGTCCTTACTAGGCACCAATAAACAAACCCAGGAATAGTGACCATTCCGATCATCGATACAGAAAGCCCAGCTGAGTCTGAATGACCCTCGGAACGCTGTCCACCAGGCATATAGATCTTGCTTGAAGGAAAATCTAACCCTAAAACTTGGGTCTAAAAAAAGGCCAGCTGGGAATTCTGATTCCTTTTATAGGGTTGATGAAGATAGGATTCATTTGTACAACAGCTTTCTCCTAGTGCATTTAAAATATGTTTCCATTTATAATAATTTATGCACAGTTGCTCAGGAACATGTCCATTGGGTAAACTGAGTTCAAGTGTTTCATTCATTCATTCAATAAAATTTACTGGGTATCACTATATGCCAGGCACTGTCCTAGGAGCTGGAGACACAGTGGTGGACAAACAGATAATAGTTACTTTCATGGAGCTGACATTCTGTTGGGGACAGACAAGTGACAAGAAAATAAGCAATATGTTAGGTTGGGACATGTGCTGTATAAAAAATAAAGCAAAGTCAAGGGGCATGGGAGTAACTGGGTAGGGAGTTGGCAGCTATCTTCATAGGGATGGCCACTCTGCTAAATGATGTTTGAGCTGAGGTCTAGGTAGAGGAAAGAAAAGGGAAAATGCCTGAATTGCGAGCATGCTCTGTGTGTTTGAGGAACAGCACAGGAAGCTGACGGGGCTAGGGCAGGTGCAGCTGAAGACTAGCCAGCAAAGGGGACTGTGGAAGGAATGAGGTCGGAGAACCATCCAGGACTTATGCCTGAACGGCCTGCAGCAGGCATTTGTTCTTTAGCTCCTGAAGTGCCCAACATACAGTCAGCACCCAGAATCTGACTCTTCTGGAAATTTAATCATAAAATGCTAAACCAAGTTTAGAAACTCTAAACATAGTTTAGATTAACAAACAACTTCTTTCCAATATCTTGTAACTTTTCACTGACATATCCACAGCAAGCTGGACACAGTACACGATGATTCCTTCCCACTGAATAAATGTACTGTCAGCTGCCTAGGCCAAGAAAGGAAAGGATGGTGCTCTCACATACTTAATTCTGCTCTGCTTTTGAGTACATCTTTGTGTTGCACCAGCAACTCCCAGAAGGCTCTCTGATACACCAGCTGCTGACAGCACGGTATGCAATATTCAGCAGGAAGGTTATGCTCTGACACTCCAAATTCCCTGCAGGAAATATGAATGGGCTAGCAAATAAAACCCGACCCGGTGTCATTCCTTACCCAAAGAGAAATATTATTCAAATTCTCACCTCTTCCTCTGGTGACTTAGCCTTTATCCTACACTTAAATAAATTAAAATAATATCAACAACTTTTGTGAGTTATCTTCCCCCTTCAAATCTCCAAGGAATACAGTATATGGGAAGGGCCAGTGTCTCAGGACTCCATGGATTGTCTGACACAACAATGTGAAAGAAAGATCATTTTCATATGGGGAAATTATAAGTCAGATAGCATGCTTAGTTGTAGGAAGTTATCAGGTAGCATCTCAGCAAGAGATAAAAACTGCTTCTAGAAACTTCTCTGCTGGGTAATCCATCTCTCAATGGGATTTTGGCTTCCTATCCAAGCAAAAGAACAATCTAGACGGAATTTAGTAAGTAATGATCCAACATCCAAAAGTTACTAACAAGTTTTTGTTGTGTGTTTTAAAATGAAAATAGCTTCTAAAAAAACAAAATATTCTCCTAGTAGAAATACATTAAGGCAATCCAGAAAAGCATGAAGGAGAAAGTGAAAAGAAAAAAAAGTCCCCTGATGTCATCACTTAGAGGTAAGCCATGTTAACATTGTAGTGAATACTTTTTAGACTCCTTCTTATGTATCAGTGCACACACACACACACACATAATTTTGCAGAAATAGAATCACAGCAGACTGAAAGATTTGGTACCTGCTTTTTTCACTTTCTTGTATCATGGACAGCTTTCTAGGTTACTAAATATAGACCTAAACCATTATTTTTAAGTAGATGCGTAATATTCCATTATACAAATTGTGGGGGTCACAAAATTACTTAACTACACTCATACATATGAAGAAGTATGGCTTCTTTATGGGTTATGAATGGACTCAGTCCCCAGCTAGTGGAGAAAAATTAGTCCAATTTTATAATCTCAGTATAACCCCATAATGTAAACCATTCCCAAGGGATAATTCCAAGAGATTCCTCAATCTCTCATACTCATCTCTCTGCCACGGCTTCTATTTAAGAAGGAGTCTGGCTGTATGGTAAGAAAGGATACAGATTATGTGACTTCATGGTGACAAAGAAGACGGATTCTCAGATTCACCTCCCTTGGGGTCTTCTGGAGCCTGGCTAGGACTCCCAGTGACAGGGCAGGTCTTTCTGGCTCCCTAAATTGAGGTCACTGAGGTGCAACTGGCCAACTTGTTTGAGTTCAGGCAGTGAGCAATACCATCCACAATAGCAGCACTATTCTATATCCCTGTGGTCAAGGCCATCCCCAGAAAGTTAACCAGTGTTAGGGCTGCCCAAGATAAGACACTTGAAAGGTTGACATCTTCCATTTCATTCTTGGTATACTGTTAAGGACAGAAACTTTTTAAGGCTCGGGTGGCTGTGCAGTGGGTGCATCCAAGGACAGGCCTGCTGCAGTCTCAGCCAATTGACCTGGTCTCAAAGGTCCCCTCAGGCAGCCTTTTCCACCTGCTCCAAGTCCCTACCTGTCTGCTGGGGCTCTCAGCACCTCTACAGCACCTTGGAGTTGCAGTGGCCATCACTCCCTTGGGCCAGAACGTTGATAACAAAGCCTGTGACCAGTAAAACACTATCCAGTTGGATTTCTAACTCCCTTAGGGGACTCGGGTGTCCCATCAAAGCACTGGGCACATTTCCTCTTCTCATCTGCAAGCTCCAGGGGGGAGGAGTCCACATCTGTTGTGTTCATTATTAAGTTCACACTGTCCTTCACAGGGCCTGAGCCGTTATCAAGGCTCAAGGAACATTTGAGGAATGTACAAAGGAAGGCATGAAGGAGTGAATATATAAATGAGGCTCCCCGTCAGTTAGGATGGCCAACATCCAAAAGACAGGGAACAACAAATGCTGGCAAGGATGCGGAGAAAGGGGAACCCACCTACACTGCTGGTGGGAATGTAAATTAGTTCAACCATTGTGGAAAGCAATATAGAAGTTCCTCAAAAAACTAAAAATAGAAATACCATTTGACCCAGGAATTCCACTCCTAGGAATTTACCCAAAGAAAACAAGATCCCAGATTCAAAAAGACAGATGCACCCCTATGTTTATCACAGCACTATTTACAATAGCCAAGCTATGGAAGCAACCTAAGTGTCCATCAGTAGCTGAATGGATAAAGAAGAGGTGGTACATATACACAATGGAATATTATTCAGCAATAAGGAGAAAACAAATCCTACCATTTGCAACAACATGGATGGAGCTAAAGGGTATTATGCTCAGTGAAATAAGCCAGATGGAGAAAGACAACAACCAAATGATTTCAATCATCTGTGTAGTATAACAACAAAGCAAAACTGAAGGAACCAAACAGCAGGAGACTCACAGACACCAAGAAGGGACTAGCGGTTGCCAAAGGGAAAGGGGGTGGGTAGGGCGGGTTGGGAGGGAGGAAGAAGGGGATTAAGGGGTATTATGATTAGCCCACATAATGTAAGGAGGGCACAGGGAAGGCAGTATAGCACAAAGATAGGTAGTGACTCTATAGCATCTTACTATGCTGATGGACAGTGACTGCAATGGGGTGTGGGAGGAGACTTGATAATATGGGTGAATGTAGTAAACACAATGTTGCTCATGTGAAGCCTTCATTAGATTTTATATCAATGATAACTTAACAAAAAAAGTTTTAAAATATAATAAATGAGGCTCCTGCACCAGTACCGCCCAGGAGGGCTGTTCCCAGCCTAGAACTTGACTTCTGTAATCCGAGGGTAGCTGTTTCTATTTTTCCGGTGTGTCAGAACTCAGACAGGATCTCAGTCCCACCTTGACATAAGCTTCACTGTGTCTGGGCACCAGACTGGCTACTAAAGAGCAGGAGACATGAGAGAGGCTGGAAGTTCAGAAACACAGTTTTCTGTCATCTGGAAAGACAGAAAACAAGCGAGGGAGGGGGGCAGAAAGCGCTACACGCTGCCCGGAGACCTTCCCCACCGTCTAGGCCCTGCTCCCCACTGCAGTGTCTTGCACTTATTAAGAAGTGAGAATCTCCCCTTCTTGATTTATCAGACAAGTCTAATAAGTACATTTTATGGTCCGGGTCATATCCTTTCATGAGCCTCATTATTTTAAACCAGTTTTATAGCAATGAGAAAATAAAACGTACCATAAATTGTTTTTCACTAAGTGTCAATTAGCAGCTCTGGTTAAGCACTGCTTCTAAATCCAACGGAAGAAAGTTGTTTGTGCTAAGTAATATGTAGCTTGATAGAATAAGTGCCAAAAACGTAAGTTCACTTTAATTCTACTCCTCTGAGATAAAGAATAAGTCTTTATTTTCATTTAAAAATACTACTTTTTTGCTAACTTCTGAAAAAAAAATGCTTCTGGACTTTTGTTGCCATTATTTATTTATTTGGTTGGTTTTTTTTTTAAAGAATTACTGATATTTTTCTGTGATTTAAAAATGTAAACATAATTACCTTTGGCCAGCCAATAACTTCAGAGGGGAAATTAGGATTTTCCTTGTACTGTTATTGAGAAAAGTTTACAGATTCTTGCTTTATGACAACTGCCTCCACTCAGGATGTACTTACTGAAAATCCCTTACACTATCTCAAGGGTATACTTCTAAAGCAAAAATATTATTTATTTTTAGATTTTTGCTAGAATAAAGTAGTGCCACCTTTTTACTGGATGGAGGTGGGGAGATGCCATCCTGCCATGCTGTTATTTCCAACCCAGGGCATAATCAGCGCCAAACTCATTGTGGCTCATGGTCCTCATTTATATCCACTTCGACCCCATGTGATCACTGGTCTGTTCCATACCAGGTGGGCCAGCACTATCTCATGGCCACCACCTATAAATAAGTCCCCATGGGAAATTCTGTGCTGTGGCTAACCTCCAGCATGTGGACTGTCCTTCAGTCTTGCTCTAATAAAACCTGGTCCAGAAGAGTTACTATCTAGCACAGAGCCTATAAATATGTTGTATTGTATAGTTAATATTTTCTAAGAGGGTAGATCTTACATTAGTGCTCTTACCACACACACATATGCACAAGATAACAATAAGAGTAATAATAATGAAGGCAAGAGGAAATTTGGGGAGGCGTTGGATATGTCTATGGCCTTGAAGGTGGTGATGATTCACAGGTGTACACTTATTTCCAAACTTAAATTATACACATAAACAGGGACAGCTTTTTACATTTCATTTATACCTCAATAAAACAGTTTTTACAAAGTTAAAGTTTTTTAATTAAAAAAAAAATCCTGCCCTGGAGAGCTTTGTCTCTCAGCTGATGACCCAGCCTGGCTAGTTGCTAAGATCATGTTACATTTTTCTTCCAAGATCATCACTGCTGCTCACATGCTGTGGAAGAGTCAGCATTCTGTTTACCCAGGAATAAAAGATGATCATCAAGAGGCATCATACTATAAAATTCTACTTCCAGGTTTATAAACTCAAGTTATGAAAGACAGGTACATCCAAAATTAATATGAGTTAAGCAGTACTTTTGAAAAGACATCACTAAAACCAAAGCTGGTAACCTGAAGTGGCCAAAGTCAGTATTTTCCTGTTTAAAAACAAAAGCAAGGAAATAGTGGCATCGGGAAGCTGAGAAACAAGATTTGGGGAAAAGGGTAGAGATCTTAGAGTTTATGAAAGTTTTCCTGTACAATCTCACAAGCTCAGGCATTTTGATAATATCATAGGTGGTATTTCACAGCCAAGATGGAATCACAGAAGCTACGTAGGACATGTTTCATGACTTTGAGTTTCCACAGGGATCTCTGCCTTTACCCAAAAACCTTTGAAATAATTATGTAACGATATAATCAGTTTTCCACTTAATACACTGTTGAACATGTTGTTTTATATATCGCAGAGTTTTTGAACAGCAACTGGAAGCAATATGATTTCATTAAGTGTGGGAAATTTTCCAGGGTTAGTGCCTAAACATGTAATTCATGATTTTAAATACATTATGAAAATGCACATTTGCCTATTTACTTTCTATCAATTTTCTTAACTCCTCTATTTTCATCTCTTTAATTTTTTTAAATGTTTCTTTTTTCAGCATTATTTTCCTTATTCTTAGCTTCAAACAAAGCAATTATTTATGTGACCTTATTTTCTACAAACCCTTGAACAAAGATATTCCTACCAGCCCCCGTATTTCTTTGGTGTTATTTTTCTGCAACAATTCTTGGTAGCAGTATTCAGCAGCAAAACAGTCAGTATTTACAGTCTGCTTACTATGAGCCAGGTGCTACATTATCTCATTTAATTTACTGAAAACACGGTTGTAAATTCTCCTGTTACTTTTGCTTGGTAGGATTTGTTAAAGCCCCGTTTATTAGTGTGAGAATTAGCAGCAGCTCTGCTGCCCGGAGTAGACGAACACCGCAATCCATTCTGCATTCAAGACCAGGGACTGAACGTGGCTGCCAGTCCAGCTGAACATAGGAAGTGTCTGGATGATTTCATTTAATGCCTTTAGAAATATTTCTCACTGGGCTAATTCAAGGAAAATGGCTTGTCACGGATGATATCTGACTATAATAAGCAGTTAAAATGCTTTCCCAATAAATATTATAAAATGAAACAGGTGTAAAACCACGGTTGGAAACTCAGCAGCCAAGGAGTGCTGCAAAGATTATGGGCCAACTTCCCAGCAGAAAGCCAATCCCAGGGATGCAGCGGGGATCCACGCTGGTGAGGTATTTGACCTGATGCTTTCAAGAAGCTCATCATTTATTCAAGCATTCATTTAATAAATATTGATATATTATATAGACACTTGACTGGATCTTAACAGGACACAAAGATTAATGTGTTTCAGCCTTAAGTTGCTGTGTCACCAGAGGTAATAAAACCACCGTAAAAAAAGTAGAAGAGCTAATTACTAAGCAAATACAAAATTAAATTAACTATCCCCAAAGTCAATCAAGGGATAGACAAAGAGTACAGAATATGATACCTAATATATAAGGAATGGAGGAGGAAGAAAAAAAAGAACCTTTAGATTGTATTTGTAATAGCATATTAAGTGAGTTAAGTTAGACTCTTAGATAGTAAGGAAGTTAAACACGAATCTAAAGCCTGCAATGCCAATAAGTACATACCTACTGATAATCACCCTAAATGTAAATGGACTGAAAGCACCGATCAAAAGATGTAGAGTCACTGAATGGATAAAAAACAAGACCCATCTATATGCTGCCTACAAGGGACTCACTTTAAACACCCAGACTAAAAGTGAGGGATGGAAAAAGATATTTCATGCAACTAATGGGGAGAAAAAAGCAGGAGTTGCAGTACTTGTATCAGACAAAATAGACTTCAAAACAAAGAAAGTCACAAGAGACAAAGAAGGACATTACATAATGATAAAAGGGTCAATCCGACAAAAAGATATAATCATTATAAATATCTATGCGCCCAACACAGGAGCACCTACATATGTGAAACAAATACTAACAGAATAAAAAGGAGAAATAGAATGCAACGAATTCATTCTAGGAGACTTCAACACTCCACTCACTCTGAAGGACAGATCATCCAGACAGAAAATAAGTAAGGAGACAGAGGCACTGAACAACACAGTACAACAGATGGACCCAACAGATACTTACAGAACTCTACATCCAAAAGCAGCAAAATACACATTTTTCTCAAGAGCACATGGAACATTTTCAAGAATAGATCATATCCTAGGCCACAAAAAGAGCCCCAGTAAATTCAAAAAGATTGAAATTGTACCAACCAGTTTCTCAGACCACAAAGGTATGAAACTGGAAATAAATTATGCAAAGAAAATGAAAAAGCCCACAAACACATGGACGCTTCACAACATGCTTCCAAATAATCAATGGATCAATGGCCAAATAAAAACAGAGATCAAGCAATATATGGAAACAAATGACAACAATAATTCAACACCACAAAATCTGTGGCACACAGCAAAGGCTGTGCTAAGAGGGAAGTATATTGCAATACAGGCCTACCTCAGGAAAGAAAAATAATCCCAAATGAACAGTCTAAACTCACAATTAATGAAACTAGAAAAGGAAGAATAAATGATGCCCAAAGTCAGTAGAAGGAGGAATATAATAAAAATTAAAGCAGAAATAAATAAAACTGAGAAGACTAAAACAATAGAAAGAATCAATGAAAGCAGGAGCTGGTTCTTCAAGAAAATAAACAAAATAGATAAACCCCTAGCCAGACTTATCAGAAAAAAAGAGAGTCTACTCACATAAACAGAATCAGAAATGAGAAAGAAAAAATCACTATGGATACCACAGAAATGCTCATGGATAGGAAGAATTAATGTTGTCAAAATGGCCATCCTGCCTAAAGCAATCTACAGATTCAATGCAATTCCTATCAAAATACCAACAGCATTCTTCAACGAACTAGAGAAAATCGTTCTAAAATTCATATGGAACCACAAAAGACCCCAAATAGCCAAAGCAATCCTGAGAAGGAAGAATAAACCTGGGGGAATTATGCTCCCCAACTTCAAGCTCTACTACAAAGCCACAGTAATCAAAACAATTTGATACTGGCACAAGAACAGACCCATAGACCAATGGAACAGACTAGAGAGCCCTGATATAAACGCAACTATATATGGTCAATTAATATATGATAAAGGAGCCATGGACATACAGTGGGGAAATGACAGCCCCTTCAACAGCTGGTGTTGGCAAAACTGGGCAGCTACATGCAAGAGAATGAAACTGTATTATTGTTTAACCCCATACACAAAAGTAAACTTGAAATGGATCAAGGACCTGAATGTAAGTCATGAAACAATAAAACTCTTAGAAGACAACAAAGGCAAAAATCTACTGAATATAAGCATGAGCAACTTCTTCCTGAATGCATCTCTTTGAGCACGGGAAACAAAAGCAAAAATGAACTCATGGGACTACATCAAACTAAAAAGTTTCTGTATGCCAAAGAACAAAAAGGCATCAACAGAACAAAAAGGCATCCTACAGTATGGGAGAATATATTTGTAAATGACATATCCAACAAGGGGTTAACATCCAAAATATATAAAGAACATACAGACCTCAACACCCAAAAAGCAAATAACCCAATTAAAAACTGGACAGAGGATATGAAGAGACAGTTCTCCGAAGAAATTCAGATGGCCGACAGACACATGAAAAGATGCTCCACATCACTAATCATCAGGGAAATGCAAATTAAAACCACAATGAGATATCACCTCACACCAGTAAGGATGGCCAACATCGAACAGATTAAGAACAACAAATGCTGGCGAGGATGCGGAGAAAGGGGAACCCTCCTACACTGCTGGTGGGAATGTAAGCTAGTTCAACCATTGTGGAAAGCAATATGGAGGTTCCTCAAAAAACTAAAAATAGAAATACCATTTGACCCGGGAATCCCACTCCTTGGAATTTACCCAAAGAATACAACTTCTTAGATTCAAAAAGACATATGCACCCCTATGTTTATTGCAGCACTTTTTACAATAGCCAAGATATGGAAGCAACCTAAGTGTCCATCAGTAGATGAATGGATAAAGAAGAGGTGGTACATATACACAATGGAATACTATTCAGCCATAAGAAAGGAACAAATCCTACCATTTGCAACAACATGGATAGAGCTGGAGGATATTATGCTCAGTGAAATAAGCCAGGCAGAGAAAGACAAGTGCCAAATGATTTCCCTCATTTGTGGAGTATAACAACGAAGCAAAACTGAAGAACAAAATAGCAGCAGACTCAGAGACTCCAAAAGGAACTAGTGGTTACCAAAGGGGAGGGGTGTAGGAAGGTGGGTGGGGAGGGTGGGAGAAGGGGATTGAGGGGTATTATGTTTAGTACACATGGTGTGGGGGATCATGAGGAAAACAGTGTAGCACAGAGAAGGCAAACAGTGAATCTGTGGCATCTTACTACACTGATGGACAGTGACTGCATTGGGGTATGGGTGGGTACTTGATAATATGGGTAAATGTAGTAACCACATTGTTTTTTCATGTGAAACCTTCATAAGAGTGTACATCAATAATACCTTAATAAAAAATTTTTAAAATAAAAAAAAACAATGTACCAGGCATTATTGTAAGATCTTTCCAAATATTAACTTACTTAATCCTCATAAAACCTTCTGAGATAAGTACTATTATTTTTGAATAAGGAAACTGAGGCACAGAGAAATTAAATAATTTGCCCCAAATCAGACAGCTAATAAATAGCAAAGCTGGAGTTTGAACCCAAATAGTCTGGCTCCAAAGTATGTGCTATTAATATCATCACCCTATTTTGCCTTTGTTGGTTATTATTCTTAAGGAGTAGAGTAAAACTATGAGTCAGATGATAAAATAATGAAAAAGGCAGAATTTTTCTAGAAATAAATGGTTGATGACAACCAGCACAGGGAAAGGATGGTAGAGCAGATCCTTTGCTAGTTTTTATTAAATTTGGAGTTGTATAGTTTAACTGTATTCCTCCAATTTTAACCTACCTGCCCTTGCATGAATTATTTAATCTCTCTGGGCATGAATTACATAATCTGTGAAATAAGATGTTAAAAGTACTTCCTTTTCAGACTCATTGAGAGTATTATTAAAGATAATACATGTAAAGTGACTCTGTGTAATACACACTCCACAAATGCTCGTTTCCATTCCCCTTGTTAACATCTAAAACACTGTTTTTAATTTGGGCAGAACACATTCAAATGATCACATCAAAATATATGCTCATGACAAATGGACCATCTCCTGATTATCACCAGCAAAATAAAACTAATGCATGGTATGTAAGTGGTGTAATGGACCATCTCTACTACATAATCCACAGTTCCTAGAAAACGCAGAACTTACAGGATGTGTAGTTGTAGCATCTCTTGGACCTTGAATGCCCCGCATAAACAGCAAGTGGGTGATCCCTGGTAACACTGTTTACTTGATAAATACAGCAGAGACTATAAAACACCACTGGCAGCATCCTAGGACTTAACATCAAACGCAAATATATACCACCCACTGTCTATGGAGTTTTATGATCCAATAAAAATGGAAACAATAGACCATTGCATCAATATAACAATGAGGCTCAAGAGATGCTGGAATACACCATCTAGAGCAGGAGAAAGAAGAATTATCAAGTAAAACTAAACTAACTATAGTAGATCCAAGCTAGTAATGTGGCATTACTTGTAGCTGGGGAGAGATGGTCAGGGAAACTTAACTAAAGTGTTGTGATCTGTGAGTTTCCTGGTCACAGGGGAAGAAGTGCCTTTCCCACATGAGGCATGAAGCTGAGGGAAAAGGGATTATCTGCCATGACACAAAATGTGCATAACATTGATCATTTTAGCAGGCAGGTAATTTCATAGCCATGACAATTAGTAAAATCCTGTCTCTTGTAGTCATCTATGCCAAATTTGTGGAAATTGTCACAGAAAGAACATAGTCTTTGGAGTGAAATGCAGGTTGACCTCCTGACTCTTCTCACCATTAATGTGACTTTGAGCAAGACACTTAAGCCCCTTTAATTAAGTTTTATTCAGCTATACAGTGAAAAAAGTTACTTAACCTTGCTGCATTGTTATAAAGATTATAGATTAGACACGGAAAGGGTACATATCAGGTGCCCATTAAGTCATAGCTGTTTGTTACTATCATTATTATTCAATTAAAGGAATGAAATTCTTTAAACTCCAATAAGCAATATTTCTCGTGACAAGATTTCAAAAAATGTCACAAGGATCACCATGTTTAAAAAAAAGTCAGAATTAAAATAGAGTACTAAAAATAATCAAATAATCCAAAGGAAGCAGGAAAGGAGAAACAGAGGGACAAGATATGGACATACAAAAAGCAAATAATAAAATGGTGGGCTTAAATCCAAACATACCAATAATTACATTGATTGTAAATGACCTAAACATACTATTAAAAGATAGAGATTGTTAGAAGGGAGAAATCAAATGACCCAACTCTATACTGTCTATAAGAAGCTCACTTCAAACATGATATTGGTAGGTAAGGGCAACTCAATGGAGAAAGAATAGTCTTTACAATAGTAGTGTTGGAACAATTGGACATCCTTATGCAAAAATATGAATCTTAACCTAAACCTCTTAACTTATAAAAAAATTAAAATGGATCATAGGTTTAAATGTAAAAATAAAACTCTCAAACTTTTAGGAGAAAGCCTTTGTGACCTGGGGTTAGACAAAGAGTTCTCAGACATGAGCCAAAACCACAACCCATAAAAGAAAAAAATTTATAAATTGGACTTCATCAAAATTATCACTTTTTGCCCTGTGAAAGTTACTGTTGAAAGAATTAAAAGATTAAGCTGCAGACTAGGAAAAAAACATTTGCAAATTACATTTCTGACAGTCTTGTATCCTGAATATGTAAAGAGCTCTCAAAATTCAACAGTATATAAACAAAGAACTTAATTTAAAAATGGGCAAAAGACTTGAACAAAACTTTCACTAAAGAGGATCTATGGATATCAAATGAAAGGATGTTTAACATCATCAGCCATGACAGAAATGCAAATTAAAACTGCAATTAGATATCACTTTACACACATTAGGATGACTAAAATACTGACAAATACTATGTACTTGAAAAGATATGGATCAACTAAAGCTCTCATACATTTCTTGAGGATGCAAAATGGTACAGCTTTTCTAGGAAACATTTTGGCAGTTTCTTATAAAGTTAAATATATATTTACCATATGATCCAGAAATCACATTCCTAGGTATTTATTATTAATAAAATGAAAACTTATGTTCACACAAAACCCAGGCCACACATGTTTATGTTAACTCTGTTCGTGATTACCCAAAACTGGGAACCATGCAACTGTTCCTCAGTGGGTAGAAGGATAAACTGTAATACATCTATCTGTGCAATTGAACCCAACTCAGCTATAAGAAACTATTTATGCATTCAACAACCAGAATATATCTTACAGACATCATGCTAAGTGAAAGAAGCCGGTGTGAAAGGTTATGTTCTCTAAGATTCCATGTATATGACATTCTCAAAAAAAATAAAGCTGTAGGGTTGGAGAGTGTCTCAGATGGTTGTTGTCGGGGGTTGGAGTCGGGAGAGGCTGTGAGCAAACACGAGCAGCACAACCGAATGCTTGTGGTTGGTGCGACCCTCTGTACCCTGATGTGGTTTCACAAATTTTTATGTGTGTTAAAATCCATAGAACTATACTTTTAAAAAAATCCATTTTATTGTATATTAGTTTAAGAAATAATTATTTAAAACAGAAGAAAGAATGTTAAATCAGTAGTGTCATTTTGACCAAATTCCTTTGGCTTTGGTAACTGTCTTACAATGACAAGGCTGTGAGTAGCTGGAACCAAAATGCAGATTTGAATACAATATGAACATGTGAACATGAATTTGACTGAGTTGTATTCACTGGCCTAGGGTAAGGAAGCAGATCACAACTTTACTTGGTATTTGTTTACCTTAGAGAATTTTATAACAAAAGTCTAATTTATCATAAATGATATTGGCTCTCTAGAAACATTTACGTGGCTACTCTTTGATGATATGCCTGGCCAAATCAAATTGGATTTTATGACCAATATTCTTCATAAAAAAGAGACTGAAGCCAGGTTGTCTCAAAGAGTCAGTCTTCCTCAATCCACTAAATTTTATTTGCTATGTCTTATTCTCCAAGAACTGCTATTTATTAATAGACATCTATAATACAAATGGTCAGAAACTCCCTGTCCAGATATCATCTACAGCCCACTGTCTCCATTAGTACTTTTACTATGCCACAATTTAATTGGGCTTGTGAGCTTATGTTTGCCAACTTTTTCTAAATATAGTGCTTTCAAGCTTTACACAGAATGTGATCCTTGAGCACTTAATACTTTGATTTTTTTTTTTTGCTTTGAAATCAGTGACAAGTGTGGGAGAAAAATCTTTGAGCAGGGAAAAAGCAAACTGATGTTGAAGAAGCTCTAGAACTTGGCTAAAGTACAGCATTTCCAGAGACATTCGTTCACTCATTTATTCATTCGTCTGTTTACTCAGTAAGTATTTACAGAGCACCTACTGTGATAGGCATTTTGCTGATGAGCAAGATAGACAAGGTCCCTGCACATAGAGCTTGCAATCCAGTGGGGAAGTGGAGGGACAAAATAGTCAAGTAAATGGCTAAATAAATAAGGTATTCACAAATACATAGGCACTAGGAAGGAAAAGTCAGGTGAAGTGATAGAGAATGACAGGGAGAGACTTGCATGGAAGGGATGGTCAGCAAAGGCCCACTAGCAAGGTGAGATTTGTTCCAAAACCTGAAGGATGAGAATGAGGTGGATGTGAGGAAATGAACGAATGGGAGTCCTACATGGGGAATGAACATGCCTGAAGTCAGGAGAGGGCTCAGTGTATTGGGGTAACAGAAAGGCCAGTGTGGTCAGGGAGAAGCATGGTTTGGAATGATGTAGAAGCATAGTAAACAAATCCAGCAGAGCTTTATAGGTCAAGTTAAGAGTTCAAATTTTATTCTAAGAGAAATAGTAGTAAGAATTTTAAACAAGGAACTGATATATCCGATTTATGTTATCTTTTAAAATCATTCTAGTTGGTACCTAGAGAATGTGTTTAAAAGGAGCAAGGGTGGGCCCAAGGACACCAGTAAAAGAAAACTAGAAATTCAGATAAAAGATAATGATGACTTAGGCCTGGGACATAATCATGCAGATGGGGAGGAAAAGAAAGATTTTAGATCCATTTTGGATACAGATCAAGATTTACTGACTGATTACATGTGGGTAGGGGTTGAAGGGAAGGGAAAAGCATATCTCATGTGCTTCAGGCTTGAGCAACTCAGAGTTTTGTAGTGCTATTTACTGAGAAGGTTAACACTGGAATAAGATTAGGTTTGTGAGAGAAAGAAACTCCTCCATTTTGAGCACATTAATTTTAGGAAGTCAGTTAGACAGTCAGACGGGAAGAAATGGTAGGTACAGATAAAGGAACTCTGGGGATAGGTCTGTTAAACTTAACGCAGGAATACATTAAAACCTTGGCAAAGAGGATGGGTGGACAAGGGAAAGAGCTCAGGACTGGAAATTATATAGAGGAGAAGTAATCAGAAAAGGAGGCAGAGAAAAAATAGCCAGTGATGTTGGAGGAAAACCAGGAAAGTTCGTGCTTTGGAAGTGGAGACATAACAGTGTTGGTAGATGGAGAGGTTGGTCAACCAGCTAACAACCAGAGAAGTTGGTGCTGCTGAAAGGTCAAATCAGATGAGGGCAGAGAACAGCCCTTTGGACTGGCAACATGGAAGACACCCATACCCTTAAGGAAATACATTTTAATGAAAAGAAATCAATTTTAGAGGAGTGCTGGTACAGAAACTTGGCTAAAGTACAAATGAGAAGTAAAGAAACAGAGGCAATGAGTATAGGTAATGCATTCCAAAAGTTCAGCTATTCAGGGAAGCAGATAAGTGAGGTAACGAAAAAGTTTTTCACCAAGGGAGATCTTAGAGAATATTAACATGCTGATGGAAATTATCAGCCAAGAAGGAGAGACCTGTGATGCAGGACAGACAGGATGCAAAGAAAGGAGCTAGTTATGGAGGAAGAGGCAGGTGATCTTTGGCAGAGATGGGTACACATGCCCACTTAATCCTCATAAGGTAACAGTTAGGATATGGTGCCTATAACCCAGCTTCCCACATCAAAGGCTGTGTGTTAGACCCAGCCCAGATAGACTCAGCTCTTTCTGTCTCATGACTTCCCTGCCATTGTGCTCTCCTGAGGGCCACTTGCCCAACAAGCCCAGCATGGCCTCCCTCCAAAGGGAACTGGGTGAGAAGCGGAGCCACACTCAGGGAAATCTGGAATCATCGCTGTCTATTCTATTTCATGTGATGTGTATTCTATTTCATGTGATGGATCAGTAAACTGATTTTATGTTATTAATATACATCATTGTGTATTCTATTTCATGTGATGGATCAGTAAACTGATTTTATGTTATTAATAATATAATGCTCTCAGAGATATTTTTTCTCTCCTCTTAAAATCACTCATGGCAACTTAGAGGAAACCATAGTTTAGCCTGTAATATACCCTCCCAGTGAAATCTATCAGCAATGTGAGAAGACATATGAGAGTAAGAATGTGCTACTTCAAGTACGTTGGTGACATGTTGTGGGCTGGCTTGGCTATGGGGTGTGCTGGGACCACTGTGGTGGACAAACTTGAAACTGAGACAGAAGTTTCCCTACACAGATGAGAAAACTAGGAAAAAGCTTCTTGGCACCCAGCAATAACTAAAAGGTTGTCCTTTCAGGTAGCAGATTAAGTCTAGGCATCACCTATGGGTAGACATTGACCCTGAAGGAATCCAAAGCCGGCTCTCATTGGCTGTGTTCAGTTACAGGAGGGACTCACCTGCAGATGAAAGCTGCAGGATCCTCAGCTGAGCAGGGGTACGGCAAACAGGAACTGATAGAAGCTGGGAACAGAGGGCCAGGATCCGGGGCTATAGGAACCAGTTCACAAAATCCTGGGAGATCTGGATACTGAATACTCGTAATGAATTTAAGCTTGCTAGGCAAGCCTGCAGACTCCAGAGATTTATTTTTATCCCTCACCCTTCAGCCATAGTTAAGCCCTAAAACAATTATGTTTTTACAAAGCAAATTTAGACTTATTCTTTTGGAGACCTGAGAGGCCTTTCTTACCAAATTGAAAATAGGCATTCTTATTTCACCAGAAAAGTTTATGCACACACACACTCCCTAATTGGTGATGTTCTGAAAATAAGCCAGAACATACTCTGTGTAGAAAAAAAACAGGAGGCTATCATGCGATCAAATTTTGACCCATAAACTTCATCAAATCTCTTAGAGTCATTAAATTTCTGTAATCTCATGAGAATGCCTTCAGAGGCACACCCATGATGGCATGCACACAATTATGAATCACTTAACAGAGTCAGCATCTCTATGAACACAAACACAAAACTCCAAGATTAAACATCATTTCACATTGAGGTAAGCCTAAAAGCAGCTGGCCTTCTTCCAATGGCGTCAGAGCGGAAGCTGTGGCTGACTGAGTCCTTCGTGGCACCGCACTGCTCATGCTCAAGAAATTCTAAATGTTCTCAGGGACCCCAGCGTAACATCTAGCTCCATCCTCTGGCAGGTCTAAGAACAACTCTTTCTGCTTGCAGAAACTGCGTCAGACTTCACATTTTCCTTTTTGAGTGTTTTCTAAATTCTCCTTAGGGTTAATTTCATATTTCAATTGTGGTTGGCATATGGTTTTTCTTGGTAAATCACTTATTTGAAAATGACATCCCAAAAGGTTTTTGTCCTTCCTGGAAATCTTTCAATAGCTATTCCTCCCCAAGAGTCTTTGTCCATCTCTCTCACACACAAATTAAAGACCTACTGGGAGATACGGAACCATTTTCTCTTGGCTAAATCTTGAACTATCACATAAGTTATATATGTGCCCTTAAATAAAGTTTTCTCAATTTTACCTGATTTTACTGTATTGGGGTAACTCATGTTCAACTTTCCCTGGATGGTTGATGCAGGTAAAGGAAGACATGATGGTAGGTTATGTCTCTGAGAAATATATCCAGATAGACACTTCATTTTCCTGCAGAAAGCAGAAACAATGACTGAGACCAGGAGCCGAAGATGGAGGCTCACCGGTATAGGTAGGGAAAGGAGTAGAAAGAAGATGTGGGCCGCTAGCCATGGTCCTGAGAAATGTTTGCCTACTGGCTCTTTGATGCTTCTCCTACCCCTAAGATCTGGTGAGTCTTGCACAACTCTTTTCAGGCATTCTGAACCAGGTGAGGAAAGAAGTGGTGGTGAGAGAGCATGAAGGAAGGCGAGAGAGAGAGGTAGATGGACAGAGGCTCTTGGAGAGCATAGTCAGTAACTGATCCCCAGGGAGGAAGAGAAAAGACCTTCTGGACAATATTTTTAATGAATTGTAATCACCAAGAAAAAAACACCAACGAAACTGAAAAAATCAAATATTTGAGGGTGACTAAGAAGTTTTGTGCCAGAAGACGGAAAGCTGCGCAAAGGAAGATGTGAACAAAGAAGAAGGATCAGGAGATGAGCAGAGCATCAGCAGAGCATCAGCTGTGGAGACCTAAAATGTCATTGTGAGTTGAGCTATACTAACATTCTCCTCTCACCCCTCTCCATTATCTCCTTGGGGGATCTTATCTTTCCCGTGACATCAATACCATCCAGTACTGATGACTCCAGCTTTATATTTCCACCTGTGATGTCTCCTTGGGGCTCCAGAACTTAATATTTAACTGCCTACTTTCATCTCTACTTCATAAGATGTGAATCCCCCTACCAAAATGCCCATGGGGAGAGAATAATTGGCAGAACAGAAAAAGATGTTTCAGTAGGAAAAATAGAGTGTCAGTATATACCACGTGCCAACATTCAGGAGAAAGGAAAGAATTCCTAAGAGGATAGGAACCTTGGTCATGAGACACTGGGGTAGGGGGGCTTATGCAGAGAAGTCAGTGAGCTTCAAAGAGGCATTCCCTGCTTTCGGTTAACCACAAGTAAAAGTTCTTCTCTGAATACCCTGCAGAAAGAACTGCTGATCAGGCCTCTGGCTTCCCAGCATATCTGCACCCATAAATAAAAACACTGTCAAATAATGCTAATAAATAAGATTCCCAAATCCAAAAACTCAAAGACTGAGTGAAAGACTGAATATACCTGGTAAAATGGTATAACTCTTCACAGATAATGCCTGCCAAGTGACCAGCCACTCCATGTACTTTTTGGACCTTGGAACATGAAATGCAACACAGACACATTATAAGATCCTCTTAAAACATATTCTAGTATGAAAACGTTTTTAGTGGAGTGGAGCACGAAAGCACGCACATGCACATGTGCACACACACACACACTCCCATAAAGTTTTTATTAGCGCCAAAACCAGGAAAGGAGGAGGGAAAGGATCCTTTGAACCAAGGACTGATCAAATTTTTTCACAGTATGTCATGCACATGAGAATTTAATGTCACAAATTCCAGCTGAGTATTTTCCCCTCAATTTTCCAGTTTGTTCTGTTTTGCAAATATTTGTACTCAAATGATAATGTGACTTTTGTTGCACAGCCACAGTGACTCCCTCATGAAGAGTTTTATTTTGAGTCAGAAGACATCTGCTAAATTGAGATTTACAAAGAACTTAGTAAATACAAACATAAATAGATGAGCTCTGAATATTATATTCTGAACATTCATTTCCTTATGTACTTGCAAATTTTACACAGCATGCAAAGCATCTCAAAAGAGCGATGCATAAATCTCCTTAGCCTCTCTTCTTTTGAGCACCTTAGAGATGTTCTTTCAATCAAAGCTATTAATTAGGGAGGTTAAACACTGCCTTCCTCGTGTGCAGGCTTGGTCCCTACAGGATACTGACGCAGGAAGTAAGAAAGGACTAAGCAAGTGCATTTTAATTTATGACAATTGATGATTGACATCAAGGATTCATAATATATTCCAGACACAGATCTCAGTCAAGCCTAGCAAGGGACAGGATCCACTACAGTACAAGCCAAAATCCCTGGGGATATCATATTCCTGGGGAGCAGGCTGTCTTATGATTTTCAGTCTCGTAAGTGAATACGAATTGGCCTCAACACTTTGCTTTTGAAACCTTTACTGGCATGGTCATGGTGACAAACCAATGGCCTAAGATGCAATTAGCTGTTCTGCATCCTTGTTAAGCAACAGCCTGCTTGCCCCTGGCTCTGCATGTGAGATGCAGTTAATGTGGCTCGCCTGGCTGTCAGACGGCCCCAGCTCAGATAAGATAAGGAACTTGCTTTAAATAAGGCATTTCTTCGCAGACTCCAAAAACTATAAAAAGCAAACAAACCAAAAACCAAAAACTTTTCCTGCCAAATTAAAGAGAAGTTTTACAGCATGATATAAATGCAGTGTTGAAGAGGTCTCCAACACTGGCCTCCCTCTGGAACTGTGTAATATTTTAATAATATTTATCATTTATCTCCTGTGGTTAGAAAGGTAGAGAGGGTCAGAAAGGCACAGCATATAAATTGGTTTCTGTGGCCTTTCATAAAAAACTGTTTGCATTACATCATTTTAGTGGCTTTTGAATTCTGACTGAGGACCTTACTTGGCTCTCCAAAACTGATGACATCTTCTCAGGGAATAAAGCCGTAATACGGAAAACTTTGCACACCCTGCCCTCTCCTTGCAAATTTAAGTCAAGGAAAGAAATGGACATCAGTTTTGCCACCTATCTGCAAATGCATGACTATGATACTGATAATGACCAAATCCTCATCACTCAGCAAGAATTTCTATTAATTCAGAAGAGCCAGGGCCTCAGACATAAGTGAAATATGTGTCCAGTGGTCCCACTCCCCATGTTGAGTCCTGCCTCTCCCGGCTGGCTCCCGGTCACACACACTGAAACCTTAGTAAAGTTTCCTGAATGTGCTGCGACAGCATGTAATTTATTCCCACAATAAACTGGCTTCTGAGATCACAGGTCCTGATCGTTGCAGGTTTTACAATGTGGGATATGCACGTTTGGGCAGATAGGCTGTGTTAATGGTCCCAATTAATGGCCTCCCTATATCCATACCCTGTCTTGTAATGTTGCAGTACTGTGACACTGGGCTGGATTGTGTGACTTCCTCTGGCCAATGGGACAGTAACAAAGCTGATGCTTACAAAGGCTCTGCACGGTATTTGAGCATTTCTGCTTCCTCTCCTGTTTCTCTGTGATTGTCTTGAGAACACAAGCAGGCTAGCCCAAGAACACGCCTGAGCTAGCCTGCCAGGGTGATATGCGGGACACAGCATGTGGCAGACCCATGGGCCCATCTCAGCAATCCCAGCTGTGGCCACCTCAGCTGAACAGATGTGGGAATGAGACCAGCTGACTCATAGACTCAGGGGAACTAATAAATGGCTGTTGTTTTAAGCCACTAATTGGGGGTGCTTTGTTGCACAGCATTATGTTAGCCATAGGTAACAGATCCAGGACCAGAGCTGAAGTTTTTAGGGCAATAGAGGAGAATTTGACTGTTGCCTTCAAGTAACCTGCTTCTTTATTCTTCCCTGTGCAGCCTTTCCTTAAAATACCTGTTCAACAAAAACATAAAGACTCAGTTTGAAAGAGCACTCAGTGATCAGTCTGCCCAAAGCACCGCCCCAGACGAGGAGCGCAGCAAGAACTCGGGAACCGGGCAACTGCGAGCGGGCCTAGGTGGACAGGCGCGACGCAGACAGAACTCGAGAGCCCAGGGCATGGACTTGACCTGAAGCTGCATGCCCAGCTGCTTGCTGGCCCTGGGGCTCAGGGATATTCCGCAAGCTTAAAGCCGCAGGCTCTGTCTCATCACTGCCTCTCCCCTGAAAGACACTTGAAAGACTCTCAGGAGGAATCTCAAGGGTCATCTGGTATGTGAACTCCTTCAGATACTCGATGAGCGTGAGCTGTCACCTTGCCCAGTTTGTTAGAAACAGAACAAATGACTGTGTTTGGGCGTGGTGTTAAATGACTGGTGATCACTAGGGACACTTAGACAGGTCTGAGAATTAGAAAAGGCCTCAGTGAGTTCTGGCTTCCTGCCTGGAACCCCCCTCTCTGGGCTCTGCTATCGAGGAACACAAACAGAGCCAGAGCCTTCGATTTCTTGAACACTTTGAATCTACATGTAAAGACAAAAGCTGAAGAAAACGTAAACTTAATTCAACAGGATTTCCCATCATCTCAAGTCCAACAGAAATGTAGTAAGTGCCTGGTTTTGTGCTCTCTGCTGGACACTATGCATTTACAAAATAAAAAGGCCACAGTCCTCTACCTTAAAAATGCTTATAATGTGGTAAAGTAAGTGAATATCCTAGAAATACTAGCCTCCTGATAAGGACCACATAACTGTGATGATCATTTCTATGTTCACAAGTTTCCAGATTCTCCTTCCACACACAGGAAGGATTGTACTTCTTCACCCACTGGAAGAGAAGTGTAACCATATAACTTGTTTGAGTAATGGAATATGAATAAAAGTGATGGGTGACATTTTTTTCAGTGAAGGCATTTAATCACTGGTGCTCAGCTCCTACCTTCTCCTGTGGCGTTCATCACAGAAGGTGCGTGTCAGGGCAAAGCCTCTGCCAGACCTGGCCCAAGGTCCCCTGCTGGCCTACATGGGAAATTGAGTGTGAATAAGAAGTATATTTTGTTATGCAAAACCAGAGAGATTTGGAGGTTGTTCGTTTCTCAAGAGTAACCTTGCCTATCCTGACTGATACAATAATCAACTTCTAAAATGTTGACACTTAAACTGTAAGCATAATAGGACGTGTGTAGGGAGAAAGCAGCATGGGCTAGAGTATTCTGGAAAGATAGTCATGTAGGAAAGGGTAATGCAAAGGATGGAAAGGAGTGGGAAGAGAATTCAAGGCAGAAAAAAAAGACACGAAAGCATGAAGATAAGAATGTATTCATTTTTGTCTTCATTATGGGACGTAATGTCATCACTGTGTATTTGGTGGGTTCCTTCATGGGAAAGACCTGGGCTCCCCATCTTGGTGATGCCGGGGTTCTTGTTCACAGAGCCGAAGAATGAACTTTGCAAACAGTCAAGGTAGGAGAGCAAGGCAGAGGCTTTTATTTAGAGAGAAAGCAAAAAGACAGAGCTCCTGGCTTAAGCCAGGAGGGGACAAGGGAGTCCCGGGGTGGTGGTGCGTTGTCTAAGGGTTTTATAGGCAGTTGAGAGACAAAGGGCTAGGGATGTACACCTGCTAAAAACGGCTAGGGAAGTACACCTACTAAGTGGTCTCAAATACTTTTGAAGAAACACTAAGTTTCTTATTAGTCTTCCTGGTTATTTACAAGAATTTTACTGCTCTGATTTCCTCCCAGGATCGCAGCTTCCTGGTCTGGGAGGGTATCACACAAGACTGCCTGCTTTGCTGCCAAGGTGGGCTGAGTTATTGTCTGTTTGTTAAGAAACTTTTTTAACTAATTGGGTTTTAAGATGGAATCCTTCCTGTTTTTACTATGTTGTTTTGGGCTTGCAGTAGTTTTGGGCTTGCTTGCTACATTGCCCAAGTTGCAACAAATCGTTTGTTTCAGGCTGAAGGAGGAAAAGCAGCCTTGGGTAAAGTTAGAAAAATAAATTGGGCCCCCCAGCAGGCCAAAGCAAATCTCACAATGGATTATCTTGCTTTGTTTTTTTCCAGAGGCCCTCACCCTACTCCAAGCCCATGGTCCCTGTCTCATCGGTGCCCCCAGGGCCTGGCAACAATGGGTTCTCAAGGAATATTTGTTGAGTGAATTAGTAGAACGTGTTAAGATCAATGGATGTTGAAGCTGAATCAACCAGAAGATAAAATTAGATTTGATTGGCAAAAAGCACCACTTTAAATATCAGGGATAATAACTGTACAACAGAAAAAAATCTTTGAGAGAATCTGTATCTTGGAAAGACATCAGTTTCCTCATCCATAAAATGCAGGCCGATGACCCCAGAGATTTGCTCTGGTTCTCACAACTAGCATGTTATTAGTTGCATCTTTTTAATCTAAGAGCTGGATCACTTTCTCCATTTAAACTTTAATCATGTCAGTGGTCAAACATGTCGTTGGATTTTTCATAACATTACCATTCTTTTAAAAGTTTGAGGGTCTCATAAAATTCTATGCCAACATTAAGCCAGAGGTTTTTAAAGTGGAACAAGATGGAGTTTTCAAAAAAAACATTCAGCTTGCAGTATGTTCAAATTAGACCCAAATTGCTTAAATGCATGTGTAGATACAAATAGTTTTATTTTTGCTCAGGAATTCTATTCTTATAGAAGTTATTGGGGTCATATGGGGAAGGGGTGGGGAATGAAGGATGACCTCTGTATTGGAAGTGGATACAAATAATTAGTTACATCTGTGATGACTAAAATTTTTATAACTCTGATTTATGCATGCATGAATTCTGTAATTACTTCAGTAATTTTAAAAATTTAAAGAAAGAAAAAATACACTTTCTCTAAAATTCGCCAAAGATGTACTTTGAAAAGCCCTCCCCTATCATTTTTTTCTTGACTATATTTAGATTTCACTGCTGGTGTCTGGTTTGTTTCACTGTGCGACCCTTACCACACCTCATACCACTTTTTTAAATACACGTAAGGCCCAAAGTCAGGAGCATACTACCACTTACATTTCAGTCCACACGGACAGGGGCCAGTGCCCTTAGGAGAACCAGTGCTTGGGCCAAGAGCTAGTGCTTTACAGGCAGAGCAGGCTCAGGGGGCTTGAAACACACCTGCATTCAACATTCCATTCCCTGGAGGCCCTTCCTGCACTGGGCAGCAGGCTCTTCCAGTGGGAAAACCCCAGACTATGTTCACTGTCTGAACTGTCTTTAACGAGTCCTAGGACAGCCTTTGTCCTAGGTAATACAATTAAGCTATTAAGCAATAATTATGTAGACTATGCTTATCAGGAGATAATTGTACACCCAGGTTGGTATTAGCAATAAGGCCCACCCAAAGGACCTTTAATCTCCCAGAAGATTAATTCATGGTTAAAAACAAACACTTGCCAAGACCTTCCTTACTTGGGGAATTTTTTAAAAATAATAATCTCTATTAAGGAAAACTATGATAAGAAAGGGGACAAGGACTTTTGAACAACAATTTAATATGCAATGCATTCAGATTACTGGGCTCTGCTGAACTGTGCCACTGCCAATCAATACACCATTAATCTATTTTCACAGTAAAAACAGAAAACAGTCAAGACAACTTCCTCACGTTGTGGAAACTATCTAAATATATATCCCAAAAGCTAATCTTGGAAAGGCTCAATATAGGTATGAAGAAAGCAGGGAATTCACCTTGTCTAATTTGATCAGTTTGAACGATTTCCCTTTTATCTGCACTTTCTTGAGAGTGCTCAGGGAAAACATTTCATGGATTTTTGCCCTCTGGCTTCAGCAAGCTTACTGATTTATCTGTGCCAACTTCACATCAAAGCGTGTGCTGTTAGCCTCCTAGGGGACGTGTGATGTGCGTGTGCATGTGTGCAATACACCCATCCAAAGCTGGTACTCCTCACTTCCAGAAAGCCTTCTCAGACACAGTAAGATGATAGGAAAATGACCAACAGTCAAGATCCTAAATATTTTCTCCCACGTACATGAAGCCCAAAATTCTCCATAATGGTGTAGCTGCACAATGGCTGTCAATGTCAATCACCTTACTGTCCATGTATCTATAAAATCAAGGAGCTCTAGGTACACAAAGCAAGGAATTCATCTGGAACATCCCAGAGTAGAATTCCTCCCATTTTCCTCATCTTTATTTTGACACCACATTGGGGCTCCTGCGATGTGAGGGTTGATCATTAATTTTTGTACAAATACCTCTAAGTAGGTCTCGGACCCATCCACTCCTTTCTGCCTCCACAACCACCACCTACATCCAAGCTATCATGATTTCTCACCCGGATTTCTGCAATAGCTTTGAAACCCTTCCTTCTGGTCCAGCCTTCACAGTGCAATCCAAGCAATCTGGCTTTCTTTTCTACTGAGATGAAATTCACATAACATAAAATTAACCATTTTAAAGTTTACAATACATGGACATTTAGTTTATTCACAGTGTTTTGTATACACACTTGTACCATGTTCCAAAACCTTTACATCACCTCAAAAGGAATGAAATCAAGCAATATTTGTCCTTTTGTGTCTAGCTTCTTTCACTTAGCATAATGTGTTCCAGATTCATCCATGTTGTAGCATATGTATGTACTTCATTCCTGTTTATGGCTAAGTAATATCCTATTGTATGTACATACCACAATTTGTTTATTCATTTATTATTCATTCATTCATCCATTGATGGACATTTGGGTGGTTTCCACCTTGGGCTAGTGTGACTGGTGCCACTCAGAACACACATGTACTAATAAAGAGTAAACTTACACACACACACTGCACATCTCTCATGACCTCGCTACCTTAACAGAAGATGGGGGTGGAGGGCAGAATGGGAAGGCCAAAAAGACATGAGGCTAAAACAACCTGCCAATTCTGGGGGTGGGCAGAAGTCATGCAAAACAGCTGGGTGGCATTATGAACAGAAACTTGTAGTTTCTAAACAGTCCGGTGAAGCTCATAGGAGTCTGGCCAGCCTAGAGTGGCTAAGGAAGGAGAGAAACTCAATCCTTCCCAGACCAGATCTTCCAGCCGTTGCGAGTGGCACTTTGAGGATGTCGGGGCCTTCTCTTCTCACTCTTCAGAGCTCTCATCAATCACACCAACATGAGCCAACCAGTCGGACAGGGTCAAGCACTGGTCTTTAATCAGGTTCTAGTTTCCACTTTCCAGCCTGTCATAGTACCTATAAACTACATAGAAACCAAAAACAGAGATAGACCTCTGCTTCAAAGTATTTTTAGAGGCAGATTTACCCAATCTTCTAACTGTACACCAACGTGATGAAAATTTCTATGCTAATATCAAGCCAGACCAGTTGGAGGCATTTTGTTCATTCAAAGGCATCATTTTTCAACTCTTATCAGTATGTAAATAAGGTTTTGACTCACTGGCCACTTGCTCCAAAGGCACAAAGCCCAGAACTCAATTAAAATAACTTTCATTCCAGTGTGACAGTCCAGGTGGTGAGGGCTACATAGGGCCCCTCGAGGATGGCTGGGCTGGGGTTCCCCTACTCCTAGAAGAACCAGAAAATGGTAGGTCTTGCTAAGGTAAAAGCCACTAGCAATCAAACCCTAATAACCTGAGCCAGGGGATGCCAGGATTTTCTTGCTAGAAGTTCCTTAGAAATTGCTAATGCCAACCCCTTTCTTTGACAAATCAGCAAACTGAGGCTCCAATCGCAGAAGCAGAAGGGTCCTGATACAAGTCCTTGGCACGGGCAGTCTCAACAGTGGGGGAAAGCCTGGAGTGAATGCCAAATACAGTTTCGCACCTAGGTCCAGCTGTAAAATCTGAGAAATGTGTTTTCCATCTATTCCTACTTCCTTTGTTTTTTACCCTTTTCCTCTCTGTGGTGCCATCATCCCCAGCCACCAGAAGTCTACACTGCAGGGTTCTAGCTCTGTCCATTCCCTCAAACCCTGCCTTAGAACCCAAATTTCTCTTTTTCTTCCTTCTCCCTTTCTGTCTCTGTTACTACTTACTCAGATGAACTGCCCTGGATGGCATATCCTGAGGGTGGATATCTCAGGGCCCCAAGCTGAGGCGTCCCTAAGGAGGCTCTGGGGTGCTTGCTGAGAGATGCGGGAGGCTGGTTGGAGGTGAGGCACAGCTCTCTGTGCCCGCCCAAGGCTGGTCTGAGCTTTCCTGAGCAGGTCCCCATGGCAGTGGCTGGAATAAGACAGGTGAGGCTGGGGGTCCTGAGCCCTGCTGCAGAGGCATCGGACAAGAGATCTTAGGGATTGCCTAATCACTTTCCTCATTCACCTGATAAACTAACACACTTACCTGCCAGTAACCACTAAGAATTCTGGTTGCTCAGAAGCTTCCTGGAACAATCTAAATATTCCAAAGTATTAGTTAAATATAGTGAGGTCTTCAAAGTTTTTGGAGTGTGGTGCCCAGCTGACAGTACCAGCAGCATCTGGGAGGTTGTCAGAAATGCAAAATCTTAGGAAGTGCCTCAGGCCTGCTCAACCAGAAGCACTGAGGTAGGTCCCATAATATGCTTTCGCAAAGCCCCCAGATGATTCTGATGCATGCCGTACTAAGGTAAGTCCATATACATTTCACAGAATACTATGCAACCATTGAAATTGTTCTTGTGGATGAAGACTTAACGACAGGGGAAAGGGTGCCCAGCACATAGTGTGAGTTCTATACAGATCGATTAAATGAGTAACAGCTAACAGGTGTCATCCTTATTATCTGCCAGACTCTGACAGCTTTACCTACATTAACTCATTTAATCCTCAGACCAGTGCTATGAGGTGGGAACTAGTGCTATTCCAATTTTATAGGTGAGGAAACTACATGAAGAGGTTAATTGGACACGCTCAAGTTCATGCAGCTATTACATAAGTAGTGGAGGGCAAATTCACACCAAGAAGTCTAAGTCAGAGTCTTGGCTCCTAACCACTGTGAGTGGACGGATGGATGAGAGAGTGAATGCACAGGTAGGTAGATGGACATTGATTCTCCTTGGCAACGCATTTCATGGTTTTCTCTGTAAAACCACACTACAACTGGGCATTTTGTGCCGTAGGTATTTCATGAATACAGTAGTCTCTTCTTAGCCACAGGGGATATGTTCCAAGACCCACAATGGATGCCTGAAATGGCATATAGTACTGAACCCTATATATTCAATGTTTTTTCCTGTACATACATACCTATGATAAAGTTTAATTTATAAATCAGGCACAGTAAGTAGTTAACAATAGCTAATAGTAGGACAATTCTAACAAAGCACTGCAATAAAACTTAAGTGAATGTGGTGTCTCCCTCTCTCTCAAAATCTCTTATTGTACTGCACTCGCCCTTCCTGTGATGCTGTGAGATGATAAAATGCCTCTGTGATGAGGTGAACAGGGACATTCTGGCCCAGCATTAGGCTACTGTTGACCTTCTAAGGAGGATCATCTGCTCCAGCTGTGGTTGACCATGGGGAACTGGAACCACAGAAATTAGAACCATGGATAGCAGGAGTTTAAAATTCTACAGTCCCTTAGTTTATACCTAAAACTCAACAAATACTAGATTTTATCTTTGATCGCAGAAGCCCCTCTTTGGAAGTCAGTCGTTTCCTCCTATGAGAGGTGAATCTCATTTTCCAGGTACCAGTTAGTAACTGATTTTCCTGGTGCTATAAGAAACCCTTGTCTTTAAAAGAGAAGCATTTTATTCCTAGATAACAACGGCTTTTTAATGGAATAACCATGCCGTTAGCAGAGCCTGAGGGGCGGTTTCAACCCCTCCTTTTGGTAATGGAAATGCATTAATTCGGTACACTAACAACACAGACTCCATTTGGGGCAGCCTGCTCTGATTCTTGTTATTCCCTTTTTTCCTTTCTTTCCATATCATTCTTTCCTTCCTTCCCCCCCCTCCTTCCTTCTTTCTTTCTGAAGGTAATTCCTGGAGGAAAAATGAGTTCAAGTTCAGATAACGTAGTTGTTTTTTTTATAGGGAGCTTATTACACTAGATGTAAATGCCTTTTACTTTGCCAAAGTTGCTTTGTACTTTTGAAGTGTGACTCTCCTGTGTATCATTCTGTTTGAGCCTCATGAAAATTCCATGAAATAAAACTAAAAAGATCTTTATTTTGCCAATTAAAAGACATTCTATACCTTCTGCCCAAACCATAAACAGCAACCAATCTCAGCTTGCCCTGTTCCTTTCCTCTGCAGAGCGGAGACGGAAACCCGGCATTGGTCAGTGGCCTGTCCTTGGGCTGAAGCATCGCGGAAACCCAGAGTAGCAGCTCCACGTCCAGAGGAGATCTGTCTCGCTGAGCCGGGTGGGCAGGAGGGCAAGAGGCCAGCATCTGGCAGTGGAGTCTGTCCCCTTTGGCAGCCTCTTCCTCCACTTGGCTACATTGTCCTGTATTTATTTCTTGCTGGAGAGCCTCGAGCAAATGGCATGGTGACCATACAGTGTCAGAGCCAGCAGACTGTAACCTGTCCCCACCAGTCCTTCATCAGGCTTCCAGCCATACCCTTTGGGGACCCCAGGGGTCTCTTTCAGAGAGGGGCAGGGACCCATGGGCCAGGGAGTTGTTGCCTTTCTATGTTTTCCACCAGTTTGTTTAGAGAAAGGATTATTCATTCATTCGGTTCACCCAACAAATATTTATTCAGCACCTACTATGTACCAGACACTATTCTAGGTGTGTGGGACCTTTCAGCAAAGAAAACAAAGATTTCCAAGGTGGAGGAGCTGACATTCCAGAGGGGAGACACCCAGCAAACATGATAGATAAGCAAAGTGTGTAGTGTCTTAGAAGATGATAAGGGATGTGGAAATGAAAATGAGGCATATTAAGAGGGACAGGAAGTGAAGGGGCAGGGGTGAAAAGCACATTGCAGGGATAAATAGGTAGTCAGGAAAGGCCCCGCTAAAATGGTGAATTTTGAGCAAAACTGGAGGAGGCGGGAAGGAGAAAGAGGAGTTCCAGGAGGAAAGAACAGCTTGGTCAGAACCCTGCTCTCCTAACATCTGTACAGAACCTTTGGCACCTCACCCAGGAGAATCTGATATGGGGAAGGAAATGCAACAAATGGGCCTTTCATGGACAGTCTATTATGAAGACATTATAATCAGGCCTCTTAGCTGCAATAAAGCAGGCATTCTTGAGGGACATCTATGATTCGCTGGTGAAGGTTTAACAACCAGCACTCCAGAAAGGCCTGTGATGTGTGTCAACTTCCACAGTGCAGATACTTTCACCATGGCTGATGGCAAACTAGCAAAATGAGATCACTCAACTCGAGTGGGAGTGGGCTCTGACACACTGATTGTCACCCTATTCTACAGGAAAATGCCCAAATTAGCCCTTGTCCCAGGATTTCTCATCACCCTTCCTTCCTAAATATTTCTTTATTCTGAGGGGAACCCTTCTTTCCCCTATGTTCACACCTAGCAGCAAAAGTCAAATCAAGAACATCTCCTTTCCTCCCTGCTCTACAGGAAGACTTCTGGAAAAGGGCCTAAATGGAGAAAGAAAAATCCAGGGAGATGGAGATGCGAACAAGAAGTCCAGAGGCAAATGCCCAGATGAGAGAAGAGGAAAAACCAGGCTCCAACACACAGTGCAACTGTGTGAAATATCCAGAGCTTATCTGAGTCAGAGGCCTGTGAGCTCCCACACCAGAAGTGAGAGAGAGAGAGAGAAAGAAAAAATGCACTTGAAAGCAAATGTACTTTTTCCTTGAGGAAATGAGGTGAATATCCAAAATGCGAATGTGAATGCAGCTGTCCCTCCTGAACTGGTTCACAAAGGAAATCTTTGCAAAGGATCTGGGGTAGGGTTAGGAAAGGTAGGCCTTAGTTTAAAACTGGGTTTGCAGATTTGCTTTAATCACGGCCTTTCATAGTAGTGACGGCAATGACATGATATGAAACCACTTGGTTTCTTCAGCAAAATTGACCAGAACAAAGGATGAGATTAAAGGTCCAATTAAAACAAGCCAGAGGATTTTGAGTCTGCCCCTGACCCCACCCAGAGAAGCTCTGAGTATGAACAAAGATGCCAAGGACAGGAAGCTCAGACATGCAGGCAGTTGCACTTTGCCCTTTAACCCAGGGGCAAGGGGACTCAGGAACAGGCCCACAGCCCCTGACTAAGCACTCAAGCCGTTTAGCGGAACAATCCCTTTGCATTTCATTCGACCTTGTATCCAGTAGACAACACTAAATCGAATCTATCTTGGAAGGCTATTGTGGGATATACCCATTTAAAGTATTCTTAAGTCCTTGTCTCTGAAATTCCTTTCCAATTTGTTTCAGACAGACCTACTGTGCCCAGCCTTCTAGATCCAATATTGAAGGTACCGTTCCTCTGTGTGTGGTGGAAGGAAGAAAAGAGAGACCCACCAATGCTTTAGAGTCTTCCTTCCGAAGGGGTGCTGTCTTTATTTCCCGTATGAAACATTTTCTACCTAACTACCTCACTGAGGTCCTGTGAAGACCGAGCTTTCAATAAAACTTAAAGCACTTTGAGCTTTGGATCAAAGAAGTTTTGATAAGTGCATTATTATTAGTTGCTGTCTTAAGAGACATCTACTGTTTTGTCTTCTGTGGAAGGTACCTTTCACTAAACTCTAAATAAGATTAAATGTAAGCAGCTGTCATTTTATAGACTGTGTCTCCCTGGCCACAGTGATTGTCTGGAAACTGCATCTGATCCAAGTAAGAGCAATCAAGGCATGCTCCCCAACCCCGGGCCGTAAAGGAAAGGGTAAGCTTTGAGGCAGCGTATTTCAAAAAGGCCTTTGGAAATAAAAGAAGTCTCAGCTGCACAGGATGTTCTATCTGGAACAAGCCAGGTTTGAGTACTGGACCAAAGGTACTGAAAACTTCTTGCGCACGACCCCGCACATCTTCTCTGCCTCACCTCTTATCCACTCACAGCTGCTGAGATGAGTTCAATGTAGGTTTCAAACAGCTCGTGCAGGTACGACCTGACAGCAAGACTCTACACAAGCTTTCCATGCCCCACCCTGGGCTTGGTGGGCCAGGAAGCATGGGCTCAGACAAGAACAACCCAGAAGAGCAGGAGAATTAACACACATGGAGCAAAACCTGACCACTGGGGAAGTAAGGCAACAGACAGATGATTCCTCTTTTCCTTCTCCACCTCCATGGTCTGACAGCGCAATGGTTCTGTGAGAGCACCCAGTCATCCCTGGCAGGGGCCAGCCATAGCTCTGTGATCTTAGGCAAGTTGTGGAACATCTCTGGGCCTCTATTACCCTTCAAAAAATGGGGATGCTATTACTTACCTTGACTATCTGCTTTAAAGCCATCCTACCTGACACATGGTTAGCTATTACGAATATCAACTATAAGCCTTTGGAACCCACCTGCCAACAATACACAAATATATTCTTCTATCCGATTCTTCCTTATAATCCATTTAAATGCCTAACAGGTCATTCTCACTTTATGTCATTTCAAACTCTTAATGATGACCATGATCAGTCACACTTGGTCTCTCTCTTATCTCATGTCTTTTGTCTTCCATCAAAGAACTTGTTTTCCAGCCTCTACATTTTCATGGTAAGTGAAATTCTTCCAAATTCTTCACACTCTTCTAAGAATGTGAGACAGTGTTTAGTGGAAGAACAGAAAGAGTTCTGGGCAAAGAATCAGGAATCCTGGGCTCTGGGCCCCACCTGCTAGTGTCAGCCTCAGTGACCTTGGGCAAGAGCCTCCACCTTCCAGTTTAGCGCCCCCTAGGTAAAAGGGGGTAGCCAATGAGGCATTTCCGAGGTTTCTGTTGTCCTCATGTAATGTCTGAGCCAGACGGTATAGGTTTCTCAGGTCAGACGCTTAAACCTGGTGCCATTATTTACCCCGTCATCCCCACCTTGTCCACTCCCTCATTTCAAACCATAGAAAACCCACACTAAAACAATGTTTGACAAGTGTCCACACGACTACTATGAATGCATGAAAAATGGTGTGGAGGAAGACTATTCACTAACATGAAACATATATATATAAACTTATACAGAGCATGATCTCATTTTTATAAAAGGAAAATGGTATATATGTGTGTAGAGGGAGAGGCACATGCATAGAAAAATGTCTCTAAGTACACATACCATGGCAGAGTTATGAGTGGTATTTTTTCCTTGCGGTTGCTGAATTTTCTAAATTGCCTGCAATTAGCATGTATTCGTTTTTGGAATAAAATTTAAATACAATTATGAATTGGATCTGCTCTGCCCATAGGCCAGGCAGGCAGCCTCTACCACTGGCCTGAGCCTCCTGCAATCCCAAACATCTCTCAGAGCAGCAGCTCCCTCATAGCCTGCCCCACAACCCGACCCCAATTCCCACCATGCATCTCACTCCCTCCATATTGAACAACAAAGTGGAGTTCCCAGGAGGCCCCTGTTAAATGCTCACATGTTCTTTTGGAGGAAAGCAAGAGACCTGAGAGCCTTGTCTCGCACTTTCCATTGGTTCATAGGAGCTGGTTTCCTTCTCACATTAGTTCATTCTCACCTTGGGTGGCAGTAGCAGGTGACTCCCCAATGGCTGGAGTGCTGGGGACAGTTTGGGGGTCATGTGGTAGAGGGGACAGGCCTAGCAGTGGGCTGTCCTGAACTAGCCTCTGGATAAAGGGATAAGGATGGGAGAGAAAAAGGGAGGCCAGGGGTGGTAAGAAAGACATGTGATCTCAAAAAATCATTAGAAGGGAAAAGCTGTCTCCAAATGAACTTAGAAAAGACTATGATTTCTGGAGTCCAATAGAGCTGATTCTAATCCCCCCTCTTAGCTACTGCTCTGTAAGAAAAGTTACTTGACCTCTTTCAACCTTAGATTCCTTAATAGTAAAGTGAGTAGAGAACAACTATCTTCATAGGCTTTTTTAAGAATGAAGGAGAAAATGCCTCTGAAGGGCCTACAATAATACCCAGATAAAGCAGGCCCTCCTATAGAGCTTCTAATTATAATTTGAATTATTGTTATAATGTATAATAATAATAACAAGGAGGCTTGCACTTGGCTGCATTCCAGGTGGAATTGACAGGTAATCACAAGTAGTCACAAACCATCTTTCATAGGTGTGTCCACCTATGAATCTTAGCAGCTGTGAATACTTAGCATCTGCTAAGTACCAGGCTCTGGGGAAATAAGCTCATGCCCTTAAAATGTGACCAGTAGGGAGTGAGACATGTAAACAGAGAGGGAGTCACAGTGCGAGGAGTGTGTGGAAGGTATGAAGTGGGAGCTGCAGAAGCAGTGGAAAGGGGGTTTGCTGCCTGGGAGAAGCCTGGAAGGCTTTACAAAGGAGGCTCAGCCTTTGAGGGGGCTGCTGTTGGTAAGGAAGAGCGAGGAGGGCATTTTAGTGAACTCAGTTTGTGCAGAGCCAGAGTTGTGGAAGGGTCATTGTGTATTTGGGAAATAGAATGACCCTCAGTGTGACTGGGGGGCACTGATATCAGGAGAGGTGAGAACAGAAATAGAGTAGAACCCAGCTATAAGGCCTTGCTACCATGATAAGAGATTTGGCAAGGTAGTCCCAGCACAGATTTTTAAGCAGATGAATAACACGATGAGGTTTATGTCTTCACTCGGATAGGTGACTGGAGCCTAAACTGGTACCTTGAGGCAGGATGACCAAAAGGAAGCCATTGCAATAATTCTTGAAAGAGATTATAAGGGCCCTTAAAGACCAGACAGTGGGATTCAGTGGGGTTCAGAAGCTATTTCAGTAGTGGGATTGAAAGGATTCAGAGACCAACATGGGGCAATGAGGGAGAGGGATGAGTTCCAGATAACGGCAAGGTATGCAGCTCAAAAGCTGGATGACCTCACTGGGAAACAAGAAAGGAGGAGCTGATTATGGAGGGAAGCTGACTCCAACTAGACTTTGGGATGACTATGGGCATGTGTAGGAGATGTTTGAAGTAAGGTTGGAAATACGGCTTAAGAACTCGAGAGAGAAGTTGGATGAAAATCTGGGAATCATTAACATGTGGACTGTAGTTGATACCATGGCAATGGAGATCACAAAAGAAAAAAAAATGTAAATTGGAAAGTGGGTCAGTGAGTAGGGAGACCATATATCCTGGTTTGCCCAGGATAGTCCTGGTTTACACCTTGTGTCCCAGCATAATTATACAAAGCAACCTGTTTAATCTCAAAAGTGTCCCAGTTTGGACACAAAATTATATAATGTCCCCCTACCAGGAACCCAACTCTGGGGACCATCAAAGAGTGAAAGACCCAGGGAGGAAAATCAAAAGGTGGGAGGAAACCAGAAAGGGAGGATATCTTTAACCATGTAGGTACTAGACCCTCATTAAATATATAAATGTCATGCTGTCACATAAAAATCTTAACAAATTTGTATTAGAACTTGATCATTTAAACCAAAGTCACCTATTTAAAAAAAAATAAGAAATGTTATGAGGCAATCCATGAAAAGTCCCAAATAGAATGTTTTAAATTAATTATAAAGCTATACCAATAAGAGTTTAGTACTGGATCATACACCATGATCAAGTGGAATTCATCCCAGATATGCAAGGATGGTACAACATTCAAAAATCCATCAACATCATCTACCACATCAACAAAAAGAAGAACAAAAACCACATGATCATCTCCAGAGATGCTGAAAAAGCATTTGACAAAATTCAGCATCCATTCATGATTAAAACTCTCAACAAAATGGGTATAGACGGCAAGTACCTCAACATCATAAAGGCCATATATGACAAACCCACAGCTAACATCATACTTAACAGCGAGAAGCTGAAAGCCTTTCATCTAAGATCAGGAACAAGGGAGGGATGCCCAGTCTCTCCACTGTTATTCAACATAGTACTGGAGGTCCTAGCCACAGCAATCAGATAAAACAAAGACATACAAGGCATCCAGATTGGTAAAGAAGAAGTCAAATTGTCACTATTTGCAGATGACATGATACTGTACATTAAAAACCCTAAAGACTCCACTCCAAAACTACTAAAACTAACATCTGAATTCAGCATAGTTGCAGGACACAAAATTAACACACAGAAATCTGTTCCTTTCCTATACACTAATGATGAACTAACAGAAAGAGAAATCAGGAAAACAATTCCATTCACAACTGCATCAAAAAGAATAAAATACCTAGGAATAAACCTAACGAAGGAAGTGAAAGACCTGTACTCTGAAAACTACAAGACACTCCTAAGAGAAATTAAAGAGGACACTAACAAATGGAAATGCATCCCATGCTCTTGGCTAGGAAGAATAAATATTGTCAAAATGGCTATACTACCTAAAGCAACCTACAGATTCAACGCAATCCCTATCAAACTACCAACAGCTTTCTTCAATGAACTGGAACAAATAATTCTAAAATTCAGATGGAACCACAAAAGACCCCGAATAGCCAAAGCAATCCTGAGAAGGAGGAATAAAACAGGGGGAATTACGCTCCCTGACTTCAAGCTCTACTACAAAGCCACAGTAATCAAGACAATTTGGTATTGGCACAAAAACAGACCCACAGACCAGTGGAACAGAATAGAAAATCCAAACATTAACCCAAACATATACAGTCAATTAATATTTGATAAAGGTGCCTTGGATATACAATGGGGAGATGACAGCCTCTTCAGCAGCTGGTGTTGGAAAAACTGGACAGCTACATGTAAGAGAATGAAACTGGACTACTGTCTAGCCCCATACACAAAGGTAAACTCAAGGTGGATCAAAGACCTGAATGTAAGTCATGAAACCATAAAACTCTTAGAAAAAAACATAGGCAAAAATCTCTTGGGACATAAACATGAGCAACTTCTTCATGAACATATCTCCCCAGGCAAGGGAAACAAAAGCAAAAATGAACAAGTGGGACCATATCAAGCTGAAAAGCTTCTGTACAGCAAAAGACACCATCAGTAGAACAAAAAGACATCCTACAGTATGGGAGAATATATTCATAAATGACGTATCTGATAAGGGGTTGACATCCAAAATATATAAAGAACTCACACCCTTAACAAACAAAAAGCAAATAATCCAATTAAGAAATGGGCAGAGGACATGCATAGACATTTCTCTAAAGAAGAAATTCAGATGACCAACAGGCACATGAAAAGATGCTCCAAGTCGCTAATCATCAGAGAAATGCAGATTAAAACCACAATGAGATATCACCTCACACCAGTGAGGATGGCCAACATCCAAAACACAAACAACAACAAATGTTGGTGAGGATGTGGAGAAAAGGGAACCCTCCTACACTACTGGTGGGAATGCAAATTAGTTCCACCATTGTGGAAAGCAGTATGGAGGTTCCTCAAAAAACTCAAAATAGAAATACCATTTGACCCAGGAACTCCACTCCTAGGAATTTATCCTAAGAATGCAGGAGCCCAGTTTGAAAAAGACATATGCACCCCTATGTTTATTGCAGCACTATTTACAATAGCCAAGAAATGGAAGCAACCTAACTGTCCATCAGTAGATGAATGGATAAAGAAGTGGTACATATACACAATGGAATATTATTCAGCCATAAGAAGAAAACAAATCCAACCATTTGCAACAACGTGGATGGAGCTAGAGGGTATTATGCTCAGTGAAATAAGCCAAGCCGAAAAAAACAAGTATCCAATGATTTCACTCATATGTGGAGTATAAGAACAAAGAAAAAAACTGAAGGAACACAACAGCAGCAGACTCACAGAACCCAAGAACGGACTAACAGTTACCAAAGGGAAAGGGACTGGGGAAGATGGGTGGGAAGGGAGGGGTAAAAGGGAAAAACGGTCATTACGATTAGCAGATGTAATGTTGGAGGGGCATGGGGAGGGCTGTACAACTCAGAGAAGACAAGTAGTGATTCTATAGCATCTCACTACGCTGATGGACAGTGACTGTAATGGGGTTGGTCGGGGGGACCTGATGAAGGGGTTAGTTTAATAACCGTAATATTGCACATGTAATTGTAGAATAATGACACCAAAATAAATTATAAAAAAAAAGAGTTTAGTACTGATGAATGAACTGACAGAAACATCGGTGAAATAGAATAAAGGGTATAACATAGAACCAAACACATATGGGAGTTTAATACACGATAGAGGTGATACTTCTAATAGATGAAGCTAAGGTATATTAATTATTACATGATGTTGGGACAGTTGGCCCATGATTTGGAAGAAAAATAGACTAGATTTTTATACATTATTCCCATACCAAATGTATAAAACATTTAACATTTTTAAAAGAAATCATAAGTGTACTAGAAGAAAGCATAGATGCTCTTTAAAAAAAATCTTGAGTTGCTGATAGAGTTAAAAAGGCCTTTATAACCATAATATAAAACTCCAAACTGATAAAGGAAAAATTGATAAATGTATCTCCATAAAAATTAGCATTTTCTGCTAGGCAGAAAAGAACATGAATAAAGTCACAAGTCAAATAGCAACATGAAAAAATATTTGCAATATATATGATAGACCAATCTTGAACACTTAAGTGAATGAAAGATACGAAAATAAAAATAAAGATTACCACCATGCATAAGCATAGATGCTTAATCTCATTCGTAATTTTAATCACTTCCACCACACTTTGCAAAAAAATAAGTAACAGCAGCTTTATTGAAATATAAATCACATACCATAAAACTCCCCCATTTAAAGTGTATTATTCAGGAATCTTTAGTATATTCACAGAGTTGTGCAGCCATCATAGGAATCCATTTGACTCAAAAGATTTTCCTGTTTGTAGCATAGGATGACATTTCCTTCTCTAAAGCTTCATTCATACATTGGTTCTACTGGGAACAATAGTTACATAATTATGCTATTATACTGTTATTCATTGCATTTCAACTTTCAGAATCTACCTACAAAGCAGAAAGCTCAATTGCAATTATGCAGCAGAATGAATATATATGCAACTAACAAATGTAAATCTTAACAATGTGAAAGTAATATAATGACTGACCAAAACTGGGAGGGAACAAGGGTAATGGAAGTGAAGGAATTCTCTATGTGGAGGATGTCCCATATGCCTCATTCTACACAGTAGGGAATGAATACTATCTAAAGTTGATGACTCAAGAAATAAGTGTATTGTTTATGTATAAGTATATGTGTATTGTTTAAATTATGGTGGTGGCCAAAATGGTTAAAATGACTTAAAGGAGGTTTACCAACTGCGGCATTTCTTTCACCTACCCACTTCTCCTACCCATAAATGGAGAGACTATACAATGTATTATCCAAATAAGACACTTAGGAGAGTGAAATTGGGAGCTAAACATAATTAACAATCATTAATCAACAAGCATGAACCAGGACTGCCTGGGCAAACCACAATGTATGGTCATTCTACTCACAAACCTGTAGAGCTCCTTCCATGGGGCTAGCTACCAGTACAAAAAAGGAAATTATTTTTAAAGTTTGCCAAGTTCTCCATTATCTGGCTACCAAACACACAGAGGATAGATAAGAGTAAAAATCTGGGAAGACAAATACAGCCAGATTTAAAATGGTCTTCAAGTTGTTATAATGTACATCTTCTCTAATCCCACCTGTAGGCAAGGGGATTTGCATTTGAATTCATCTGCTCTCCCAATCGCTGTAAGAAATGTGCCGTGATTATGGTATTCTATGATGGCCTTTACATTTTTTGACTAGTTCCAGATCCATATAGAAAAAACCAAAGTGAATATTTTTAGCAAAAAATACCGTCATATTTGCTATATTTTTGGTGATTTTTCTGGGTCAGGATGCTTCTGGTTTGCATGAATCACAGAATTGAATGAGCTAAATAAAGTAACAAGCAAATCTATCTGAATTTAGAAAGGATAATCCACGGGCCCTCAAAATGTGGATGAGTTAGAGGCTTATCTCAGCTCCCAGCCCCCCGGAGGCCTTGAAAACCTGCTGTTTTGAGCTTTTTAGATGCAGTAACTGCACCTACACAGCATGTCCTCAAATTCCACTCTGTGCTAGAGTCTAGAATGGCCCCTGACCAACTATGGCAATGGAGCAGAGAGTCTGTGCCAAGGAGGATAGGACCCACTTGGAAGCCAGGCCCTTTCTACCTTTCAGGGCCACATGGAGAGCTGTGGCCATGGATCTGCTTAGAAACTCTCTAGTCCTTCATAAGCTTCTCTCAATCTTTTGGAGACTCTATTGAGGTACATGGCAAAGAAACAGAGGAACACAGAGCATCCATTTGTTTGTCTGTTAATTTTGGAGGGCACAGACATTTCTTCATATTTGGAAGATTTATGTCAAAGAAATAAGTAATCAGATATTATCTGGATGGTTCCTCATCGCCAGTTGTGAGTTTTTCAGAATAAAATCCTTATTCTACTACCTCTTCCTAGTCTCTTCTTTTGAATGAAAGCACCAAAACTTCTTAGCACCCCAGGGATCATTTTGATTGTTGATGATTGAAGGATCCTGTCTATGGAAAACGAGAAGGATAAGTGCCTGTTAAACTGCAAGCATCCATCCAAGGAGATGCCCTCCAAAGTGCCATAGACTTTGTGCATACTCAAATACTCCATCAGAACTTGCAAAAAAAATCATGCTGGCACCTTCAACAAGGAGGCTATGACTCCACTAGGCAGTTGGTTGACATTTGTGCTTAATCCCCATTTCATAAAACAAACAATGACATGCTTCCAGGGCAGCTTTCTTCTGAATAAAATCTAAAGAATGAGTTTAAAACAGTGCTGTAAGTGTTCACAGAACATTAGTCCTCCAGGATGCTTTAGGGAAATTCTGTTCACCATAACTACCTCTCAGAGATCACACAGGTCACTTTTCAAGTGATCTGAGAAATCCTGCAATTCGGAGAAATCTGTCTATGGATAGCACAGCATTTCCCAAACTTGTTTTACCACTCTACCCTTGTTTTACATATTGCCTATCAATTTCCCAGAAGAAATCTGGGAAGTGTTTAAAAAAAAAAGTGAGTAGGGGGTAAGGGTGAAGGAGCATAGAAAGGAGATATGGGAAGCATTTTCCCTGATGACAAAGACTCACACAATAATACCCTTCTGGCAATTAAAAACAGGTATCCTGGTAGAAGAACCAAGTTTTAAAAGGCATCCCTTCTTTAGGCTGACACAGCTGCACCCCAGGCCCGTAGCTTTGCTGGTGCAGCTGGCTAGATTTTGGCCTCCACAACACCCCCCTGGCCAAGCATCTTTGTGCAGGGTACAGCCTGCACCACTGTGCATGTGGCCCTGCTTGAGCTTAGACCAATCCATGACACATTCCCTATTCTTCCCATCATCAAACACATGGTGACTAGGAATGTCCAACCCACTGCAAGCCTAACCCCCACCCAGAATGCAATGGTTTGTCAGGACATCAAGGCTTACCAAGCATAAAGGAAAATCCAGGCTTATACTGAGACACTGTGAGCATAACAGTTTTCTGGACCTGCTTCTAAAGTACCCAAGGTAGATGAAGTTTGGTGATTAGCTCTTTATTTCCCCTTCACCACTGTGTATGTCCTTTGTTTTTCTCTGGGTATTTGTTCTTCAAACTGTCACACACCTCTCTCTGTCTCTTCTGGGACAGCTGTTCCCTCTGAGCACCATGGGATATGGTTGACTCAACAGGCCACACGTCCTGGGATTCTAGCTCAGGGTCTAGAGAGTGAGCTTCGTCTCGGCCGTGTGACCTATACGCACCATCAGGAGTATCTTTCTTAATGTGGAAAATTTGCTGCTTGTAGGTGGCTACAAACCCTCTACAAATCACCCTTTTCTCCTATGACTGGGACCTCAGCATTTCAGAAGGTTGGACCCAAAACTCACAGGGAGGAGAAGGGTTAGAGAATGAGGAGAAGCAAGGCATGTGGCATATGGAATTCATCCAGAACCACCCAGATGCCTGTGAGTTACAGCCCTGGAGCTCTCGCTTTCTCTCCCTCTCCCTCTCAGTCTGTCTCTCTCTCTCTCTACCCTATTTGTCCTTGTTACTGTTAGTATTTGTTCTGGGAGGGCTTCCTTTCACTAGAACATCTGGCACTATAGTTCCATACCCTGAGCTTTCCTGGAAACACTCTCAGGGAGGAGTATGAACCTTCTCACTGGAACTGGTCTGAGCCTAAAACGTTGTGAGCTGTAATCTCAGCCCACGTCACATTCTCTCCCCTGTTTCCTTTGCAAAACATCACCGCAGTCAGTCCCACTGTTTTCCAATGAGAGGCGCTGGCACCAAGCCCAGAGGTGGCGGCACAGGCCTTGTCCTGCCAGGGAGCAGATAGCGCAGGCCTGACGCAAGGCCCTCTGCCACGTCGGGCGGCTCCCACCCTGCAGCACTGCCTGACTTCCGGGATGAGGTCAGAGTGTACCAAGCAGGGGAGCAGGCTGGGTGTGTACTGGGTTCCCACCCTGGGGCTAGTCACTCTGTTACCCATCCCTTGGGCTCCTAATTCCTACAGAGGAGCTACAGGGCCCCTTTGAATTTTGAAAGAGCCTGGTCAAATGAAGAATAGTGACAAGCAGGCTCTGTGAGGGGCCCTTCTGCCCTCCTTCCTCCCATGGAAGTCTCTCACCTGCTTCTGTCTGTACTTGTCTTGGCAGTTTTATTGCTCTAGCTGTTTGTCTGCAGAACTTCTCTTCCTCATCATCTTGGGAATCTGGATCCTTGTTCTTCACATTGCAGCTTAAAAGTCACCTTCTCCAAGAAGCCTTCCCTAGCCTCTCAAGTTGAAGTGGCCCACCCAGTGGCTGCACCACATCAGCCTATTTTAATTCTCTGTATGGCAATAATCATTCTCTGAGTTTGTTAATAGATTTGCTTCTTGGATTTCTACCTGACTTCGCCTGCTAGAGGGGGGCAGGAATGTCACCTACCTTGTTCTCCTGGAACAAGTGCCTGGCACAGAGTAGGGTGACCAACAGTCACTGGCTTCCCAGCTTAACTGGGTCCTGAGAGAATGGCGGGAGTTCAGACCACAGAGAAGGACAAGCACTGGGGAGACCCCAGGGAAGCGTGCCAGGGGGAGAAGAGTCACAGAAAGGCTCATGGAATCAGGCTGGGAAAGCAACACCTGCTCTTCCTCAACTAAGAACTATTCCCTTCAGAAGTGTTCTTTCCTTCCCCCTTCCTCTTCCGGTCCCTGCCAACCCCACAGGTCTACGATGGCTCTGTATTTGGCCCGGAGCAGCAGGGGCCAGAGGTCAAAGTGATTCTATAGACAGAACAGCTTGGTGCTCCAATCTGGACTCTCCCACCACCTTGCCTGAGACAAAAGGCACAAGCAGCAGTTCCCTCTGAGCTTTGTCACCTAATAGGACAGGCAAAAATGCCCAATAAGTAACATCATTTAATCTCAGATATGACAAGAAGAGGAGAAAGGGCAGTCTCTTTGGCTGTGACCACCATTCAGTTCAAGCCTATGACACTGCCGGCACTCTGTACAGCAGGGAAACAAAGCCAGTGCGCCCTGGGATTTGGCATTTCCTAGAAGATGGTTCACCTGGCTGCCCAAAGGGAATGGGAACACTGATTTGCACAAAGAAAAGGGACAATGCTCCTTCAAACCAGAGACTGACTATCATGCCCTATCCCCACAGCCCTTCCCAGCAGAGAGGGTGCAGCAACACCTCACCTTCCCAAACCCACCAGCTGCTTTGAACCTTCCATCAAGACCCAGCTGATACTCTTAGGCTCCAATCCATAGACATCACCTGCTATTTCCATGAACGGTGTGGCGTCATTCCAATGGCCCAGGGAAATGCTGTGTCTAGTAATGGTATAATTTCTCCAGGTCAGTCTGACTACCCCAGAGTGATTCTTACTTGGTTTATACTGTGGTGCTGTCCTCTTTCACCCCAGAGAAGATGAACTCCCTGCTGGGAAACATCTCCTATCTCAGAGAAGGCAGAGGACCACACAGGAAGTTCCCACAGTTCAGCCAAAATAACCAGTTATAAACCCCCATCCCTCCACCTTGCAGACACTCCAGCTCTGGTGGCAAAAAAAAAAAAAAAAGAGGTTTGTCAGGTCTTATTTGGGTTTAAGACCCAGATTTGGAGGCGACCAAGATGCACGGTGACAGAGCTGGGAACCGAGTCAGGGAGAGGCAGAAAGCCCATTAGAGGGTATAAATGAGAAACTAGAGGCTGCAGATGGCTGGGGCCCGTCTTGCTGGGACCTCCTAAATACTGTGTCCAACCCACCACAGAATTGGTCTCTGTAGGCTGAGGAAGATGGGGATTAACCCACCAGCCCCCTCCCCTTGATGGCTGAGGCTTGTTCCTGGAGTGTTAACTTCCCAGCACCGTCCCCAGAAAGTGCGGAGAGCTGGGAGTCACTGGACTGGTACAGGGTCTGTCTCTGGGTGACACTCAGGGTGGGCCAAGAGCATCTGATCCAGGCCAGCCAGGTCTTTTCTAATGACCAGTAATGAGCTTCTTAGAACAAATGTCCCAAGCACAGAGGTGTTTTACCACATCTATTTCAAATTTGTCTTAACTTCCTAGAAATCCTTTCAGCAATCCTCAAATAGACATGGTTATATAAATCAGCCACTCTATGGTTTCTTTGAAAAAGAGATTCGGAGAATCTCAGCCTTCCCATTGGTGACCTAAGTTCTTTCCTCCGTGGAATCATAATCAGGGCTCAGAGAGTTCTGAGTAGACACTTTGTTCTGGACACTTTTGGAGGAGGTCAAATCTCACCATTTTTCTATGGACACTAAGCAGGAAAAGAGATAGAGTAGCCTGCTTTGCAAAGCTTTGAAGTTCAGATTAAATGTATAGCAGGGAGGCACACACCCTTCCCCCAAGTACAGGGTAAAGTGAGCTCAGGAACTGGTGGAATAAACTGGATCCCAACGAGAAAAAATAATCTCTCCTCCCAAGTGCCTCTCCACCCACCCATCTGGACATGCCTCCTCTTACAAGCCCTGGGCAGGAGCAGGCTTACTTTGAACAACAGAACTGTATCAGGAAAAAATTTCCTGGAATTCAGCCATGGAAAAATTCACCCAATTACCATTTGATACCTTTATCCATGGAGCTCCCACCCTCCTCAGGCGCTCTGTGATCCCTACAGGGTGTTTGGATAATATCCTGCTTCAGGTAAATACCACATTGATCTTTGCCAAAAAACAGGGATTTTTCCATAGGCATTGCTGCCTCTATTACATTCTCAAAAGTGGCAGATAATTCAGCATGGAAGTTTCCAAGAGAGAAGGAAATGTCTCCTTACTTCTGGGCTACAGCCCAAATTCAGGGTCGACTCTTTGTCAAAGAGATATAAGAAGGTTAAGGATTTCTCTGCAATAAAATAGAATAAAATAAATGCTTACAATTAGCTCACCCAGGGGATGGTGTGAGGGTCACAGGATGAACAACTAGAAATTCAAGAGTCCTGTGTTCTGGTTGGCTCTCTTCTAATTTTGTGGCCTCATATAAATCATCGGACCTACCTAGACCTCTGAAATGGTGGGTCAGTTAGGGAAAGCAAATACTCAGCTCCTAGAAAAGTGCCCTACACCTACAATAGAGACTCAGCAACAAAATCAATGACCTTGCCCCAAGAGCAGTGCAATGCATTCACTAGGTACTCAATATTTGGAGGTTGAACAAATGGATGTGGCAAACGTGTCACTGCTCCTGGCTTCTGCATCCCTTGCAGTCATTGCTAATCAATTATGATAGTTTCTCATACTGAAACTGAGTGCAGAATCAGAATTCTCAGCATGACTCTCCAGATAGGCACACCCAATCTATTGGCAACCACACGTGAAATGATAGGTCTTTGCCATACCTGAACAAACTCTAGGGTTTTTCCACATTCAACTTTTGTAGTAAGGGAAAATATAAAATGTAGATTTTTTGGCATCCAGAGTATATAAATATAAACATGACTGAATATTTCAATCTAGTCTGCATAAGAATCTGGGTTTTCAACATTATACCCAGGACAGGAAATGCATTTGATCAATGGAGACCCCCCAAGATCAAGCCTCTTAGAGTCCTTGTAGGCAAACACACATTTCTAGACCCTTGCAGAAGCCATTAAATTTCTCATCCCAACCATATAGAAGAAAAGCATCTCTGAGGCACATCCCAGCCCAGCAATCAGGCATCTCTGGTCAGTGCTGCCTCTGCAAGTTTCCAGAGACTAAACTCTGGTTCATCGTCTGGGTATCGTGCTCTCCCACCAACTTAACACATGTGAAATCTTATATTAAAAAATGTTCTCCAGAGAAACAGAACCAGTAGGAGATTATAGAGAGAGGGAGATTTATTATATGTAACTGGCTCACCTGACTGTAGAGGCTGACAAGTCCCATGATCTGCTATCTGCAAGCTGGAGATCCAGGAAAGCCAGTCGTGCAGTCCAAAGGCCTGAGCTGGAGAGCTGACAGCACAGACTCCAGTCAGGCTCTGAAGGCCTGACAACCAGGAGTGCCAAGGACAGAGAAGACTGATGCTCTAGCTCAAAAAGTCAGACAGTATTAATTCAATCTTCCTCTACCTTTTTTGTTCTATGAAGGCCCTCTGTACACCGGACGAGGCCCACCCGCAATGTAGAGGGCCACCCACTTTACTCAGTCTACTGGTTCAAACGCTAGCCTCTTGTGGAAACACCCTCACAGATGTATCTAGAAATAATGTTTAACCAGATGTCTGGGCATCTTGTGATCTAGTCAAGTTGACACATAAAATTAACTATCACAAATATCAAGGACAGCAAGGAAAGGGAAAAGAAGTCACAGAAAGCAATAGAGAGTGAGAGGGGGAGAGTGAATTTTCAGTACAGAAACCTTCAACATTTTAGCCCCCACTGCCTGAGCTGCCTGGAAATACTTGGAAGCACTAATCTGTGATCCCCTTTGTAATGCTTGAAAGACTGTCTTGAGGCACAAAGATTAAAGCTCACCAAATGGCTTTTGGGACATCATCAAAAGAACCCCGAGGGTGTGAAGTTGCTGATCTTCACATCTGAATACAGAGCTGCTGCCCTTTTTGGGGGTTGCTGAAGAGTCGTTCTTATGCATGGTGCCAATGCACATAAGCCATGGCCAAGACTCTTCTCTGCCACCATCAATACTGCACCCTTGGCTGGTGATACACTGATTGTCCCATGCTCAATTAACTGTCTGCCTTTCTATAAAATGAGAGCAAATGAAGTGGGTCACTTTCCTACCACATATGCAAAGCACTGAGGCACTGATGTTCCCTCTGGCCAAGTTTTCAATGTATGCACCTACTGTTCATTGTCTCTTAAGGCATGAACCTGGAGAAATAAATCTTGAAATCTCTGGGCATGAAAAGAGATGGATAAGGTTTGAATTCTTAGCAGGTGGCTTTAGTTGTTGGAATGGTTTACTCTATTTGCCCAAATAATTGCCATGAGACTTTAACTGTTACTCATGCTGGCTTCAGTTAAAATCCTCAGGGCAGTGAATTACTAAATTAGTGGATTTAGCAAGAGCTTGCGGATCTAAGAATTGGAGAAGTTGCTATGGCAGGAAGGGCAGGGGGCTGCAGCTAATGGCTCCCCCAGTGCTAAAAGACCACACTCACAAGAAGTTGTCCCACTGGGGGAACAGAAACCAAATGCAATTCTTGATGCCCTATCAGCTTAACATAATACCACACTTTCTTGACTAACGTAAGTCTCCCCTGGAAAGGAAACATATGAGACAAAATGCTGCCTTGCCCAAATGTTTAAGTAAAGATACTCTTAACAAAATGAAACTCTTTGTCAGCACCATTTTGACCATAGAGGTGTCCCTGTCTGTGGCAGACAGAGCTCACTGCCCCACAAGACTTTGCTCTCTCCATACTATAGAGTTGTTCTTGGGAAGTGGCTGCCCAGCCAGGGATAATTCAGTGATCTAAAAATCAAAGAACTTGTCTGTGGGGTAAATCATAGAATTTCCAGAATCTCCCATCTAGCCTTAGTTCATTTACATATCAAAAGGTGTTTACCACTGCTGAGCTCCCGATGATCTGGGGAAAGGGATGGAAAGAAAACATTCTCTCCTCTTCTCCATTCCTGGTACATAATTGGCTTGGCATCTGCCAGTCAACAAGGACCTGCCAATGGAGTTCCTCCTGGAAGAGGTGGGTGGGAAGTAAAGAGCGCACAGTGGCTGCAGAGTGTGAGCTGTGGCCACAGAAGATGGACAGTGCCAGGACTGACCAGCAAATTCAAGCAATCTGGGAGCAATAAAAATGGTTTCTCCCCACCGACATTTTCCCTTGACTTATTTTGGTTTCAGCAGCTTCATAAGGGATTCACCCAGGCTGGGAACACCCTTCCCCCTGTAGCTACATTGTCCTAAAAGCAGAGGATCTTCAATTAATGCTCACCGAATTCAAGAAATTGTTCTTCTTGCAAAAGGGGGCCCATCAAGGAAGATGAGTGGAATGCACGTGGTTGAAAAGCAGATGTGCTGTGTCTTCTGATTTGCTCTTCTCCCAGGGTATTGATAGCAGGGCAACACCGGGAACCGCGTATTGAGGGTAGTAGAACTTCTGTGAGCCTGGATCCTGGGGCCTATGAGAAGTAGAGCCATCCACTTTCAGCCAACCAGAAGAAAATCCTAAGAAATAACAAAATGTTTATATTAAATCACTGGGGTTTGTTGTAGCAGCATAGTTGTCCTAACTAATCCACTGTCCTTGATTAAAGAGTCTCAACTCCATCCTTACTCTCATGGCAGACAGCAGCATACTCCTTCCACTGCCACATTCCATCCTGCAAGCTCTAAACAGCCCCACAATTCAACATAATTCCCATGATCACCTTGATCAGTATTGCTTTTGCTTCTAGGAATGTGTTTTACCTGTAGCCCACCACTCGAAAGGAGATGGGCCAGCCCACTGGAGGAATTTGGATTTGCATAGCTTCTATTTGTAAGGCTGCCAACTTGTCTTTTTCCTTGTCCTGCAGCCTATGGTCCTCAGACATTAGTTGTGGGCCTTGGGCCTTGTCAAATATGCATGTACTCAATTCCTAGTGACTAGTGATAGTGTCTGGGGCTTTCTGGATGGCATGAATGGGCTGACTCAACAAATATACACATGGTCAAAACTACATCTCCCAAGCAGGCTTGGTTTGGACTCAACCACCCTTTCCCCCACTCTCCAAAAAATCCCTGTGCAGATTCCCAACTCCAACTTCAAACCCACAATTTTGTGCCTTACACGCTGAGTTCTCAGGAAGCAGAGGCCCAGCAGAGGTGTCATGCTGTGAAAACTCAGGTAAGGAAACCCCTTCTTTAAGCAGTCACATCCAGAAGCTGCCTTGAAGCTCTGCTAGGATGGGATGGTGTAACTACCCAGTAAAGGCAGTGCTTTGCTGGAGCCCATTCCCACCTCTTGAGAGAACAAACTGGGAGCATCTCTTCCTGATTTCATGTTCAGTGGTAACACGTTGATAGCTTGAAGTCAGTCCTGGGGGAAGTACTTACACCATGGATATTAGCACACACTACAAATCAGATCTTTTCTGTGGCCCAGAGAACAGATTGTTAACATTTGCATCCCCATTTGAAAGGGAAATACTGCAGAACCACCCAGCAAGTGAGAATCAGCAGAAAGAATTCTGTCTGGTCTCTCTTTTCCTTCTTAGACAGGGACAGAGCACCATTCTGCAGAGCAGGGACAAGGCCCTGTTGGGTATGTTCAGTGACATTTGTAGGGCCTTTGTTCTGGATTTGGTGAGAAAGGAGACCAAGAGACAGTGACTTTCCACGGCAAATAATGCATAAATCAATACTGAGCCTCTGCAGACAAGTGGGCTTCAAGAGGCGGACTCATCGTTTTGGATGCCACCAAATGATCTGCCTTAGTAATCAGATTCTAATCACTTGATCTGCCACTCACTCGGGCACTTTGCAGGTCTTCTGAGGAAGGCAGAGGACTAAGCTCACTGTCAGGCTGTCAAGTCTGGTGCTAGGCATTTCACACGGGTTAATTCAGTTGACCTTCACAAAGTCCTATGTCTTAGACATCCGTAAACCTACTTTCAAAGGAGGGAAATGAGGCTCCCAGAGGTCAGAACAGTAACTTGCTTGAATTCACACACTGGTAAGGAGTCAGACACAAATCAGTGTGGGTCTGACTCCAATGTCCACACTATTCCCAGCATACCACATTGGCAACAAGCAATGTTTGTTTTATTAATCTGTGGAACTGCAATAAAAGAAACAGCCACCCCTACCTCATGGGAAATTAGTGACAAATCTGTATTTTTTAAATAACAGCATTCTTCAGATACAATCCTCACACCATAAAATTCAACTTTTTACGATGCACAGTTCAGTTGGTGTTAGTAATTTCATAGTGTCGTGCAACTGTTAATCCTATCTAATTCCAGAATATTTTCATTATCCCAAAAAAGAATCCCCACACCCAGTAGCAGTCAATCCCTGTTCCCTCCTTCCTGCCACCCTGACAGCCACTAATCTACTTTCTGTCTCTATGGATCTGCCTCTTCTGGACATTCACATAAATGGAATCACACAATATATGGCCTTTTGCGTCTGGCTTCTTTCACTTAGCAAAAGTTTGAAAATCTGTTTGAAAGTTCATGGAGCTCTCCCAGTGAAATCCACTCAGTTGAAAGGCAAACATATGCAGTGTTTATTCAAACACCAGTAAGCTGCAGGAGCAAGGCAAAGGACATGAAGTGCTGGCGTGAGCATGTTTTACCACTACATTTACTGAGTGCCTATTATTTGCCAGACACAAAACAAACAAAATCCCTTCCTCGTGGAGCTTACGTTATTGGGGGGAGAAACAGCCAAATAATAATAATAATAATAGAAAATAGTAATAGCACATTAGAATATCTTCATTGCTATGAAGGAAAAAGCAGATTTTGGAGAGCATGGATGCTAGAGGAGGTCTTTGAGTAGCTTTTAGTATACATTTGTACATCTCATCTCTCTCTCTCTGTCTCCCTAAACACCTCACTATGAATACAAGGGCTGTCCTAATGTCCTCTGTGTATCCAGGTGCCTGGCAGCAGCTGTACCCCGGATGCCCTGCCATCGCCCAGCTCTGAAGGTTCATGGGCATCATTCCCAGCCCGGTGATAGGCCAGAGGCAGCTACTCTTGCTCATTCTGTGATAGGGCCCATCTTCCCCCAGGTCAGGTTCCCTTCCTCTCTGCAATCCTGAGCTTCAAAGAAGAAAGGGAAGAGGTTCCTCCTTCCTTCATCTCTTCCTGCCAGAGCAGCGGTGAACACGTCATCATCCCCAGCCAAGGGGAGACATGCCCTGCTCCATCCTCTGCACACCTCCTAGCCTTGCCCCACATTTCATGCATTTATCAGTGACCTGCAGGGTTTCTTGCCAAATATTTTAAGGCATATTTGCCTTGGTCTGAAGCTTCCTGGAGCCTGCCAAGCCTTCCCCGAGCTGTTTCACAAGCAAATCATTGTGAACTTCAGCTCTCCTGCCACTGCTATTGCTGTTTCTAAAGGATTTTTTTAACCTGCATTTAGTCTTATAAATAGAACTAGAAATAGTCCAACTTTTCCTCCCAGGTAACTTCACAATTAATATCTCAAATACCAACAAGAGCTATTAGGCCATAAGAATCCACACTGAGAGTGCACGGTACCTATAGAAATCCCAACTTTCTTCCATCAAGAATTATATTTCTTCCAGCAGGAGGGCATACACTGTATGTATAATTAATTGTGGTTTTTAAATAGATTTTTTTTATTACAGAAGTGCTACACGTCATTAGAGAGAAAATAAAAAATACACATACGCAAAGCCAAGTCACCACTTGTAGTGCCCCCAATGATCCTTCCTCCCGGTATGCAGGTCCCCGTGGAATCCCTCCCCTTGCCTGTGGGTTGGACCCAGTGACTTACTTCGAAAGAACAGAATCCAGAAAAGGTCAAGGGTATCACTTCCAAGATTAGGTGTGCAAAAAAGAGTTACCAAAGCAGCCCTGAGATTGCTGTCCTTAGAAAGCCTATGTCAGGGTGTCCCCGGCTGGCATCTGGAGCTGGGATTTCAGGAGGAAAGGTTCCCACCGCTCCCTGATAGGAAGGGCTCACGGTGCCTAAACTGTCTGTGCAAACAACATGGCTTATGCGGTGCACCAGCTTCATTCTGGTGGGGTTTTGATTCATGCTAAGCAGAGGGTGCCTATGTGAGCAGCCCCCAGTAGAAACCACAGGCATTGAGTCGTTAATGAGGGTCCCCAGTAGACAACATTTCACATGTGTTGTCACAACTCACAGCTGGGGGAATTCGGTGTGTCCCACCTGACTCCGCTGGAGAGGACTCTTGGAGCTTGTGCCTGATACCCTCCAGACTTCACCGCATACCTTTCCCTTTGCTGATGTTGCTTCAGAGCCTATCACTACAATAAATCATAGTCTATGTGCTGTGACTATATAGACTACGACTATGTGCTATGCCAGTGAGCCTTCCCAGAATCACCAAACCTGAGGGTGGGTCTTGGGGATTGCTGACACATTAGGCTACCAAAGACTGTGACTCCTCTCTCTGTCTTTCTCTGTCTTTCTCTGTCCCTCTCTTCCTTTCTTGCATATCCTTCCCCAGTTAAACCTTGAGATGACCAAGGCCCAGCTACCGTAACCTGGACTGCAGCCTGTGATACCCTGAGCCAGAGGACACCCAGCTAAGCTAGCCTAGATTCCAGACCCCAGACACAGTGAGATAATAAGTGCTTGTTATTCTATGCTAATTTTTAGGATAATTTGTTATGCATCAATAGATAACTAATATACCCTTCACCAAAGATCATTAGGTATGAACCTTCAAGGGTTTATATATATATATATATATATATATATATATACACATGCACATATATGTGTTATATATATATAATATCCATACACACACATATATATTTATATGTGTATACACATATATGTGTATGTGTATATATGTGTATTTCACACATATATATAAAATAAGTGTTCTAAATTGAAACTGAATTCCTTTTTTTTATACTACTTTAGCAAAAACCCAAGACAAAAGGCAGAGGTACAATATTTCATTTTATTACTAAAGGAAGTGTTTGTGTTCCAGAATGAACTGGTATTTCTTTTTAAGCCAAATTGTCCCTTTGTTTAGGAAACAGGGAAAGTGGAAGGAAGGGTCTCTTTAATGATCTTTTGGTCAAGCAATCATAAGATCCCATTCTGAAGCGGTGAGGTTTCAGACACTAAGTTAAATTACTCAGCATATTAATGTAAATGTTATTATCCTCAGCATGGGTGGAATTAATTTCTACAAATTATGTTTCCTTTTAGGAAAGCAATTTTCCCCTCTCCAGGGTCTCAGAGGAATGGGCAGCAAGGACTCCTCGGAGGTGATAAGTTTTAGGACACTCTAGATGGGGGGCGGCGGGGGGGGGCCTTGCAAAATGGTGACCAGCAGGAGGAAAAGTAGAGAAACAGCCAAGAGGGGACACGTGGACACACACATGAGACTGACCAGAGTGTGAGCTTGCTGGGAGCACACAGATCCAGCATTCGACGTCAAGTGTCCCTTGTTTGGCTTTGTCATTCCCACATACGGGACCCAAGCACTCTGGAAAGTTGTCGTAACCAGCACAGCTCAGGCTTACTTGTGTTTGGGGAATTAAGGAAACTAACTGTTGTCCAGGTTTCTGACAAAAATACTAATCTGGAGAAGCTGACTTCAAGAGGGCAAGAGGTGACCTGCAACACAGTGAAGCACCAGTCTAAGGCAATGAAAGACAGAGGAGGGAATCTTCTAGAAGAAAGAACCTCTTACAACCAAGCTGGATGAGGGCTAGAGCCTCAAGGATGTGCCTACTAAGGCCAGTGTAGCCTCTTGAGGCTAGAGGAAGCTGAAAAATCAAAGTTACCCATGCTTTTTTATAACAAATTATAACCAAACTGAACATGCCGTTTATAACCTGCTGGATTCATTAACTATATGGTGCACCTTGAAAATTCTTCTACAATTCAACTTGTACTAACCTCTAAGTATTCCATTGTATGTGAAAACCACAACTTACATTACCAATTTCCTATTGATGGACTTGTAGGTCATTTCCAAATTTCCATCACTATTATACATAATACTGCAGTGAACATCCTTGTATTAAATCTCTGTCCAAAGCTATAATGATTTATTTAGAATGTATTGATGAAAGCGGAATTGTTAGATCAAACTAATGGACATTTTAGGAATTTTTTTATTCACTTTTCAAAATTGCTATCCAGAGAAGTTATACCAATTCAAACTCCTGCCAACAGGCACTGAGTGTACTTTATGCTACACTTCGCTACAACTTGATATTATCTTATTATTTCTACATGATACACATACATATTCTTACACTTGCTTGAACACACTATAGGAGAGATAGGGTTGAAAATTACCTTTGTGTCTGTTCTTATGCACAGCGCAAGTATAGACAATGAATGCCATCCTAGACAGCCCTCAGGACTACTGTGGCAAGCCAACAAGAAAGCCACATACCTGGCAGTTCCTTGTCACACACTGCTCACCTCGCAGCCATTTCTGAGATGTGTACAAATGTAGATTAAATTGACTAAAAAAGCTCATTCCTTCTACATTTAACATTTACAACTTATTCAATCCTAGTAAAGAAATTTTTCTTTTGCCAGAAAAAGAAAGCTAAAAATGGAAGAAATATATGTTAGTCTTAGAGAACTGAAAAAAGGAAAGAAAATGCTTTTCTCGCCAGGGGACATAACTACTGCTATTGGCAAGTAGAGTAACACTGTTTTGAAAACCAGGCTTTTGTAACAATTGAACCAGAACGGAAAATGTCTTATTTTTATATTGTTGTCCCATCTGAGATTGTGTCCTCTGCTCTTTGCCATCTTCAATCACTTGTAAAAACTTGCCCAATTAGTTGTGAGGAGAAAAAGAGGGAAGCTCCAGATAAGGAAGTGTCAGAACTGCTGGATTTTATCATTTCCTTATTTGTTACTGATTCCCATTCTTTTGAATGGGAGGCCACTCTCAAATGTAAGCCATACTCAAATCTTAAAGATCATTAATTTGAGAACCATTAAGTAACAAGTCAATTCTGCAAAAATGTAGTGGTCAACTATGAAGTGTCTTGTTGGAATAGAGAAGGGGAGACAAGGGTGACCAAGAACAGAGAACAGCCACCGGCTCTGTGCTCACTGATGTTCCCACCCAGTGAAGGGTCAGTACACATACGCGCGTGTGCACACACCCATGAACATGCATGCATACGCACACATGTGCTCATGCGCACACAGCCAACACCACCTGCCCTCGTGGACAAGCTGAACAGAGGTATGAGAAGTTGTGCGAGCAAGAGCAGTGAGGGAATAATAGTGACTGAGAATAGAGAAAAACTCAGGGAGGAGGTGGGATCAACCCCACCTTAGAGGGAAGAGAAGGGTTGCAGAAAGAGGAGCGTGAGCCATGAGAAGGAGCTCTGACAGACAGCAGCAACTGCCAGAGCCAAGGAGCCTAGTGTGTAAGTGGACAAATGGGGCATAGGCACAGCTGGCATAGACGCATAGAGTGGAGACAAGGCTGTAAAGAAGCTTGAAGGCTACATACTGTAGGATTCCAAGTAGATGACATTCTGGAAGCAAAACTACAGAGACGGTACAAAGATCAGTGGCTGTACAGGAGACCATGTATGGGAGACGTGGGGTTGGGGGGCGGAGAGGGATGAGGAAGTGAAGCACAGAGGGTGTTTAGGGCAGTGAAATCCCTCTGTACAATACTCAAATGGTGGGTGCAAGCCATTTTACATCTGTCCAAACCCACAGAATCTACACCAAGAGTGAACCCCGAGGTAAACTACGGGCTTTGGTGATCATAATGTATCAATGTGGGTTCATCGATTGCAGCAAATGCCGCATTCTGGAGGGGCATGCTGACAGCTGGGGAGGCTGTGCGTGTGGGGGGCAGGGGACAAATGGGAAATCTCTGTACCTTCCTCTCAATGTTGCTAAGAATCTAAAACTGCTCTAAAAAAAATAAAATCTTTATAAAAAAAAGGTTGGGGGCTTTAACTAAAGACAAGCTGTACTAAGGAACGTGAACCTGACTCTGCAGACCATTGTGCTCTCGACTTTTGATCACATACTCCATTCATTTAAAATTTCTGTGAGCACAAACCCTAATACAGGTATACGCATTTATTTACTTATGTATTGACCTACTGTATTAATGTATGATTCTATGCATATTATGAAAGATACAGAAAAATGTGAACTAAAAAGGATGAGATTATAATATTTAAATGTCTTGCTGAGTACAATGGCTTCATACCAGCAGAAGCACATCCTCAAAGCCCAATGTACATTCACTTAACAAAAACTGTATATAAGATTTACATGTCAAAGAATCTTCTTGACAACTTCGAATTTGTTTAGCCAACTTCTTGCCAGGGTCCTTAGAGGACTAGTGAGATAAATTATCTCATTTTTTGACATGAATGGGAGACATGGGCGGTACATCCACAAGAAAACGTCTAAAAGGAAAGTGGCAATATGGATCTGAAGCAGTGTACTGAGCTGACTGGTGTCCCCCAAATATTCACCTTCACCTGGAACCTCAGAATGTGACCCTATTTGTAAATAGGGTCTTTGCAGATGTAATTAGTCAAGTTAAGGTGAGGTCCTAATCCAATGACTGGTGTCCTTACTAAAAAAAAAAAAAAATTTGTACGTAGACACAGAGAGAGGAGAATACGGTGTGAAGACAGAGGCAGAGACTGTAATGATATGATTCCATGTAGGTGACATTAGCAAAACAAGAAACACCAACAATTGCCAGAAAAGGCCAGAAAACAGAGAAGACAAGGAAGGATTTTTCCTCCAGGACCTTCAGAGAAAGCTTGGGCGTGCCAACACCCCCCAGAACTGTTAGAGTATGTTTCTGTCATTTTAAGCTACCCGGTTTGTGGTACTCTGTTACAGCAGTCCTGGGAAACTGATACAGGCAGGTTCCTAACTAGGAGCCAGTATAAGAACTGAAACTGCAGGGGGGGTTCAGGCATCCTTCAAGGCAACTCAGAGATGGGAGGAAAGATCCAAACCAGAAGGAGGGAATGTGAAAAGCAGCCCAAGAAGCCAGCGTGGGCCACTGGACAAGAGATCAGGAAACAGAAAGGAGCTTTTGGCTGGAAGAGAGGAGACTGTGCAGGACCGAGGGCAGGTGGCTGGGGTCAGTGGTGGGAGGAAGGGAAGTGCCATGAAGTCAAAGCAGGACTTTGAAGACAGGTGGGGTAGCCAGTGGAGACAGCCCCCAAAATACTGAACAACGTGAGAAATGAGAGACTCTCACAAGGCAGGTGATCAAGGAACATTTTTAACCACCATAATTCAAAGAAAAGAAATTTAAAATTCCAAAAGTGTCAAGTGACCCCTCAACAACATCAGTTAGGAGGTTATTGAGTCCAAGACGCATTAAGTGAAAATACTAAGTTCTAAGACAGTATAGAGAAAATATACACGGAGAAAAAACTATAAAAACAGTGACCACAGTGGTGCAGGAGGGCTTTCACATTCTGCATCAAATATTCTGAAGTGTTTGGATTTTTTTTACAGTAAGTATTTATTAATTTTAGGCAGAAAAAAAATGACTAGAAAAGGACAAGGATGCTGACAGCACATGCAGCCCTTCATCTTCATCAGGTGACATGCCACTATGTGGGGACCTGGATAAAAAGTCTTCAAAGATGCCCAAATGCTACAAGGGTTTGGTCCAGAATTTTTTTTTTTTGCTTCCTTTTTTCTGTATATTGTTTCTTTTCCTCCTTGTTTTACCCTTTTAAACTGAGCAAATATGATTTTCTCCAAAAATAACATCATCAGCATTAAAGTCTAAGAATACAGGCCCCCTAGTTCCTGGTGACTTTTCTCCACCTGTGTCGACAGCACCTAATGGACAAAGAAGTATGAGATTGAAGTTCATCTTTGATGCTCTTAATACTTGTCCCCTGTTAAAACCCTTAATTCATGCCAAAAGCACCCAACCAAAGCAAAAAAGATATCCATGGAACACAAGCACATTCTGATGTTGTCACTCCAGCAAAGGTCACCCTGAAATTACTATGCAGGGCAGGCAAAAACGCATCTCGGGTCTCAGTCTCTCACAGTTCCACTAGCCTCGTCTTTCCCTAAACTATTTTGAAGTATTTCTCTCCTACCCACTTAGAACATGAGCTAATTTTGTCCTTCCAACTACATTTTCTGCAGTTCGTTTAATTTTTTCCTTACTGGCAAATTGTGCACACACACAAGCATAAATGTCTTTGTTTCTCCAACCACATTCACTTCTTTTTATTACATTCAATTTTCTTCCCAAAGAAAACTGAGCTTAACTAGAGGCAGTAGCCACATTTTTATTACTTTTTGGACCTATTTTCATGAGAGATTGTACAAATCTTTCCCAAAGTACTTCACTTCCCTGAGAGAGGGTCATGGGATGGTGCACGCCAGCAGAGCGGGGTCCCAGCGAGCACAGGCTCGGCGTGGAGCATCGCCTCTTCGTTGTCCTTGCAAAAACAGCTTGTTAATTGTGAAAACTGTTGTATTTTCTTTTAAGGTGATTTTCTGGGAGAAAAAAATGAAACTTCTCATCTTGTAGCACATCCTATAAAGCCCTGAGAAGAGGACATATCCTCCTTAACATAACAAGACACCCATTTCACCTTTATGGCTCTGAAGCCTCATCAGGAACTATGGATGAAGACTAAATACATATCTGAAGACCAAATATATCTGAATGACCAAATATATATTTCTTATAAATCATTATATCGTACCTGGGGAGTTTTTAAACCTCCAATTCTTACATTGCACTGAAGGCCGCTAAGTCAGAAGTGCCTTGTGTGGGCCTGGGAGTCTGTTCTTACAGTTCTCCTGAAGATTCCAATCAGCAGGCCGAAGGAGGGAAAGCGACAAGCTGCAGGAGCAAACACCCTGGGATTTCTCCAGATGGAAGAGACTCAGAGAAAGGAAGCAAGAAAAATGATGGAAGAATGACCACAGGAAACAGATTCCACAGCAGGTTGTGAGTGTCCTGGGTGTGTCAAGCCTACAAGGCCCACCTGTGCTGGCCTCAGTGAAGTCTCACAAAGTCTTTGGGAGGAGGGGGCCAAGTCCTGTGCCCATTTTATAGATGAAAAAACTGAGGACTTGGTGGCTTTTAACAACTAACTCACAGTCTCTAAGTTACAGGGTTTTGGGGTTTTGAGTTTCATTTTTACCTGCCCAAGCGATGCTTTTCAGAATGAATAAGAAGACAAGCTTTAGGGGTACCTTACTACCTTCCAAGGGCTGTGGAGAACAAGATTGGGTGGGAGATGTTCCCTCTTCCCAGGGACACTGCAACCACAATCCCCTGCCTCTACTGGCACCTGCAACTCCAGTGGACCTTCTGTCTCCAGGACTTTCTAGGCCAGTGTGGGCACCAGTCTTTATGTTCACATTTCCTCACCCTCAGAGGACCCAGGTGGCCTTTCTAAGAACTCCATCATCGTGATGAATTTCAGTGACAGCACGGGGTGCGCCTGTAGGTTCTGCAGCTCAGCAAACCTCCAGCAGCTAGTTTTCCTGCTTGTGGGTCCCCAGTCCTCACACATGGCATTGAAGAAGGCAGAGCACCCCCTTCCCCATGGTGAGAATACAGATCCTCACCACGTGGGCACATGGCCCAGAGTGCCAGGAAGACCGCCCCTCCTGCACCTCCCAGTCCTCTTCCCCTAGGGCCTTGGCGAGGGCTGGTGGCAGGCCAGGGTGACAGCAGCCCCATCCTACAGCCTCCTGGGTGTCGGGCCCAAATCTTCAGTATTGGTGCTTTGCTTCTTGTTTCGGACTTGGGCCTTAACCACGATTCACGACCACAGCACATGTCCCACCCTGTGAGTGAATGAATGAGCTTTGGCATCACACAAAACTGGTTCAAACCTGGTTCAAATTGCTCTACTTTCAACATAAGTCATTTAACTGTTTCTAACTGTAAATTATTATTCCTTCTGTCTTGGCTTCTAGGAAACCTGAGCTAAATTTATGGCCACCTCTAACAGTTCTACCAGTGCAGTGTGCATTTCTGGGTGGCTTATTATTCCTTCCGGGCTTTGCCTTCACTCCACTCCTCTGCATCAAGTTTTTATTGTTTTCCCTTTGAATTGTAAGCACTTTTGTTAACTACCTCAAATCCTTCAAAGAACGTCAGGGAACAAAATAGATAAACTTAACTTCTCTGAGATTGTGTTTCCCCATCCAGAAAAGATGCTGATAATAATTCCTACTTCACAGGATCTGGGGGAGGGTAGGTTAAATCAGCCTGAATAGTGGCCCAGCGGAGGGCCTGGAGCAGGACAGGGAAGGGGCTGGCCAGGTGCTGCGTCCCTTCCCACCAACCTTGTCTCCTGCCATGCCAAGCCTAAGGACCTCAGGGACCCAGATCACCTTTCACAGGGAAACATTTCTTATCGATTGCTTTCACCCAGAACAGACCTTTAGGGTATGAGCTGGTTGGACAATACTGGCAGTGGGAGAGGGATGGTGAGGGAGGACAGGATGTTGCTTGCCCCGTGGAACCAGGCTGGGCCCTGTGGGGATACAATTTCCCAGTTTAGATCTCTCCATTTAATCATGGCACAAAAGCAGTCACAAATCTTACTTCCTCCTGTTTATTGATAGGGTCCTCCACCCTGTTGTCAATAGTAGTTAACCTTTTCACCATCAGCCTGTGGGCACTAGGCCCAAAATTCCTTCCAACGCAGGTCACAAGGCCCTGTAAAGCAGGACGCCCTGGAATTCTCTGTTCTTTCTGGGAGGTGCCCTGGTAATGATGCCCTGGGAGGTGATAGGGAAGGATTTCGCCTGGGTTTTGCTCATAAGCAAATTGGGGCCGTGCTGCTGGGGAGGGGTGGGCAGGAAGGGGTGGAGGAGAGAGCGCCTCCCCCAGTCCTGGGCCTGCAGCGTAGCTGAGCAGTCAGATTTCCTGGAGTTCTTTTTCTCATAAAGCCGCACAAAGCTGTGGCATGCGGACATTCCTCCCTCCCCACAGCCCTGAGCTAACGGGCATTGTCCTAAAACACAGTGGCCCAGAGGTGGCCCCTGAGGCCCGTCCATCACACCAAACCGTGTCAGTCACCCTGTCCAGGAAAAGCCTGAATAAACAGGTGAAACCAGCTTCCCAGGGACAGGAAAGCTCTATAGGTTTTTGTTTCTAACTCATTAGGCATGTCTCGGCGGGGAGGGGTAAGGTAAGTTTTTCTGTCATCCACAATGGAGCTAAAATCTTTTCCTTTGTGATCTGATCTTCTGACCTTTGCCATACTACAAGAGCACACTTGACGGGAGAAGTGACATGGGCAACAAGAGGCCGGCGAGGCCCCAAAGACGCCATGCAGCTGGCAGTGGCTTTCTCACGTATCGCTGACACTGTTACGGGCTTCATGGTAGACAGATAGTCCACACATTTAAAGAATTATCACTTAATCATGTCAGCAGGTTAGGGGCTTTATAAATGTGTAGGGTCAGTTTGGAGCAATCTTAAACTGTCTGAACATGGAAAATAAGCCAGAACATGTGTTAGGCGTAAGGACTGGCCATCCTAGGACAGCCTTATAGGAGCACACTGCATGTAACTGACAGAGGAGGATTCTTAGGCAGATGGGGGCTGTAGCCCCAGCAGGGATCCTGGGTGATACTATAAAACTTAAGATGGGCTTGCGTGGCTTGTGGGGTCAGCGGACAGGCCAAGGAGAATGATGGGCCATCATTCAAAGCCCAGCAGGGTGGCAGTTTGTTATCACCCTCAGCCACAGGGAGCCTAATAGCTGAGGTTTTTAAAAATCACACTCACCAAGGCTTTCCATTTTGCACATAATTTTTTTAGCACTTGGCATTTTTAAAACCACAAGGCAGCTTATCATTCCCATGGGCCCCACTTTCAAGTGAGAGAGACTTAAATGTCGTAAAGAGCTAGCCACTTTGCTGGGCTTATGTCATAACCTCTGAATCCTAGTTCTGTGCCCGGAGTATGAGAAGCTCTGAGTCCTTGGAGAAATCTGAGAGCAATGAAAATAAACAAAGGGCAAGTTTAGAGGGCAGGAAAATCAACCTGCAAAAGAGATGTTGAATCACGATGAAAGGAAGATGAGACTAATTTATCTGTTTGATGTGTAAGTGCTGCCATCACGAGGAACACCCTTGTGGCAAGTGCTGCCAGTTGCAAGCAGCTGGCCAGTAGACTCAAAAAGTTTTTTAAGAAAGAAACAGGCAAACACTTTCTGGAGTAGTCGAAACTCAGAACCCCAGAGTCCAGAAACTGTGCATGCCATCTTTCAAGACTTATGAGTCCATGGTTAATGATTTTCACCTATGATTCACTGCCTAAAAAAGGGAGAAAACAGCTTTGAAAAAAAAAATCTCATAGCGATAGCCAAAAAAGGAAAAGAAGAACTCAAATATTTATCAACAGATATATGGATAAACAAAATATAGTATATCCATCCAATGGAATGTTCTTCAGCCATAAAAAGGAATGAAGTAAGGAGAGATGCTGTGATATGGATGAACCTTGGGGGAAAAAAAGGTGCTAAGTGTAAGAAACTAAACACAAAAGGGTACACATTACATGATCCATTTCCATGAAATACTCAGAATAGGTAAATCGAGAGAAAGAAACCAGACTAGTGGGTTGAGAGGGGCTGAGAGATGGGGATTCCAGGATAGAATGGGGAGTGACAGCTTGATGGGTGTGGGGTTTTTGTTTGGGGGATGAAATGGTTTGGAGCCAGACAGTGGCCCTGGTTGTACACCACTGTGAGAGAATAAATGGGTGTATCGTGTGAATTTCACCTTACTTTTTAAAAAGTCATAACATGACTCAAATGGATGCCCCCAAGCTTGCTCGGCTGGTGGAGGGAGGGATAATGGAAACAGGAGCAATTACAGTGACTGCATCAGAGGGCAGGTGGCTAGAAGAGGGGAGCTCAGTGAGGATGTCCCAGGCTCTGCCATCCAGGACCGCCAGGGACATGTCCCATGAAAAGAGTTTTAGCAGGCCTGCCCTTGCTGGGGAAGGGCTTGAGAAAACATATGTTTGTCGAAGTTCAGACCCTTTTTTGGTGGCCCAGCCTAAAAAGGTGTCCTTGGCTGTCAGTCACCTTCGACAGCTTAGCTAGACAGATACCTCATTTGCATAACATCCCTGAAAAAGAGAAGACAGGCACCGGGTGGAGCCCAGCCAAAGCTGCTGGGTTGAAGCTCCACCCATTCTCAGATTCATGAAGCAGGGGGGCCGGGATTGGGCCTCTCCCCACCTACTCAGCACACAACCCAGCGGAGCCAGCCTGCTCCCACCCACCATACACATCTTCTCTTACCAGGTCAGACACAGGCCACCGGTCAGGCGCCTCCTTCTCCCTGTGTGCCCCACAAGCCGTCAGCACCTGTCAGAAAGCACCAGAAAACAGCAGTGGTGAATGAAAAGTTATTACAATAAATTCAACACAATCCTATCTCAGAGAGCTTTATTATATTTATTTGATACCTTTTGATGGCTTAAAAAATTTTAGATAGAAAATGTCATGCTCTTGCCTTCTTGGAAGTGTGCTTTCCATTGAAACGAAATTTGGAATAAATAGTTTCAGTTACTTTAAGAGAAGAATGTTACATAACAACATTTATAGCTCTGAAAGGCATTTTAAATATTTATAAATTTTGACATATACATAGTCCCAAAATGTCTGAAATGAATAAACTGACTTTTTTTCTATGTGTTCTCCATGGTCAAGTCTGGGGAAAAAAAGAGTTTAAATAATGAAATAAATGTTTGAAAAATCAGTTTTACAACCCTACCAGACTAAGTTTCATAAATTATTAGAGTTACTTAACAGTCCTCGTGAGCATGGAGTTCAGCAATGACATGGTGTCATTGCTCCTTAGATTTCTGTCTGAGGGCTTTCCTACGATTTGCCAGTTGGGTGGCTGTCATTTTCTACTTCTGTTATAGCCAGGAAGTAGGGGGATGAGGCATGGGTGAACCCATGACAATGATAACGACAGTGATGAAATTTTTAATTTTTTACGTTCTTTGAAGTTTCTAGCTCTTACCCTTTTCAAATTTTTTTTTTAATTCTCTAACATTTAAAGAACACATGTTCTCTTTAGACTTGTGAATGTATTTAAATGCTGAATGCAAACATGAAAGTAGAGTCATCAGGTCAACCCAGCCACATGACCTCATGGGGCAGGAACTACTGGCCATCATAGGTTGAATTGTGTCCTCCCAAAATTCGTATGTTGAAGTCCTAGCCCTCAGTACATCAGAATATGACCTTATTTGGGAATAGGGTGCTTGTAAATGTAACTAGTTGAGAAGAGGCTATATTAGAGTAGGGTGGGCCCCTTACCTTCTACGACCAGTGTCTTTATAAAAGGGAACCTGGACACGGACATGCCCTCAAAGGAGAACACCATGGGAGCATGAAGGCAGAGATCGGGTGAAGGTCCGCCGAGGAGCACTAGAGATTACCAGCAAACCCCCAGCAGCTAGGAGAGAGGTGTGAAGCACATGCTTCCTCCCAGACCTCTCAGAAGGAGTCTGCTGCCAACTCCTTGGCCTCCAAGTTCTAGCCTCCAGAATTGTAATATAACAAATTCCTATTACTTAAGCAGCCCAGCTTGTGATACTTTTCCAGGGCAGCCTTAGAAATGTATTAAAACTGCCTGTCTGACACTCACTGCTCAATTCCTTCTCAGGTTATTGAGTCTCGATAACATGCATGCAGCAGGCTCAGAAAAGGGAGTCCCTCTCTAGTCCCCGGAAAGGAGCTGTGATAGGTCCAAGCCAGAATGGTAGTCGGCTAGTGATCGGCTTGAAGTGAGCATAGGACATGGTTCTAGTCCCACAGAGGTAAGGCAAATCTTTAGGAAGCATCTAAGAAGGACTTTTGTCCTAGATGAAAGAGGGAGAGGAAGAAAGAGAAGAAAAGAAAGGGAGAGAGAAAAGATGAGAAGATGGGGAGAGAGAGAAGAAAAGAGAGAAATGGCAGAAAGAGAGAGTGAGAGAGATTGAGGAAACCCTTTCCCTCCTCCTGGAGCCCCATTGTGCGCAACACAACCTCAGAGCTGTGATGACAATATTGTGATCTCGACAAAAAGGCCCAAAGAATTAAAGAATCACCAACCCAGTGAGCTGACCAGCTGAACACCCTGACTGCCGGCCCCCAGCTCCTTGTTAGGAGTAGGTTTCCCTTTGCTTTAAGCCACACTTCGTTGGGCTGACTGGTGATTGGGAGACAAAGACGGCCCACCTGAGAGCTTTGTCCTCACGTACTGCACAAGCTTTGAAAGAACATCCCCGAGGCTGTGCCACTGAGGTCCCCAAGGAGCAGCAGTCTCAGAGCTGGCCAAACTCAAGAAATTCTGTCTCAGCAGCAGCCAACAGTTTAGATTTTAAAATTGACTCTTCAGTTGCTACATTTTTATTGTTTTATTCCTTCCGCTCCTGTTCTCTACTGCACACATTTATGCTATTATAGGAAGTATCATTCACATTTAATGAGCCCCCACAAAATCCATCCGCTATGAAATGCCTTCTCTGCTCCTGCAGTGGCAGGCAAGAGCAAAGCGGGCATTTTTAAGCATCCCCAGTATTTGAGTGTGAAGACGACATTATCCTGCTGAGTCCACTTGGGAGGCCTTTGCACATAGCCACTTCCTGCATCGCTTTATCAACACCCTTCTCAGCAGCAGGCACCAGCTGTTGCTAATAACTGCCCACTTGATGCATCCCTGGGGTTTGCTTTTTAGCTATTTTATGACTCTGCCAGACTGATGTCTAACTTTCAGGTGAATGTCAGCTCCAGCTCCAGCCCTTGGGAAATCTAGTTTGGTTCAGGGACTCCCTGGAATGGACACAGTTCTACCTCTCAAGGAATTTATAATCCACAAAGGGAAAAAACATCTACAGTGTATGGAGCATGTGTTATATGCCCTGAACTATGGGAAGAAGTGCAAATACATCATCTCACACCCCTAAGCCCACATAACCAACCTCATTCAGTGCCTTGTGTAATCACACAGCACAGGTGCCTAGAAAGTTCACCTAAATCAGACTGATAAACACAAGGTGCCCAGGTCACCAGTTAATTTGTACAATCCCAGGGTAAGACCAAGGGAGGAGATCTGATCGGGCTGTTCTCAGGTGGTTCCAGAGGAACAGCAGAATCCGACCTGCAGCAGAGTGGACTCCCCAACAGTCAGGGAGCAGAAGCCACAGTAGTGGACCTTGGAGAGATTGAGCAACAGTGCAGGGGAAGGGTGGTGATCCTCAGAGCAGACCTGGGCACAGACAGAAATGGAAAGGAGCCTAAACTGGTTTGCAGATTTTCCTCTCAAGTTCTGAAATGCCATATCCCCCAGAGCAGATTTTTTCCCCCAATGTATGAGGTCCAAGGGTAACTGGCATCCCAACTCATCAGGGTATTTGTTAAAAACATGGATTCTTGCTCCCTTCCTCTGACCTACCAGATCATAATTTGGGAGGCCAATCTGGAATGACTCAGTGAAGGAGCCGTCTTGGTGAGCCTCAAGCAGGTTAAACTGAGGACCCCTGCCCCAGACGATGGCCAAAGTACAAAGCCAAATATGTATTCATTTCAACAAACATTTGCTGTACACCCTGAAATGCTGGTCCCAGTGCTAGGAGACAAGACAAACTACCCTCATCACCATGAACAAGAAGAAAAGGAAGCATGAATGCATCGGAATCACCTGTATTTCGAAGGTCATAAAGCACTCAAGGAAAACTATTCTAATTATGGTGTAATTGAAAGAAGGAAAGCTAGCAACCTCCCAGGCTCGGATCTGAACACTGAAAAGGTCTGAATCAGTAGCTCTCAAGGGCTACAGAGCATCATTAAAAGATGCCCCTGCTGCAAAAAGTTCTGTCTCTTTTTCTCTCTCCTATAAAAGTATGGAAACAAAGAAATATCAAGGCAATACGATTGGGAAAATAAGACCATTTTAAAAAGCCATTATCAGAAATGGACAAAAACAAAAGAAATTCTGCAACCCAGTCTGCCCCTGTGTTCTAACCCCCTACCTTCTGATTTCTTCCTCAAAAGTAATACTGCAGGTAAGGACAGAGTCAGCCTCACTGTCAGTGACTCTGGTGTCAGCCCCGGATAACACTGACAAACAAGAAACATTCAGGCAGGCATGAATGAATCCCATGAGGCAACCTTCACCCTTGGGAACAAGTCTGACTAATTGAGTAAAAAGAGTATCTAACCCAAAACATATGCATTTAGATATAACTCTATAAAGCCAATGCTAATTAATCCTCCTGCTCATATAAAATGGCAAAGGAATTAACAATATTGCCAAGTCTCGAGAAGTCTTTTAATTGCACTGCAATTCTTTCCAAACAGCAGGCATCTGCACCGCATGTGGCCACACACCCTACCCAGATGCAGATTTGCCCTTCACACAAAGCACTGGGCACTCAGCCTCACAACAGCATTTTGTTGAAGCCCCCCACAAACTTCTCAGAAACCAGCAAGGTAAGTTCTGTGTACCTTTGTAAAAGACCAGCTACTGAACATTGAAAGTGCCCTCTGAACACTTCAGAGGGCCTGCTGGTATCCACCTTCCTGGGAAGTTATCTTTGTTTGCTTTTCATGCTAGGAAAAGAATATTTAGATTAGAACTTGTGGTCTGTGGGTGTCTTGCCAATGGGTTTCAGCCCTGGGCAAGTTCGCTATGGATTCAATGTGACCAAAGAAATTGACAGCAAAACTGTTCTTGGGGTGAAAGGGTTATACCCACCTTTATTTCCACAGTGGCAGGTCAGTCATTAAAATCCCGTTCACTCAGAGCAAGTCTGTATGCAGCAAGCCAGTCTCTGCCTCTGGGCTCCTCTGTCTGCACAGTCATTCCGCACAGCCGTCCTCTGGGCCTCTGTCTTCGGCGTTGCCACCAATCCAACCTCTGCTCTGCTCTCCTGCAGCCTTGCAGCCATACCACCATGTCGTGCCCAGAGCACTGGGCAGAGCTCTTATATAGAGAGTCAACAGCCATGTATAGCCCACAGGTGTGCACTGAGCTAATCAACCAGGGCCAGGTGAGAATCCTGGCCACAGGAACTCTCATTTTATCCACAGTGGGCACCTTGCCTTCCATTTGGAAAAGGTCTTTGGAATGAAGTAGCCATTCCTTTTGAATCAGACATTGAAAAGGAAAAGGGAAAGTTGGGTTCCCTTTAATACAAATTCTAGAATAAATCCTGGACATCCTGGATGAATGAGGCTGGTGAGATGCTCAGACCACTGCCCATGAGGGTGAAGAGGGGTCCCAGGAAGCCCCCATCCCTGTCCACCACCCCCACTCAAGCAAAGAGCTTTGGGATCTCACTGGGATGTGAGGTCTGGAGACACACTGTTTTCAGCCTATCTTGACCCTGATGCTGGATTGTCCATCTTCCCCAGCTGGGAGCCTCCAAATGGTTCCCAATTTCCAGAAAAACAATGGCACTTGCTGGGGGAAAGGAGCCAAACTTTTCTGGGAAGCCCCAGCTGAAAAATCTCTGACTCATGATCACATAAGCCCTACAGATTCCCCAGTTAATCAATAGAATAACCAGAGCTAAATATCTACCATATGTGAGGCTGTGCTATTCTTGGGGCTCTGCACGGCATGAATGAATCAAAGATTATGTTGCCAGGGACCTTAAGTTTGGGAGATTAGGGAGGAGGGAAGGAAAAAGGCATGTGAATACATACATATTATACATATTATCACTAGGCTAGGGGTGGGAGGGTGGCACTGATACCTGGGATTCCCAAGTTGCTCATCATACTTGGAAGTTTTATCAACAGTATGAAGTTTCTGGGCTTCTGTCTTAGAGAATCAGTTAAGAGCCCCTCAAGGCTTTGGGTTCCATGTTCTGCAGCAGTGATTCTGTTTGGAAACACATAGGTCTAAAAGTTCATGAAACTTGAATGTCCAGATGGCCACTGTGGAGTTTAGCTAGAGTGGATACGTTAGACTCAACAGAATTCACTGTCTTTTTCAGATCCACCTCCCCGACCATAATTTCTCTGGTCCCACCACTGCCCTCAACCTAGACTTTTTCATATGATAGATCAAAGGAGAAAACGACATTAATATGAAACCTTGTCTTGGTCAAAGCCACCATATACAGCTGTGTTCAGTTTAGTCTGCATGAATGGTGACCCTAGAGCTTTGCAGGACACAACCTGGCAACTATGCGTGCATCCCTGATAGCAGCCATCTAGTTCTCATGCCATTCTTGGTTCTGGTCTCCTAAACTGGGCTCTGCAGACTTGATGAGCTCTCAACAGCTTAAGGAACCCTTAAACCAAGAGAAGTCAGAAAAGTATAGCTGTAGGGTCATCTCAAATGTCCAGACCTGAGCTGTCCCTCAGGGGTTGGAGCTGAACTTGGCCTGTTGAAATTTTCTCAGATTACTTCAAGTTAAATTGTTGGAGTTACTCTGTTCTCCTGAGAATTATTCTTTTCCCTCTTACCTAAAGTAGCTCCCTTTGTTTTTCACTAGTAATACTTAACACAATTTCTAAATAATGTATTTGACTATTTACTTAAGATTTTTCCATTTCTTCCCTCTACACCCTGATGGTAAGGCTCCACTTCTATCTTGTTCACTGCTATATTCTCAGCTAAGAACAGTTGCAGATGTGTGATAGATTCTCAGTGAGAATATTTCTAATTAATGAATGACTAATAGGAAAGGGCAAAAACTGTATGTCATAAGGGTCTAGTTCCCTTTTATTCAGGCATGGATCCAGCAGAAATAGCAAATTTTGAGCACAAATAGACAGACATTTGCACAAAGAGATTAAATAAGTCTTTAAATATATATGTAATGTTGTATATAGAACTCCACTTAAGCCTTTTCCTCCCCACCTTCTAATTGAAAGAATGGACCAAACTCTGAGATCCCTTTCAGCTCTAACATAGCAAGACCTATGATTCCCATTTGGTAAGACCAGTCCATTTCCCATCTCTAAACTCTAATCTCTTTAAACCAGAAGCATGGCTAGCACTACCATCAATTTGAGAGAGGAATGGCTTGTTTCTAAGTTGACTACAAACAGGTCAACATAGGAATGATTTTTGAGAAGCTTCTGCTGCTTTTTGTGACTGGATCTTAGACACACATATTTTCATTTTCTTGTAATACCTAAAGGTGTAGTTCAACCTAAGTATATATCCTTGGTGATGTCTAACTACAAGTGAGCTCAGAATAGATTGTTACTTCACATTCTCCCAATCATTGTCCTTGGATGGATCATGAACCACAAATGCGCCAAAGTGCTTTTCTCTCCACTTAACCCCTGAGCATGCTGTTTTTGTCCCCTCCCCTAGACATTTTCTGTTTGGGCCACTTAGCCTACATTCCCCCTACCTCTTGGAAAAAGAAGTTTAATTTTCATTCAAGTACCTACTTCCACCATATGCATTGGGAAAAATTGACTCTACTCCTAGCTCTATGGGTGAATCTCGAATAGCTTAAACCAGAGGTGGATTGAGTGTGCTCAGAGAGGCTGGGGCCAATCCTGGTTATGTTGTCCTATAGTTGCAGTGAGAAGAGGGAAGTGTCTTCCCTGATAAGTTACTATAACTCCACCCCTGACTGCTTGATCTCAGCTGTGGGTTTTTCTGGGAACATTACAGGATTCAAAGCAAAGGTCCAGAGCCCAGACTTAATCATACTCCATGAAGCAATACTCTTGGATGGTCAGTTTGGTAGTAAAGCCTGGATCTAGTTTCAAGGTGCATCAGGAAGGTCAAGCAGTGAATTTCCAGGAGAGAACAAAAACAAAACAAAAACAAAAGAACAAAAAGAAAGCCTACCTTATACCACTCATCAAAATCAACTTGAAGTGGATTAAAGACTTAAGGAAAAGACCTGATACTCTAAACAACTTGGAGAGCACATAGTAAAGAATCTCTTTGCCTTTGGTCTTGGCAGTGATTTTTTGGATGTAACTCAAAAAGTACAAGCAGCAAAACCAAAAATCCACAAGTGAGACTACATCAAACTTAAAAAGCTTCTGCACAGCAAAGTAAAGGATCAACTAAATGGAAAGGCAACCTATGGAAAGGGAAAACATATTTGCAATCCATTTATCAGATAGAAGATTAGTATCCAAAACACATAAAGAACTCATACAACTCAAAAAAACCCAAAAAATTTGATTTAAAAATGGGCAAAGGAACTGAATGGACATTTTTTTCCAAAGAAGACATCCAAATGGCCAAGTGGTATACAAAAAGATGCTCCACATCCCTAGTCATCAGGGAGATGCAAATCACACCCTTAGTAAGACACCACTTCACACCTGTTAGGATGGTTACTATCAAGAAGACAAGAGAGAACAAGTATTGGTAAGGATGTGGAGTAAAGGGAACCCTTGTGCTCTGTTGGTAGGAATGTAAATTGGTGCAGTCACTATGGAAAACAGTATGGAGGTTCCTCAAAAAATTAAAAATAGAACTGCCTTATGACCCAGCAATCCCACTTCTGGGTATAGAAACAGACAGAAACAAATAGAAACATAGAGTAGAATGGTGGTTACCAGGAGTTCAGGCTGGAGAAACTGGAGAGATGTTTTTTAAGGGTGCAAACTTGCAAGTGACAGACAAATAAGCTCTGAATCTAATGCACAGCTTAGTGAATACAGCCAACAGTGCTGTGCTATGAACTTCAGAGCTGTTAAGAGACTAGATCTTAATTGTTCTCACCTCAAAAAAAGAAGTGATAATTATGTGATATATGAGAGGTGCTAGCTAACATTATGGTGGTGATCTCACTGCAAATGTTAAGTGCAGCAAATTACCACTAACACCTTAAATTTACACTATATTGTGTTATCAATTGTATCTCAATTAAAAATAAGAAATACTAAATCCCATAACCTCACCCTCAAAAAAACTCACAAAGTCAGAAAGACAGGATAAGCCAAAGCCAAAAACTATGAAATGAGCATATACAGGAAGAGCCGTGAGACTTTCCTGGCCACCCTCCAGCCCACACGTAGCCAGACGCCCCAGCCCTATCCTGCCATTGCCTTCACTGATATCAGGATTTACCCAGTGTGCTGGAAATGCAAAACTTCCTCCAGGCCTTCAGGAGTTTGTACTCATCATTGGCTCCTTTCTTTCTGTCATCCCACGCAAATAACCCATCAGTAAATCCTGTTGCTTTTATTTGAAATACATGTTCCAAATGCAGCCATTTCTCACTAACTCAACACTGCCATCCTAGTCCAAGCCACTATTTTGCCTGAACCCACCTCTTAAGTGGTATCACTGAACCCACTCTTGACCCCTTTATTCTTCATATTGCAGTCAGTGTTATTATTTTAAATTTAGGTCATATCCTGTTACTCTTCTGCTCAAAGCCCTCCTAAATTCTCAATGGGAACGTAAATGAGAAGCCCTCACCACAGCTTCGCAGGACTGTTGACCCCTTGCGCTCCCGTTCACTCCGTCCCGATCACGTTCGTCTTACTGCTTGAAGCCTACAATGCTCTTCTCCCAGATATTTGTGCATCTTGCTCCCTCACTTCATTCAGATCTTGCTCAAATACCACCTCCTAGGAGAGGACGCCCCTGATCAGTTTTTCCAGAAAGGTGCTTTCTTTTCTTTCTATCCTCTTACCTGCTACCGTTCCTTTCGAAGTGCTTGTCATTTGTCTGGTCGTTGTCTGTCTCCTGCTATTAGAACGTAACTCCCATGTGGACAGGGGTCAATGGCAAATGGCCTTATCCCAATAATAGTTGAAATGTCAAAGGGATCGATACTTAAAAACCAAATTAAAAAAATATATTGTGTCTTCCCTCTGATAAAGTAATTTCTTGAGGAACATTGGCTGATTGGATTTCAAATAACTTATTTTTCATGTGGGACACACGGAAATTCTTCACTGGCAGCAAAGAGTTTTCTTACCATAGTAAAATTACCTTTTTTCATGTTTTCCTTTTCAGGAGGAAAGCAAAACATATTCCACTTTGTGTAGAACATACGTGATGTGGCAGGCTGGAGAGTTGCCGTGCAAGAAACAAGGTATAATATCAGAAAATTGTATCAGAATAACTTGTATTAATTGGGAAAAAATTCTACTGAGAATCACATCTTATTTTCTCAGGAAAATTTATATGGGGCTGATTTTCCTATTATTGCTTTTGGTTAACAGCCTTACTTCTTGTTTTTCTCAAAAGACAGCATGCTGTCTCTGACTTGGGAGTAATATCCCCACTGTCACTCCAGCTCCATGCCTCTTGCATTGTGCTGCTTTCAAATCGCTTGGGTCCTTTTAAAACACACTAAGGTGCAGTGCCTTTCAACTCTGGGAATGACATGGCCACCCAACCTTATAAATCTGCTTCTAGATGACCTGCCCCTGAAGTTGTTAGGTAAGAATAAGTGGTGAGGGTTGTCATCCACACAGGATGAAAGTCAGGCTCCTGCCGCCTTGGGGAGAGGAGCTCAGAACCTTGTCATCTCCTTCTCACAGCTTAGTTTGTCCCTGCAGCGTTGCCTAAGCTGCCTGTGGGCATCTAGCAGAAGCTACTCATGGTCTGTAAGTATTCCCTGGGCCACAGGTCACCAGAGGAGAAAACCAGTCTCCCAGATGGGAATCTTGACTGGTAACTGTTAAACAGTATAGAAGATATTGAAAGATTTGCCTACTAGTATCTGATAGATAACCCCTGACCATCTCATTCTGTGATAAACTTATAGGGCATGGCCTACTCCATCCCCCCAAGGTTAAAACTCTAATGATTAAACAGAAAATACCCATAACCCAACTTGTTCCCTTCTCAACCAAAAGCCAGCATTTGGAAACATTAGCTTAGAACTGCAGAGCCCCAACGTGGTCAGTAAGCCCAAAAACTTTGAGCAACTTACCCAAAACCACCAGCAGATTGAGGGCAAAGTCTAGACTAGAAGCATTTAAGCCCTATGGTGAGTGTTCTTTCCTCTGAAGCCCATGTTCACTGACTTATCCAAAAACTACTACTGGAGCCAGAGAAATTCATCCACTGAACAATGTTTGTTAAGTACCTACTGTGTGCCAAAGGCTGAAGATAGAGTGGGAGACTCAGTGGAGCCACATTACAGACAAATAACCTATTCAACAAGAGTTTCAAGTGGCAATAGGGCATGAAAGAAAGAACACAGGATGATGTCATAGGGGTGGAGGAATGGGGCCTCATCACGTGATAATCAGAGAATGGCTCCCTGTGGAGGTGGCACTTAAGCTGAGATGTGGTTGGGTTGACAAGAAAGAGCCAGTCAGGAAAATATCTGGGGGGCAAGCCATTCCAGGCAGAGTATATCCAGTGCAATAATCTCAGACTGGAAAGAAAGTGCATCAGGGGAATATAGCGCATAAAGGGAGAGGGGTAGGGAGTTATCAGATGGACAGAAGTAAAAAATGTTGAGGTTTGTAGGCTGTTGAAAAGACTTCATGTATTACTCAGTCTATCTGCCTACCTGCTCCCATCTCTGAATAACACACACATTCAGTCACAGTCAGAATTTATTCCTCAGTGCTCATTAATTAAAAGATTATACCAATGTACTAGAACATTGTCACCAGGTAATAGCTTCCAGCAATGATAGAAATGTATTGATTTTTCCAAGCCAAAGCAATGATCCTCATGGCAATATTCAAGGGCACGGAAAGCACTTGCATTGGGCCCTGTGATTAATGCAGATTTCATCAGTTTATCTGATGGATTATCAGTGCAAAGCTGGGACAGTGGCCTGTGGACCCCACAGACTAATTGGTGTATACAACAGGACCATTGTGTGGCTGAAGCCAGTCAAGAACTGGACCAGTTCATCCCAGAGGCCCTGAACTGTTATGAATAAGCTGCCTTCTGACTGGTTCAAGTGACAGTTACCATTCATTAATTTTGCCAATGAATAAAGCTTATCGATATTCATTGAATCCAGCTGGTTGGCCTGAATCTCACACCACATAACTAATGCCACATTGCATTGAGGTATTTCTGAACTGACATGTGGCAGGCAGAGATCCTAAATGAGTTCATCACCACCTGGGCTCTGACCCCCCAAAAAAGTCAAATTAGTGCAGAACAGTGGATTGGCCAAAAGGCCAGCTGCTGTCTTCCTGCCCCAGCACATTGTCATTCATTTCTGGAAATGGTGTTCAGTCGTTTATGACAAGGCAGTGCTCAAAATACCCCACTGTGGGTAAGAATAGGAAAGCTTAACTCCAACGCCTCGGCCACCTTCCATTTTGGGTAATAACATTCTCTGTGTGAAGAATTTCCTCTGCCTTAGACCTTCAGAAACATGACTGGATGAGGTATCAGCCCCATCTCAAGCCCCAACCCAGAAGGACTTTACTTAGGTTAGGGTAATACATATGCATACACACACACACACACACACACACACAATTAGAGCCTAATATGTTTTCCCCATACACATGATATTTTATACCTACCATTAGAAAGGTATGAACATATTAAATAAAACAATACACAATTGGGAAAAAGAAATTCTGTTCCCTATTAGGCATTCATGGCAGAGGTTTATTGGTTTCTGCAGCACAAGGGAGCTCATTATGATAGAAGTTTTGCCTGGAGTGCAGCACAAATAGGGGACTGGCCCCATTTTCTGGGCTTTTTTAGGGAAGAATGGAGAAAGGGGACCTGTAATGCTGTAGGAACCATCAGCTAGAGCCAAAAGCAAACTGAGGAGGTAGAGGTGGTCTAGCCAGCTGCTATTTTAAAGACCTAAGTGGCTTATACTTTTAAATTCTATATATATGCTATATATTATATACATATATATTGTGTATATATATAATTGTATTATATATATATATTATAAATATACACACACAGATGTAGATAAATTATACATATATATATATACACGATTATCTGTGGATTTAGCATGGAACAGCCTCTCTCCCCTGACATTACCCCCACACTCCGTCATCCAGCACGCTGATCTTTTGCATCCTCTCCTGGACTTTTTTCCCTTTCAGAGCAGAGCTTTGGCTACACTTCCTTCAGTCATATGTCTTTGGGGACCTTCATCTTACCACCCACATGGTATGATGGCTTTGCCATGGGTCTGATTTGGAATTCAGTCAATATGGCGCCCATATTGCTCTGGAAGCTAGTTTTACTCCATTTTATTGGCAAAGAAAGATTAGCAGGACGAGGAGTAGAGTGTTGTGTGAGTCACATTCTTTTCCATGTCCCCACCCTACCCCACAAGAGGTGGCCCCGCATCCCAGCAACATAACACTTACAGCACCTGAGCGCTCTTTATCCTCATCATGAGACCCCATTCTATTTGTATAACAACAGAGTAACAGTGTGCAGTACTTTAATCAAAGCCTTGGGAAGATGTCAGTAAAGATCAATCTGTATTGTGGTGTGGGGTTTGGAGTTTTTTCTTCTTTTTTTCCCCCACATGCTCTTTTTATAATATCCATTTGAGCTCGCTTTCCTGAAGTTTTGAGTATACCCTCAAAGCTAAAATGAGGTTAGAGGATGTGGAAGAGGAGGTTTTCTCCTGTGCGAGGGACCTGCCTGGGGAAACTAGAGCCAAGAAAGAAACACGACTCCCCTGGGCCTTGACACAAACCTTGGAGTCGTAAGGAATGATGTTAAGTGATAAAGGGAAATCTACAGGAAAACTCCTATTAACAGGAAAAAAATCCACATATATCCTGGCAAATGAGTGCAATAAATCCAAAGCACAAACTGGCACTAGAAGTTCAGTAAGGGAGCAGACATCATGGGGAAAAGAGGAGACATAGACAGGAGAAGCTGCCTGCAGGACGTATTCAAAGATGGGGCAAAGAATAACCCAGAGCACATGACAAATACTCATGGTACCATGTCAACACAATATTTTTGTTGAAAAATGCAAACTTTCCAAGATCTCAAGAACCCAAATTGACTTATTTTACTTGGTTAGATAAAGTAGCAATAGAGTAGGTCTTGCACTCTATGAATTCCGCAGTGTGCTCAGAGATGGAGAATGCTAACTACAGTAGGTAATTATCTGTTAGGGAACACAGTTAATGATTATGTTCAGAAAATATTAACATCACGCTTAGGGAAAAGATTACAAGGGCTTCAAAGGGCTCCCTCTGGGCCACATGACTCAAATGTGGTCTGAGGAGCCTGCTTTAAGGCAGTTGCTTGTTGTCATGGTGACAGGATAGCGCTCTGCCCACCAGCACCACACAAAAGCCCCTTTTTGTCACAATAAGCTTTTAGTTCAAGATAGACTTTATAAGTAACCAAATATGGAGAGTAATATGCCATACAATTTTATCTATGCATTGCTCTGTGAGGACCTAACGTTCCAAAAGGAAATCTAATCCTAGGAAAGGTTTGGAACAGAGTGGAACAAACTGAGATGTCCCTCAAATTCCTCACTCCCCCTGACACACGCACACATACACACACACACACACACACACACACACACACACACACACACTCAGAGTCTCCCCATTTTTCTGAAATTTAACAGGTACTTCTTGCGGAATTGTCCTTGTACTGAGACACATCATCACTGGGATTTTGCTCTTTTCTTCTATTTCATCTACAGTGAAGGAGACAGCATTTTAAATATTTTGTGAGGCCTTAGAGACAAGTGCTCACCCAGAGTGAGTGATGATTTATGGGGGTCAAGTAATGAAGAATAGGAATTTCATTTATTTTATTGCCTGTTTACCTCCTGAGGGAAGAGACAGCTGGTAAATCATTCGGGTGAGTTAGTAAATTGGGGAGGCCTTTGTTTACTGGGCCCCCCAAAAAATCACAGGATGGAAAGGACTCCAAAGGCTGCCTCCCTCACCCACCTCCTCTGAGCAAGCAGAGCACACCCGTCAGAAAACTGCTCATTTGTCCTTGCAGAAACTCTAGGTTAACAAAAAAACAACCCTGAGTTTCTTGCATTGTTCCAATGCCCTGAAGTCTTCTTCTTCTCTAAGTACTTCCTTGTGTCTTACCTAAATTCCTTGTGCTTTCCTGTCTTTATTGGTTAATATAATTACTTCTCATTTATTCAGGCAGAGATGTGCCTGGCTGCAAGGGCAGATTTTCTCAGCACTGTCTCAGTTCAAGTACTGGATGGCCTTAGGATGCCTGGTCAGTTTTGAAAGGAACCCCAGTGAGTCTCAATTTCCCCCTCTTTAAAATTGGAAGAATGTCCTTTACCCTCTCACCCTCAGTTGAGAAGACATTGACGTTTCTTTGCTTTTTTATATGAAGCTCATCAGAACTTAGTTTAACCATTTCCTGAGAGGTCAGCCCTCACAGACTGTGATATCAGTATTTTTGTGATTAAATAAGTAAGGATGAACATTCATATTATTTTTTCAGAGCTATGTTGCCCTATAAGATTCCATAAATACCCAGTGTCTCCCTGCCCTCCTTCTATTTCATCTGTGATATGGCCCTCAAGCTAAAACAGCAAGGAGAAATGCTGCTCAGGAAAAGTATGCAATCTCCTTTTTGTATCTCTTACTGGTTGTCCTTCGAGGCACTTTTCCCACATGTGCATGTGTGTGTATGTGTATGTGTGTGTTAGGACCGATGCAGTGATTTAAAATTTTTTAAATTAATTGCCAACATTTCAAAAATGGGAAATTTCAATTAAAAGTGTGGACTTCAGTATTTTCTTTAAAAAATGTGAAGCTGTAGTAACAATTGCCCACGTGGCCACAAGTTAAGATACTTAGCAGCTGCCCCTTTTTATAGGGCCTTTGCGCTCCATTTTTCCCTGGTCCTTACCAGTCCCTACTGTTACACCCTTCCACTTAACTCATGTTGCTTGCCGGGCTCTTTTTTGCAACTATTATTTTACTCTAACTTGGGATAAGCATTTACACCCAGTTGAAATCAACTTTCCAAATACAATACTCTTTGTCTTTGGCTGTGAAATTTGGGGTTACTCATTCCCAACAGGATATGTCCTAGTGGGAACTGAAAAATCAGAACTACCATGTGGCCCCTCCTCACTGGCTGCTAACAAAGGGATACATTTCATAGGGGTCTCCAATAAGAAGCATTAGAAAGAGGGCCACTTCCTCTCTTTGGAGTCCTCTTTGACCCTCTGTCTACTCACAGGCTGCATTCTTTTCTGTAGTGGACAATTCACATCTTAGCAGCTGAGAGGGGACAGGACCCTTGACACAATCAAATCACCTCAGAGCATCTACTAGACACGCCCAGCTCTTTTTTTGGCTTGTTAAAGGGCATGTGGCTTGTAAAGTGAGAGCACCAGCCCTGCAGAGCTCTTGGGAAATGAAACCTCAAAGAGAGCAGAGAGGAGAGGAATCCTACTGACCTTCCAGAAGCATCCAGCAGGCCCTCAACGAACACTGGTTAATTAACTAATGAAAGATGAGCCACAAGCAGTAGACCCTCACGGGCAGGACCCAAAGAGATAGACAAGACGGTTTCCTCTTCCTGACACAGACATAACCTGATTGCACTTCTCTTTGTTGTGCTTCACAGATAAATTGTATTTTTTAAAAATTGAAAGTTTGTGTCAACCCTTCCTGAGCAAATCTATAGGCACTGTTTTCCAACCTTTGCACACTTTATGTCTCTGAGTCACACTGTAGTAATTCTCATTATATTTCAAACTTTTTCATTATATATTTGTTATGGTGATCTGTGATGAGTTGAGCTTTGATGTTACAACTGCAATTGTTTTGGGGCACCATGAACTGTGCCCATATAAGATGACAAACCAATCAATGAATGTTGTGTGTGTTCTACCAAAAGCTAGAAATGATTGACCTTCATGAGGAAGGTTTTTTGAAAGCTAAGATAAACCAACAGCTAGGCCTATTGTACCAAATAGCCAAGTTGGTAGTTCAAAGGAAAAGTTCTTGAAGGACATTAAAAGTGCTACTCCAGTGAACACACAAATGACAGGAAACCCAAACAGCCTTACTGTTGACATGGAAAAAGTTCTAGGGGTCTGGAGAGAAGATCAAACCAGCCACAACATTTCCTTAAGCCAAAACCTAATCCAGAGCAAGGCCCTAATGCTCTTCAATCCTAGGAAGGCTGAGAGAAGTGAGGAAGCCTCAGAAGAAAAGTTTGAGGCCAGCAAAGGTTGGTTCATGAGGTTTAAGGAAAGAAGCCATGTACAAGGTAAAGCAGCATGCTGATGTAGAAGCTGCAGTGAGTTATCCAGATGAACTAAGATAATAAAGGTGGCTACACTAAACAACAGATTTTCAATGTGGACAAAACAGTCTTCTGTTGGAAGAAGATGCCATCTATGACTTTCATAGCTAGAGAGGAAAAGTCAGTGCTTGGCTTCAAAGCTTCAAAGCATAGGCTGACTTCCTTGGGAGGACTTAATGCAGCTGGTGACTTTAGGTTGAAGCCAATGTTCATTTACCATTTCAAAAATCTCAGGGCCCTTAAGAATTATGCTAAATCTACTCTGCCTGTGCTGTATTAATGGAACAACAAAGCCTGGATGACAGCACATCTGCTTACACCATGGTTTACTCACTATTTTAAGCCCTCTGTTGTTACTCTTGTCATTGCCCACTGTTGTCATTGACCTGCACCTGGTCACTCAAGAGCTCTGATGGAGATGTACAAGATTAACATTGTTTCCTTGCCTGCAGACACAACATCCACACTGCAGCCCATGGGTCAAGAAGTCATTCTGATTTTCAAGTCTTATTATTAAAGAAATGTATTTCATAAGGCTACAGCTGCCGTAGACAGTGATTCCTTTGGTGGATCTAGGCAAAGTAAATTGAAAACCTTCTGGAAAGGATTCACGATTTTAGATGCCACTCAGGACATTCGTGATTCACGGTAAGAGGTCAAAATACCAACATTAACAGGAGTATGGAAGAAGTTGATTCCAACCCTCATGAATGACATGGAGAGAGAGAAGACTTCGGTGAAGGAAGCAACTGCAGATGTTGAAATAGCAAGACAACTGGAATTATAAGTGGAGCCTAAAGATGTGACTGAATTGTTGCCATCTAATGATAAACTTCCATAGATGAGGAGTTGCTCCTTATGAATGAGCAAAGAAAGTGGTTTCCTGAGATAGAATCTACCCCGAGTGAAGATGATTGTTGAAATGACAACAAAATATTTAGAATATTACATAAATTTAGTTGATAAATCAAGGTTTCCTTTCAGAGAATTGACTCCAGTTTTGAAAGAAGTTCTACTGTGGGTAAAATTCTTTTAAATAGAATCACATGCTACAGAGAAAACGTTGGTGAAAGGAAGAGTCAATCGATATGGCAATCTTCATTTTGTTTTATTTTAAGAAACTGCCACAACCACCCCGACCTTCAGCGACCACCAGCCTGATCAGTCAGCAGCCATCAATATTGAGGCAAGACCCTCCACCAGCAAAAAGACTACGATTCATTGAAATCTCAGATGATTAGCATTATTTTTAGCAATAAAATATATTTAATTAAGGTATGTACATTGTTTTTTTAATGTTTAATGATGCTCTTGCACACTTATAGACTACAGTATAGTGTAACATAACTTTTATATGAACTAGGAAACCAAAAAATTCATTTGACTGACTTCATTGCAATATTTGCTCTATGGCAGTGGTCTAACCCCCAAATTGCAATATCTCCAAAGTATGCCTGCACAAGTGCTTAATATTTATTTTCTGTGGTAGCCCAGGCTCCATGACAAGCAGTTCTTGTGATTAATTTCACCTCCTCCTAGACTGGTTTTAAAGATGGATGTGAATTTTTTGGCCACCTGCTCGTGAAACAGGGCTGGTCTTATGTTATGATTTGCTGCGAAAGTAATACTGTGTAGTTTCTGAGACTTGTATGCTCTTATTAGAATGTTCCCTCTTGGAACCCACCATGCTATGCTGTGAGAACACCAAGCCTCATAGAGAAGCATGTGGAGCTCCAGTGACAGCCCCAGGTGAGCTTCCATCCAATAGCCAGCACCAACTGGTGGCCACATGAGTGACGGAGGAAACCACCTTGACGTGGCCCAGGCCAGCCTACAGATGAGTGCAGCCCCTGATGACACCACTGGAGCAAAAGGCCTGTCCCACTGTTATTTTAAGCTACTGAATTTGGAGGGTAGTTTATAGTAGCTGATCAGTAACCCCTTACAATAACAACATGGTATATGCTATTATTATCCTATTTCACCGATGGGGAAACCAAGATGCCAAGTGGCAAAGTAACTTATCTTGGTCACAGTGCTGATAGAATCAGGTTCAAACGCACATCTGTCTGACTCCAAAGCCCATGTTCTCAACCTCTATCTTGTTTTATCTCAAAGAGCTTGTGATTTACTGGGAAGCGCATGTATGTGCTTTACTGTGTCTTGGTAATCCCTCAGGAGCTGGGGAGTCAGTATTATCTCAGACTAGCCTGGAAGAAAAGAGTGAAAAAAGCTCTGCCTGAAAGAAAAAAAGAAAAAGGAACATGGAAATAACTCCCTTCAATTCTAATTACACAAAGTGTCCACAGAGGCCTGGTGGACAAACTGCAGCCAGGGAGCCAATCCCACCCACTGTCTATGCTAAGGACTGAAGGTTTGTGTCCCCCCAAAACTCATGTTATAACCTAATCCCCACTGTGATGGGCTCTTTGGGAGGTAATTAGGGTTAGATTAGATCATGAAGGTAGAGGCTTATAAAAAGAGGAAGACACCCAAGATGTCTCCCCCTTCACCACGTGAGGATAGGAGCGGGTGGCTGTGTGCAGACCAGGAAGGAACCAGGAACTGAATCGACCAGCTCCTCGATATGGACTTCTCAGTCTGCAGAACTGTGAAAAATAAACTTCTGTTGTTTAAGTCACCGAATTTATAGCATAGTAGTCCCCCCCCCTTTCCTACAGAGCGTGGTTCCAAAGCCCCCAGTGGTTCCTGAAACTGTGGATAGTACCAAACCCTACATATACTATGTTGTTTCCTACACATACATACCTAAGAGAAAGTGTAATTTTTAAACTAGGTACAGCAAGAGACTAGCAATAACAATAAAATAGAACAATTTTAACAATATACTATAATAAAGTTATGTACATGTGGTCTCTGTTGCTCTCTCAAAATATCTTTTTGTACTATACTCGACCTTCTTGAGATGATGTGAGATGAAGCGAAGTGAATGACGTGAGCATTAGGCTGGCAATTACTACTTATGAAGAGAAGACAGCAAAAGCCAAGGGCCAGAAAAATTGAGGATGCGAACAAAGTACCCCTTTGGAAGCCCACATTGTTTCCCTTACTCCACCGTGGTGAGCAGCCTCTGGGCCTGTCCTGTGCCTCCTTTCTCTGGACTGAGTTATTGGCAAATCCACAGAAACTGCCATAGGTACATTCCACATTCGTATGCACATCCTATGTTCATATCAACATTCTACAATCACAGGTGAATTCCATGTTCATTTGAAAATTCTGTGAGGGCAGAGACCTTTGCCTGTTTTGTTCACTACTATGTACAAGCATCTGGAGTAATGATTGGCATATAGAAAGTACTCAGTAAATATTTGTAGAATTTAAGTTTTAATACCTTGGGTGGGACCTGACCCAGGGTAGTGACATCCTATAGGCCCGAGCATGCACATTCCCTACCCTTCCCCTCCTCCTAGCATCAGTCTACTCACCTCTGGGAGTCGGAATATCCGGGAGCCACCCCCTTTCAGCTTAGCCAGGTCCCTCACACTGCGGGGGTGGGGGGCTGGCACAAGTGCACCACCTTCAGACCACCCCATACTACCACAGTCTTCAAGGAAAGTACCACACATTGTCCATGCAAGGAAAGAGTGCAGGCCACCTTTGTAAAGCTTAAAGCCCAAGACCTCACACATGGACCGTCTCCTAAGGACACCAGTGGGGTTCTTCAGGGACTGGGGCCAAAGCATTTGATGCCAGGACCCAGAAAATACAAAATGGCACTTTTTGTGCAGTTAGTACATGACCTAGGGTCTCATTCCACCAGCTTCAGAGGGAAACAAATCATGTTTGTTTAATAGACACAGTGGAAGAATGTCCTGGCACAATGCCTGACACCCAGTAAGCACTTAATAAATATTTATTAAATGAATGAGAAAGATCTTAAGCCCAGCAATATATTTCTTGGCTGCAAGTAGGGAATGGTAAAAATCAGATTTGTGAAGCCATATGCCATTTCTTCTCCCCACAACCCCACACACAAAAGAGCAGAAAGGAGAGCACAGAAAGATATCGTCGGAGCTGCAGGAAGAGGCTATGGCTGCTTTGTGACTTGGGCCAAAACACTTAACCTCTCTGGACCATAACTGCTTCTTTTGTAAAATGGACAGTCTGGGCGTGATGATCCAGCACTGAGATCCGTGGCTCTGGGCTGCTCTGAGGCACTGTCCCTCAAACCTAATTATAAGGTTTGCCTGGGAAAGGAGTACAGTCTATCAGTATGAGGGCGCAAACTACAAGGAGGGGCCATTGTCATTCAAATCATGGAATGACCTTTCTCTCAAGAAGCCCAGCTACTCATTTCAGGAGTGGAGCAGACCGTCTTTGGAACCAGTTTTTAGGACCATTAGGAAAAGGTCAAAGAGGAGAAGATTCTGGGCAAAACATGCCCTCAGGGTTTAATTTTTCATGCTCACTGCTGCAGGAAACCCTCTCCCCAAGGACAGTGGAATAAAAAAGGGCCGCAAGGTTTCTTCCTGTGGAACACTTCCCTGACCTGCTTCTCAGTGGCAGCAGCTGCCCTGGCGAGGGGAGAGGGCAGGTGGAGGCAGCAGGGAGAGCAGGGCCAGAGAGAGCAGGCTCTGTTGCCTCCTGCTGTGTCTTTCCAGTTTTGCAGAAAATGAAAAACATCCTTCTGAAAGAGCAAAAGGAAAGGTGAGGAAATAAGTTTAAGACTGAAAAAAAAATTATTGGTTTTTTCTTTTTTGGTGAAAATAAAGCACTTCTTTCCACTCTCTGTAGAATTGGTGGCCAACACCAAAAACCTTGTTGAAAAGAGGGCAAACAAATCAAAATCTATACAGGGAAATTGCAGGGATATTAATAAATGTCACATGACAAAAGAGTTCCATGCTCAAATTAGTTTGGGAAAAGATTATTGCAGGACTTCTCAGAGCCTTTATGTACAGATGGGCAATTTGACTTGAAAAAGAAACTTTTTCTTCTGGAGAACAGAATTTTCAGAAGACACCTGGGTAAACACCAACTTATACCAACTTAGGAGTGTGAATTCACTTCTTTTATTTGAAGGCAAGTCATGCAAATGAAAAAGAATTATCCTTTCTAGTTTCAGAGGCAAAACGATGTCAACGCATGTTTAAAAATTACTCCTTTGGGAAATGGAATTTACAATTTAGTGTCAATATGAAACCTTTGCACGGATGTTAGAGGACAAAAGATCTGGGTTTGATATATTGAAATGCTTGCTGACAATGGCAGCTGCTCCCAAATGAAGAAGTGCATCTTCAGGGAGATTGAGTAACCTGTCTCTGGAATAATAATAATAGCCACCCCCATGGAGTGTTTGCTGTTTTCAGACTCTGCACCAAAAATCATTAGCTACATAGGTACAGATGTATAGATATAGAGAGAGAGACACACACACACACACACACACACACCTATGCATATAGGTTATGTGTGTATGTATTTGTATTTATGTTTATATCCATTTTTTCTATTTAATCTTTACAACACTATATAAGGGAACACTATCATTATCCTCATTTTATAGATAGGAAAACTAAGGTTCCAAAACATTAGACAATTTGTCTGAAGCCACATAATAGTAAAAGGCTCAGCCAGGATTCAAAGGCAATCAGGCTGACTGTGGAGGCCCCCTCGTCACCCTGCCATCACACTGGCCCCCAGAAAGCCTCTGGGCAATAACTGTGACTACTAGTCATGACAGGGATGCTATAGATGGTGTCTTGGTGTAGAAAACATGTGTTCTTTGTGACTTACAAGGTCCATCCAAGTAGTTATGACACTAGTTTTCCATCAGCCTATACAGATTACTAATAATAGTATTTATAAAAGCATTGAATTCAATTTTTAAAAATAATAGTGGCTGCTATGTGCCTAGCATTATAAAGAATGCAATTGGTAGACAAAGGGGAGTCGCAAATGTCAAAGATGGTATCTATCCTCAAAAAGTTTATGGCCCCATAAGAGACGAAATGACACCTGGGAAGCCATGAGACACAGAGCCTGCTCTGGCCGCATTCCTAGCACGGAGACCAGGCCCCACGGAGGACCCAGAGCTGCATGGGCCGGAGGGACTCCCCACAGTGTGGCTGCCTACTCGACATGATCTTACAAGGACCGCTGGATGGGGGTTCATCATGTTGGCTGCCCATCTTCTAAATGTTCTTCCTAGGTTTGTATAAATGTTGTGCCCTGTCAGACTTCCAACGGCCCACCCCTGAGCTTGGTGCCTGGCGGCTTTCTCTCACCTCCACTTGGAGTACACAGGGCACAGGACAGGCACGGAATGCTGGAGAATGTACACTTCACCCCAGCCAGCAGGGCTCAACAGATGCCTGAGAGTTGAGGGGTGAATGCACTAGACCCCTCGCTAGTCAGCAGCATAACTTCGGGGCACACAGCCTCCCAGAACGCCCCAGCAGAGTTCAGCGCTAGCTGCCTGCAGGGGTGACTCGCTTGATGACACAACTGTTACTGCTTCGTGCGCTGCCTGACTGTCCAACTCCCCTACCCATGTTCTCTTGGGCTGCCTCCCAAATATCGGTGATACTTGCACTCAAGTCCTTGTTTTGGGATTGTTCTGGGGGAGCCCTGCCTGGACATGGCAACAGGGCATACAACTGAAGTCCATGTGACCTAGAAGTTTCCATCTGAGGTTTTTACTTGCGAGCAAGTGAAGAAGTAGGGACAGTGCAGAATTCCTTCTGATGCCACAGCAGAGGCTCCCGTGTCCAGCGAAGTGGTAGCTCTGGCATCGGCTGCAAAACCAGCCGGCAGCCATGGAGGCTTCCTCATCAGACTGTTCCCAGGCACGACTTTGTGATCCTCCTGATATGTTACAACAAATTTCTTTTCTGCTTATGCTATCCAGAGTTGGATTGTCATGTCTGCATCCAGGAAGCCAACAAAATACAGCCCTCTTTTCTTGCAGAGTGGTGCCTGGACTTGGTCGCCACAGGGCACCAGAACTTAGAGCTGGAACTTTATTCCTAGAACTCTAAAGTTGGGAAGGGCCTGTGAGGCTATCCAGTATTGTCTGTCTTTACAGATGAGAAAACTGAGGCCCAGCACATTTAGACCCTTACATAAGTTCCCAGAGGGAAGCAGAGGCAAGAGATCATTTTTTGACCACAGTGGAGGAAAGGCAGGCTCATTGAAGGCAAACGTCTGGTTTTGAGGTCCCAGTTGTGTGATATGGAGAAAGCTATTTAGATCTCTAAGCCACCAAATTCTTAGTAATATAAAGTTGTGAGGATTACGTGAGATGATCTACATAGAGCTTTTAGCACAGCATCTATTAGGATGCCTTGAGCTCTAAGTAACTGAGACCCAAATAAAAATATCATTTAAAATAACCAATAAGGCATTATAATAACAAGTTCAGAACAGGGGCTGTTCCAAGGCTGGTTGGGTAGTTTTTCATGTCATCAAAGACTCCTTCTCCCCTCGTTCTGCTGGGCCATCTGTAATGTGTCCTTCCACCGACCCGGGCTACAACCAGCAAGAGAGCAGAGGGCAGATGCTCCCCTAAGAGACTTCATATCAAGGAATAAAACCCTTCCCAGAAGCCCCCTCCTGTCTCACCGGCCAGGCTTGCACTGCATTCCCATGTCTAAACCAGTCCTTGAGGGCAAGCAAGAATCCAGGTAGCATGAGTAGCTCAGATCAAAGTAACAGGCCCCTCTTGAAACCGAGTACAGTCACCTTCCTGGACACACGAAAGGCAGGATCAAGTGGACATCAGGGCCCTGCCAACAAGAAGGAGGGGGAACAGGGAGTGACCGATGAGGCAGGAAGCAGCAAGGTCAGCCAGAGTGGCCAGGTACACAGCAGGTGCTGAACAAATGCTGCTTCATTGCGACACACAGTTCTTTCTGCTATACAGTTGCAACTTTTTCTTTGGTTTGTAGTTACTTGTCCTCGAAAGGTACAATCATCCAGGAGTGTAAATACCAGTTGGTTGGTTGGTTGGTTCTTTTTTTTTTTGTAAGATTTCATATTTTAGAGCAATCTTAGGTTCACAGCAAAATTAAGAAGAGGGTATTTCCCAGCTACCCTCTGCGCCCACACGTGCACAGTCCCCCCACTGTTAGGATCCCCTGCCAGAGAGCTGCGTCTGTTACGGCTGGTGACCCACACTGACACGGCCTCGCCACCCAAGCCCCCAGTTTATGGAAGGGTTCACTCTCCGTGCTGCACATTCTATGGACCTGGGATGCACCATCACTGTATCATACAGGGCATGTTCCCTGACCTGCTCCCCTATTCATCCCTCTGCTGCCCCCTCAGCCCCCAGCAAACATTGATCTGTTTCTGTCTCCAGAGTTCTGCCTTTTCCAGAATATCATATAGTTGGATTGTACAATATGTAGCCTCTTCAAATTAACTTCTTTCATTTAATCATGTTAACAGTCACTTTTTACTTTACTATAACAGGGAAATTTTGTTAAGGGGAAAAGTGGCTGTGGAGCTGAGGGAATAGAGGGAAGAACAGAGGAAGAGGGCCTCAGAGAACGAGAAAGCAGCCTTCACAGACATCATGGTTTTGCCTGGGGTGGGCTCCAAGCTGGGCTTTAAAAAATGGATGTTACACTTGTACTGCTCCTCATGAAATCCAAATTCCCACTTGTACTGACAGACTTTCAAGCAAAGAGCATGTCAGAAAAGAAATCCTGTTGGAGCCTCGGCTAATAGTTGTGCCTCTCAGCACACCAGGCAGGGCTGGAGCCCGTCTAACCAGCTTTGTTTACCCCCAGGCAGCTAGCACAGCGACGATCAGGGCAGCAAATAGCCCATCCAGACTTTCCCAGGGTCTGCAGGGAATATAAATTTTAACCTGCCTTTCATCTTTCAATTTTCTTACCTAGAAAATGGACTGTTACCTTTATGCTCATCTCAGCCCCTGGGCTGACAGGGTCTTTTAGCCTGCGTGTTCTCTGTTCCCTAGCAGCTCCAAATGCAAATCTGGGAGAAAATCCCAGAGAGGGAATCTGATGACCTTGCTCTCTAGACAGTCTAGGACTGAGGACACCCTCTTGGGTGACGTGTAACCCCCAAAATATCAGCAGGATTCGGGTAGTACAGGATCATGTCATGCTTGCCTGTATGACAGGGCCTGTCAATAGGGACAGATTCTCTGCCTGGATGCTACGGGCCTTTTGGACTAGGTAATTCTTTGTTAGGGAGGCCTGTCCTGTGCCTTGTAGAATGTCTAACTGCATTCTTGGCCTCTGCTCACTAGATGCCAATAGCATCCTCCGCTAGTTGTAGCAATCAAAAATGTTTCCAAGCATTGCCAAATGACCTCCCAGGGACAAAACCACCCCTGGTCGAGAACCACTGGTCTTGGGAAATTGTCCATAATGGGTGTCTTAGGCAGGGTCAAAGAATCTACCCAGAGTTTCTGGTTACAAAGCATTTGCCCAGGGTCACCTTTTTATGGCAAAGCCCTGAAGAATGTTCCTCTCACATATTTTACAAGCACTGTATTCCAAGGGAAGAGAATGAACTGGGGAAATAATCTAGCAAGTGTGTAGCATTTATACTTATTTAGAAGGCTCCTGCAACTCCCTGCTAATACATCTGTAACTACTAATTTCTGCCTCATAAGATGGTGGGGTTTGCTATACCATGGAACAAGGACAGGTTCACAGGGACCCACTTCTTATTCACAAAAAATATATATCAGGCTGTGATTAAGACACCCTCCTGGCCAGGAATGTGTTTTCTTGGTCCCAGTGACAGCTTGCCACCAGTGCCTCTGCTCGCCTTCTCCAGGAATTTACTGGGACAGCCCTCTTAGCCCCTGCCATGACCTGGTGCCTCAGAAATGTACAGAAACTGGTTCTTTCCAGGTGCAGGAGACTAAGATGGCTCTGAGTGAGTTGAAAGGCAAGCCCCCATCAGCCACATGGAGATACAAAGAGTGCCTGATTGCTGGCTGGGGCCCACAGGCAAGAGGGACGGCAAAGAGGCAGGGAGAGAGGAAGTAGATCAGGGGAGGCAGGCCCCGGAGGAGAGGGTGTTTTTTGAGCACCAACCATGCTCCTCACAGTAACTTTCCTTCAAATGTTACATCCTTCACTTGTCCATATTCTGTCATTCACCCCTGGGGCCTGTGCTCTGCTGTGAGGACCCTCTGCCTCCATGCCCCCACCCCAGTTAGTGAGCACTGAGAAAGGCCAGGCAATGCTAACACGTGATAAATAAAATGCTTTGGGAAGAAAAAGGCGTAAAACATCCTAGAGCCCAGGACGGCCCACCAGCCCCGGGGACAGCGGTGTGGAAGACTGAATGCCCTGCCGTGAAGAAACACCGGTCACCTCTACGGAGCCACAAAGTCCTGCACGCAATCCTCTGCCAGGTCAGAAGCCTGTCCCCAACCAAGCATGTTTCAAAAACTCAGAATCTGAGCAGAAAGAGACTTCAGAAACAACTAGCCCAGCTGAGAGCCAGTTGGAGTTTTAGGACAGTCTTAAAGCTACACAATGTTTACCAGACCGCCTTACAATGCTTTGCCAGCTAGACTTCCCACCCAGGTAGTACACGTGTAGCAAACTAACTAAAACTGATATTCCTTACTGTAAATTCTTATTCATTGGCTTAAAAAAGGCTTATTGGGTACCTGGTATGGTCAGGGCAGGGTCTGCCGAAACTGTTACCCACCCTGGGACAGCCCTCTTTGTGTTCCAGTCCAATAAGATCCAGGGGAGATACATAGGCTCAGAACCCAATAAACCACCCCCAGCTGGGTTTACAGTAGTTTTGTTGCTTTCTGGCTCATTGGGCAATTTGGCAACCTGGGATCAGGTGTCCAAAGAACTGAAGGGACCCACCCAAGAACCAGCTCCCCTGGGGGCTGCACAGCAGGGAGACTCCAGGCAGCTGAAGCTGCCCTCTGCCCCCGGCCCTGCCCAGCCCCTGGCTCCCTCCCAATCTGAGCAAGTTCAGGCAGAGGATTCCAGCCACCCTGGGCGCCCAGAGCAGGTCCCTCCTCCCCTGAGTCCTCCCCTTCTCTCCTGCTGCCCCTTCTCTCCATACCTTCACACAGTGATCAAGGGGAATAAACGCTCTATTGTAGTTTGCCATAGAAATGGAAAGTGCTCAGGGAGGAAATTGGGAACATTTTGCACTCCAGGGTCAAAGAAGATTTAAAAGTCATTTTCCCTCCTGGAGGTCTCATTCATCCTGGGCAACAGCAGCTAGATAAACCTGAGGAACAGGTGATGCAGTAAAGGGAAACACTGCAATGGCAAAACTAGTCCAGGGGAAGAGGAGAAGGAGAAGAAGCAATACGAAGCTCCACTTAGAAGAAATTGGGGTCCCAAGGCTGGGGGTGCCGGTGTGGCATGACGCTGGAGAAGGGTTGCGAAGATGGCCACTCCTGCCCCAGTGCCTGGGACCACTCCGCTGCACACCTCTGCCCGCCCCACACACAGTGGGCATGGCTGTGCCACTCACCCCGGACCAGAGACAACTGCCCCAAATTCACCTGGCAGATGGGGCTTGTGATCACAGCAGAAGCTTCCAGTATGTCACCTGACTCTCCTCATTCTTCAGAACTCTGTCTGAAAGCTATTTCCTCAGGGAAGCCTCCTCTAATCCCCCAGATGTATTCTTTCACTCAACAAATACTTATTGAATAAAAGTAATTCATGGAGAGGCAAATGGTGACTCTGTGGCATCTCACTACACTGATGGGCAGTGACTACAATGGGGTATGGGTGGGGACTTGATAATATGGGTGAATGTAGTAACCACATTGTTTTTTCATGTGAAACCTTCGTAAGAGTGTATATCAGTAATACCTTAATAAAATAAAATAAAGTAATTCATGGAGTGAACCCAAGGGTCAGGTGCCTTAGTACATTCTCTCATAGCAAACCCCTTCTCCTATTTAATAATGATGGTAATTCATTAACTACCCAGTAATTATTTCTTAGGGTCTGTTCCCACTCCCAACCACCAGCCTTTGCAGAATACTGAGCTATGTGAGAACAGGGGTAAAACTGTCATGCTGATTGCTATATTTCACCATGGGTGCCTATTCAGGACATATTGAATGAATGAGTGAACAAATGAATGAGCAAACTATCAAGGTCAGCACTGTGCAACAGAAATGCTAGTCACAAAGGCAAGCCACTTGTGGTATTTTAGATTTTCAAGAAGCCATATTTTAAAAGGTAAAATGAAATGGGTGTGAAAATGGATTAGTGTCTAACCCCATACACCAAAGTAAACTCAAAATGGATCAAAGACCTGAATGTAATTCATGAAACCATAAAACTCTTAGAAAAAAATACAGGCAAAAATCTCTTGGATATAAACATGAGCAACTTCTTCGTGAACATGTCTCCCCAGGCAAGGGAAACAAAAGCAAAAATGAACGAATGGGACTACATCAAACTAAAAAGCTTCTGTACAGCAAAGGACACCATCAGTAGAACAAAAAGACTTCCTACAGTATGGGAGAATATATTCATAAATGACATATCTGACAAGGGGTTGACATCCAAATTATATAAAGAGCTCATGCACCTCAGCAAACAAAAAGCAAATAAGCCAATTAAAAAATGGGCAGAGGAGCTGAACAGACACTTCTCCAAAGAAGAAATTCAGATGGCCAACAGGCACATGAAAAGATGCTTCACATCACTAGTCATCAGAGAAATGCAAATTAAAACCACAATGAGAAACCACCTCACACCAGTTAGGATGACCGCCATCCAAAACACAAACAACAAATGTTGGCAAGGATGTGGAGAAATGGGAACCCTCCTACACTGCTGATGGGAATGCAAATTAGTACAACCATTGTGGAAAGCAGTATGGAGGTTCCTCAAAAAACTAAAAATAGAAATACCATTTGACCCAGAATTCCACTCCTAGGAATTTACCCTAAGAATGCAGCAGCCCAGTTTGAAAAAGACATATGCACCCCTATGTTTATCGCAGCACTATTTACAATAGCCAAGAAATGAAAGCAACCTAAGTGTCCATCAGTAGATGAATGGATAAAGAAGATGTGGTATATATACACATTGGAATATTATTCAGCCATAAGAAGAAAACAAATCCTACCATTTGCAACAACACGGATGGAGTTAGAGGGTATTATGCTCAGTGAAATAAGCCAGGCGGAGAAAGACAAGTACCAAATGATTTCACTCATATGTGGAGTATAAGAACAAAGAAAAAACTGAAGAAACAAAACAGCAGCAGACTCACAGAACCCAAGAATGGACTAACAGTTACCAAAGGGAAAGGGATTGGGTAAGATGGGTGGGAAGGGAGGGATAAGGGGAAAAAGGGCTATTATGATTAGCACAAATAATGTAGCGGGAGTGGGGGTGGGGTAGGGGGATACGGGGATGGCAGTATAACACAGAGAAGACAAGTAGTGATTCTATAACATCCTACTACGCTGATGGACAGTGACTGCAATGGGGTGTATGATGGGGACTTGTTAATAGGGGGAGTCTAGTAACCATAATGTTGCTCATGTAGTTGTATATTAATAATAGCAAAATAAAAAAAATGAAATGGGTGGAATTAATTTTAACAATTTATTTTATTTAACCAAATATATCTAAAATATTATCATTTCAACATTTAACCAATAGGAAATAATCACAAAAGAGATGTTTTGTGTTGCTTTTCTCATACTAAGCCCTCAAAATCCTGTAGTATTTCACTCTTACAGCACATCTTAGTTCAGTCTGGCCTCATTTCAAGTGCTCAGCAGGCACTTTCCTTCCCAGCATAAACCACACTGGACAGCACAAGTCTAGGCTCTGCTCGGGTCTTACCGGTATGCTTGATTTCTGGTGAAGTAGGACAAAAATTATGCTCTGTTCTGCCAGCAGACAGCATCGCCATTGTGCTTATGGTCTCTTGCGTTTGACTGCCCTGTTCAAATTGTGACTCTACCACTTACTTCCCGTGCAACCCTGGGCAAGTGATGTAACCTCTCTGTGCCTGAGTTTCCTCTTCCATAAAGTATGGTATTAACAATATCTCCATTATGGAGCTATGTCAGGAACAATGAGTTGAGACCCATAAAGCCCTTAGCACAATGTCTGTTGCCATAATTAAGCACTCAATAATATAAACTGTTAGGCAGAAAGACGGAAATGAGCGGGATGAAAAAGAGCAAGGGCCCCGGAAAGATGACTCAGGGAGCTGATCAGATAGAGCCAGAGAGCCAGGAATGACTGAGAGGGTTAATCAGATGAAGACACAGGGTCCAAGAGTGACTCAGGAAATGTCCAGGGTCCCCTGGATAATAAACATCAGAGGCACAGGCACAGCACAGCCCCCGTCCTCATTGCACCAATCAGAACAAGCTGCCAGCTGCCAGTCAAGAACCTCTCTGCCTAGCTAATACCACCTAAAAGAAGCCTCAGAATGAGCATCCGGCCTGTTTTATCTTAGGCAGACCCGCTCTGCTACTCTATGCAGAGTGCATTAAAACTTACTTTGCTTTCTTGACTTTGGTCTCTCGTCTCACTGTATCTGACTTCCCTGCCACACCGAGCCGAGTCCTTTCCTTCCAAACATAAACCATTGAACATTTTATTGTATGTTTGCATCCCATACAGATATTTATGCCCACTTCCTGCCGCAAGAATGGGAGGCAGCTCTAATCACAACACGTTCTGCCGGGAGGACCAAAGAGAAACCGATACTCATTTTAGAAGCTGTATTCTGAACACACCCTTTCATGGTCACTGCAAGATATACCTTAGAAGAAAAGACTGATTATGGACAGCAAACGGGACAGGCTAGAAAAAAACTTCTAAAAACACAGAACTTAGACCCTGCCCTGGTATACATCATCATCCGTGAGAATGGGCAGCACTGATTTAAATAACAGCCTTTTGCAGCTTTGTGCACATTGTTTTAATGCATTTTCCTCATGTTAAATTCAAGTTCCACTGTACAGGACACACAAGTTTGCTCTTTCCCCATCCAGCACAGAAAGAAAATAGTATTTACATTTGATTTCCTCTCTGGGGCAAAAAGCCTGCTCAGGAAAGCTGAGTATTCAGCAGGTTCCAGCTGCAGGGCCGACGCCTTCCCCATGGCTGGTGGCTGTCACCGTGGCCTTGGAGCAGGGGACACTGCATTTGCAAGGAGGTAATAATACCTACCTTGCAGGAGTATTACGAAATGTAATTGAAATAATACAAGTGACAGTACTTGACCCAAAGTAGGTTCTCAATGTGTCTTATTAATGATGCCATGATCTCGTTAAAAACATCTTTATTTTGAGCTAAAAATGTCTCCTAATTCTGCCCTTTTTGACTATATAGAATGAGTCTAATTCCTCTTTCAAAAAGCCCTCAAGTACATGAATGCCACCTCTTATGCCCTCCCCACCAAATTTTCTCCTTTCCACCCAAACACCTCCAAATTCCTCCAACAAGACAAGAATTTGTTGTCTTTAGAGTAACTAGAAGCATCTGGGGTCCAGTGGATCCCAAGACACATCTCAGCACCAGCAACATGCTGGTAAACCCAGAGGGTCCCAAGCTTGGTTGTGTGGGATATAGATAAAGTTAACCTCATGGTTAGCCTAATGCTTTCTTCATTATAAAGAGTTCCAGGAACGTTTTCCATATGCTCTCCCTACCCCCGACCCTGATGGCAGATGCGGCTTTGTTCAAAGGAGTCTGTTTTAAGATCAATACCCTTCACAGTTGAAATCCAACTCTGAACCTTTGAAGTGACATCTATTGTGGTCTTGGGAGGTTCAGTGGAGGTGAGAAGTGACAGCTGAGGGTGATAAATCAAATGCAGCTCAGTTTTCATTTAAAGGCAGACTCATCCATCCGGTCAGCCTGGCTCAGTCATCGGCCAGCTCCGGCAGCTTGTGATTTCTTATGTAAATGGTAAACACAACACTGAATGGTGACAGTTTCCTTAACAGCTAGGATGAGCCACCGGTTTCTATTCTCTGCTTGAACTTGACATCTTAAGCTGCTGCTTAGAGGAGAGTCATGTTAACAAAAACATTTCTAATCAAAAACAAGAACTAATCACGATCATAAAGCCTCTCTTAGAAATTATGCTACTTAAACAGCACGTTCACAGCACACAATGTCTGCTTTGCCCCCTCAAGCACTGAATTGAAGCTTGTAATAATCTAGCACCAACTATTCAATATAGTAGCCACTAGCCACACATGGCCACTAAGCATGTGAAAAAACCTGGCTAGTTTGAAGTGAGATGTGTTATAAGTGAAAAATAATACAGACAGGACTTCAGAGATGTAGTACAAAAAAACTATAAGATAATTTAGTCTATTGATTTTATGTTGAACTTGTATATTAGATATATTAGATTAAATAATTATTACAATTAATTTCACTTCTTTCTTTTTCCTTGTGTTTCAATACAGCTACTAGGAAACTTTTAATTACATATGTGATTTGTGTATGTGGCCCCCAATACCTTTCTATTGAACAGCACTAGTCGGGAAGGCAATGGGGCAGCTGGAAATCCCACATTCTCTGGCTTTCCCTCTGGGTTCAGACTCAGGAACAAAGGAGCCTACATCAGAAACTATCACTGGCTTTACTACTTCTTTATTGGTTAGACTAGAGCAGTGGTCCTCAAAGTGGAGAGAATATAAATGCTATGGATGGAATTGTGTGCCCCCAAAATCCAACTGTTGAAGCCTTAATTCCCTTTTGACTAGTATTGGAGATGAGGCCTTTAAAGAGGTGATCAAGGTTAGGATGGATCCCTGACCCCATAAAAAGAGGAAGAAATACCAGGGCTCTCGCCACCATGTGACAGAACCTGACGGAACCGTGATCTTGGACTTGCCAGATCCCAAAACTGTGAGAAAATTAATTTCTGTTGTTCAAGTCACCCTGTCTATGGTATTGTGCTCTGACAGCTGGAGCCAGCTAGGACAATCAGCCTCACCTGGGGAGCTGTTAGGACCAGGACCCTGCATCCTACTGCTGGGATAGGCTGATTCTTACTGATCTGCGACAGGCCTGAGAATTTGGATTTTTTTAAACAAGCACTCTGGGCATTCTATTTCCATGGACCATACTTTGAGGTACCCTACACTAAAGGAAACATAATTATCTGGAATCCTCTTGGCACTTCTACAGCCGAGTTGGGGGCCATGAATTGAGTCCCTGGTCCTAGCATTCCAGCAGCGGTAGACAAACTGGTTTGATTGTGAACACCCCTTTTCGGAAAAACATTTTTGAGCATGCAACCAGCTAAACATGTATTCTTACTGATAAATTAGAATATACCCAACTGTAAATTAGTATTAGTAAAGTTTATTTTTACATAAAAATAAAGATAAGAAGTCATGCTATTTTCTTCCTGTATCCCAATATATCAGCTTTAGTCTATGGAAGGCTCTTTCTTACCTGAGGGTTTCGGCCCCGGGCAAGTTCACTATGATTCAGTGAGACTGAGAAACAGCAATAGAACATTCTTGGGGTGAAAGGGCTTTTACTTGGCTTTATTCTCCCAGGGTAGGTCAAGCACTAGAATCACGTCTGCACCCAGCAGTTTGCAGTCCTGTAACCCTCCTCCATCTCTGCCACCACCCAGAGCACTGGGCAGAGCTCTTCATATAGTGACTCAGTCAGTAACAGCTCATTGCCTGTGGGTGTGGAAGCAGTAGCCTAGCAATAGGCCAGTTACATCATCAAGTAGTTTAGGGTCAAGTGAGGATCCTGGCCATCAGAACTTCTGTTCTCACAGCCTCTCACTGAACTAGTTATAAAACTTCATGGTTTCTTGCCTTTGCACATGCTGGTCCCATTCTGCCTTCTCTACACTCAGAAAATGCCTATTTATTCCTCAAGACTCACCTCCTAAACCTCCCCTGTGCAGGTCTTCCTTCCCCTCCCACATCCTTAAAGTGAGGTTGACTACTGAGCCCCTTTGCAGCACTTCTCTTGATTTCTCACACTGAACTACAAATACTTGTTTACTCTGTCAGCTCCTTGAGGCATGTGCTATGCTTTATCTTTTTCTTCTGCACTTTGCACTCAGTCCCTGGCACTCAGTCGCTGGCACACATGTACTTTTTAAGTGTTTGTGAAATGAGCAAACCAATGAATGAAAGTGCAGTTAATCAATACTTTAAGGAAGTCATTGCCCTTCTATGAAGGCAGAATCCCTGTAGTGTATCATGAGAAATAACCCACATAAAGTTGTGCAGTGCAAAAAAAACATCTAAAGACATACTGGATTTTAGGTTTGGTTTACAAAAGCACATAAAATTCAACTGAGCTGAGGCTGAAACCAAAGTGAACAGCCTCAGACACTCACAGCATAAAGAGCAAAGAAGGTTTGGGTTTTTTTTTTTCACTCCTCCTTTCAATTGTTTAATTGTCTTAAGGTCGGAATCCTCCTGGCAAAGTAATAATGGATGGTTTGTGAGAGGTCTCAGTGCAGCGTTGTGGGGCAGGACAAAGATGGATGAGGAATAAGAGAGCTTTTAAAAGCATCATAATTTGTAATCTACATCCAGGTCTGCACTGCACTGAAGAAAGGAATCACCTAGTCCAGGTTCCAGAAATTTTATGACTAAAAGTATCACCTTTTGGAAACATAAATCTGGCCTGGGGTGTATAACAGCAAGTGTCCTTCCTCCACAAAGGATATAGAGCCTCATCATTTAAGAGCTCGCTGTCCCTCTTCTTTTCCATGCATCTCGTTGGCTCTGTCCTCATGCTTCTCCTGTGGGTGAGCCACAACAGGCAGGTGGCAGCACGGCCCTGCCTGGGACAATTCTCTAGGTGCTCTGTCCTGTGTGCTGGGACCCAGGCTGATGAGATAACTGCTTTGTCACTTCCCTGTTTACACAAAAGCTTTTCCTCTCAGCAGGCATTTGAAAGAAACAAAGTTGAACATAATCAGTTTATCTTCTTAGACCCTCTTAAAAGGATTGACACTGTGATATATTAGAAAGTAAAATACATGTGTGTTTATGAATCACTCTTCAAGGTTATTAGCAAGCAACATTAGCAAGTGGAAAAGTTTCCATGTTGTGCTTCTACATGTAAGGTTGCCAGATTTAGCAAATAGAAAGATAGGATGCCCAGCTAAATTTGAATTTCAGAGAGAAAACGAGGCATTTTTTGGAATAAGCATGTCTCAATATTGCATGTGTCCTGCATTTTATCTGGCAACCTTCTCTGGAAGACACAGTGCATAACCCTCTGGGGTTGAATTTCTCTTTGTGTCTTTTTAGAAGAGTTTCTGATTAGCTGACAGGTGCATATTCATAAACACAGAGGAATGAGAGTGGAGATATCTTGAGTTCTCTTCTGTTCATTCTCTCATGGATTTATCAATGTTTCATTCCAAATATTTATTGCACATCTGCTCTATGCTAGGTACTAGAGTCATTGCTAGGAAAATAAAGATGCTAGGGAATGACATTGCCGCTGACTTCTGGGAGCTTGCCAGGAGGCTATGTGGCCCCCCTCTGCACCTCGTTTTAATGTGGTTGGCTGCCTTAGGACTGTGTCTCCCAAAGTATATTCTTTGCTAACAGGTAGTACATCAGAGAAGTTCCCCATGGTCAAAAATTTAAGAAATACTGATTTAAATAGAGTTAATGATATTTTAATGTGTTCATAATCACTGTGATCTCTAAATGGTGTTTTATCTCAGAACTCTCCCATCAAGAACCACTCTGGGGACTGGTGTTCCGTGGAACACACTTTGGGAAATGCTGCCCTTAGTAGGTGCCTAAAATCCTTTATAAATCTTTATTCTGCGCTTGTGTTCTTCCCCTTCTCTGCCTAAAATCTCCTTCATCCTTAAAGATCCAGCCCAAATATTCCCTCCTCTGTCAAGCCTTCCCTTCTGACTTTTCCCCAGTCCTCACCCCCCAACTCAACACATACACCGCAAAGCAAGGACAGCCCTGTCTGGCTCACTTCTGCATCCCAGCACCCAGCACTAGGCCTGGTCTATAGAATGATTTATGTTGATAAAGCTATTTTTTAACAAATGAATAAGTGAAGTAATATATACTGCTGACAGTTACCCTCTCCTCTACCTTCTCATAGCACTTTTTTTGTTGTGATATGATTATTTCTTTAACATCTACTTCCTATTTATACTGAGAATATTTGAGGAAGTGAAGGAACATTGTTAGTTTTTCTATCCTTAGTTAATGAGCATGGTCTCTGCACACGATTTACTCTTAATAAACAATAATAAATAACAACACTAATTGCATCACACTCTGTACCAGGCACTCACATGAATTATTTTGTTTAAACTTCACAACAATCTCATGAAGAGTGTTATGGTAAATACTGTGGGTTGGTTTGCTCAACCTCTAGGCTACAAAACTGAAAACTGTTTCTCAGACCCATGACGCTCACTTGGGTTTTGCATGTAAGTTGGGTTTCACCCGTTATAAGTATTTGCATGACTGGGAAGGTAGAAAGGAGGCAGAGGCCACTTTCTGCTCACTTTGGAAGTTTGGTTCTAGCAAGCGAGGCTGTGGTGATGTGAGATTTTCCTACAGCGACATTGCAGTCCTTCTCCAGCTGGGCTCTTGAAGCAGAAACAGGAGCAATGTAACACCTCATCTGTGTCCTGAGCTTAGCAGTTCTCTGGCGGCTTCAGAGGTACCAGCTGCCCTGGTGGGTCAATTCTGTGATGGGGAATCATTCCAGGAGTTCCAAACAAGTGCTAGCTCCACCAGCCCTGCCAACAATTGTGTTAGGAGGTAATTCCCTGTATTAATCCCTTTCTGCTTAAAATACTTGGAAGGGTTTCTAGTTCTTGTACTGAATACAGAAATTACTATAATTATCTCCACACTCCAGAAGAGAAAACTAGGTGTAGACAGATTAATTCCCTAAAATCCTAATCTATTACATGGCTGAGACAAGATTGGAATTCAAAGTCCAGATCTCTTTGTTACACTCCTCTCAACAAGATCATTTGGGGGGTGGGGAGCAGAGTTAGCCATAGAACTCAAGAAGGAAAAACTGGCCACATTTATCAGTCAACTACTTAAAACTACTAATAAAATGTGTACAAATATTAAACTACAAGTTTGTTTCTCAGATAATTATTTTAAATAGAAGATATTCAGAAACAAGCTCAATGTCCAATAATAAGAACTGGCTGTGTGAATTACGGCATATCCACTTGCTAGACGATTAAGCAGACTTTAAAAATAATGTTGTATAAAGCAATAATAAAAGAATATGATGTACAGCTGTATGTTAATAAATTTGAAAACCAGGATGAAATGAAACATTTTCTAGAAAAAATTTATCAAAATTCACCAAAGAAGGGATATAAGAATAAAAACAATCAGTAACTTTGATAGCAATTATAAGAGTTGCAAGTAATTGCCCCTGAAGAAAACACCTGACCTCAATGACTCCCTGGACTAATTCTCTCAAATTGTCAAGTAACTGATCATTCCAAGGTTACCTAAACCTGTTCCAGAGCATAGAGAAAGTCAAACTTTCTAACTCATTTCAGAAAATCTGAATACTATGGACTTCAACACCTGACAAAATCCTTAACAAGGAGAATCCACCAATACATTAAAAGAGTAATATATCAGGCAAATTTTATTCCAACAGTATAAAAATTATTCAATGTTGAGAAATCCCCATATTAATAAGTTCCCATTATTAATAAGTCAATGGAGAAAAACCATCTGATCATATAAATATGTACCTAAAAAAGGAATTTAGTAAAATTTAATATTTATTCTTCATAAAAACTCTTAATAAAGTAGGATAATGTGGATGTAGGAATATGTGCTATAGCTGTAACACAGTAAGTACTTTATGTATATTTAGAGAGGGGAGGACAAACAGATAAATACGTAGATCTCCAAAGAGCCAACTTAACACTCAAAGGTGACTAACTATAGAAATAATTGGTAAAATCAGGAAGAAGAAAAGTTGTCCAACATCTCTGCTATTGTCTGGCAATATTCTGGTTGTTAATGCTATTAGACAAGAGGACAAATATGAGTTTTAGCAACTACAAAGCTGTCTCTAGTGTCAGCCATTGCTCTAGTAGACCCCTCTATGGAAACAGTAGAATGCCAACTAAACTCTTCAAGTATCAATCAAGGCTTCTTCTAGACTCTTACCTCTGTCCACACCCACTCTTAATTGTTACAACCATGAAATGATGAATGTTGATACTCATCCCTTTTCCATACTTTAGCCTAACTTTGCACCAATCCATGTGCCCCAATACCAATTCTTCATATTTTCTTGGGAAGCCTGATAGATGCCACATGACCCACCAATCCTTTGCAGTAATTCCAAGTTCCTGCCCCATCTCCTCAAGACTGAGCTCCCAGTCTGGCCAGGCAAGTATGCATACCCCTGCCATGGCCTTACAAGGACCAATGGTTCAAGATATGACTTCCCAGCAGCATGTTCTCTTTGTGATAAAGCAGCTTTCTAAAGACCAAATATCTTACCTGACAGGGGAACCCTGATGGAGGAAATACCAGGTAATAGTGGCAGATACGTGGTACTCAAGAAGGAATTTCTGTCCTAGCTAAGCCTTTCACAATATTGTAGTTAGTACTGCTACCTATGTTTAAAAGCTGTCTTGCATCTGGCTGGTTTTTTGTTGATGTTGCCCATTTATTAATACATCTTGTGCCTGCTTCCAAAATGGAAATAACCTGCAATAAAAAAAAGAATAAAAATGACCGAGAGTCAGTATGTGAGGCCTGAGCTTCCTGGAAGCCAAGACATACAGTAACGCAGTACATCACATGCCTCCTACTGCTTGGTAAGCAGCACTGCTAGCTTCTCAGAAGAAACAGATTTCATCAGGCATTAAATTCTACAAAATACACATACAAGCACACACACTAGCATGCGTGTCCATGTGCTCCTTCAGAACTGATTGTCAGAACAAAGTTATTTGATAAGAATACTGTGACAGAGATAAAAGAATCTTCCCATAAGTTTAAGTCTTCTATTGAGAGATACTTCTCTGGGGAGGAGAGTACTAGCATAGTGTTAAGGCAAAAGCAAGGGAAGGATTAAAAAACCAGCTGTGTTTGGTCACGACTGTCAGAGTACACATAATTAGTTCGTACATGAAAAACACTGTAGAGCCTGAACAAAGGCTCTCCATATTCTGCATGATTATTATTCATCATTATAAAACATGTAGCTTGTTTTCAATTCCTCTGTATTGAAGCTAATGAGACATGATGATCAGGTTCCAAGACAACGTTAAATGACTATTGCCTCTTATTAGAAAACAGCATTTTTCTTTTCAGGATCATGTATCACCATTTTTCTTACTCATTACTAAGGCAAAATCAAGATGTGAACTTCTGCAAAACCGAAAATAATTCACGCAACTAATCTTCTTTAATAAACTAATCTTCCCTCCCCTTCAGCAAGTACAAGATATGGAACACTGGTGATGTTTATGAAAAATAACAGTATTTATAAGAACCCACTGGCCTCCCCCTATCTTCCGTATAGCTACGGAAACTTTAACTGTGTTTAATGATTTTTCTACTAATACTCTTATTAAGACAGGGCCTGCCACATCGTTTTGGAACCAAAATTCTCATTTTGTTCTCAGGACCCTATCAAACTCTTAACAAAATTATTAAGTAACCCAAAGAGCTATTGTTAAGAGGTATCATGAGTGTCGATATTTGCTATATTAAAAAATTAAAGCTGAAGAAAATTTAAATATGTATTTATTAAACTTATTAAGAAACATTTTTATAAGGTACAACTATATTTTCCAAAACAAGAACATTAGTGGAAGGAGTGACACTGCTTTCCATTTTTGCAATCTCCTTAATGCCTGGCTTCCCGGGAGATAGCTGGACTTTCATATCTGCTTCTCTAGTTGATTTGTTCCAATATCACATGTCATGTAGCATCTAGAAAACCCCACTGCACACTCATGAGAGTATGAGAGTGAAAAGGACATAACAACTAAGTAGTATTATTAAGATAGTTTTGACCTCAGAGACCCCCTGAAAGTGTCTTGGGGACTAGCAGAGTTCCCTCAATACATTTTGAAAACTGCTGATTTAGGATAAGACTAAATCCCTAAAAGCAAAATTAAGTTTACTACTTATTGAAGAAAGCACTAGAATTAGAAGAGTAAAAATTCCATTCTATAAATGTAAGCTAAACCAGAGTAGAAAGCACAATATATATTCTAAGGGGCTTAAATTTATTTTGCAGTAGAGTAATGGAGTACATTGCATTACTATTGAAAATATCTGCTGCTCCTCTTACCAGTTACTCCTAGATGGACCCTTCCAGAAAGAGACTCTACCTATGGGAAAACTATTGTATTCATGTCTGACCCTCTGACTCACTTTGGTCAATGAAATGTGAGTGGAAATAACATGGGGTATCTCTGTACAGAAGCTTTAAGGACCATTGAATGGTCCTCTGTCCCTCAGTTCCTCTCCCATGAGACTCACAGTGTCCCAGGAAGGGGTTGCTTCTTCAGCTTGGGTGAGGCAATATGGAGCAGAGTGACAGTCAAACTATGAAGTGCATGTAACAAAGTAGTAAGTAGTCCCTTTGATTTGGGGAACTGTTTGTTACTGTAGCATAATTTAGCTTATGGTGGTGACTCATAAAGATGGGATAAGATAAATACAAAAAACTTACATATTAAAGAAAGTATCATAATAATCCCACTTATTAAAGAATATAAAGCAAGGGGTAGTCTATGTCAGCATCCTAAATTCTTTCAGCAAATATTTAATTAAGTATAAAAGCATTATGGAGTCAGGCCCTATGCTAGACATTGAATATTCAGGGAGTAATATATGGTCTGGTTTTATGGAAAGAAGGGGTAGGAAGCATGGTTTTGACATTTAGAATGAGATTGGAAGCCCAGTTTTGCTACTCATACCCTGACCTTGGGTTAGTTTCTCTGAGCCTTATTATTCTCTCATCTGTAAAGTGGGAATAATGATACCTACTTCAGATGATTGTGAGAATTAAATTATATGATTATGTGAAGTATGTATCAGATAGCCTAACACAGTGTGTATTTTCAATAAAGACTACTTTCCTTCCTCTTTCATCTCCCATCTCCCAACGGCCCCACCCCCCATTCCAAGATGAAGGTCCTGGGATTCTAAACTTAGCTCTATCTACTGGGTTTCTCAGTTACTTTTCTAAATTTTCGTCTCCCAAAAATTAAAAAATTGTTTATGTATAACATACACACACATATGCACATGTACACGCATGCACACACACACACACACACAAATATATTCATTTAGTCTGTCATTCAACTAATACTTATTAAATACTATACTCATTTTACAAATGAAAAACCTCAAAAACTGAAAGGTTGAATAACTTTCCTAAGGTCATATGTCAGCACATATATATTTACCTCATTTTTTTAAATGGCTGATAATATCCAACAATATTGGTATATTACAATTTACTTAACCATTCCCTTTTTGATAGACTTTTTCAAGTTGTATTATGTATTTACCATCACAACAAAGAAACATCCTTATGAAAATCTTTTTATACTTACGTAACTACACCTGTAGGATAAATTCTTAGAATTGGATTGCTAGGTCAAAGAGTATAGAAATTTAAATTCTGGTCAAAATGGCCATCCTACCCAAGGCAACTTACAGTCAATAATACCCCTACCAAAATACCAATGGCATTTTTCAATGAAGTAGAGCAAAGGATCCTAAAATTCATATGGAACCACAGAGGACCCCAAATAGCCAAAGCGATCTTGGAGAAAGAAGAACAAAGTTGGGGGTATCATACTTCCTGACTTCAAATGACACTGCAAAGCTACAGTAATCAAAACAGTATGGCACTAACACAAGAACAGGCACATAGATCAGTGAAACAGAATAGAGAGCCCAGAAATAAACTCACTCATATATGGTCAATTAATATATGATAAAGGAGTCATGAATATACAATGAGGAAAAGACAGTCTCTTCAATAAACAATGTTGGGAAAACTGGACCACTGTCTACAAGAGAATGAAACTGTATCACTAACTCTATACACAAAAATAAACTTGAATTAAATACCTAAATATAAGATATGAAACCATAAACCTCTTAGAAGAAAACATAGGCAAAAATCTCTTGAACATAAAGCATAGGCAATTTTTTTCAGGACACATCTCTCCAGGGAAGGGAAACAATAAAAAAATGAACAAGTGGGACTACATCAAACTAAAAAGCTCCTGCAGAGCAAAGGACCCCATCAACAAAACAAAAGGCAACCTACAGTATGGAAGCATATATGCATAAATGATTTATCCAATAAGGGGTTAAAAAAAGAACCCATATACCTCAACACTAAAAAAACAAATAACCCAATTAAAAAATGGGCAGAGGACTTAAACAAGCATTTTTCCAAAGAAATACAGATGGCCAACAAGAATATGAAAAGATGCTCCACATCATTAATCATCAGGGAAATGCAAATCAAAACTGCAATGAGATCTTACCTCATACCAGTTAGAAGGGCCACTATCCAACAGACAAGAAATAACAAGTGTTGACAAGGATGTGGAGAAAAGAGAACCCTTTTACACTGTTGGTGGGAATGTAAATTGGTGCAGCCACTGTGAAAAAAATCCCAATGGAGGTATGGATAAAGTGAAGGTTCCTATGGTCAGGATTCTCACCTGGCCCTGGTCAGCTAGCTCATTACACACATGTAGGGTGTAGGCAATTCGTTGCTATTGACTCTGTATAAAGAGCTCCACCCAATGCTCTGGGTGACACGGTGGCATGGCCACATGGCTGCACGGCTGCAGGAAAGCAGGGACTGGAATGGTGGAAGCACTGAGGACAGAGACTGGGACAGCTGCGGGAGTAGAAAGACCCAGAGGCAGAGACCTGCTAGCTGCATGCAGACTTGCTCTGAGAGGATGGGATTCTAGTGATTGACCTGCCACCATGGGAATAAAGTTGGGTATAAACCCTTTCACCCCAAGAATGTTCTATTGTCATTCTTTGGTATCACTGAATCCATAGTGAACTTGCCTGGGGCTGAAACCCATTGGCAAGACAAGAGGTTTCTCAAAAAACTAAAAATAGAAATATCATTTGACCCAGTAATTCCACATCTAGGAATTTAGCTGAAGAAAAAAAAATCTCTGATTAGAAAAGATATATGCACCCCATGTTTATTGCCACATAATTTACAATACCCAAGATACGGAAGCAACCTAAGTGTCCATCAATAGATGAATGGATAAAGAAGATGCAGTACATGTACACAAGGAATATTATTCAGCCATAAAAAGGAATCCTGCCATTTATAACAACATGGGTGGACCTAGAGGGTATTATGCTCAGTGAAATAAGCCAGTGGAGAAAGATAAATACCATACGATTTCACTTATTTGTGGAATCTAAAAACAAAATAAAATAAAATGAGCAAAATAGCAGTAGCCTCATAGACACTGAGATGTGACTGGTAGTTACCATGGAGGAGAAGTTGGGGCAGGTGGCTGGGACAGTGAGGGGGATAAAGGGGCATAAAAATCTCAATCATAATGTAAGTTTGTCACTTTCAGAAAGTTTTTGCTGATTTATACTCTGGCCCTTGGGGTGTGAACATGTCCTTTCCCCAGAGCCTCATCTACACTATCCTCTTAACCTTCAACAGCTTGGGGCTCTGGATCAGTGTTTGCCAAACCATGTTTCCAAGAACATTCTCAATGGGCACTGTTTAAGAAAGACTGCTGCATGGAGAGTTTGCCTCTTTTTTTCTTTCTTTTCCTTTTTTTTTTTTTGTCCCTGGTGGAGTAATGCCTTCTTTCTCTGCTTTCACAAAATTCATTTGGGGAGTCTGGCTGGAAGTGGGCTTTGTTCTGCTCTGAACTATGCAAGAATAATTCATCTATCTGAAAGGTAACTTGTATATTGATCCACACATTGCAGAGTGTAGTGTTTTCATTGATTATTTGATAATGGGTCATTTCATTTCTATCTACTTCTGACTTCTCTAACTTGGCTAATAAAAAAACAGGTAATCTTGAGCATATAATTCATCTCAGTGGAAAGCATTTTGCCTGCCAATTCACATTAGCTCAAAAAATGATCTTGCAAACCTTCGAGTCATTCAGAACAATGCCTTCCAGAAATGGCTCTTCCAACCTGCCTTATTCTTTCTAATATTTGGGCAAGAAACTAAAGGAGCATTTTGTTTGAAGCAAATCACATCTCATATTTTCTGGGAATAAGGCAAAAGCAGATCTAAAACATCTTTCAGTGGAGTGAGCCCACATTGACAGGAACACTTGTAATCACTCCCATTGTGTTCTTAGCCAATTTACAACTCCATTCATTGAATTAGTAATGATCAGCTGGGACTTGCAGAAGCCTAATACCCAGAGATCCATTCAGGGGCTGCTGGCCTGACATTTAAATATTTATTGATGATAACTGGGCTACAGAGACAGAGTGGGACGGGCTCAGCCAGAAATAAACTCAGTCTACTTGCACAAGCATCCTAGCCAAGACTCCTCCTCAAGCCCCACAGCTGCAGTACTGAGAGAAATGAGTGTGAGAAAAACTTTGAAAATATATGAAAATGAAGAAATTTAATCTTATGGTTGTTTGTTTAGTTAAAGGTATAGGCAAACTTCTTAAACATCATTTTTTAAACCAGATTGTCAACAAAGAAAATTTGGAATTCAACACTGCTTTCCTGGTTTCTGAATTTTCCCTCCTATTTCAAAAAATATTTGAGTGCCCAGTAGCACTCAAAAATATTCATTCTGTATATTCAGTCTGTATAGAGACTAAAAGAAGGCCCAAGGTGAAGGATGGAAGAGGTAGAAGGTAGAGGAAAAAGGCAAGAGAAGGAAAAGAAATTGAGCAGAAAGAAAACACTGAAAAAAATTATGGTAAAAGATCCTCTTGGGGAGCACGGGGAAGGCAGTATAGCACAGAGAAGACAAGTAGTGACTCTATAGCATCTCACTACGCTAATGGACAGTGACTGTAATGGGGGGACTTGATAATGGGGGGAATCTAGTAACCACAATTTTGCTCATGTAAGTATATATTAATGATACCAAAATAAATAAATAAATAAATAAAAAGATCCTCTTCAACCCATGACCTACTTCATTAGCACTTAGAAACATTTAATCATTTATTTCCCCCAAAGACGATTCAGCCTGCTGCCTCTATCTGACAAACAGGAAAATTACAGAGATAACTTAGCTATCAGTGTTAATCACCTTATTAAGAGTGTGTATTAGTTAAGATATTCCAGGTTATGCTACAGTAACAAAAACCCCAATATCTTAATGACCGAACAATTTAATGACATGTCTATCTTAGGTTGCCAGGGCATTTTACTCATCCCAGTCCCTCAAGAACACAGGCTGACAGAGCAGCCAGTTACCCTCGCAGAAGGGGAATCTTACATCCGCAATGAAATGTTCTGGCCTGGAAGTAAAAACACTAACCACCGCAGAGGCCATGCTTAAGACAGATCTGGCTGTGAATCCCCTCTCCGCCTCTCGCTAACCACAAAGGCCTGAACATGTCACTTAAACTCCTGAGGGCTCAGATTCCTAATCTGAAAAACAGAAATAATACCAATTTACTCATGAAGTTGCTATGAAAAACAACTGAGATGATCAATATGAAGAACCTAACACATACTTGGAGCTCAATACATATAGGCTTTTGTCTTTAACCACATTAAAAGACTTCCAAAAAGCCCAGTGGGTACACAAGGATGCCTGCTTTTGCTCACTTGCACCCCATGATATGCAAAATTCTTTAAAATATATATTAAACCGCAATGTGTAAATGTATGTCTTAAGACTCTCACTGCCACTGACTGTGGTTTCCAGTAGTTCAGTTTTGTACAAGGGGAAAGGTGAGAGGTGAGCTGAAGGTGACTAAAGAACTGAGCCAAAGTTGTTCCATAGTCAAAAAGATGCACCAACATCCCATCTTGTGTCTCCCGCTTCCTCTGCACTCCTCCCTCTCGTTGCCATGCCCTACATTTTGTGCATGGGGGCGAGAAGGGAGAACATACCCCAGGAAAGCATCTTCTGCAGTAAGCTTTCAGACAAGGATCAGTTAAGTCCAAAGATTATTGTCACAATTCATATGCAATGTTGTACTTCACAACTGTATTTCCTGTAACTACTAAGGAAAATTAAAGAGATCAAAAAATGATTACAATTATAATAACCATAATAATAACATTTACTAAGAATTTATTCTGTACCAGTTTATTCTATAAACTTTTAGAGGGTTATTCCATTTAATCCTCCCACTGACACTATGAGTAGGTAGGTAATATTACCCCATTTTGCAGATGAGGAAACTGAGGCACCATGAGGTGAAGTATGGGCCCAGGGTGTCCTCAACATTAAATGGCAGAGACAGGAGTCAAGCTCAAGCAATTTTATTCTGAAGCCCACTTTCTTTGCTTCCTCTCTACAGCTTTAATTAATATGTAGTCATTATTTTGAAATCTTGCTTACCAGAAAAAAGGAATGGTGGCTGATGTAATTGCTCCCTAAGTTCAAGAGCTGTGCTAAGAACTGTAGGTTCATTCAGACATATTGTTTTACTCTCATCCATGATTATACTCAGCATCTCCCTAGCACCAGAAGATTAACCAACAGATAAGTTCTTAAATATGTAAAGAAATAACAAAAGCAGAGGGGCAGATAGGAGCACAGAGAAGGTGATCAACTGGTATTTTACTGACAGAGTGAACAGCAAATATTCATCATCACCAATTTGAAGAAAACTCAGATCGATGCTATTCCTTTGCTAGCCAACAGCATCCCTGTCACAAACAAAGTTCATCATTTCAACTTTGCCAGCCCTTAACACAGATATGCATGCCAGATTCTGAATGTTGAACCTCACAGAACCACTACTTTTTTTATAAACCAGGGAAGATATTTTACCGAGCAAGGTGTTTTAGGGAAGCGTCATAGGTTGGAGGCAGGAGGGAGAAGGGGGAGACCCCTTGGATGCAGTAAGCAAGCTCCATCAGGCCTGATGAGTACTATTTCAGTGTTGTGCGACCAATAAATTGCAGAGAGAATTTAGTACCTATTATTTTAATATTCACCTAAAAGGCAAAATTTTAATTCCTTGTCTATTAATTTTCACAAAGGACCAAATGGTTTGTACTAACCCACGATGTCACAGCCAAAGCTCTGTAAAACAAAACAAATCTTTCTCCAAATGAAGACAACAATATTAAATATAACTCTCTATGTGTTTTAAAATGTGTAACTAATTAGCAATCACTCAGTCATGAACTAATACAACTTACTAGGCTCCCCTGCCTGATCTGTCAGAAATATTTGGAAATTAATGAGATATGATTTATCAGACTAAGCCCAAAGCTATTTCCAAGTCCTTGTTTCTTCTTTCTTTCACATGACAAAGTGGGCTGCAACTAACAGTTGCTGTGATCACAGTGTCTGATCACCATTGCTAAGTGGGAGCTGCAGGGCTAAAAGCAGCTGGCTGGGGTAGGTCAGCATCACAGGTAAGTCCTTGTCAGTCAGCAACCCTCAGGTCACCCACTTCCACCTGCCATCCACAGCTCCTCAGCTGTGCTTGTTGAGAAAGACTCAGCCCCAGCAAGTTGGTGAATGGTCCATGGCATGCTCTAGCAATGGAGATCAGGAACACGTGCACATTGAAAACTTGTGGGGGGAGGTAGAAGTCAATTCAAACTCATAAGCCCTAAAACAACTATGTAACAATCACCAAAGTTATTGATTTGTTATCAGTGACTTATAAGTCAAATGGAACAGACCAGCTTCACTTCACAACAGAGGGTCAAGGTAACCCCCCACAGGAAGCCCTTTGCCTTTTTTTACTCTCAAGAAGCTTGATTCAGAAATGATGGAACAACCTCTTCTGCTTAAGCCCTTAGCAGACTTGTAGCTCACAACACTAGAAGTGGTCTTCCTCACACCTTTGTGTTTTTCTGGTCTATGTCGTGGTGGCCACGTTGAAAATGGGCATTTGGCACCACCACCATGCACACGCCTATGTGCCTGTTGTAGGACTTAAGCTGTTACCTCTCTCTAGGCAGGATCTAACTCTATCTATCAAATAGCTTTGTACAGGAGACACAGCACCTGTGCCATAGGATTCTAAAATGCTTTTGTCAAACTGATAAAACATATAGTCTGTAATGGTATCATGGTTTTGCCAGTAAGTACCAAAATATATCAGCCCACACTTCCTGCTGGCACAGTAGATTTTCACTGTGCTTCAGAGTGCCAGGGTCTCACGGAGGGGCTCATGGACTGCTGCCAAGAGAGGAAGGGGGAAAGAGAAGGTCAAGAGGGTGGTGCATCTATACCCCACTTCCACAACCAAGGCTTCTGTTCTCTGTTTAATACATCAGGGCTATGGTTCTTTGCTTGAGGAGGGGTCTGGTTCTTTAAAAAGTGTGAAAACCTGCACTAAGAGATGCTCAGATTATCTGCAGAGAAGCAGCTCTGGGTACAGCAGTGTCCTGAGTTTCCAGAGTAAGGTAACTTCCTCTCTCAACAGTGAATATCAGTTACTGCTCAGCAGTCCAGGAAGAACCAGAAATCCTGAGTTGCTCAACAGCATAATGGGGTCCCTACTTGATTAAAATCTAAAAAAAATATTTTAAAGCCATGTAGGGGAAGGAGAAGAGTTATGAACAAAACAAGTAGAAAACACCAGAACTATGTCACCACAGAAATGCCTCGTTTCATGGGAATTTACCCAGCCGTCTTTACAGGAATGGTTCAACCCAACTATTGAAAGGTTCATAGACTAAAGGAAGTTGAGAGACAGGAGAAGCCGAGTAGAGGCAGTGTCTACACTCAGAAGGCCTGTGATGACCTATCAACTCACAGACCTGCTGAGTCTATGGAGAAAGCGAAACTAGAGCCCAGGCTGAACAGTCTGTGATTGATTCTGGATCCATCTCCAGACAAAACACCAGTCAGACACCTTGGCACCAAAGATACCACCAAGAAAACACTGGGAAAAGATTTCTATTTACAGGTCTCGCATCCCAAAAGGACCCTCTAGCAAAAAGTCTTTGACTCCAAATGCATCGGAGCTTTTCATCCTGGTTCTCCCCACAACATACACAGCCTGAAAGGAAACAGGCTGGTGCTGTTCTGATGCTGACCCATTTAGCAACAAATGGTATCCACGGTGGAAGAGCAGGGAGCTCTTCCCAGAAAAGCCCAGGCTCTAGGATCCAAAGGGGTCCTGTTGATCCTAGAAGCCCCTGCGTGGGGACCGTTCTGTGAGGCCCCCTGGAGACCAGATGAGGGGAGGGGGTCTCACTGGCCAGGGAAGAGAATAGGAGACGATTGATTGTGAATGGAGAAAGAGACCCAAGGCTTGGGCACTGTGCTGTTGGAACTCTCAGCCTGCTTCTGGCTCCTGGACCCAAGCAGCAGCTCTTGCATGCAGAAGCTCAGGTGCTTCCTCTTCAGACATCCTGGAACATCTCTGTGCCTTACTTTTACCAATGTCTTTCATCACCCGTATCACTTGCCCACAGATGAACTCCTTTCAGAGCAGGCCCAGGTGCCTACTGCTTCCGAGGCCATGGCCTCAAGACACCGTATGCCCAAATGGTGCTTCTTTGAAGCCGCTAAGGACAGTCAGTTCAGACGACATTTCCTTGAAGCAGTGACTCCAGGACAATCTCCAGTCTCGGGCTGAGGAGCATAGTTCCCACAACACACCTCTCTGCCTCGAAGCTGTCAGCCTGAAAACTCTGAGTTGGGAAAGGATAGAGCCCTGTGGCTTGTACACTGCTGGGCTGCTTTCTCTGACCCTCAGAACCTTCCTCCCCCTCATCTTCAAACTCACCCAGCCTCAGGAACTCTGAAGTCATGAATCAGTCCTTTTTCTCCCCAAATAAGGCAACTTCTTTCACACTGATATCATCAAGGCAGGCCCTCCTCAGTAGCCTGGAAGGGAGGTTTAGCAGCTTTGCTATGGGGTGACTTTGCTCAGGTATTTTCCTTACGATATCTACGGAAGAATTTAGAGACGTTTTGTAAACCCTAAAGATTTAAACTAGATTTTTAGAGATTCATCATCTCATGAATTCTTAGGTCATGCCATTGTTGTTATGTGAGATCCAGCAGAAGGGGATCTGAAGTGTGTGCCTCTAGAGACCACCTGGTTTCTCCCACCGAGCTGTCTCTGCAGCCGGAGGCCAACAGATGACCAAGAGACCAGCTAAAGGAGGTGGCGTCGTCCCAAGAAGCCAGGACTTCTCCCTTGTAGCATCCTTAGTCCAGCAGAGAAAAACACTCTTGTTCTTATTTCTCTGTTTGTCAACAAGATGCTCGGCTGTCTAGAATTCTGTGACGAGTCCCACGGGGACTTGGCAGCCACATCAGAGCAAGGAAATTCGTTCCGAGTGATTAGAACGGAAAGTTACAGCAGTAACTTTGTAAAATCACTAATTCCCAACAGATATTTGCAGCCCTTAGGGGCTGAGCCATCATTTTGTTTGTTAGGAAAGAAAGGCTGAGGCTTAGAGGAATGAGGACCGTCTCAGCACAGTAAGATTCGAAGGCTGGAAGCCTATCTACCAGAGTGTGGACAAAAACGAGAAGATGGGGGGGCCAGCAAGGCAGGGCCAGGTAGGCAGCAAGGAAATGTAAGACGGCAGCAGATGTCATCGTCTCCGATTCTCAGTTCCCCATCCCAGTCAGATTTGCCCTGGAGATACTGGAGATAAGGCTTCCTGAGCAGAGCACACATCTCCCGCACTGGGCTCTGCTTCTGGGACAGTCGGATCCGTGAACTTAAATCTTCCCTTAAATCTGAATGGTATAGGACAGTGACCTGGAGGAAAAGTTCAGAATGAACTTCACTTTGAACACTGAAGCCCATGTTAGTGTAATCTGAGCTAGAGATTCAGTAGGCAAGGATGAAATGCTCTCGGTGGGAAGTGCATTGCCAAGGCAGTGGAGCAAGGAGCAAGGAAGGCGAGCCAGGGAAGGATGGGGAGCCATCTCACTGTGCTGCCCACCACCTGCCAACAGTCTGAAAGTGAGGGAGCCACGCCCAGTGGTTGTGCCTGCCTGGCCACACAAGACATCTCTGGTCAGGTTATGAAAAGAAAAAATCTGCCTCAGGACTGTCCATCAAAGGCAAGAATGTACAGGAAATTTACCCACCCATCTCCAGTCTCACTGGCCTAAAAGTAGTCCATTTAACTTCCCTGCGTTTCTGAGTTGCATCCAATGGCCCCTGCCCGCGAGGAAGCCGGCTCCCCACCCCCTCCCTGGGGCGTGATGCTCACTCATCCAGAAGTGCTGGGAGGAGCAGAGACCGAACCTCTGAACCACAGCCATCAGAACCGCACGAGAGCCTTGCCTACCGATCCCGGCACAACAGCTGAGATGGAGAGAGCAGCTGCGTCTAGGAGGCAGGAGAGGCTGAGAGAATAAGGGAGCCTCTGAGATGTGTCAGACTGAATGACATGATGTTGAGGTGAAGGAAATCCTTACCCCTTGTTCCCAATTTTAACATAGCTGAAAGTTCTGAATCCATCACTGGGATTGGCAAAATCCAGAGGTCTGGAAGCCTAATGTGAAGCAAGGGCCCTGCCCCTCTGACCTTGGTAGGCATTAGGGTACCTCGTTAAAACCAATCCCTGAGACAGGCATTCCTTCCTCCATCTACAGACATATTATTGACCAGATGAAATCAGGTTTGGCCCACGGGGTAACTGTGGGACTCCTTCTAGTCCTTGGTTTGATGATGATGCATATCAAGAAGCCCAGATGAACTGTGCGTCCTCTGCCATAGACTGAGGCAGGCAGCACGACATCAGGCTGAGGGTTTCAGGTGGGGCTCTGCACTCACACCACTTAATGTACCTGGAGCCACCACGTCCATTACATAACCTCTCTCTCTCTTGTTCTCTCAGATGTAAAAATGGACATAAAATTAGAACTTCTGCAGAGCTGTGGTGGGGATGAAATGAGACATTGCCTGGCAAGTGCCTAAACAGTACCTGGCACCTATGAGTCATGAAATATTAGCTATTATTATTAACAAAAAGAAATTCTTTTGCCCATTATTATAGTTCATTTTTTTGTCCCAGTTGCCAGAAGGTTGAGAGGTAAATTGTAACTGCACTTGCCCTCACTGCTTACAAACTTGTTTATTCCTCCTGATCACCTCTTCTACTGTATTTGCACTGTCATGTGAACATCCTTTTTATAAGCTGCTTCTTTTACCTCCTTTCCCATCATGCTTTCCTCCTTTAACCAATCCCATCCCATTGCCTTTTTTCCAGATAAAGAAACTGGCAGTTGGCTTATGTCCTGCACCAAACACCCTTTCTATGGCAGGTGCCTGGCTGAGGGCTGACCCTTCATTGCTTTATGTCTGGAAAGAGCTGCTCCCTCCCGTAAAAGGTGAGCACAGCGAGGCAGGATCCAGTTGTCACCACCTGGAGTGCTTGGGACAGCTGAGTGCTGAGGAGGAAGGGATAGAGGAAGAGTCCTTCAAAATAGACTAGTCACCCATCAGACGGCCACAACCTCCAAAGGCCCATCCTAGCCCATGGCCATCCTAAGGCCATTTAGTACCAGCCAACACTCTTCTGGGGATGTAGGAGGCACCCCACCCACCCCATCTTCTCCTCCCAAAACCATGCATTCTGTTTCCTAGAACAGTGAGTCTCTCGAGGCATGGACAGTTTATTATTTTAGACTTAAAACTCAAAGCCTCAGGATACAAGCAGAATTGGTTTCCTCAGAGGCTCCTAAAGCTACAGATTTCCGTGTAATATCTTTGGGTCCCCAAAAGTCACACTCACATGTGTGATTCCTTCACAACCACCCGAAGGCCCCCCCCCCAGCTGGGGACCAGCGGCCCTCCTGAGCCAGGGGCCTGCCTGTGGGGCCTTTCCTGCTGCAGAGATGCACAGCTGGGGCGGGAGAGGGGAGCGCTGTGGATGGGCCTCTCCATTGGGCACCTGTGCATCCCATACCCCCTGGGCCTTTAGAGTCGTTTCCAGGGCAGAATGGTTGAGGTGTGAGCCTGGGAAAAGGTGGAGGAAGATCCACTGCAACACACCTGGAGCCCTTCTATGCCAGGAATCCCAGATGCACCAGGGGAACTGGACTAAAATAAAGGGCCTGGCCTCACAGTGCTAGGACACCTTTTAATCCAAAACAAAACAAGCAAAAAAAAAACCTGTAGAATATAGATGCCCTTTGCTCTTGGTAACACCAGAACAACGCCTGCCTCTTCGTTCAGGCCCCAGCTAAACCCAACAAAACAGGTATACATCTTCAAATCTCACAGCCTCTGAAGCAGACAGACTGTCAAGATATAACATTAATTTTATGTACATCAATTTAATTTCTGTATCTGAGCCCCCACTGTGGTGATGGTAGTAAACCTAATCGTGTTGTGTTAGATTTAGATAAATATTCATGAGCACTGTCCTGCCCATTTCCACTTGGGCCTCTCTCAGCCCTTCCTCACCCTTCCAGGTGGTACAGGACCTTAGTACTTTCTTTGCACTAGGTGGGGTGGCCCTGTTCCAGGCAGATGCCCTGAGTGTTGACATAGAGCCAAGAGAGGAAATGCTGTGTATTTCAAATAAGCAACCTTCTTTGCTTATTTGAACCCAAAGGAAGTAAAAGGTCCTACCCCAAACCCTGTTGAACAAAAAACAGAGATGGCCCCACAGTCAAAGGCTTTCCAGCAAAGGCCTCAAAGGGAAACAGCAGATCATGGTGCCCTTCAAACTGCCATTTCTGGATTATTTCCCTCTTCTTTGTGAGATTCCCCCTAACCAAAAAAACAAAGGAAATTGAGAAAGAAGATAAGAAGAAAATGGGTGAGTAATGATCCCAGGAATATTTACCAGCCCATTAAATTTGGAGAATTTTAGAAAAAGTTTTCTGAGACACATGTGCATAAATAATGTTTTATTTCATTTCATTTCATTTCATTTTAACTTTCCTTTATATTACAAACTATTATTTCTAACACTGATATAATATTATTACTGTCAATATTCACATTTCCTCCATTGCCCTAATGCTGGTCTGGTTTTCCCCCAATATCCAGGATCCAATCAATTGCACTTAGTTGAGATGTCTTGTTAATGTCCTTTAATCTCGGATAGTTCCCAGACATCTTGGGGTTTTATGACATTGAGTTTTTGAAGAACCTAGACCAGATGTTTTACAGAATGGCCCCAAATTTGGATGTTTGATAGTTTTTTCTTGACTAGATTCAGGCTCCATATTTTTGGCAAGAATCCCATGCAGGGAGTGTTGCATCCTCACGCGTCACCCCAGAGACCATGATGTTGATTTTCCCATTATTGGTGATATTGTTGTTTGAGCCCTTGGTTAAGGTAGCATCTTCCAGATTTCTCCTTCATTAAAATACCCTTTTCCCTTCATAATTAGCACATGATCTTGGAGATGATACTTTGAGACTGTGTGAATATCCTTTTCCCCACAACCCTTCACCCAGTGGTTTTAGCATCCATTTAATAATTGTTACCTGAATTAACTATTACTATAATGGTTGAAAAATGATTCTTTTATAATCTGTATTTATTATCATTCCTCTGTATTATTTGGCATTGTTCTACATTCCATTTTTCTATATTCCTCTACATTCTATTGCCCTCCTGCTTTTATTTAGTATAAATGCAAACTGGAAGATTCTTTTCTAATGCAATGTGTTATTATCCACTACTATCATTACTAATTGCCCCAAATTCGATTAGGGGAGCCCCTTTCAGAAATCCTCTGTCCCCTTGACAGGTCTCCATCTGTTTTGAACATACTGTGGTGGTATTTAAAATGAAATTGAGGGAAGTATCAAGAACTATGAAGGACAGAACAAGAGGACAGTTATGGTGACAAAGGTGATTTCTGCAACTAAAACAGAGATCCCATCTTCAGCCAGAGTGTCCCATTGTCCACCGCTGGAGTTCAAACATATTCAAGAGTCATAGGGACAGGCCTGACAGTCTGGGTGCACAGAAAGTCTCCTGGGACGGGCTCAAGGTTTACCCTCTGAGGAACTCAAAATATTAGTTATGCCTGGCAAATAGCCTATTTTCAGAGGGGTGTAGAAAGGTAGGACTCATCCTAAGGAGTGAGGAGGCCAGCACCACTGACTGGTCCTTGGTTGCTGAAGGAGAGTAATACCCTTTAATGGTGCTCTTCTGAGCTGGCCTGTTTTGACTGTTGTACACAGACAATTCTACAGCTATTTCTATCATTGTCCTCCCAATTTTTCTTCCTATGGTGATTATTCTCTTTCCATTCTCCTAGAATTCTTCAGTTCCCTCCTGCTAAGTGGGAAGGCCAGACTAGGAGTTGAAGCCTGTGACTGCCAGTGACCCGCAAGGTGAACCTGAGACGCAGCATAATGCCACTGAGCCCTTGCTTCAGGGGTAGTCATGATTTCTGTCCTTAGTATCCAGGCAAAGCCTAGTTATTTTGTAACCCATATTAGTCTGCCTCTTGCCTCTGAAGTCCCTGAAGAATTATCCAAATAGTCCATCTTCTCTCCTACTTGAAGTATTTTTGGGGGTCAGTCCTCAGGTACTCAGGAAGCGGTCTCTGGCTATGGTGTCTGCTCTGATTTGCCAGGTGCAGGTGATCCCCCAGCCATAATAGATTCTTCTGTGGCTTCCCTGGAAGCAAAGCTACAGAGAACTCTGTTGCCAAAGGGAAGAGCGGCTCTCTTGCCCTCGTGTTACTGCCAGCTAGGAGGGTCCCAAAGCAGAGCTGTTCAAGCGTCCATGTGTGAAAGGTCAGAAACAGCCTTACTAGCTCTGCCTTAGGTGACCAACAGCATGGTCTGCAGAGAAGTGAGGTGGCGAGAGTGAAGGAGAAATGTGACCTCGATGAAAATGGAAATGATCACAGAAGAGAAGGAAGGCAAGACGCCAGAGGACAATGAGAAAGAGTCAATACTTAGCATGTATTATCTTCCATTCATTTGTTAGGAAACACCCACTATTCAAAAGTATTCACTATAGACTAAGATGCCTTTGTGGAAACACTTCAACAAAAGCACAAGATCAAGCCTTGATGAGGATGGCAGCCAGTCCCCAATACAAACCTTTGCTTTTCTATTTTAAATCCCTGAGCATCATTTACAAGAAAAATACACTCTGCTTCCAAGACCAAGCTTGCCTCTCTGCACTGCCTCTTGCCTCCCCCTAGCGATTACAGATGTGCTGTGCTCTGAGAATCCATTGGCAGAGCTGGAAAAGCAAAAGGCCCAATAACGACAGGAATGCCTCTTTGTACTTGTACAGTACTGAACACTCCTCAGAGGGCTTATAATCTCTATATCCTGACAACAGTCCTGTGAAACAGGCGCGGTATATTTTATCACCAAATTGCCTCGCACTGACACTGCTTTGGAGCCTATTAATCAAAACTGGAAAAAGGAAACAGCTAGGGATTTGGAGTCAAGCCTGCATTTGAAGCCCAGTGCTGCCACTGCCATGCATCCCTGTGTGATTTAGCTGGTAACTTGAACTCTGTGCCTCCATTTCCATATGTGTGAAATGGAGTTGAGACTGCGTGTATCATAAAGATGCGGTAAGGACTCAATGAGTCATATCTACATTGGCTTGAACATTGTGTATGGTGTGAGGTAAAGCCTGTAAAAATGTTACAACTATTGCTGCCACTGTTATTGTTAACTCCATCTTTGAGGATGGGTTTCTGCTTCTTTAGAAAACCACTTAGGGTTTCTGAACCTGCTGGGAGGCATTTATTCCTTGTTATGCTGTGATAACTACTTAAATCTACTTCCTTTTTTTCAATTTTATCATCTTCCAGTTATTTCTCCCTTGTCAGGCGGCTTATGACCTGTCATACAGCTCACTTCTAAAGAACGTTGGCATCATGCAAGCCCCTGCTGCCATCCCTTTGGTCTCAAGCCGAGCCACGTGCAAACCCACAGACGCCCATCCCACCACTCCCTTGGCTCCTGTGAGTCTATCTGCCTGCGCCCAGGGAACCCAGGCACCAGAGCACACCCAGAACACACGCGGACCGGGCTTCTGCTTCTCCCACACGGAGCCCAGGACCCGTGGGAATCAGACACTATGATACTTGCACTCAACAAATGTCTGTTAGATTGAACTAAAGGGTTCTATCCATATGTACTGAAAAAACCCTATGATGCCTCCAAGCTTTAGGTGATCATGGACTAAGGATGCAGGACCCAGAAGCCGTAGCTCCTGCTTTGGGAGACTAACATTCACTGAGGAATTTTAAGTGCCAGGCACTCGGTTATGTGCTTGACCCAGGTCTATATTTCAGTCCTTCATGACCCTGTGAAGAAGGTGCTAGAATCCCACCCTAAAGATGCAAAGTAAAGTTTCCATCACAACCACACAGCTTGAGGGACAAAACAATGACTTGAAACCAATGCCTGATGAGGTGTGATCTAATCACAGCACTGTCATCCTAAGAGATGGCAAATGTCACTCTCGGTGAGAACTGCTGCCTAAAAGGATGGCACACCCAGTCAGGCACAGCTTGACTAGGGCAGCATTTAGTAGGCATGCTCTGTGGCCCGTCAGCCCAGTGGGGACACCAGAATCTTACCTGCAGGTATCAGGTGGGAGACCATCCCAATCAAGAACTTGGAACACCCCCACTGGCTTTCTTCCTCATGTGGCTCATGTCTGGTCCATGGCAGACATTCACAAATCCTTCCTTCTGAAAAAACTTGGGTAATGTGGGCCATCCAGTAGAGCCTCCTCTCCCCTAATCTGCCATCAAAATAACCACTTCCTGGCCTTTGGATTTCCAGGAGTCAGCCAGTCACCAGTCTACTCTGTTTTCCAGTGCAAAGGACACATTGCAAGCTTTTGAGACGCTCCCACAGAACACCCTCCCTTTTGACTGGAGATGAAGGACCCTGCATTGCTTTTCCTTGTAGGGTGACTCACAGCACAGTAACAGCAATCTCTGAAAAGTTTCCTTCTCCACAACTGATTTCCAGCTTCAACCCTTTTATGCCATCAGTGGATGTGGGAATAAAGGGCCACAGCACCACTTCCCCTGTCTTCCATTTTCAGAGTCCTGGAGATTTCAGAGTCCCACCCCTCTTTGCAATTTGGTCTCTATATATGTAAGCTTCCAATTTAATAGCCTAGTCTATAGATTTGGAGTTCTTTGCCAAGCATGTGTGAGGGTCAAGGGTAACAGATTTTAATATATTCACAAAAGAGATGTTGATGTGATGAACCATAAAGGAATAAAATCAATAGGCATTACAATTTTTGTAAAGGCCATCGAGGGGCTAAAGCCCCTGTGAGGGAAAATGATGGGGACAGTGGGATTTAGAGGCCAAGAAACCTGGAATAATGTGATGTTGTTACCTGAGGGTAGACTACTGGAGAATAATGGCAAAAGTATGATCATAGGTGTGAAAGAGATGGAGGGCAGTAGTCTGAATAATGGTCACCCAAGACAGCAATGTCCTAATGCCCAGAAGCTGTGACTTTGTTACATGGCAAGGGGGACTTGAAGATGTGATTAGATTACCATCTTGAGATGGAATATTATCCTGGATTATCCAGGTGGGCCTTAAATCTAATCAAAAGGTCCCTGTAAGAGGAAGGTAAGAAGCCAAAGGAGGAAAAAGGAGATGTGATGACAAAAACAAGAGGCTGTAGTGATACAGGGAGGGCTTGCCAAGGAATTCAGGAGGCCTCCAGAAGCCAGAAAAGGAAGGGAACAGATTCTGCCCTAGAGCCTCCAGAAGGAGCCAATCCTCCTGACACCCGGACTTTACTCCAGTGAAACTGATTTTGGTCGTCTAGCCTCCAGAACTGGGACAGAATATATTTGTGTTGTTTTAAGGCCTTAAATTTTGGTAATTTGTTACAGCAGCCATTAGAAATGCTACAGGTGTCAGGTCTAAAAATTGCTAGAGCCTAGAATGCTGTGGGAGATACACAGGGAAGGGCAAATCACCTGTGATGGCTGTGGAACTTGCACTGGGAAGAAAACTCTAAGGTGTATGTCAATTTTTAACAAATGAGGAGGAGTAATTAGGTGTATGGTTAGCAGCAAAGAGGAGAGGCAGTATTTCTAGGTAGCATAAGATTCAAGGGAGAAGATTTAAAGAAAAATAATGGATGAAGGGTATCAGTTTTCCGAGGAAGAAGTGGAAAGGTTCAGGTGAGGAGAGGAGAGTTTGGGTCAGTGGTGAGAAAGCACAGCACAGTATGAGGATGAGAATCTAGGAGAGGATATTTGAAGGGCTTATCAATGAAGGTCCAATCAGGAGATGAAACGCCACAAAATTTGAACTGGTAAAGAGATTAATTATGCCAGGTCAAATTATGCCAAGGGATAACTGATAACAGGGTAAAAATAACTCTATAAGGAATCCCTCAGGGCTGACAGAGAGTACCTAGAGTACCTAGGAAGGACAGACTTGGAAGGGGTGGCTGGAGGTGTAGCTGTAGCTCTGTGAAGGTGGGGAAGGTCACTAGGTTGTTCTGGGCCAGAGCTGGTGCAGTCACTGGACAAGCAGGAACACCTAGCCAGGGTCAGATGACAGGAAATCACCTCCAGGAGCAGTTCCACCAGCTTCCTGTTGCTGCAGTAATGATGACCATAAACTAGGTAATTTTCAATAGTCCTAGAAGTCAGAAGTCCTACACAGGTTCCACTGGTATAAAATCAAGGTGTTGGCAGAGAGGAGTTTCTTCTGGAGGCTCTAGTAGAGAATCCTCTTACAGCTTTCAGAAAGTCCATTCTTTGGGTTACCAAAAACTCAACTTAGGCATTGGAAAGCTCTACAAAGGCTACAAAGTATATACTCCCACAACCAATACATAATTCTAGATAACTTTCAGAAGTAAATTAGTTGCAAAATGAAACATGCACTTAAAATACTTAGTATGGAACCTGGAAAGTAGCATCCAATAAATGCCTAATTATTATGATTGGCATCATTATGAATAAAATGCCCCCAAGTAAATGGCTAATTAGCTGCTTTATAGAAGCATCAGTCACAATTCAGTGAAAAGTGGATGATATATGCTAAGTTAGCATATATTCTAGGGCTATAGTAAAGTGGTAATTTGCGTCCACTCCTAAACCATTCTAAGAGTAATAAGAGAGTGAAGCCAGTTGCCTGTTAAGGCTACGCATAAACATTAAAACCACGTGCTCAGTGTATATATAAGAAAGTTTTGTATTTCCTATGCAAGTGTGGGCAGGAAATGGAGTTAGTATATTCAGAATAGATGGTAAGTCAGAGTCAAAAAGTTACCAAGATGGTTGTCAGGAAAAAACACTGTTCCATCTAACTGGACATGTTCATCTATTTTAACAGATGACCGTTCTGTAGAGACTGTCCCCTAAGCGAATATCAAGGCAAAGATTCCCTAAGAATCTTTATACCTGGACTTCTATATTGTCCTCATACTGTTGAGGGCATAAATCATTCTGTCCTTGTTATCAAAAATGAAAAAAACTTGTTTTTCTCAACTGTATTCCAACTGATTGTTCAAAGGGATAGATATCATAAATTGGTCAATGGGAAAGTAGCATTCATACTCAGGCTTGGGAAGTGAGCGGATATAATTCACCGAAGAGAAAAAAAGGGCTTAACATTAAAAAAAAAATACTCCTTGTGTAGAACAACCAGGAATTATCACAAAACACCAAGAAAACCACCGATTAGCACTTTACATTTTTTAGGCTTATTTTAGAAAAACTCAGTTATCAATGTAGTAGACTGAGCACATGCTGCAACTTCTCTTTCCCTCCCTCAAATCTGAAATTACAGAAATTATATAAAAATAATAAGTAGCCACATGTGAAAACAAGAACTCCCATGACAAGAATCTGTGAAGGAACTGTAAAGAAAAGCAAAGTGAAACCATAGCGCACAATTTTCAGCGTGTGGTCCCCAAGCCGGTCACATCAGCATCACTTGGAACATGTGCAGAACGAGAATTTCTGAGCTCCACCTTACACTTAATGAACCAGAAACACAGTTTGGGAACCAAAGAAATGCATCAATTAAAGAAATCTGCATGTAGCAAACAGAGATATTCACTCTTTTCAATTGCTTGGAATATTTACAAATAAGGACCATGTACCTGGCAATAGAGGAACTGAAGAAAACTCAGTGTTGCATTTGGGTTACAATTTACTAGAACCACTTTTTTATTTTACTTGCACAGCTAGCAAGGAGAAAAACGACATGCATGCAGCCAAAACGCCTGCGTGATTCAGATGGTGATGGAACTTGTCAACACAACTAATCAATTTCCGGAAGCCAATTTCCATTTCCTGCAACCATAGTCTATGGATTATGTGAACAATACTATATTTTATATATTTTGAAATGAGTACTGACTTCAGAAGAAAAACAGAAACTTTGAACTTGGCACTGAGTGAAATCCCAAGAACTTTGTATTGAATAGCTCTGGAAGAAACTGCTCTTACCTCAAGAATCGTAATTTCTTCATTCTTCACAGCAAAAGCAAGAGACCTGCATAAATGTAAATGAGACTTTTCCCCACGTGTTTAACTCCGTTTCCTGGGTTTCCTGAGATTACTGGAAAATAAATAATCCCCAACTCTTTCTCACTTGCTAACTGAAAAGGGTAATAATAAGCAACCTGGCAAAGTATTTTGAAAATTCAAATTACTTCACATAATAAAATCATTTCCTGCAAAAGCTTAGCGTCCTTGCTGATAACCGTCTAACTGGAGACCAAACAAATCTTTCCTTTTCTGGTTTCTAACTTTTGTTTTGAAGTCTCCACATATTCAGGAAACTGGTGTCATACAAGTCATGTTCACTGACCCAAATGCAGTAATATTAGAAAACAATACTTTAAAAATCCATGTGAAAAATACGCACACTCCAAAAAAAACCCTCTTAGCTTAAAGAAAATCAAATTGAAAGTTACATGGAAATTTTATAAATTGATGACAACTTAAACGTCCCTTAGCAGAGAAATGTACAAATAATTTGTGGCATGTCCACAGTGAGAAATGAAAGAATAAAAGCTTCATGTATAAATCTTAAAGCTAGTGATGAGCAAATAAAGCAAATGGCAGATTGATTTATATAAAGCTTGAAAATATTCAGAGCACTATATATTACATGCCATTTCTGTATACACACCTATTGTGTATGTATTAGTCGTGTAACAACATGAGTTAAATGATGAATATTACCTTCAGTGCAGTGGCTTCCCCTGGAGAGGGAGAGAATGAGATCAGGGAGGGGTATACAAAATACTTAAACTGTACCTAATTTTTGATTCTTTTATAAAAAAAATTTTAAGCACATATGACAAAATATTAACACTTGATATCACGTGGGGTACACAGGATTTTTTCTATTCCATGATTCTTCTGTATACTTGCAATATTTATGATTTTTTTTAAAAATTAAGAACTGAATGACAACAAAATCCCTTCATATCAAAATCTGTGGGGTGCAAAAAAGTCCAGAGGAAAATGAATAACAAAACAAGAATTGAAAACAAATGAATTAAAATTTAAAGACAAGAGCTGGCAAAGTGCAACAAAAGAAATCCAAAGAAAGTAGAAAGGCTGAAAATGCTAAAAACACAAATGAACTAAATATAAAACAAAATATAACAAAGTGCTGATACAGTTGCCTAGTATAATTAAAAACTGCTAAAAAAAATAACCCGCTATACCTGTATCCCTCAAATTTTTGGTCTTGGAACTCTGTTACCCTTTTAAAAGCTTCTGTCTTTATTATTTCTATTAATATTCAATATATTAGAAATTAAAACCATGAAAATATTTAAATGTTCATTTAACTTATTTAAAAATTGATTATGAACATGTTTTTGTGAAATATAACTTCATTTTCCAGAACAACCAAAAAGATGTAGTGAGAAGATTGGCATTGGTTTATGTTTGCACATCTTTAATATCTGGCTTAACAGAAGGCAACTGCTTCTGCATTTAATCTGTTGTGTTATGTTGTTTTGGTGGAAGTCTAAGAAGAAAATCTGGCCTCACAAAGATATGGCATTGGCAAACAAGAGTAGACATTTCATATCATTGTGGGTATTTTTTGGCACAATAACAAAACTCAACATGTGGTAATTTCCTAAAGATGCAATGTGGACTCTGAACCCTATCAATGAACATTTTTGCACCATCACATTATAATCCATTATCTTGCTCTTTGAACTGATCCTTTACACATGCATGACTTTTTAACATTGTGCAGTGAACACCTGGAAAATACTGGTTTACTGAGTTGTGCAGGTTTTCCATACACAGGCACCTTTCATTATACATCCCCAAAAATCACATTCATTAACATCACTACTGATCTCATCAGCAAAGGCATTCCTAAGTGAACCTGCTAGTGTTTCCACTGGGGGTGATTTTACAAGTGGTAAAAATACAGTAACTAGTAACACAGTTTGGAGCCATTGCTTTGATCCTTGCTGAAGCACCATTAGTTTTTGCCTACACTGCTCTAGCACCATCAGTGAAAAAGGCAAATCATATCTTGATATTGTTACCAAAAAGGCAAGTAACATCTGAGTATTATCAAGGTAGTTTTGACTTTTCAGAATCCTGGAAAGGCTCATGGATATGCTCAGGGCTCTGCAGTGTACACTTTTGAGAACCACAGAGATCGATAATCCCTTGGAAAGTACAATCAAGAGAAAATGAGAAGGCACTTTAACATCAGGCACAAATAAGGGTAAAAAAACTATAGTTAATTCTTAAAATTATGACAAATAAATATCTTAATTATGTGAACTTATACATATATGTGTAAATATATATATGAATGAACCTGAATAAGGGAATCAGCCAAAAAAACAAGTTGGAAGTTAGAATCCTGGTTCCTGCACTTAGGAGCTGAGACCTTGAACAATCTGTCCTCCCTGCGACTCAGTTCCCTTATCCATAAGATGATGACAAAAACACTCCCTCAAATTCTGCTGAGGACTAAATGAGTTAACCTGTGCTTTAAAAGTGGCATGTGGTTAAGTGAGATGTGTTAGCTGCCTTATACTGGAATTCTACCTATGAATATGAAAATGGCCCAGTTTTTGAGGAAAACCTAAATGACAAAAACTGAGTTAAAAAGAAATAGAAAAATCTATCAACCAGTTGGTAGAACTGCCTGGACTTGGTCTCATTTTTCCTACTAATGACCTTCAACAACACTCTGCAGCCTCTCCCTCTTCTGTGAAGCACATCCTGAGCTAATCCATTGCTACCCAGTAGTTAATCCAAGTCCGGTGCAGCCTAGTTTACTAACCCATCTCCCACCAAAGCCCCGGCTCAGGCTTCGCTACTGACCTTTAACTCCTCTGGGGACCCAGATGATGTACGGGTGAAGGGGACAAGCATCTCTTTACTCAACTGAGGGTACAAGTGCAGCCCTCTTTGGTGGCCACTGCATCTCCCATACATGCCCTCTGGGGCAGATCCCACAAGTGCCCAGTGCCCATACACTATGTCCTGGAATGCAAAACACGCGGAAACCCCAGCCCTGGCCGAATTCTCTGCGGGAAATACAGCTACTGCCCACACATGCACACCCCATGGCCTCTTGCTGCTGGGTGAACACTTACAAGGCACTCAATCCTGGATGCTTCACACTGTCACTGACTTCAAGGAAACTGGCGAGTTTGCCACACTAGACTGAGTAGTCCGCTTCACAGGATCTCCTCACTCCTCCCTTCCCCAACTCTCCATTCTCTTTTTGGGGATCAGCAAGTCTACTCCCAACTACACTGCTCTTTCTCCCTGCAGGTTCAGCTTCCTGCCTCAATTGGTGGCAACAGTGGCAGGGAGAACTACTAGAGACTGAGGACACGAAGCTCCCTCTCTTCTGATGCTCCTTCGTCTCCTAGCAATTCACTTATAACACACTTGGGGAAAGTGTCGAGCTGGGAATGGATGAGACAAATAGGCTAGTTTGGCCTCATCATTCAGGGAACTAAGAACGGGCAGTATTTAACCTAGACGGAAATAGACTTAAAAAAACATGGAGCCATCTTGGCACATTTGAAAAATAAAAATAACTAAATGGGAGTGTGATAAGCTTTTCCTATGTGATCCTGGAGTAAGAATTAGGACAAACTGATGTAATTACAGGAACACAAGTTTTAATATGATAACCTAATAACCATTAACAATGACAACTGTCCCAAATTGGAATAGGCAACATTGTGAACTTCCGGCCACTTGACAGCCAAAAAGATGAATGTGTATTTCATTGGAACATTGAGAGAAAGGGAACAAATTAATAAGAGATTGGACTGGGTCCTCAGGCTCTTGCAATTATATTTTAAAAATTCAAACACAAGGAAGTTGAAAACATAATTATACAATTCTTAGGAAATAAACTCTGATGGGAGTGGAGGGTAGCAAGAAGAGGTTTTAAGATGGATGGCTGGATTTCTGTTTTTGTTTCTTTCAGATGGCAGAAACACTAGTATCTTTATAGACAACAGCAAAGGAAAAAGAGAAAGATGATGATGTAGTATCTGGCCTTGGAACCAATTTCCCAGTGGTGTGCTGATATGCAACCAGATGGGGTCTGGGGTAGTCCAAATCCCCAGCCAGTCATCACTGACCATAAGCAGCCACATCAATTTATTTCTATATACCTTAGAAATTCTGTTTGGTGCCAATGCCATAGTGTGAAAAGATTAGGGGTACCACTTAGATAATCCTCAAGCTATAAAAATGAATTTCATCCATTCATTTATTTAAATACTTGAACACAATCAAGTGTGAGGCACTTTCTTGGGGCTGGAGATAAAACAAAGAACAAAAGATGATTCCTGTCCTCATGGAGCTTACTTTGTGCTAGAGGGATGGGAAGTGACCAAATGTATATTGGAAGACTACAAATATTATATACAAAGATAGCTAGGGGAATGGTCAATAGGGGAACAAGCCAAGACCAACCCAAGAGAAAGGTATTAAGCAGAGAGAACAGAATATGGAAAGACCCCATTTTAGAAGTATGAATGAAACAGCAAGGAGGCCACAGTATGGCCACGCAGGTACTTTAATACTCAACAGTCAAGATATTTGTCAGTGATTATTTAGCATCTGAAGGGCTCAGTGTTTTCATCCAACTTTTTTGTTGTTACAAACACTTTCTTCAACAACAAAAAAGATAACACATACGAACTGTGTAACATTAATTCCTGTCAATGAGTAAATTAAAAAGTTACTTAAAAAATAAAATAGTAAAAATAAAGTAGAGCTCCTCTACCTGGAGTGGGGTTGGTATGTCTGAAACCCTAAATACTGTCTCACCTTCCTGTAACCCACAGCACTTTGAGAAACAGTATGCATTGCACAGAACCACAGAGAAGATGCAGAGCTGCATAAGGAAATTGTGCAACAACAAAACCTACCTTATCTTGTCTAAAGGTTGCAACTAATAATTGTATTCTAAATTATGTTGCTCTATAATGCTAGTGAAATCTGTTAAAGCTCAATGAAAATTAGAACAAGTCTGAATAATAAGCATCCTTTTATTTGCTGACGCCATTACAAAAAACGGATTACATTAGCAACAAAAAAGTGTTTTCTTGAAGTCAGAGGCAGTTACTCCCCAAAATGTTAAGTAAAACAGTGTACAATATCAGTATTAAAATGTTAAATTTTACATTGTCTTTACCACTTTTGATCTTCTGAACAATTTTATTGAGCAAAATAAGATACAAGATTACATGTTTTTTTTTATCTTCAGGAATGTAAAGGTCTAATTATTCAAACAGTTTTTATTATAAAACTAAACTCTGAAGGTGTCTACAGAGTTGGCTTTTTTTCTCTCTTTAGATCAGTAGTCTAACAAGGATTAGAAAAGACAAAACTCTGTTCAGTGTTTCTGACAAAGTACAAAGGGTGAAAACATAAATAAGGCTTTAATTTGGCAAAATATAATACAATGCCTTCTGTTATCCTTGAATGAACAGTATCCCAATTACTTCACTCTGCAAAAGATCAGACAGAAATGAATGCATTTTTAAAAAGACACAAAGGGTAATCAGAAGATATCTGTCAAACACCAAAAGTACATATTTCATCTGATCTAGCATTGCCCTTGTAACTATGATCAAAGTAATTAATACTAATAGTAATCAAAAACAAGAGAAAAACCTCAGGATTCATAAGTTGTTTTTGGGTGTATTTTAAAATATGTGAGCCAAAACCTCAGACCAAACTGAGAATAATGTACAGATTTCAAAATCCTATTAGAAAACACTTATGAGAACAATATTGGGAATCCATTTTTATTAGTTCTACTCTAAAGAATGTAAAGCTAATAAGGTGAGCAGTTAGCACTGAAAAGCTGATGTTTACAATCTCCACCTAAGAATGAATAATTAAAGTTTTAGACAGAGATTCTGAAGCCGTATGATGCTTTCCAAGTTCAGATAAAATGACTAAAGAAATCAAACTTCAAAAGCTATTAGAGAGACTAGAAGGACTTAATCAAATGCAACATGTGAATCTTGACTGGATCCTGGTTTGGGAAAATTGCTAAAAAGATATACTGGGTATAATTAGGGAAACTTGAATGTGGGTTTAATAATGGATGAATTAAAGAACTACCAGTTTTTTGGGGGATGTGATATTGGTACTATGGATTTGTAAGAAAATGTCTTTACTCTTGGGAGATGCATACTGAAGAGTTCGGGGATAAAGCGCCATATCTGAAAGTTATTTTCAAATGGTCTGACATCAGTAAATATGGATACACAGAGAGATGAAGCAGGTGAAGGGTGTGTGAGTGTTATACTATTCATTCAACTTTTCTTTGCATGTGAAATTTTTCAAAATAAAAAGCTGAGGGGAAAAGAAACAATTAGAAATTTAAAAAGCAAACTTACCACTGGCTATATCTTGTTCTCTCATTAAAATAAGATTAACAGTTTATCAGAAAGTCTACATAGCCCACTGGTACATTAAACTATGAACAGCTAAGTAAACACATTACAGAAAATGAAAACCTGATCCACATGTGAAGTGTAGAAATAAAAGCTAATTTTTGCCTGCAACATTAACTCTTATGCTTCAATAGCACTACAAAAGAAGTTTTTTCTTTCAGAAATGAGACTACTGCATCACAAAAGAATCTATTTGTCAAAGGGAGTAGAGAGAGCACATACATACAAAACACGTTACACTAAACTTCACCTCAATTTTTTCTAGATAGCATTGTGAGCCTCTCCAATTCACTACTGAGAAACCAAATACAAACTTTAGGAAAAAGTCAGAATTGACTGAAGAAACTCTTTAAGAGGCTGGCAACAAAGGATGTGATAGAATTATGAGAAAAGAAAGCAATGCTAAAAGGGATCACAGCACAAATTACCTGAAATTAGGGAGAAGTACTGAATAAGAGCACAAACTGTGGGCCCAGACCACTTGATTTTAAATCTCAGCTAACCCAGTTAGCTGTGTGTTCTTCAAGTTACAGAACCTCTTTGGGTCTGTTGTAAAAGGGGAATAGAAAAATAAATAATAATACCTACCTACCTACCTAGTGGATTGCTGTGAAGATTAAACCAATGACCACAGTTAGAAGCATATTCGTGAAGTGTCAGCTATTAAAACCACGTTCCTCCCTCCACAGGATTCCACAAACAGGTTCCAAGGTAAGGGAACCTAAGTGTTATGGTTGGGGGCTCTGTGTTTCCAAAAATTCTTATTTTGAGATTCTATTCCCCAATCGAACAGTATTTGGAAGTGGGGACTTTGGAAGACTCCACATTCACGAATGGGATCAGTGCCCCAGAGCGCTCCCTCAGTCCTTCTGCCACGTGAGGAGCAGCAGGAGGTTTTACAAATTACAAATACACAGAAATGCTGAGTCCTGTGTATTAGGATTTAGAAAACTAAATTACTGCGTATCATGTTTTTTGTCTTTTAAAAACAGCTTTTCCTGTACTGAATTTTTACAGCATTATCTTAATTCATATGTACTAATAGTATATACTAAAAATAAGCAAGTTTCTTGACAAATATTAATCTACATTTCTGATGAGTAAGAAATTTCTATTTCCAATTTAATCATCCAGTAGTAGTTTTAAAAGAGTTTACAAGAGGGAGAATATATTGAGCAAAAACTGATGACTGGAGTTAACAACCTGAGAGTAATTTAAAAGGCAGAAATAGGAACCAAGGGGCCTGTGAGGGAAGGGCATCATCGCCAGTACCAGGCTGTGGAAGAGAGAGTCCTCCAGTGCCGGTGGCCCTCCACCTTCACGCAACCCACCCCACCCTCATGATATACTCTTGAAGCTCGACCACCCTTTCATTTGCCAAATTTGGGCTTCATCAGCTGGCCAAAAAATGCTGAATTATCACTCAGAGGAGCTGCATGACAAACAGTTCGGTTTTAGCTTTACTGCTTGGGTATACGTATTTGTTTTAATAAATTACTACAATTTTACAAATCAGGAAGAAAAAATCTGAAAAAAGTGTTACTACTAATGATCAGTATTAGTCTCAAATTTAATTGATTAAGGCAAATGTGTAAACAAGAAAGCCAAAAACATGGTTCATAAGACTTACTATGAGCAGAACACATATTTGGGAGGAACATTTTCAAGGACACTTTTGAAATGTTGAAGAAATATTGCTGTTGAAGTCTACAGGTAAGTGGTAACAGATGATCTTACCATTTTTTTAAAGCTCTCAGAAATGAAGCCCTTCCCTTATAGCACAAAGGCCTATGGACTGATATCAACATATTTAGCATATTTGGTAACTATTTTCACTATCTTATTTAGATTAGCAATTAGGAAATCACTGATGACTTCAGGAAAAAACACAGTTCGCGTGGAATGGCAAAAAGTCATTCTAAAGTAGATGGAGCAGTTAATAGCAAGTAAAGAAGTAGATACTATGAGAATAGTTTCTTAATTTAAGAATCTTTGTTAAACATGAAGTAAAAAAATTACGGTAGTAACCTGAAAGAAATACAAAGTTAAAATAAGACATTTGAGCATGTTTTCAAAACTGAACAGAAGGAAAGTGTGGAAATAAGAGACCAGGGCTGAAGACATACAAGGACAGTTTCCCTGTGAGGCAGGAAACAAGATTATTATTAATCATTTTGGGGAATTATTAATAATGTGGCAGAAGTTTTATTCTAGGCAAACTTGCCAAGGATAAAAGATTAAGACATAATTGTTTTTTGCTGACTGGCTAAAGGAATGTCCTGGGTTCATCTGGGAAGTCTTCTTAGAGGTAACTGACCTGAAATAGTACTATAAGGAACAGTGTCCGCTAAGCAGGCCAGAGGACATCATTCTTTAGAAGTGAAACAGAATGCCCCTGTATAATCAAAACAGCAGTCCACCCCAACTTCCAGGACACATAGCCTATCCTAGGCCTCTGTATGGCCATAACAGTCTCACTATGGGTTCTAAAAGGTACAATTCAGTGATGAATTGCCCCATGTGTTGCACAGGTCACTCTACTGATCTCCAGACACCATGACAATATTAGAACAAACAGCTTCAAAAGAAGAATATCTGAAGTGTTCAGTGCCTATTAGAATATCCTAACTACCCAAGGCAGAGTGGGACTTACAGCGTTCCTAAAACAGGCAAAACCCAGGAATCAATCAATCAATCTGCATTCACCAGCTGGAATACAAGTCATTTATAAATGCCAACAAATTTGAGCTTTCCCAGGTAATACGGGCAATAAAATTTCATAACATGGTTTGGTTAATGATGGATTTATCTATCTTCAATTAAGTTCACTTCAGGAGTTTAAAACTGGATTTCTCTGACTACCTATAAGCAAACTTAAAAAGAACCCAGTCTGCCAATTCAGAGTTGTCACAACTTGATTTTCAGTTCAGCATCTTACCCCAGTAATGATGTTACTGTCACTTTATCAAATCATTAAACACACGCACACACACACACACAGATACTTTATATCAGAACTAAAATCACAATAAACAAAATAAGCAATTGCAGGCATTATGGCAATTAATCAAAGACAGTTAAACAAGTTGTAAGACAGTCTGTTTTATAAAAAGGTCCAGAAGACAAAGATGCTTTTTCCCTTCCAAGCTACAAGACTAAAATATGTACAAGACAAATAAAACACCAAGAAAACTAAAGCTGTCAACTGGAAGCTCTGAGAGAGATTAAAAAAGAGTATCTCCACTAGGGTAACAGAGCTCCTGTATTTATGGTAAACACACATTACTCATTCACACACACACTATGTCAATCACCCATAAACAGTCAGTAATACTTTAGTTATTCTTACCTAATGCCTGGTAGTGTTCTTTCTCTTTTGTGAGTTGTTGGTTTACTGCCTGAAGCAACTGCTGTAACTGTGTTACAGTCTGATTTAGACTTACAGACATTGTTTCCTTCTCGGAAGATTCCTAAAAACAAGATGGAAGTGATAAAAACTCCAGACACAGAAAAGGGCATTTGCAACCAAAAAATGGAAAACATTTTACTGTTGTTTTAAACACAAACATGAAAAATGACATGAAAATCAACAATAACAAAAAAAAACAGAGAAACAGTGTTTGCTACCTACTTGTGCAAATTAATTGTACCAAAGAAAGCTATATCATAAATGTTGACACAAGGTCAGAGAGGGGAAAATCTAGAATATATGAATATCAGATATAAATACATTTCCCCTTTCAGAAGAAAATTTACCAGGCACCAAAGGGGAGCACATTCATAACAGCAAAAGTAACATTTAACATAAACTGAGCTCTCACTAAGTGCTAGGCACTATTCTAAGTGCTACCCACTATTCTAAGTGTTTTATATGCTTATTCCTTTCAACAATTCTTCAAGATAGACACTGCTATCATTGCCTTTTACAGATGGAAAAACTAAAGCACAGAGAGGCTAAGGAATTTACCTGAAGTTACAAAGCTACGAAGAGGCAAAACCCAGATTCAAACACAGGCAGCCTAACAGAGGCCCGAACTCTGAAGCAGTATACCATTATACCCTCCCACACAAAACCTTAAAATAACATAATCTCTCACTATGCTACAGCAAAATATTAATAAAATTCCTGCACTTCAGATAAAATATTTCCAAGATGACCTTCAGGTAAGAATGCAGCACAACCAGTGGAAGCAAATTCCAAAGGCACCATTTCAGGCAAAGATGGACCTTTTTTATTCTTCAGATATTTTACAAAGTTAACTAGCCAAGAGGTTTGAAGTTAAAGAAAATACACACCATTTCTGAGGAAACATCACTATTCTCAATAACAGCAGTGTCTCCAGCAGCTTTTACAATTTTTGACTGGATAAGATCCAGTGACTGTTGAGCCTGTAAGGAAAGCAACATGGTAGCCTCTAAATACTGCAACTGATAAATAAATATACATATACCAAAAACAAGTGATTTTCTTTTTTTGTACAATACTAAAGCTCTTCACAAAATACAATGTAAAGCCTACCTATTCTTTTTTTCTCCAAAATGAAAATCGCTTCCTCCCCAACCAGACTATAAAAATACATGGTTTTTAAAAAAATTTCAAACAATACAGAAAATGTATAAAGAAACTAAGCATAGAAGTAACCACAGTTGATATTTAGGTCAACATTAGTCTAGATTAGAGATCTGCTAAATATGGCCACAGCCTGTTTTTGTACAGTTCACAAGCTAAGAATGGTTTTTATGTTTTTTAAGTGTTATTTATATTAAATAAACAAACAAGAGTATGTGAGAGAGACCAGATGTAGCCCACAAATCCTTAAATAGTTTGTGGGACTGCTGACCCCTGGTGCACATCTCTGTTCTGTGCACGTGTTCACAGAAAACAAAACTGGTAAAAAATTTTATACAAATGAGCTTTTAATCTGCATGCTATTTTACAAAGTATTTTGTTAACTTTTTCATGTCAATAAATAAATATGTGCATTTCTGATCAAACGTTGCATAGTATTTCTATTATACAGATATGGGGCAATTCACTGTCACTCATAAATTACATAGCCTATCTGTATCTCTGAACATCTGTTTAATATCCTAAAAATACCTTCTGAGAAACTAAACTGCTAGGCTAAAAATGTGTGTTTTATATTTTGACCCAGAGGTCAAAAATTAAAATCACGTATCAAATAAATTAGATTGTTCACCCTTGATAATGTACCATGTATCTAAGTTGAGTTCTAAAACAAACTTATTAAGTTCACATTTTATCTACTGGTCTAAAAATAACACCAAAATAATATGAAGCAATTCTAGATTCCTAGACTTCTGCATAACAATTATAAGCTATGAATTATACACAATCAAAAAAAATACTTCAACTTTTGAAAAAGTGACATAACTGTTAATGACTTCCATAAACACAATCACAGCTCTCTAAAGCAGGTGATAATAAGCACATGTGAATTATACTATTAAATCTGCAAACAGAATTACAAACATGTCAACCTAATGCAAAGAAGAAATGTTAACACGAAAAATCACCCTTTATATAAGATTAAGAAAAATCTATATCCACAAATAAAGTAACAAATTTCTGAAATATCAGAGATCTCTACATCTTTTAGATCCATAAAGTTCAAAAGAAACATACTTTGTAAATGCATAAGCAAATCCCTATTTAAAAAAATATGGATGTAACCAAACTTTTAAGAATAATTTCAATTAAATTTAAAATTTAATCTATACTTTATAAAGCAATTAATTATATAAATATGATGAAACAATGAGGCAAATTAAGAATGGGAAAACAAGACAAAAAAATTAGTTCCAATAACATAACTATATAACAGGCAGCTCAAGTTTATAAACACATTAACATAATGATGTTAAAGAACAAATCCAGAATTAGCAGTATGTTTGCCTGAGAGTCAAGCCCCAACACAGCAGGATGATACTACGCCTTAGGGACAAGCAGTGTTTTACCTTATGCAAGTCACCGGCTACCTTTTGTCTTTCACTCTGTTCAATTCTAAGTTTTGTGAGTGTTTCATTCAACTGTGTCTTTAACTGTAAAAATAAAGGAATATCATAATTAATTTGCATCCTTCTTTGACTATGCTGAGACCTCTAAGACTGAAGAATGAATGAGAAAGAATGGGATCACTAACAGTTATGCACAGTGGGATTAGCCAATATGCTGCACCAGATGTATAGAAATGCTAAGCAGAGGAGGTTCCCATCTGTAAAGCTAAACAAAAGAAAAGCTATAGAAATGAACTAGAGTTTAGAGTAGAATACTGCAAATGCAAACACAAATTCATCAAATTCCAGTAAAGTACCTTTTAAAACTATTACTATTCATAAAGTAGTTCATTCATACCTAAACTATCAGAAATTAAGAGGCAAGTTGTCAGGAATTTTGCTAACTAGTTTTTAAAGGCTTTCTTGACCTATATAGTTCAGTCAATTGTGTAATATTTTTAAAGACACTGAACAGAACATACAAATCCAGTAAAATGAAAACTTCAAAATATAAATGATGAGCATCTTAAAAGACATCATGAAAGAGATCAGTGCAAGACCACAGTAGCCTAATTATACCAACAAGAAATGTCTTAAGATATACTTAATACCCAATTTGTCAAAAACAGTTATAAATCTCTGTAATGCTACTGACTATATGTAATGCCTCTTCTCCTGATTAACTTGTTCCAATTAAATATGGAATAAGGGAAATGGACTACACTAACAAAAAATAACTTTATTAAACTCATCAATTTAAATGATATTGCCTCCCACCCATAACTATAACATTCCAAACAGTTTTGGAGAGCCAAGAGAGAAGAAATACGACACACTGACAGCTCAAAATGGAGAGAGAATTAATGAGGGACATTACATTTGGAAATTTTATTTTAGGAATTCTTTAAGTACCAAAATACTTCAGTTTTTGCTCCTTTACTTATCTCTGATTTAATACATCTGAGAGGTTTCCTGGGCCCAAGAACAAATTATGTTTAGACAAAATTTATTTTATCTTACAATGTGGCAAGTTATCCCTTAGCAAACAAATAAACAGAAGAGCTAAAGTAAAGATTACAAACTCAAAGCAAAAAAAAAACCTACATCAAATTGGCCTTTTGGCAGAAGCAGAGTAGCAAAAAAATGCCAAGAAAGCATCAGGCTGAAAGGAGGCTCAACCATAATCCTGAGGGTTTGATGTTAATGTTGGAGTCAGTCACCAAGCACCAAGTTACAAGTAAAATCTCCAACAACTGTATTAGAAATGACTTCTTAAAAACACACATAGGGTAGAGATGCTTGATTCAAGATGGCAGCGTGAGAGGTGACACAGAGAATTCCTCCAAAAACCACATATAGTGTGAAAATATAGTCAACACAAGTAGCCCTAAAACAGCAACAGGAAAGAAGGCTGCACCAGACTGCATACAGATCTCACGAACAGAGCAGACCTCACGAAACAGGGTAAAGTACCAAAGCCTTGATCCGGTGGGACCCAAGCCCTTCCCACACATCAGCTCACTGGCAGGAGAAAAGAAATGGAGCGGGGAGTGGATGGAAGCCTAAGACTGCTGAACACCCAGCCCTGGAAGTCTGTTTTGGACCACAAACCTACAGTGTGTGCTGCTCTGGAGATTAGTGGGATTGGGGAGATGGGACAGAAGGAGTGCCTGAGAGACTGAGATTACAGCCGTTTGTGGAGGACGGGGATCCACATCCGGCCACTCTGAGACAAAGGAAAGGAGGGCGATCTGACAGGCTTCCTAGCAGGGAGGGGGCTGCAGAAGGGGTGGGGTTTGCATGGAGCTTGCTACGCAGGAGAAGGGATGGGTGGACAACGTTGTCTAGGCGCACTATGATCAGCAGGTTGGGAACTTTGAGGAGTTTCCAGGCGCTCCATCCCCTGGCTGCCTACTCAGCACCGAGGCCCCCCACTGTGACATGCAGCCGGCTGTGCGGTCTTCCTGGCCTGCCGGCACCTGCTCGCAAAGCGGCAACCACTGCGCCAGCAACAGGCCAGCCGGAGGGAAGACCTGCCTACAACAACTAGAGACGCAAAGCACAGAGGCTTACACCTGTGTGCTCAGCCCACTGGCTCTGACACTGGAGACAGGCACTGAGGCCAGGAATCAGGAAAACAGCTCTTTCCTCCCCCCAGGCACCAGCGTCACTCTGGTACAACCCCCAACCTCACTCTAGGGGCCGAGCAGCTCCAGAGACTGGAGCTTCTGGGCACTAGAGGGCACCACATAGAATTATGAAATGTCAAAGGAACCTGGTTCAAACCAAAACCTCACAAACCGCAAAAAAGGGGCCAAATGAAACTAAACTTACCAATCTTCCTGGAACAGAGTTTAAAATAAAAATCATAAATATGCTCATGGAAGAACAGAAAAATATTCAAGAACTCAGGGACAAATTTAAGACAGAGATTTAATCATTAAGAAATTCCATACCTGAAATGAAACATACAATGAAGGGATTTAAAAGCGATTAGATGTAGTAAGAGAGACGGTAAATGGAACAGAAATTAGAGAAGAGGAATACAAAGGAGCTGAGGCACAGAAAGAAAAAAGGATCTCTAAGAATGAAAGAATATTGAGAGAACTGTGTGACCAATCCAAACGAAACAATATTCACATTACAGGGGTACCAGAAGAAGAAGAGAGAGAAAAAGGGATAGAAACTGTCCTTGGGGAGGTAATTGAGGTAATTGCTGAAAATTTCCCTAATGTGGGGAAGGAGATAGTCTCTCAAGCCATGGAGGTACACAGATCTCCAAAACAAGAGACCCAAAGAAGACAACAACAAGACATCTAATAATTAAAATAGCAAAGAACAAGGTTAAAGACAGACTTTTTAAAAGCAGCCAAAAAGAGAAAAGAGATCACATACAAAGTGAAACCCATCTACAGGCCAGAAGGGAGTGGCAAGAAATATTTAATGCAATAAAGCAGAAGGGCCTCAAACCAGGAATACTCTACCCTGTAACATTATCATTTAAATTTGAAGAATGGAATAAACAATTTCCAGATGGGCAAAAGCTGAGAGAATTTACCTCCCACAAAACCACCTCTATAGTGCATTTTGGAAGGACTGCTATAGATGGAAGTATTCCTATGGCTAAATAGATGTCACCAAGGGAAATAAAACCACAGTAAAGTAGAACAATTAATTATGAAGCAGATGCAAAATTGAATCAACTATCCCCAAAGTCAATCAACGGATAGACAAAAAGGGATACAGAATATGATACCTAATATATACAGAATGGAGGAGGAAGAAAAAAGAGGAAAAAAAGAACCTTTAGGTTGTTTGTAACAGCATATGAAGTGAGTAAAATTACACTGTTAGATAGTAAGGGAATTACCCTTGAACCTTTGGTAAACACGAATCTAAAGCCTACAATGGCAATAAGTACATACCTGTCAATAATTGACCTAAATGTAAATGGTCTGAATGCACCAATCAAAAGACAGTTACTGCATGTATAAAAAAACAAGACCCATCTATATGCTGCCTACATGAGACTCACTTCAAACCCAAAGACATACACAGACTGAAAGTAAAGGGATGGAAAAAGATATTTCAGGCAACTAATGAGAAAAAAGCAGGAGTTGCAGTACTTGTATCAGACAAAATAGACTTCAAAACAAAGAAAGTCACAAGAGACAAAGAAGGACATTACATAATGATAAAAGGGTCAATCCAACAAAAAGATATAATCATTATAAATATCTATGCACCCAACACAGGATCACCAACATATGTGAAACAAATACTAACAGAATTAAAGGAGGAAATAGAATGCAATGCATTCATTTCAGGAGAATTCAACACACCACTCACTCCACAAAGGACAGATCAACCAGACAGAAAATAAGTAAAGAGACAGAGGCACTGAACAAAGTATTAAACAGATGGACCTAACAGACATCTACAGAACACTCCATCCAAAAGCAACAGGATACACATTCTTCTCAAGTGCACATGGAACATTTTAAAGAATAGATCATATACTAGGCCACAAAAAAGAGCCTCAGTAAATTAAAAAAGACTGAAATTGTACCAACCAGCTTCTCAGATCACAAAGGTATGAAATTAGAAATAAATTACACAAAGAAAACGAAAAAGCCCACAAACACATAGAAGCTTAATAACATACTCCTAAATAATCAATAGATCAATGACCAAATAAAAACAGAGATCAAGCAATATATGGAGACAAATGACAACAATAATTCAACACTGCAAAATCTGTGGGATGCAGCAAAGGCCATACTAAAGAGGGAAATATAATGCAATACAGGCCTACCTCAGGAAAGAAGAACACTCCCATATGAACAGTCTAAACTCACAATTAATGAACTATAAAAGGAAGAACAAATGAGGCCCAAAATCCATAGAAGGAGGGACATTATAAAGATAAGAGTAGAAATAAATAAAATTGAGAAGAATAAAACAATACAATCAATGAAGGCAAGAGCTGGTTCTTTGAGAAAATAAACAAAATAGATAAACCCCGAGCCAGACTTATCAAGAAAAAGAGAGTCCACTCACATAAACAGAATCAGAAATGAGAAAGGAAATATCACTATGGACAGCACAGAAATACAAAGAACTATTAGAGAATACTATGAAAAATTATATGGTAACAAACTGGATAACCTAGAAGAAATGGACAACTTTCTAGAAAAATACAACCTTCCAAGGCTGACCCAGAAAGAAACAGAAAATCTCAACAGACCAATTACCAGCAATGAAATTGAACTGGTAATCAAAAACCTACCTAAGAACAAAACACCTGGACCAGATGGCTTCACCACTGAATATTATCACACATTTAGTGAAGACCTAATACCCATCCTTCTTAAAGTTTTCCAAGGAGTAGAAGAAGAGGGAATACTTCAAAACTCATTCTATGAGGCCAGCATCACTCTAATACCAAAACTGGGCAAAGACACTGCAAAAAAAGGAAAACTACAGAGCAATATCCCTAATGAACATAGATGCAAAAATACTCAACAAAATATTAGCAAACTGAATTCAAAAATACATCAAAAGGATCATCCACCATGATCAAATGGGATTTATTCCAGGGATGCAAGGATGGTTCAACATTCAAAAATCCATCTACATCATCCACCACATCAACAAAAAGAAGGACAAAAACCACATGATCATCTCCATAGATGCTGAAAAAGCATTTAACAAAATTCAACATCCACTCATGATAAAAACTCTCAACAAAATGGGTATAGAGGGCAAGTACCTCAACATAATAAAGGCCACAAATGACAAACCCACAGCCAACATACTTAACAGCGAGAAACTGAAAGCTTTTCCTTTAAGATCAGGAACAAGACAATGATGCCCACTCTCCCCACTTCTATTCATCAAGTACTGGAGGTCCTAGCCATGGCAATCAGACAACACAAAGAAATAAAAGGCATCCAGATTGCCAGGGAAGAAGTTAAACTGTCCCTGTTTGCAGATGACATGATATTGTACATAAAAATCCCTAAAGAATCTACTCCAAAACTACTACATCTAATATCTGAATTGAGCAAAGTTGCAGGATACAAAATTAATACACAGACATCTGGGGCATTCCTATACACTAACAATGACCTAGCAGAGAGAGAAATTAGGAAAACAATTCCATTCAAAGTTGCATCAAAAAGAATAAAATACCTAGGAATAAAACCTAACCAAGGAAGTGGAAAACTTACACTCTGAAAACTACAAGACACTCATTAGAGAAATTAAAGAAGATACCAATAAATGGAAACACATCCCATGCTCATGGTTAGGAAGAATTAATATTGTCAAAATGGCCATACTGCCTAAAGCAATTTACAGATTCAATGCAATTCCTATCAAAATACCAACAGCATTTTTCAATGAACTAGAGAAAATCATTCTACAATTCATATGGAACCACAAAAGACCCTGAATAGCCAAAGCAATCATGAGAAGGAAGAATAAAGCTGGGGGAATTATGCTCCCCCAACTTCAAGCTTTACTACAAAGCCACAGTACTCAGGACAATTTGATACTGGCACAAAAACAGACCCATAGACCAATGGAACAGACTAGAGAGCCCTGATATAAACCCAACCATATATAGTCAAGTAATATATGATAAAGGAGCCATGGACATACAATGGGGAAATGACAACCTCTTCAACAGCTGGTGTTGGCAAAACTGGACAGTTACATGCAAGAGAATGAAACTGGATTATTGTTTAACCCCATACATAAAGGTCTCGAAATGGATCAAGGACCTGAATGTAAGTCATGAAACAATAAAACTCTTAGAAGACAACACAGGCAAAAATCTCTTGAATATAAGCATGAGCGACTTCTTCCTGAACACATCTCTTCAAGCAAGGGAAACAAAAGTAAAAATGAACTCATGGGACTACATCAAACTAAAAAGTTTCTGTATAGCAAAGGACACCATCAACAGAACAAAAAGACATCCTACAGTATGGGAGAATATATTTGTAAATGACATATCTGACAAGGGGTTAATGTCCAAAATACACAAAGAACATACACACCTCTACATCCAAAAAGCAAATAACCTGATTAAAAAATGGGCAGAGATATAAAGAGACAGTTCTCCAAAGAAGAAATTCAGATAGCCAACAGACACATGAAACGATGCTCCACATCACTAATCATCAGGGAAATGCAAATTAAAACCACAATGAGGTATCACCTCACACCAGTAAGGATGGCCTGCATCCAAAAGACTAAGAACAACAAATGCTGGTGAGGATGTGGAGAAAGGGGAACCCTCCTCCTACACTGCTGGTGGGAATGTAAGCTAGTTCAATCATGTGGAAAGCAATATGGAGGTTCCTCAAAAAACTAAAAATACAAATACCATTTGACCCAGGAATCCCACTCCTTGGAATTTACCCAAAGAATACAACTTCTCAGATTCAAAAAGACATATGCACCCTTATGTTTACAGCAGCACTTTTTACAACAGCCAAGATATGGAAACAACCTAAGTGTCCATCAGCAGATGAATGGATAAAGAAGAGGTGGTACATATACACAATGGAATACTATTCAGCCATAAGAAGGAAACAAATACTGCCATTTGCAACAACATGGATGGAGCTAGAGGGTATTATGCTCAGTGAAATATGCCAGGCGGAGAAAGACAAGTATCAAATGATTTCCCTCATTTGTGGAATATAACAACAAAGCAAAACTGAAGGAACAAAATACTAGCAGACTCAGAGACTCCAAGAAGGAACTAGTGGTTACGAAAGGGGATGGGTGTGGGAGGGTGGGTGGGGCAGGCAGGAGAAGGGGATTATGGGATGTTTTGTTTAGTACACATGGTGTGGGGGATCATGGGGAAAACAGTGTAGCACAGAGAAGGCAAACAGTGAATCTGTGTCATCTTACTACACTGATGGACTGAATTGGGGTATGAGTGGGGACTTGATAATATGGGTAAATGTAGTAACCACATTGTTTTTTCATGTGAAGCCTTCATAAGATTGTTTATCAATCATACCTTAATAAAAATGAAAATGAAATAAAAAAAACCCCACAATGAGATATCACCTCACACCAGTAAGGATGGCCACCATCCAAAAGACAAACAACAACAAATGTTGGCAAGGATGGGGAGAAAGGGGAACCCTCCTACACTGCTGGTGGGAATGTAAAATAGCTCAACGATTGTGGAAAGCAATATTGATGTTCCTCAAAAAACTCAAAAGAGAAATACCATTTGACTCAGGAATTCTACTCCTAGGAATTTACCCTAAGAATGCAATAACCCAGTTTGAAAAAGTCATATACACCCCTATGTTTATTGCAGCACTGTTTACAATAGCCAAGAAATGGAAACAACCTAAGTGTCCATCAATAGATGAATGGAGAAAGATGGTGTGGTACATATACACAATGGAATATTATTCAGCCATAAGAAGAAAACAAATCCTACCATTAGCAACAACATGGATGAAGCTAGAGGGTATTATGCTCAGTGAAATAAACCAAGTGGAGAAAGACAAGTATCAAATGATTTCACTCATATGTGGAGAATAAGAACAAAGAAAAAAAACTGAAGGAACAAAACAGCAGCAGACTCACAGAACCCAAGAACGGACTAACAGTTACCAACAGGAAAGGGATTAGGGAGGATGGGAAGGAAGGGAGGGATAAGGGGGGAAAAGGGGCATTACGATTAGCACGTATAATGAAGGTGGGGCGACACGGGGAAGGCAGTATAACACAGAGAAGACAAGTAGTGATTCTATAGCATCTTACTACGCTGATGGACAGTGACTGTAATGGGGTATGTGGTACGGACTTGATAATAAGGAGAGTGTAGTAACCTTAATGTTGTTCATGTAATTGTACATTAATGATAGTAAAATTTAAAAAAAAACACACATAGGGTAAAGCTTATACCTGTAGCATATGACAGTCCTGATATGTGCAATGTATAGTAAACATATGTATAAAACTAGTCTTTCATTGTAGTAGGAGTGATTCAATTATACAAAATGAAGGTAATTAAAACAAATTATTTTAAAAAGAGGTGCATGTGTGTGCATGTGTGTAAGGCTCTATGAAATGTACACATAGAGCCCTACTCTGTAAACTGATCACTTCCATAACACAGAAGACCAACCACAGATAAATGAGTGAATAAGTTTTCTTTGGTATATAGTAGTACTAATAAGAAAATTCCAAACTAGGAAGGGTTAACTTGGGATAAAGAGAAAGCTTACTTATTGTAATCTTTAGTCCTAGAGTTTATTCAGGTACTTTAGAAAATCTAATCACATGCCATGACCATTTTTAAGTCACCAAAAGACATAATGATTGCTGTTTGAAACATACAAGAAGTGAGTCGTATCTATCTAACAATGAAGCCCATCACAATCAGTGTAAATTTCCAGAGAATTTAAGAATGAGAATACAGGGTACTCTATGTTTTTATATGATTTTAGCTAATTTTAGTTATCTTTAAGTCTACAGTTTTAGGATTACTATGCTTTAAATAATACATTGATAAAGAATACCACAAACTTTTTTATCTATAATCTATAGAAAGATCCATTAAAATAAGAAGCTGGACTGGATTACTGCCCTTGAATGAAGAGTATGTATCTTCAACATTCATTCAATAATCTCCTTCCAGCTTAGAAAATAAGAGGCATAGTTAACTATGGTAACTCTAAGATGAGAATCTTCACAACTCAGCCAATCTTTATCTGTTTGTTTCATTTCTTCATTCACTGAAAATAACACTGTTCAAGAAATTAGGTTCTATAAAACACAGAAGATTTTTCTGAAAACAAGGTGCAAGCCAAACATGCCATTGTTAGGAGCTAAGAAAAGAAGAATCATCTTAGGAGTCAAGAAAAGAAAGATCATCTTAGGAGTCATCAGAATATGAAGATTATCTTCAACTTACAAAAATGCCAAGCTAAAGATGTTAGCCAGAAGTAGTTTGGATGGTTTCTCCACATGTCAACACAAGTGTTTTCAGAGCCTACTTGATACCCAGTGGAGAACAAGCTTCTTACCAAATTTAGCTCTTCATTCTGTCTTACTGCTTCAGAATATGAATCATCAAGTTTTTTCTGCAATTCAGTCAACAGATCTTTCAGCTGCAATGAAGTTTAGAGTTTAAGATTGATCTCCTTATGACATCCCATGGTTTGTATGCAACTCGGAAGCTTTGCCACAAACAACTTATGCTGAAACATTTCATCACTGTTATAAACTTAATTTAAATTGAGATGGTTCAAATAATTCTGTTGTAAGTACCTCTCTGACTTCTGTAACATAGGTAGATCGTTCAATTTCTGCCTTCTCAAGTTCCATTTCCAAGTGCTCTCGTTCTCTTCTCAACTAATAATGCAACAAAAGAGGAAAGTTAGCAGACACATTTACGATTTCCTTTCATTATGCTTCCCCACAATGGACAGTTATGATATTTATGAATATAAAACTGTATCATTACCCAAGATTTTCTTAAAAGCAAAACAATTCCAGTATTAGATAAATCTTAGAACACAGATCTTAAGACAAGCCTTAATTCTAAAAATGAGTCCGGAGTATACAAATCAAACAATGGAATAACATACATTTTCAATATCTTCACTTTCTCTTTTTAATCGCTCTAGCTCTTGTTCTGACGATGTGAATGACAACTGCATCTGAAATATGAAACAATTATATAACCAAGTAAACCACCAAGGATATAAGGTTTCTGTCTCATAGAATTTTAATCAGTTAGACACTTCAGAGGTTTGAAATACATCTCATTTAAAGCCATATTGAATTTTAGAAGATCTTAAAAATGACAGTATCACATTTAACTTGATTAAAACTATGGTCCAAAGCTACCCTATTTGCATGACATTATATTAGCTAAAAGTGCTTAACTTTTTAAACAAATAAGTGATTATCAGCTATATTTAATCCCCAAATGCACTAAAATAGAGTACCATAACAACCCTTTAAATTTTAACCCTTTAATAAAAAAAAAAATAGTGTATATCAATGATACCTTAATCTAAAAAAAGAATTTTTTTTAACCCTTTAAATTCTGCACAGGTTGGCCCAGGAAAACAAGTAAGCGATAGATGGCACTCTTTACCATACACTCAAGTAAATGGAAAAAAATTAAGATTATACACTAACACTCAGGTTCCATGAAGAGAAAGACTTACTTTTTCCTGAATACCGTATCATGGGTCATATATCAACATTTTTAAACTTATCGTGAACCCCAAATTCTATGTCTTATGCTATCACATAGCAGTTCTATAACTTTGAAAGCTCTTTATCATTGAAAGCTCTATGTCATTTCCCTTTAGTCATACTCGAAACCTCTGATTCTCAAACATGGGTGGGCACCAGAATCACTTGGGGGTGCTCTAAAACACGTCTCTGGCCCCTGAGCTTCAGACCCAGACAGACTTGGGTGAAGCCCAATAATGTGCATTTCTAACAAGTCCAAGGTGCTCTGACGCTGCTTTTTGGGGCCCACAAACCAGCAATGGGAACCACTGCTCTGGACTCTTTTAAATACCTGTTTAATAGTCTTTTGTGATTCATCGACCTTAACTTTCCATTTATTTTCTTCTTGTTCCACACTTCTTTGTAGCTTCTGTAAAATTCCTTCCTACAGACAAAAATACAGCTGTTTTAAAAAGTTCATGTTTTAATGACAAGATAAACTATTTAAGCCACTAAGGATTAAGTTAGTAATTTAAAAATAAAAATAAAACCAAAAGCATTTCCTACTGTTTCTGCAAGGACGGATTTGTATTTTTCACACTCAAGCTGTAACAATGTGTGCATTTCATCAGCTTCTTTTAACTTCTGCTCTAGAACCTGCAAAGAATGAAATAAAGAAAAATTCTCTAGTTTTACGATGAAGTTTTGTGTTTCAAATTTATTTCAGTACTTAATAGTATACTATGACAAATGGTTTCTAACAGTTTTATAATCAAACACTACATTTCAACCTTCTTAATCAGCAATGAAGTTCCATGACATTTTTGGTCATTTAGTTTTTGCTAATAAAATTCCTGAATCAGCTTACTGCAAAATACATAACAGAATTTTATAATAAGTAGCCTTTTCACTCTTTAGTGGGATGGTAAAATCAAAGCAGAACCACATGTGAAGTAAGGTCACAATGCCTATGCAACAAACATGGGAGGGAATTTTAATCAAGCCACTTGAGATACAAAGAAAAGTTAATCTCCCAAATTTCAACAGTCAGTGATAAAAACATCTAGGTTCTGAACACTCTTACTGATGTATTTGGGGTTACTTTAGCAAACCAATCAATTTCTACCTACCTACCTCAACTGATCTTAACTTTTTAAACCCAGGTTAAAAAGAGTAAAAGATGGTTAAATATTCAGTGTTATATATGATTAAGATACAGAGTTAAAGAAATAGCAAACATAAGTCTCATACACAGATCAAATGCCAGGAAGATCTATACCATTTCCACCAAAATTCACACAAAATGAAAACACCTTCTTAGACTTTCTCCAAAGATCACTATTCTACTCATAATATATCATTTATCTTTCCCAACTTATAAAGAAAAATTCTGATTTACTTTTTTCCATATTTGGTTAAAATACAGATATTTCACTTCTTGAACTAACCTTAACTTCCTCTAAATCTGATGTTCCAGCCACACATTCTTTTGCCTTCTTTTCAAATCCATGCAACCATTCACTATAACTCTGTGGAGAAAAGTCAAAATTACCAATTTCCAAAAATATCTAAATGAAATAGGTAAAAGTTTTTAAATAACCAAATTAGATGATTATAAAAGAAATCTACACAAAGACCACCGCTCTGGAAATCTGAAAAAATAATGCAATTGCTATTTAAGTTGTCCATAACCAGCCTTGAAAATAAAGCACTAAAAGTATACTTATGTACTACAATCAAAACCAAATCTTATTTAGCCTAACCAAGGATATATATGCAACTGAATTCTGGACTTAAATATACATAAAGCTGGGCTCAAATCCAGCCTCTACCACTTACTAGCACTAGGACTAATAGACTTGACTTTAAAACCACAGAAAAGCTAAAATTAATAATTTTTCAAAATGTTTTTCTCAGGTAAACCAGTTCTTCAAAACTAGGTATTCTCAGTTCATAAAATAAAGCTCAACTGAAGATACTCTACTCAGAGGATTTCAAATTCTATGAAGTTTCTGAAAATACTTCGAAATAAATATGTATTACGAAGTGTTTGAAACCATATGAGAAATGATAAGAATACAAAAACGTACTTGTTTAAAACCAACAGAACCATATTTGTGCTGACAGGTTAGCTGATGCAAACACAAGGCATATAACAGTTTTAGTCATTATTCTAAATTTTAGAATAAATTATGCTAGATTTTGTATGCTTATCTGAATTTTAAGCATTAATATTATTTGTTTGATACTTTAAATCAGATTTCCTCTTACTACTCTTTTAAGTCTATCAGCTTAATCTAAAAAAAGAACACACATGAAATTTCTATGAATTGCTTAAATTATGATATGGCTGAGTCAAGATTCTCTATACTCTATCAGATAAGAACAAAAAAACAAAATCAGATGCTGAGATTACCCCATAAACCCATAGTACAACAATACTATGTACAGTATTGTATAATAGTACTCAGTACAATACCCCACAGTACAAAATAGACAAAAGCCTCTCTACTTAAAAATTATATTCTCACTTTATAAATCTGATTCAAGACTAAATGTATACTATTAAAATCCTACTTAGCTTAAAACACAGGGATTCAATATAAATTAAAGTCAGCTGAAAATTGATGAAGTTGCTTAAAGTTTATAAATCTCCCTCAAGGCCATATAGTTTAGATCTCTCCTATGCTGACTTGCTTTGTAGAAAAAGCAACAGAAAAGCAGAAAAAAAATGTTTACATATAAAAAGGCTTTTTATATGTACTGACTCTATTAACATATCTTAATATTAAATTTACCTATTGCTTTTTTCTCTGAAATAGGTTATTATCCTTCATATTTAAAAAAAAAAACCTAAAATGTTAGACCTTAAGTAGCACACAGAAAGTTTAATATATTTCTTTAATACAGACTACCATGCAGAAATATTCAACTTTTAACAACTGGATGAACAAAAGCCAAATATCCGCATCTTGCAATGATTTAGATTTAGAGTGTTCCAAAGTCTTGGGTGTTGAGGGTAGGTAAATATTGCAGTTAAGAATTAATGTATTATATTAAAAAGGTTATTTAATACTTACACAATCTTTAAAAAACAGAAATTATAAATTAACTCTCTTGCCTTATAAATTACTGCCACAAATTCCCAAAGTTTATTTCCATTAAGTAATAAAATATAAAGTAGGAATAAAGAAATAAAAACAGATGACCACAAAAGAAAATATACGAAACACCTGAACAACAACCCTTTCTCCTAGGTTCAATCTAAGAACACTGGAAGTGACAATGCAGTTTATCTTGTTACCGTTAAAAGCCACTATGGTAGGTATCTACTCAACTGATCAAACCTGAATGTATCCTCAACAGTTACAATGGAAAAAAAGGAATTTTGGTTCCTACACAAATTAAATGTAGACTATATGTCCATATGATCTGAGTAACAGCTAAACTCAGACTACACATAGAGCAGGCCACTAAGTTTACATACACCCCACCTAGTACCCACAGAAAGAAGAGCGAAGAGCTCCTGAAGAAACAACTGATTCCAAGTTTGGGACAGGAAATGTATATGATGGCAACATCTTATTGTACCACAATGCAAAGAAGCTACTAAAGTTCAGGAGTGTTGTATCACAGAAATTTGGCAGCCAGCCTAAATAAGTAACCAAAAAGCTCCAATGGCCAAAGAAAAGACAAGCAACATTGTGGACCTCCTGATGTAAGTATACAACACTGCTCATGATGTATCCTTGCCTCCACACGATCCTCCATCCGAAGTAATGAGCCTGAAACTAATCAGGCCTCAACTGACTACAAATTTATGGGATATACAAAGGACAGCAAAATGTATTGATAATACAGGGATTCAGTCAGCAAAATCAAGACTGGGAAACTGCATATTAAACCACTAAGTTTAAAAAGGGGGAGATCCAGGATTCAAGATGGCAGAGTGAGAGGTGAGACAGAGAACTCCTTCCAAAACCACAGACAGTGTGAAAATATAGTCAATACAACTAATCGTAAAACAGCAACAGGGAAGAAGGTTGCACCAGACTGCATACAGACCTCACGAACAGAGCAGACCTCACCAAACAGGGTAACGTATGAGAGCCTTGATCCGGTGGGACCCAGGCCCTTCCCCGACCCCAGCTCATGGGCTGGAGGAAGAGAAACAGAGCGAGGGAGGGGGTGTAAGCCTGGGACTGCTGAACACCTACCCCTGGATATCTGCTTTGTGGGCAGAAATCTACATTGTGTGGTGTTCTGGAGGATGGGGAGCTGGGAAAGGCGGAGTACTTGTGAGACAGATTCTGGCCATTTGTGGAGGATGGGATCCACACATGGCACTCTGAGACAAGGGAAAGGTAGGCAGTCTGACAGGCTTCCTAGCAGCAAGATAGCTGCTGAAGGTGTGGGGTTTGCACAGAGCTTCCTGCGCAGCAGAAGGGATAGGGGAACAAGGTTGTTTGGGTGTGCTCTGCCCAGCACACTGGGAACTTTGGGGAGCTTCAAGCGCCCCCTCCCCCTGGCTGGCTACTCAGCTCTGAGTCCCCCACTGTGATACGCAGCCTGCTGAGCCTTCCTCCTGGCCTGACAGCACTGGCTTGCAAACTGGCAATCACAGCTCTGGCAACAGGCCGGCCAGAGATACAGCTCACCTACAACAGCTAGAGACACCAAGCAGAAAGGCTTATTTACACTGGCTGTGATACTGGAGACAGCCAGGGCAGACGGGACTCAGGAAACAGACCTTTCCTCCCCCCAGGCACCAGCTCCGCTCCCCTGCAACTCCTAACCTCACTCTAGGGGTCGAGCAGCTACAGAGACTGGAGCTTCTGGGCACTAGAGGACACCACACAGAAATATGAAATGACAAAAGAATATGGTTCAGAACAAAATCTCACAAACCCCAGAAAAAGGGCCAAATGAAACTGAACTCACCAATCTTCCTGAAACAAAGTTCAAATTAAAAATTATAAACAGGCTCATGGAGGTACAGAAAAATATTCAAGAATTCAGGGATGAATTTAAGACAGAGATTCAATCATTAAGAAATTCCATATCTGTAATGAAACATACAATGGAGGGATTTAAAAGCAGATTAGATGTAGTAGAAGAAACAGTAAATGGAATAGAAATTAGAGAAGAGGTATACAAAGAGGCTGAGGCACAGAGAGAAAGAAGAATCTCTAAGAATGAAAGAATATTGAGAGAACTGTGTGACCAATCCAAATGGAACAATATTCGCATAATAGGTGTACCAGAAGAAGAAGACAAAGAAAAAGGGACAGAAAGTGTCATTGAAGAGGTAATTGCTGAAAACTTCCCCATCTGGGGAAGGAGATAGTCTCTCAAGCCATGGAGGTACCCAGATCTCCCAAAACAAGGGACCCAAGGAGGACAACATCAAGACATATAATTATTAAAATGGCAAAGACCAAGGATAAAGACAGACTTTTAAAAGCAGCTAAAGAGAGAAAAAAGATCACATACAAAGGAAAACCCATCAGGCTACCATCAGATTTCTCAACAGAAACCTTACAGGCAAGAAGGGAGTGGCATGATATATTTAATGCAATGAAGCAGAAGGGCCTCGAACAAAAAGTTATCACATAAATTTGAAGGAGGAATTAAACAATTTTAAGATAAGCAAAAGCTGAGAGAATTTACCTCCCACAAACCAACTCTACAGTGCATTTTGGAGGGGCTCCTATAGATGGAAGTATTCCTAAGACTAAATAGATGTCACCCAAGGGATAGACAAAGAGTACAGAATATGATTCATAACATACAAAGAATGTAGGAGGAGGAAAAAGGAGGAAAAAATAAATAAAAAGAATCCTTAGGTTGTGTTTGTAATAGCATACGAGGTGAGTTAAATTAGACTGTTAGATAGTAAGGGAATTACCCTTGAACCTTTGGTAACCACACATCCAAAGCCTGCAATGGCAATAAGTACACACCTATCGATAATCACCCTAACTGTAAGTGGTCTGAATGCACCAATCAAAAGACGCTGAGTCACTGAATAGATAAAAAAACAAGACCCATCTATATGCTGCCTACAAGAGACTTACTTCAAACCCAAAGACATACACAGACTGAAAGTAAAGAGACGGAAAAAGATATTTCATGCAACTAATAGGGAGAAAAAAGCAGGAGTTCCAGTACTTGTATCAGACAAAATAGACTTCAAAACAAAGAAAGTCACAAGAGACAAAGAAGGGCATTACATAATGATAAAGGGGTCGGTCCAACAAGAGGATATAAATATTATAAATATCTACACACCCAACACAGGATCACCTACATATGTGAAACAAATACTAACAGAATTAAAGTGGGAAATATAATGCAATGGGTTCATTTTAGGAGACTTCAACACACCACTCACTCCACAAAGGACAGATCAACCAGACAAAAAATTAATAAACAGACAGAGGCACTGAACAACGTATTAGAACAGAGGGACCTAACAGACATCTACAGAACACTCCATCCAAAAGCAACAGGATACACATTCTTCTCAAGTGCACATGGAACATTTTCAAGAATAGATCATATACTAGGCCACAAAAAAAGCCTCAGTAAATTCAAAAAGATTGAAATTGTACCAACCAGCTTCTCAGATCACAAAGGTATGAAACAAAATAAATTACTCAAAGAAAATGAAAAAGCCCACAAACACATGGAGGCTTAATAACATGCTCCTAAATAATCAATGGATCACTGACAAATAAAAACAGAGATCAAGCAATATATGGAGATAAATGACAACAATAATTCAACACCACAGTATCTGTGAGATGCAGCGAAGGCTGTGCTAACAGGGAAATATATTGCAATACAGGCCTACTTCATGAAAGAAGAACAACCCCAAATGAACAGTTTAAACTCACAATTAATGAAACTAGAAATGGAAGAACAAATAAGTCCCAAAGTCAGTAGGAGGAGGGACATAATAAAGATGAAAGCAGAAATAAATAAAATTGAGAAGAATAAAACAATAGAATCAATGAAAGCATGAGTTGGTTCTTCGAGAAAATAAACAAATAGATAAACCCCTAGCCAGATTTATGAAGAAAAAAAGAGTCTATACAAATAAACAATCAGAAAGGAGAAAGGAATAATCACTACAGACACCACAGAAATACAAAGAACTTTGAGAGAATACAATGAAAAATTACATGCTAACAAACTGGATAACCTAGAAGAAATGGACAACTTTCTAGAAAAATGCAACCTTTCAAGGATGACCCAGGAAGAAACAGAAAATCTGAATAGACCAATTACCAGCAAAGAAATTGAATTTGTAATCAAAAAACTACATAAAAACAAAACCCTGGACGATGGCTTCACTGCTGAATTTTGTCAAACATTTAGTGAAGACCTAATACGCATCCTCCTTGAAGTTTCCCAAAAAGTACAAGAGGAGGGAATACTCCCAAACTCATTCTACAAGGCCAACATCACTCTAAAACCAAAACCAGGCAAAGACACCACAAAAAAAGAAAATTACAGACCAATATCCCTGATGAAAATAGATGCAAAAATACTCAAGAATATATTAGCAAACCAAATTCAAAAATACATCAAAAAGATCATCCATAATGATCAAGTGGGATTCATCCCAGGGATACAAGGATGGTACAATATTTGAAAATTCATCAACATCATCCACATCAACAGAAAGAAGGACAAAAGCCACATGATCATCTCAATAGATGCTGAAAAAGCATTTGACAAAAATCAACATCCATTCATGATAAAAACTCTTAACTGGGTATAGAGGGCAAGTACCTCAACATAATAAAAGCCATATATGACAAACCCACAACCAACATCATACTTAACAGCAAAAAGATTAAGGCTTTTCCTTTAAGATCAGGAACAAGAAAAGGATGCCCACTCTCCCCACTTTTATTCAACATAGTACAGGAGGTGCTAGCCATGGCAATTAGACAACACAAAGAAACAAAAGGCATCAGGCTCAGTAAGGAAGAAGTTAAACTGTCACTGTTTGCAGATGACATGATATTGTACATAAAAATCCCTAAAGAATACACCCCAAAACTATTAGAATAACTGAATTCAGCAAAGCTGCAGGATACAAAATTAATACACAGAAATCTGTTGCATTCCTATACACTAACGATGAACTAGCAGAAAGAGAAATCAGGAAAACAATTCCATTTACAATTGCATCAAAAAAAAGAATAAAATACCTAGGAATAAACTTAACCAAGGAGGTGAAACACCTATACCCTGAAAACTACAAGATACTCATGAGAGAAATTAAAGATACCAATAAATGGAAATACATCCTATGCTCATGGGTAGGAAGAATTTAATACTGTCAAAATGGCCATCCTGCCTAAAGCATTCTACAGATTCAATGCAATCCCTACCAAAATACCAAAAGCATTCTTCAATGAACTAGAACAAATAGTTCTAGAATTCATATGGAATCACAAAAGACCCCAAATAGCCAAAACAATCCTGAGAAGGAAGAATAAAGCAGGGGGGATTACACTACCCAGTTTCAAGCTCTACTATAAAGCCACAGTAATCAAGACAATTTGGAACAGACTTATAGACCAATGGAACAGAATAGAGAGCCCAGATATAAAACCTCACGTATACTGCCAATTAATACATGATAAAGGAGCCATGGATATACAATGGGGAAATGACAACCTCTTCAAAACTGATGTTGGAAAATCTCGAAAACTACATGTAAGCTAATGAAACTGGATTATTGTCTAACACCATACACAAAAGTAAACTCAAAATGGATCAAAGTCCTGAATGTAAGTCACAAAACCGTAAAACTCTTAAAAGAAAACATAGGAAAAAAAATCTCTTGAATATAAACATGAGCAACTTTTTCCTGAACACATCTCCCCAGGCAAGAGAAACAAAAGCAAAAATGAACAAATGGGACTACATCAAACTAAAAAGCTTCTGCACAGCAAAGGACATCATCAGCAGAACAAAAAGGCATCCTACAGTAAGGGAGAATATATTTGTAAATGGCATATCCAATAAGGGGTTAACATCCAAAATGTATAAAGATCTCACATACCTCAACACCCAAAAAGCAAATAACCCTATTAAAAAATTGGCAAAGGATCTGAACAGACACTTCTCCAAAGAAGAAATTCAGATGGCCAACAGGCATATGAAAAGATGCTCCACATCACTAATCATCAGGGAAATGCAAATTAAAACCACAATATCACCTCATGCCAGTTAGGATGGCCAACATCTAAAAGACAAGCAACAACAAATATGGGCAAGGGTATGGAGAAAGAGGAACCCTCCTATACTGCTGGTGGTAATGTAAATTAGTTCAACTATTGTGGAAAGCAATATGGAGGTTACTCAAAAAACTAAAAATAGAAATACAATTTGACCCAGGAATTCCACTCTTAGGAACTTACCAAAGGAAGCAAGATCCCCAATTCAAAAAGACATATGCACCCGTCTGTTTACTGCAGCACTATTTACCATAGCCAAGAAATGGAAGCAACCTAAGTGTCCATCAGTAAATGAATGGATAAAGAAGATGTGGTACATATACACAACAGAGTATTATTCAGCCATAAGAAGAAAAGAAATCCTACCATTTGAAACAACATGGATGGAGGTGGAGGGTATTATGCTCGGTGAAATAAGCCAGGCAGAGAAAGAAAAATACCAAATGATTTCACTCATTTGTGGAGTGTAACAACAAAGCAAAACTGAAGGAACAAAACAGCAGCAGACTCACAGACTCCAAGAAGGGACTAGTGGTTACCAAAGGGAAAGATGTTGGGGAGGGAGGGAGAAGGGGATTAAGGGGATTATGATTAGCGCACATAATGTAGGGGGGGTCACAGGGAAGGCAGTATAGCAGAAAGAAGACAAGTAGTGACTCTATAGCATCTTACTATGCTGATGGACAGTGACTGCAATGGGGTGTTGGGAGTGGACTTGATAATATGGGTGAATGTAGTAACCAAAATGTTGCTAATGTGAAACTTTCATGAGATTGCATATCAATAATACCTGAACAAAAAAAAAAAAAGGAAAAGACCTATACCACCATTTTAGGAAACTGTGCATATATACTGGTTTTCTCTGTCCTCAAATAGTCACTCTATTAATTCTCGGAATCAAAGTAACCTCTCTCCCACAGCCTCAAGTAAAGCAAGCTGCTCTACACTGTCTTCAAGGCTTTTGCATGAAGAAGTTAACAGATACCCAGATCTTGTGTTTTGATATGAAAACAGCCTGGTTCATAGTATTACACACATTCAATTAAAAAAATAAAGTGTTCCTCAAAACAAGAAACAATCACTTAAAATTAAGTACTCTTTTGAAAAAAGTCATTAAAAACATTACTGGTCTATCAATGATTAATTAACATTCTTTTCTAAATATGATGTTTATGATCCTCTAAATCACGTCTCATATGCAAATTGTTTTACAACAAAAATAACAGTTGCGGACTTCCAGGAAGATGGCGGTGTGGGCAGGGCGGCAGAAATCTCCTCCCAACACTATATTTATCTACGAAAACAAAGAAAATACATCTATTCCTAAAAGAGAGACGAGAATACACAGGAAAGCGCACAGCGTGCAGCTACACCCGAGAGGACTCGGCACCCCAAGAGGCGGGTAAGATACGGAGCCGCGACCCGGCGGGACCCGAGCCCTCCCCCACCCCAGCGCACCGGCGGGAGGAGAGGATTCAGAGCCGGGAGGGAGTGGAAGTGCACCCCGCGAAGTAGCCAGCCCCGGTGATCTGCGCGGGGAGCGCTGACCCACATTGCGCAGTGCAGCGGAGATTGGAGAGACAGAGGGGCAGGATCTGAGCGGGGAACGCGCCAGGGTGCTTGCAGCCGGCTCCCGGGAAGGAAAAAAAAAAAGTGCGCGCTTTCTTCAGCGGTCTTAAAGAGACAGGAGCCCAGCGGAGGAGCCGGATCGCCCCAGCACACTCAGCCCAGCAGGCTGGGAGTCCTGGGGAGTTTCAGACGCCTTAGCTGGCGACTGAGGAAGCGTAGCCATACTTAACACTTCTCACTGAGATCAACAGCCTCCTATTCGTTCCCACCCCTGCCAGAGCGATAAAGGGCCCTGCGGAGCGGCACAGTCACAGCTGTGGAATAGTGGGGCAATAGCGCCACCTAGAGCATTCCCACAGAATCTACATCCGGTGGGCATTTTTTTAGTTGTTTTTTTTTGTTTTGTTTTTGTTTTTTCTTTTCTTTCTTTTTTTTCTTTTTTTCCTTTTTTCTCTTTTTTTTTCTTCTCTTTTTAAAGTCTTAAAGAGCCCAGCTGACATACGTGGCAACTATCAGTGACCAAATTATACAGCCATGAAAAGACAGAGGAATATGGTTCAGACCAAAATCAACCAGACAACCCCAGAGAGGGAGTCTGAAGGGATGGAAATGCACAGCCTCCCTGAAAAAGAATTCAGAATAAAAGTCATAACCATGCTGATGGACCTACAGAGAAATGTGCAAGAGCTGAGGGAGGAAGTGAGGGAACTGAGGAAAGACAATACAGAAATCAGACAAGCGATCGACGGGCTTAACAGCAGAATGGATGAGATGCGAGAGACTGTTAATGGAATAGAAAACAGAGAACAGGAGTACAGAGCAGCTGAGGCAGAGAGAGATAAAAGGATTTCTAGGAATGAAAGAATATTAAGAGAACTGTGTGACCAATCCAAACGGAACAATATTCGCATTATAGGAGTACCAGAGGAAGAAGAGAGAGAAAAAGGGATAGAAAGTGTCTTTGAAGAAATAATTGCTGAAAACTTTCCCTCGCTGGGGAAGGAAGTAGCCTCGCAGTCCACCAAAGCTCATAGATCTCCCAACACAAGGGACCCAAGGAAGACAACACCAAGACACATAATAATTAAGATGGCAAAGATCAAAGATAAAGACAGGGTATTAAAGGCAGCTAGAGAGAGAAAAAAGATCACCTACAAAGGAAAACCCATCAGACTATCATCAGACTTCTCAACAGAAACCTTACAGGCCAGAAGAGAATGGCATGATATATTTAACGTTATGAAACAGAAGGGCCTCGAACCAAGAATATTGTATCCAGCACGATTATCATTTAAATATGATGGAGGGATTAAACAATTTCCAGATAAACGAAAGTTGAGAGAGTTTGCCTCTCATAAACCACCACTACAGGATATCTTAAATGGACTGCTCTAGATGGAAGCACACCTAAGGCTAAAAAGATGTCACCAGAGAAAATAAAATCATAGCAAAGAAAGCAGACCATCCAAATACTAACTAAAGGCAAAGAATAAAACACCTATTATAGAAAGAATGGAGGAGGAGGAATAAGAAGGGAGAGAAATAAAGAAACATCAGACTGTGTTTACAATAACTTAACAAGAAAGTTAAGTTAGATTGTTAGATAGTAAAGAAGCAACCCTTGAACCCTTGGTAACCACGAATCTAAAGCCAGCAATGGCAATAAGTACATATCTATCAATAATCACCCTAAATGTAAATGGACTGAATGCACCAATCAAAAGACACAGAGTAACAGAATGGATAAAAAAGCAAGACCCATCTATATGCTGCCTACAAGAAACTCACCTCAAATCCAAAGATATACACAGACTAAAAGTGAAGGGATGGAAAAAGATATTTCATGCAAACAACAAGAGAAAAAAGCAGGTGTTGCAGTACTTGTATCAGACAAAATAGACTTCAAAACGAAGAAAGTAGCAAAAGATAAAGAAGGACATTACATAATGATAAAGGGGTCAGTCCAACAAGAAGATATAACCATTATAAATATATATGCACCCAACACAGGAGCGCCAGCATATGTGAGACAAATACTAACAGAATTAAAGGAGGAAATAGACAGCAATGCATTCATCTTAGGAGACTTCAACACACCACTCACTCCAGAGGACAGATCAACCAGACAGAAAATAAGTAAAGACACAGAGGAACTGAACAACACACTAGAACAGATGGACCTAACAGACATCTACAGAACTCTACACCCAAAAGCAACAGGATACACATTCTTCTCAAGTGCACATGGAACATTTTCCAGAATAGACCACATACTAGGCCACAAAAAGAACCTCAGTAATTTCAAAAATATTGAAATCCTACCAACCAACTTCTCAGATCACCAAGGTATAAAACTAGAAATAAATTTTAGAAAGAAATCAAAAAGGCTCACAAATACATGGAGACTTAACAACACTCTCCTAATTAATCAATGGGTTAACGACCAAATCAAAACAGAAATCAAAGAATATATGGAGACTAATGACAACAACAACACAAAGCCACAACTTCTGTGGGACGCAGCAAAGGCAGTTCTAAGAGGAAAGTATATTGCAATCCAGGCCTATTTAAAGAAGGAAGAACATTCCCAAATGAATAGTCTAAAGACACAATTACTGAAATTGGAAAAAGAAGAACAAATGAGGCCCAAAGTCACCAGAAGGAGGGACATAATAAAGATTAGAGAAGAAATAAATAAAATTGAGAAGAATAAAACAATAGAAAAAATCAATAAAACCAAGAGCTGGTTCTTTGAAAAAATAAACAAAATAGATAAACCCCTAGCCAGACTCATTAAGAGAAAAAGAGAATCTACACACATAAACACAATCAGAAATGAGAAAGGAAAAATCACGACGGACCCCACAGAAATACAAAGAATCATAAGAGAATATTATGAGAATCTATATGCTAACAAGCTGGAAAACATAGAAGAAATGGACAACTTCTTAGAAAAATACAACCTTCCAAGACTGACCAAGCAAGAAACAGAAAAACTAAACAGACCAATCACCAGTGACGAAATCGAATTGGTAATCAAAAAACTACCCAAGAACAAAACCCCTGGGCCTGATGGATTCACCTCTGAATTCTACCAGACATATAGAGAAGAAATAACACCGATTCTCCTTAAAGTTTTCCAAAAAATAGAAGAGGAGGGAATACTTCCAAACTCATTCTATGAAGCCAGCATCACTCTAATACCAAAACCGGGCAAAGACCTCACCAAAAAAGAAAATTACAGACCAATATCCCTGATGAACGTAGATGCAAAAATACTCAACAAAATATTAGCAAACCGAATTCAAAAATACATCAAGAGGATCATACACCATGATCAAGTGGGATTCATCCCAGGGATGCAAGGATGGTACAACATTCGAAAATCCATCAACATCATCCACCACATCAACAAAAAGAAGAACAAAAACCACATGATCATCTCCATAGATGCTGAAAAAGCATTTGACAAAATTCAGCATCCATTCCTGATTAAAACTCTCAACAAAATGGGTATAGAGGGCAAGTACCTCAACATCATAAAGGCTATATATGACAAACCCACAGCTAACATCATACTTAACGGCGAGACGCTGAAAGCTTTTCATCTAAGATCGGGAACAAGACAGGGATGCCCACTCTCTCCACTGTTATTCAACATAGTACTGGAGGTCCTAGCCACAGCAATCAGACAAAACAAAGACATACAAGGCATCCAGATTGGTAAAGAAGAAGTCAAATTGTCACTATTTGCAGATGACATGATACTGTACATAAAAAACCCTAAAGATTCCATTCCAAAACTACTAGAACTAATATCTGAATTCAGCAAAGTTGCAGGATACAAAATTAACACACAGAAATCTGTTGCTTTCCTATACACTAATGATGAACTAACAGAAAGAGAAATCAGAAAAACAATTCCATTCACAATTGCATCAAAAAGAATAAAATACCTAGGAATAAACCTAACGAAGGAAGTGAAAGACCTGTACTCTGAAAACTACAAGACACTCCTAAGAGAAATTAAAGAGGACACTAACAAATGGAAATGCATCCCATGCTCTTGGCTAGGAAGAATAAATATTGTCAAAATGGCTATACTACCTAAAGCAATCTACAGATTCAATGCAATCCCTATCAAACTACCAACAGCTTTCTTCAATGAACTGGAACAAATAATTCTAAAATTCATATGGAACCACAAAAGACCCCGAATAGCCAAAGCAATCCTGAGAAGGAGGAATAAAACAGGGGGAATTACACTCCCTGACTTCAAGCTCTACTACAAAGCCACAGTAATCAAGACAATTTGGTATTGGCACAAAAACAGACCCACAGACCAGTGGAACAGAATAGAAAATCCAAACATTAACCCAAACATATACAGTCAATTAATATTTGATAAAGTGCCTTGGATATACAATGGGGAGATGACAGCCTCTTCAGCAGCTGGTGTTGGAAAAACTGGACAGCTACATGTAAGAGAATGAAACTGGACTACTGTCTAGCCCCATACACAAAGGTAAACTCAAGGTGGATCAAAGACCTGAATGTAAGTCATGAAACCATAAAACTCTTAGAAAAAAACATAGGCAAAAATCTCTTGGACATAAACATGAGCAACTTCTTCATGAACATATCTCCCCGGGCAAGGGAAACAAAAGCAAAAATGAACAAGTGGGACTATATCAAGCTGAAAAGCTTCTGTACAGCAAAGGACACCATCAGTAGAACAAAAAGACATCCTACAGTATGGGAGAATATATTCATAAAAAACGTATCTGATAAAGGGTTGACATCCAAAATATATAAAGAACTCATGCACCTTAACAAACAGAAAGCAAATAATCCAATTAAGAAATGGGCAGAGGACATGAATAGACACTTCTCCAAAGAAGAAATTCAGATGGCCAACAGGCACATGAAAAGATGCTCCACATCGCTAATCATCAGAGAAATGCAGATTAAAACCACAATGAGATATCACCTCACACCAGTGAGGATGGCCAACATCCAAAACACAAACAACAACAAATGTTGGCGAGGATGTGGAGAAAAGGGAACCCTCCTACACTGCTGGTGGGAATGCAAATTAGTTCAACCATTGTGGAAAGCAGTATGGAGGTTCCTCAAAAAACTCAAAATAGAAATACCATTTGACCCAGGAATTCCACTCCTAGGAATTTACCCTAAGAATGCAGCAGCCCAATTTGAAAAGGACAGATGCACCCCTATGTTTATTGCAGCACTATTTACAATAGCCAAGAAATGGAAGCAACCTAAGTGTCCATCAGTAGATGAATGGATAAAGAAGATGTGGTACATATACACAATGGAATATTATTCAGCCATAAGAAGAAAACAAATCCTACCATTTGCAACAACATGGATGGAGCTAGAGGGTATTATGCTCAGTGAAATAAGCCAAGCCGAAAAAGACAAGTATCAAATGATTTCACTCATATGTGGAGTATAAGAACAAAGAAAAAAACTGAAGGAACAAAACAGCAGCAGACTCACAGAACCCAAGAACGGACTAATAGTTACCAAAGGGAAAGGGACTGGGGAAAATGGGCGGGAAGGGAGGGATAAGAGGGAAAAAGGGGCATTACGATTAGCAGATGTAATGTTGGGGGGGCACGGGGAGGGCAGTACAACTCAGAGAAGACAAGTAGTGATTCTATAGCATCTCACTACGCTGATGGACAGTGACTGTAATGGGGTTGGTGGGGGGGACCTGATGAAGGGGTAGTTTAATAATCGTAATATTGCACATGTAATTGTAAATTAATGATAATAAAACAAATTATATTAAAAATAAAAAATAAATAAATAAAAAAATAACAGTTGCATAAGCAGAGTTTTGAACCAAGTTATTGATCTGAACTACTCAAAAGCACCCTAGGTTACATATGGGAAAGATTATAGAATCAGCAGCACTGTCAAAACCAAGTGCAGAATGCAAATACTGCTTGTTCACAACTTCCTTGAATAATGATAAAGATGTCATGTTTAAATATATAATAAATTAATCTTACCAAATTAGAAGGGACAGACACCTTTGGAAATAATTTTTTGAGAACTTCTTTAGCTTCTAATTCAACAGCTTCCACATGTTGTTGTCCTTCCTAAAGAGGAAAATGAACCAAATCAAACAAGAATATATATATTAAAAAAAAAGCTATAGTCTTTTAAGCTCAAGGGAGGAAAAGTCACAATATTTTAAAAATTCAGCTTAATACTGACCAACTTTTAAATTTTCCATTTTAAAATGTCAAAATGCTTCCATAAGAAAGAAGTCTGCAAAATCTTTAAAGCATCCTAAATAACAAATACTGTCTTACATTAATCAAACTAATGCAGTACCTGACAATATGGACATTTTCCTTGCCATTAGAAATCACTGATTTGCTCCCAGGAACAATTCAAAAAAACAAAAACAAAAAATATATACTTCCTACAGCTAAAACTTTAAACTACATATACAAAAAACAAATAATACTTCCTACAGCTATAACAAACTACATACAAAAAAGTATGCATCTGGGCAATGTTAAGTGAGGCTTATTGGCTAATAAACCTATACCAAAAAATGTATTTACAGATGGCCAATAATGCCATGGGATTAAAATGGCAATTTTCCTATTTCCAGCTTCAAGATCAGTTGAAGCTACTAATGCTAAACAAAGCGAAAGAAAAAGACCATCAAAATTTGATGGGTGGTACATATGGTAAAAAGAGGAAAAGAAAAGAGAAAAAAACTGATGGCATATTACTTCATCAATGTCAATCATCAAGACAACTAATACTGACACTTGTGTATGGACTCTGCCAGCTATAAATTGAAAGATAAGTATTACAAATGCATGTCTAAATTTGGTGATTTTGAAACCAAGTCTAATGAATCAATTATTAACTCAAAACCATGGTTTGTCAAAATTAGGGTAATGACTTGATTACACACAAAATAAAAGTCTAATATTCAAACCAACTTTACAAGATTAAAAAAAAACTCCTATAAAAATGTACACCTCAACCCCTCAACCAAGCCAAGAACATCATCTCTAAACAATACTTTGCAAAGTTCAAAAGAAGGCAAGCAAGCTAGCAGGATCTCAACCCTATCTTTCTCTCATCACTTACATGTGATCCTTGAAACCTACTACAGATTCAGGATACACTCCATTTTAAGAAAATCTAGTAACATGAAAAATTAAGTTACACAATGCAAAGCTAGACATTAATCATAATCTGTACACACAAAAACCTGTTACTTTATTCAGGATTAGTGGCCGGACTTCAAAAATAAATGTTTTAAAAGATTATTTTCAATTCAATAAAGTCTACTGTTTTTCAGGAATACACCCACCTAACTGCATAAAACAAGGTATACTCATCTGCGAAAATGATTAACTGCTAATTTATAGATAATTAAAAGATCATTTTTATCATCTGACCACAGAAGTGCTACAGCAAATACCAAAGAAAATCAGTTAGGCAAGGAGACACTATGGAAAAGCTTTCTGAAAACTTTCCAAGGGAAAAACAATTAACTAAAAGAAATAAGTGTTCACTTATAAGCAAGAAGCACAAATATGGGAAGTTACTTTTATTCTGTACTAACAATTTTAGCTAAAAAGTTGTCACTTGGCATAGCAATTTGGTTGTGGATAGCAATTTCCATTCCAACTTAACACATGGAAAAGAGCTAATATTGAAAACTGCATTATAATTTCTTCTTTATCTACGTGTAATGTCACATATATGGAGTTATCGTTCATGTGATCCTGTCATTTATAGTCGCTCCTCATAAATATTTACAGATAAAGGTTATCCTGGAAAAACAACATATATTCCTCCTCTGTTACATTTTAGATAAGTGTATTGTTTCTTATCTATCATCTAAAACACTAAAGGTATTTTTACATAATTCCTTCTTATAGCACAACTGTGGTTCTAGATCAATCAACATCACTTTGCACCTATGCTGAGGACTGCTTAAATTCCATTAAAATAGAGAAAGACTGTAAATTCTATTCTCTACATGTAGACCATTAGCTATTCAAGAAGCCATCATGCATTTGGTAATGAGTTTTGAAATATATTTGAATAAATTCTTACACTCATCACCAAGCACATGACGAAATGTGGATAAGTTCCAGCTTTCTTTTGGAATCATAATATACAAAAATGCCTTTGACAGTAGCATATAACTTCTTCCAGGAATGGCATAATATTAAGAGATTAGCACTTCCTTGATACCCAATCTCATTAACAAAATTAAAGCTAAAAGGTAGCTCTTAACAGTGAAAAACAATGTTGTAGAAACCACCAGAAACTATACCAGAACCCCCACTGCTAACAGAACTGAACCCAACTACTCACAATGAAACAATAACGTCCTGCCTGGCCTAGGCTTTTCTATTCCCTGGCCTAGATTTCTCTGATCCCACTATCTACCAGCTGTCTCAAATTTAAGACTTAGTGAAAATTAGGACGAGGTGAACAGATATATAAGTAAATACAAATCCACTACATATAACTACAAACATACACTTGAAAAAAAAATCTAAATTCTATTCCACTAAAAAAATCCTTCAAATATCACTAAGACTTGCATCTAAAATTCAACAAATTACCCTGGCAAACAAAATATAGAATGTTGAACTTAATCACATGTGCAAAATTCAATACTCTTGTTCCATATTTACTGGTAAGAATTTTCAAAATGCTTGGCTGAACTAGCAAATTCACTTCTCTCAATCGTTAAAAATGTCAACTACAAATCATTAGAAATCTTCAAAGCCATAGAATAACTTGAACTCAGGGAGAATATCCTTTATCGTTTCGAGATGGAAGGGAAATGTGTTTCAGAAGTACTTCACATACTCTAGTCAAGAGAATTCTCCCTAATTCAATATTCCATACTAAAGAACACAACATGCATCATTACTGTCCAATCACTTCAAAACCGTAAGCTTAATTTTAGTTCCACCTCTTCTAAGGAACCATCCCTAATAACACACGCAGAATTGATCCCTTCCCTGTATTTCTTAAGACTTTATTCATTTCCACCTTGAGTCCGGTGTGCCCCAATGGACCTAAGAGATAAGAGAGTTCACTGTGCATCCTAGGCACATCCTAGGTATTCAAATGAGTCTGTTAATTCAGTTAGATTTTCTGGCTCAGGGTTTTCACTGAAGTTCTCTTAACCAATCCAAGAGGCACACTCTGTCTGATAAGAGCTTACATGGGTACCACAGGTCTCCTGAGACTCTTCAGCTTAAAGCAGTAATCACCAAAGTTCAAACAATCAGGTAATCACAACAGACCAGCATGCCCAAAATTAAACCTTCAAGTAGATGAAAAAAAAGCAGAGATGAAGAAAATGATAAATGTGGATGATAAGGAGATTTTATATTTAAATTGCAGTAAAATTAAATGTTTTAGTCTGATTTAAAGACAAGCTGCAGATTTTTTCTGTTCAGTGGATCATTTCTAGAAGTTGCATTACAACCTTGGAAGTCTTGTTCACTTTGTCCTGCAGCATTTTTTCAGTTGATGCCAATGCTTCCATTGCTTCCCAGTTTTTCTCCCGAAGGTCCTAATCATTTTTAGAAAGAATGATTTCAGTTTATCCATCATTGAAAGAGTTTTGCTTTTTACTTCATCAGTATTTTGCACTGCATTTAAATGCTGGTTACTGCAAAATTACTTCAATGGGAAAATATGTATATTAGCAAAAAAATAAAAAGCAATGTTTAGAAGTTTGAATGAGAAACTAAAGATGCCCACTTCCCATGTTTTAGGATACACACCAAATGCCAGTTTTAAAGTAATTACTGTGGACATGTGACAAAGAAGAAAGCATTCAAAAATAACCACAAAAACCAAGATTACAAATATGATTTCAGGTACACTGAATATTAGAGGATTAAGGACAGAGAAAATACACAAGTATTGCAAAAAAAAAGCTTTATATGTGATCTTTAAACAAGGCCCAGTGTCACTCATAGGACTTTCCCCTGCAGCATACACCTTTTTCTCTAAATATATTTTTACTAAATTAACACATTTCAAATCTATCCAGGAATGAAATAGTACCTCACTGTCCTTTGTATCTTTCTTGGCATGGTCAAATGTATATGCCATAAAGCAACCTGACATGCATTGCATGAGCTACTTGATCGAGGCTGAGTATGGGGAGGCTGGAAAGCTATGAACACAATTGTCTTGGAAGAGAAACTGAGGTCACTGGAAACTGAGCTCTGAATAATCTATTTTTACAGCATTTCATGAGCAAATACAAATTAGGACAATTTGCTGTATCTTCAGATTTAGAAATCTAAACAGATTAAAACAAAAAATAAAAAGCCAATAATCACTGTTTATTGAATGCTTATTTTATGTGCCCAACACTGTGCTTGGAGCTTCAACATAAATTCTCATTAATCCTAACAACCACCCTAAAAGGTATTTATTTCCATTTTATAGAAGGGGGAAATAGCTTAGTCAGATTAAAAGTTTGGCCAAGTGTACACAGCAAATGAAGTGGCAGAACTAAAATGGATTGACGCCGCAATCTGCAGGCCTCCAGCTTCCTGGCTCCTTTCACATGCTTCAATACCTCCAGTGCTGTTGTGGCCGCTGCAATAGAGTGCATTACTATGTCCTCCTTATCTCAGAATTCCGATAATAAAACACAGTTAAGATGTTAGCAGTATATTGGCAAATTCACCTCAGGTTCTGTGGCCAAGCAATGCTGTTAGTACTGTTACACAAACACACAAAGAGCAATTCACATGCCTAATTTTGACAAACTTGGGGGTGCAGATATATGTCAACTTGTTAAATTAACAAATTAATGCAAACTTTGAAAAATTTAACTTTTATTGGAAAACACTTATCAATTTACTATCAATATTTCCCCTTAGATTTCAGTAACTTTTCAGTCTTAGCAAACATACTTTCATATGCAAAAATTCCTTCTCTAGACAAGAATGTTTGTGGGTTCAAGTTACAGGTGTCACCTGCTGATCAGAGAGATTTAAGAAATGCATCTTAATTCACTATTTGTCTATTCAGTAAAAGTATTGGGATTTATATTTTTTAGGACACTTATCTCTTCAGATTTTAGCATAAATGTATTCAGGTTCTGAAGCCTCTAACATGCTTAATTACCAAAATCTGAACCACCTCTCAGTTAAAAAACGGAGGTTCCAGCAGGCTTTGAAAGGCATTTAACTACTGAAAATACTGCTTTTGAAAACTGGCATTACTTTTACTTTACAAAAAGGCTAGCCTAACCAAAATAATAGGAAATACCTTTGATTTTAAAAACTGAAATGAAAGAATAATTTTTCTAAATAAAAGTTCAATAGAAAGTCAATTGTATTTTTAAAAAATGTAATAGTTATAGCTTCAATATTTAAATCAGAAATACACAAATTAGCTTTTCCTATTTAAAAAAAAACTACTCTCTAAAGTGATTATCCCAATAATCATCCCCAAAAATGCTATACACAACATGGTACTTTCTTACAAAGATTAAGAAGAAATCTAAAGTAGATTTTTTTTAATTCTGAACAATGATATTTCAGTGAAGCAATAAAAAGAAAACTTTATTCTGAGAGAGATCTACTTACATTGTTTTTCTTCCTCTGGTGTTCAACAGCATCTTTCAAAGACTCTAACTCATTCTGGAGACCAATTATTTCTTTCTCTCTTTCTGAAATTCTAAACCAGAACCATATGTATATGAACACATATAGCAATATTTTAGGTAAACAGTGAATATAGTACTTGTTACTACAAAATAAAAACAGTCAGTAGATAATGCTTTGAAAATTCATTAACTTAGGCAAATGCTTTAAGATTAGCTATTACCATAGAAAGCCTATCCCAAGTTTGTATTTTCAAAAATGATTTTTAAATTTTTACAATATGATATGCTGACATTTGTGTTAAAAGAGAAATCATTCTTTAAGCAGCAGTTCTTGAACACAGGAACTGCTGTAGTTGTGATTATTTCTATTTTTAGCTAGGGCAGTAAAATAGCTATTTTCAGAAAAGTGAAAACTGATGTAGAAACACTCCCTTATTTTCCCACCAGAACATAATGAAACCAGTTAAAACTTTCTTTAAATGGCTAATCCACAACAAAAATATACTAATATGAGGTAGGTGTTCTCCTGTCATTTTTGTAACAGTTTCAGGATTCATATTTTTCTGCATCTACATGAGTTAGCTATTTCCCAGAAATGCAGAAAGCAATGTCAAAGATTCATAATTCAATTCCATTACAGTTGAAAGCGGCTTGGGTGGAAAATTAAATTAGAAACTTCCTAAGAGTAAGGCTCTATATTAAGGGGTTGGCAAATCAGGGCTGTGGGTCCAACCCACATCTCAAGCCATAAGCTCATTTTACATTTTTAAAGGATTGCTAAGATACATATGTATGTAAAATAGAGATCTCTATGGACCACAAAGCCTAAAATATTCATTATCTGGCCATTTATAGTTTGCTGACCCTTCTCTTTAGTCAAACTCAAGACTCAATTTACCAGTAAATAATTCTGAACTAGTAAACCACCAATTTTGTAAACAAGTCACAATGCATAAACAAGTCAATACCATAAGAAGGTTAGCTCAGCCAAAGGCATAGCTAACCAGACCTGCAGTTAAAGAAATCCAAATAGAACTGTAAAAATTAGGTGACCATTTGCAATTACTTTAAGTTGCTTATCTGAGAACTGTTTAGCCCACAGAAAGTTATCATTTCCCAAGTTGTGAATCAAAATTATTACTCACACTTTTAATAGTTCTTCATGAGGGGGAAAAGAAGATGCCTATTAAAAGAGTTAAATGTTTTTAAAGTTAAATTTTCAAAACAAAGTTTTCTAGAAGATTTCAAAATAGCAGAATCCTTCTCAGATATAAATTGACACCACCAAAAGTAAAAATACCATCTTATCCTTTCTGCCCATCACCAACTAATTTTAGTAAAAACATGCACAAATTTATAAAATGTACTGCATGCTAAATCAAATCTTCATTGTCACTATGTATTTAAATTCTTTGTTTAGCAAGTATTTATCAATTTCCTACTATTTGCAAAGCGCTGAGTTATTAGCACCTTGATTTATTCCTTGATGACTGTGGGTAAAACTGTAGTATTTCCAGAATATCTCGCCTGGCTTTAGTACATCTGCATATTAATACGCTTTCAGAGGTGGAAAGAAGTATGGCTTTAGTGCATTTATATCATTCCTCAGGAGTGGAGAGAATTTCATCCCCATATCAGTGAGTAAACCTGGACAACAGAGGGCTGGTTTTGGCTTCTGCTGAAGCAAGAGAGAGAAACGGCCCTGGACTGCAGTTCGTAAGCAATAAACGAATTTTAAACTTTTTTCTCCCTTTGACTGATTTCGGTTTTTAGAGGTATTTTGCCCCAGGATTTCTTCTCCTGGGACTTACAATGACCACAGTCTCCCAAACTAAACTACCATAAGCTTCTTGTCACAAGAAGATATTCTTTTGCTCCTCAAAATACTTTCTAGTTTATCTATTTCATAAAATAAATTAATGTAAAAGATATTTTGGTAACAACTTTTAAAAGAAACACATATTTTATTTTGTCAAACAGAATTATACCTTAAAGAAGTATTTTAAATAGTGGTAAACTAGTACTTTGTATGCATTTCTCAGTTTCTTTCCAATTGCTGATGTTCTGTTTGGGGAATGGGGAGATAGAGCACATACATATGTTTAAACTGACCACTACAGGATTTTAATTGATTTGCTAAGAAAAGCATTCTAGAGACTCCGAAAATATACACACACAGATACATAACAGAGCTAGAACAGAAATAGTAGTATTATTTATGTACATTTTAAAATTGTACTTTATCTTGGTTATGGCATAGCATTTTTTAAAGGAAATTTAATAAACACAGATAAAACAACATATATACTTATTCTGAATGAAAAGACAAAAAAATGGAACAATTCCTATGGACAGTCACAGGTTGAATGACTTTTTAACTACATAAATAAAAGGCAAACCATCTAATTGCACCTACCTGTTGATAGTTCTGTTGATTAAGCTGCTCGATTTGGAATTTAAGCAATTTGTTTTCATCTTTTACTTCCTATTTAAGCAAAAATTAAACATGAATACCTGGACAGAGATTTTTATTTTCCAAACAAACTTTTGCAATATATAATAGCCATGAAAGTTCTAAAACAGTAATGATTTAAAAAGTAATAAGCCCTATACTGCAATGCATTATGAAATTATAATAATTATTCTGTCCTAGCTTGGGAGTGGGTATGTCTCAATGGAAGAAAACAGGATCCAGAAACAGACCCAAATATCTGTAAGAATTTAGTACAGGGTGACCTTTCAAACCAGGAGGTCAAGTTCTAGTGGAATTCTGGTCTCAGCATTTCTTTGTTGTCAGGAGCTGTCCTACTACTGCAGCAAGTTTAGCAGGATCCAAGGCCACCAACTCACAGGATGCAGCACCCCAACCCCCACCACCAGCTGGAACAACCCAAACTGTCTCCTAATATCGCTAAATATCCCCTATGGGCATATCCACTACAGTAAAACAATGACGGGTTATTTAGTAATGGGCTAACCTTTTCTTTAAAGGTTGAAATGTTATTCTCATAACTTACTCAAATAAATAACATGAATAAAACATCTAAACAAAAAAATTATGAACATCTAAGAAAATGTGAAAATATTTTATCATAGAGTGAAAGATATCTTTCACTCCAAGATTGAGTCAAGAAATTACATTGAGTACATAAAAATTTTAAACTTCCAAAAAAATGGGAAAAAACACAAATGAAGAAAAAAGGAAAACTTAACAAACCACCTCACATACAACAAAAAACTAATTTTTCTTCTTATGTAAAAGGGATCAGTTTAAAAAAGTCGATCCAGAGGGAAAAATGCAGGAAAAACGAAAGGCCAGTTCATACAGAAATGAAAAGAACAAACTTGTCTCACAATCAAATGCAGATTAAACAATATAGTCATCTTTCAAGCTTAATATTAAATATTTTTATCTTTGTCATTGTTGAAGAGGATGAAAAAGAAATGGCCCTCTATTGGCAAGAGTGCTAATTTAAACACTTTTCAAGGGCCATTAGCATTATTTAACAAAACTTAAAATGAATCCAATTGGGAGGGACAGGGAATGTGATGGAACCAAGCCTTGGAGAATGAAGTATGAGCAAGACTAGTCTGAGACAATGCAGGGAATCTAAAACATGCTATCACTTAAAATCAGTGTTCTGTAAGTACTTTCAATATTAACTACCTGAAGTTGAGGAAGATCCTGATTTTCTATTTAACTATTTCTTTCAAGAAAAAAAACAGTCTGCATAAGCCTTTGACCCAAAATTTTACTTGTAGGAATTTCAAACACAGATATAGTAGCAAAGGTATTGAAAATGTGTATGCAAGGATATTTACTGAAGAATTGGTGTAATAGGGAATACAACCCTAAATATGGTATCCTAAACTAGGATTGGTTATATAAATGATGATACAATCATATAACAAAATACCATGAAGCCATTACAAGTTAAAAAGATAGGTATGTGTTTATCTTAAAAGTTAAAAAGATAGGAATGTGTTTAATTTGGCAACAAGCAAAACACAAAAGTATGTGTGGTTAAATAGAGTATTTTAAAAAACAAGTATACACACACATACTGTATGCATGGGCACTCTCTCAAAAGATACACAAATAACTGACAGTAGTTACCTGAGGAATGAAACCCAGTATCTGGGTGGAAGGCAGAGTCATTTCTGTATTTTATTTTCTTGTGTTGTAGTCAAAATTGTTTTAAAACATGCAAAAACAATAATTCACACAATAATGTTAAGTAATCATATTCACCTGTAATAACTTTGTTTTGCTAGAAAGATCACTCTCCCTCTCTTTTAGAATAGTTTCTACTCTCTTCATTTCATTTTCCTTTTCTTTCAACCTAGAATTTTTACAAAGACCTTATATTGAATTATATACATTAGTAAAAGAACAACTAGACTCCAATATCATCCCTACAGAAAAAAAGATAGTAGAACCAATGCTTATCAGGTTCTCCCCTTATTACAGCAACTCACAAATGTTTGAAAAGACAGTATTTCCAGAATTATTCAACTCAAAGTCAAGTACATCCTAAACTGCTACAGTTTATATTTCATACTTAACATTTCTTAATCAAGTATGGCTTCATCTAGGAGCAAAATGTAAAATAAAAGCCACAATTAGTTGACTTTAGAACTTAAATATGTCCAACACCTTGTGCGTAAGATGCCAGATGTAATTTAATTTGGTTCTTCCTTACCCAACATAGATGTAAGTCTTACTATTTCTAGCCTGAGTGAATCCAATTTGTCTTTGACATCCTAAGCAACAGACCTCTCACAAAATATTTAATACTATTAAAATGATCTGTATATTCATTTCCTCAGAACAGGAACCCATCTTAGCCATTTCAATATTTACAGTGCCAAAGGACACATAATAGACTCTCAAATATTTGCTGAATTGAACATTTTTTTATTCCACCTTAATCTAGAAGAATTTCAAAATGTTTATGAAAAATGACAGAAAAACATACATAAAGAGTGGGATTTTAAAAACGGAAAGAAACAGCAAACCTTAAATACATATTGCTAATAGAAAGAAACCAATCTGAAAATGCTATATACTCTATGATTCCAACTGTATGACTTTCTGGAAAAGACAAAATTATGGAAACAATAAAAAGATGCTGCTTGCCAGGAACTGGGGTAGGAGTGTGGGGTTGGAGGGAGAGAGGGATGAATAGATGGAGCATAGATTTTTTTTTTTTAGGACAGTGTTAAGTATTTTTTATGATACTGAAATGATGGGTATCTGTCATTATATTATTAGTCAAAACCTACAGAATGTACAACACTAAAAGTGAACCCTAATGGAAACTATGGACTCTAGTTAATAATAACAATATGCCGATATTAATTCACCAATTGTAACAAATGTACCACACTAATGCAAGATGTAAGTAAGAGAAATAGGGGAGAGTTATATCAGAACTCTCTCTACAGCTCCCTCCTACCCCAAAAAATAAGTATTAATTTAAAAATAGAAAAAAATAAGGTAAAAATAAATCTAAAACTATATACTTTAATGACATATATGCCTGCTACAAATGACACAAATGTGTCTCTAACCTTTCCATTAGCAAATCAGATAAAATCCCCTTGACAAAAACAATTTTACAAATGCCCAATTTTAAAGTCAAGAATAGAGACATCTCCTTTGTCTTCATAAAGTCAATGACTGAATAAATATCCTCAACTATCTTACTTTTAAAGACAGTTGCAGAGGCCCACTTCTTAAATAATGAAGACTGATGGCATCACATCAAAGTGAAATCTATGAAGTCCATATACCCTTCCCACCATTGAAAACTGATTTAGTTTGAGACAGATTTTTTAGGACAAAAAGTTTCTAGAATGAACAGCTACAAAAACTGGTACCTCTTATTGCTGATCAGATTTAATTTTTTACTATTTGGCATAACATAACTGAACTGACATTTTCCCCAATAAGCAAGTTACTTTTACAAAAAGAGTCAAATTTCATTACAAAGATTATGGCTAGGATTATCTTCTGGATGATTCAGAAATGTTACTCTTCCAAATACTAATATGATTTTAATTTAAAATAAACTTAATCTCTCTTTACAATAATTGTATGCTTTGTATTAAAAAAAAAACTTAACTAAAACCAGTCTATATATTAGCAAGAAGAAAAATTTTAGAAATGTGTATGAAGGGTCTGGAAATGTGTGGAAAAATTTAAGTTCCTGTGGCCAGGATTCTCACCTGGCCGTGGTTGGCTAGCTCACTACACACATGTGGGCAATACATTGCTATTGACTCTATACAAAGAGCTCTGCCCAGTGCTCTGGGCAACATGGTGGCATGGCTGCAAGGCTGCAGGAGAGCAGAGCAGAGACTGGAGTGGTGGCAGAACCGAGGACAGAAGCCCAGAGGACAGCTGTGCAGGCAGAGAGGCCCAGAGGCAGAGACCGGCTTGCTGTGTGCAGACTTGCTCTGAGTGGACGGGATTTTAGTGATTGACCTGCCACTGTGGAAATAAAGTTGGGTATAACCCTTTCACCCCAAGAATGTTCTACTGTCATTTCTTTGGTCACATTGAATCCACAGTGAACTTGCCCGGGGGCTGAAACCCACTGGCAAGACAAAAGGATAAAGTCTCCAAGCATCCGAAAGCACTTAATGCGCCTGTTTTACTGTACCAAACAGACACTTAGCATACTTGCCTCTGGACTGTAATTCCTACTTAACAAGAAAGTTAAGGATTTAGAAGAAACTCATCCTAATATTCAAGCACACTGTGGAAAACAATGAGATGTTCCTCTTTAAAATGCTGACAAAAAGCATACTTACACAGCCTCAAGTTCTTCAAATTGTAATGCAGAACATGCCTAAGAAACAAATTCACATTTTTAATTCTACCATCAAAAAAGATCAGGTAATACATTTTATATATATATATATATATATAGTATATGAATGTATATAGTATAGTAAATGAATTTTTTTCATTTAACTTTTAATATCCATTTCTTAAAGGATTACAGATTAAGACACCAGTTAAACAACAGACACTTAAGGATGAGCTCAAGAGTCCATCTGAAAATGCCCATTGCTTTCAGGCTTAGGCTGACAAATAAGGCAGCAAGACCTGACGGGGATGAAAGTTAACTTATTTTATCAACAACAACAAAATTATGGTAAAACAATAATTTTTATGGCAAAGAAACTCAGAGAACATATAATTTCTTTTCTTTCTAGTACAATAGCGATTTCTCATTTTTTATGAAATATGTAGGTAATTATTTATATTATACCTCTTTCAAGTTATGTTGTGCTACTTCCTGAATATGAGCTTTTAAAGATTCATTTTCTTCTTGAAGATCCTGAAAAAGAACAGGTGTGAATTGAATTGATATTTAAGTATAAAGAAGATAGTTTACTTTAGTTTTTAACTTCTCACCTGTAAACATTTCCCTCTACTGGCTAGGTCTCTCTCTTTCTCTTCTAAGACAGTCTTCATGGTATTCATCTGTTCCTCCTTTCCTTTTAATCTGACAATAAATTAATAAGATCAATGAAAATATTACATGACTATACAGAGCAAATATATTGGAGACTGGAAAAGTGTATTTTAGGTTGCACTCACAGCTCAAATTGATTAAAATAAGCTACAAAATAAATATTTTAAGTATAAAGGCATATGTAAGATTTTGGATATCAAATTAGGAAGTATAGGATAATTAAAGAAAACAATTCCATCACTGAAGATCTGGATTTTGAATAAATTAGAGTAACTCTACTCCCACCCCATATCACCCTGCTTAAGTCAATACCAGCAAATTTAGGCAGCTTACTACAACTGATTTAGGCATACACAGCCAGTTTCACAGTGGCTATTAAAATGAGCAAAGAGCAACATCTCAGTTTAAGGTCATATTCAGATTATAAATCATGAAAAATAAGACTTCCCACTCTACCCCATTCCTATCAAAAAGCCTATAGGTTAAATCCTAATGAAAAACTTAAGACCTTGAAGCGTTTTTGAGATATAATTTGATATTCTCTAAAATATCACTTGAAATCAAATTAAAAGCTGTGATTTTTCATTATAACTTTATAACTTGTGGAGAAGGCATATTAAAGGGAAATCAGAGGAATGGTACTTACAAGTTCTGAAGCTCCTGAACTTGAGAAGTGATAGATAACTGAAATACAAAGAAAAAAGCAATTCATAATCCTTTCAGTTTACCATATTAATAAGCTTTATGATAAACTTTAAAATATATACATTTACAATTTAAAAAGTCATAGCTGAATTATTCATCCCAAAATGAGATATGTTTTAATTTCACCTTCTCGACTCCAGGAACAGTAAGAACAACCAATTAAAAATATATGGTGGGGGGTGAAGGGGAGGGAGTGCCAGCAGGGAATATAGTTACGAATAGTAAGTCTAGATAATGTGATACTTCTAAAATTACAAAGATGATAATAACAACTGTACACATACCTCCCTACATAACAGAGCTCTTATGCTTCCCAGTCTTCAAGGCCAACTACTCCTCATCAATACTTTACATTGCCCTTCTTTAATCTCCTTCTCTTATCGTACACAGTTCAATAGTACCTTTTAATCCCCACTATCTTCTAATAGTCTCTTCAGATCTTGGCTTAGATGTCAGTCCCTCAGGAGGAGACTTTCCTGAACTCTCAATCTATAACAGAGGATTTTGATCTTTTCATCATACCCTGTTTCATTCAACACATTATCTTCAAGCACTAACAGAGTGCTACGACAAACAGGAGGAACTGAATATTGTTGAATTAATCTGTTAGATGAATGAATAAATCATCTCTTCCATGCAATCTCACGATTTTTTCCAATGAAGCCTTATCAGATTATTTTCACCAAAACCCAACTATTTTCAGTAACCACATCTACCTCCAAAATCCCCCAGTGAAATCTGTACTTTGTTCTATAGGCAAAGTTGAAGCAATTACATGTTCTGTAACAAAACATTTTGGTCCATGCAGTTAAAAAAAAAAAAAGGTTAAAAAGGTTTACCAAACTGTTTCATGTTTTGTTTTCTTAAGTTGGCAAACTAAAATGAAACATTAATACAGACAACTTTCTAGAAAAGATCTTTAACAGTTAAAAACATATTGTTTAAATATCAAGACCATTTTTCTCACATCAGCCAAAATAAATAAATAAATAAGGAGCACATAATCCAATATACTTACAGCACATTACTATTAAGTTTTTTTCTAAGTAACAAGAAAAAAAACAAATAGCTCATAAATACACATACACTAACAAATCTGTCATGCTATGGCTCTGGGACTTTTTTACCTGTTGAGCCTTTTCAAGCTGGAAATTTCCTATTTCTTCTTTTAGAGCCTCTATTTCCTGTTTCAAATCCTTGACAATGACAAAACAGACAAGATTGGACAATGGAAACACAGATATTGACATAAAATGTAATGTACAGACAAACACATGAAATTACATGGTATTCACTAAAGTTGATAAACAAAAACAAAAACAAAAAAACACACAGCTTTCTTTCCCAATACCTGAATAGTTTTCTCCTTATTAGCAACCTTGAGAAGTTCAGCTTCCAGAAGTTCTTCCACAGACTTGATCTTTCCATCTTTTTCATGGATCCTAAGACAAAGAAATGCAGTTTTAAACTTGAATAGAAATTGAGATCTACTAAGAAACAAAATAGCACCAAATCATCAATAGGCTTACCAAATCAACTCTTTGCATTTTAAGTAAAATAGCAACATATCTGGCAGAGAGAGTGGAAAAAAAAATACCTAAAGCTCTTCCTAAATGAGAATTTGTCAGCAACTACTAGATGGCTGAAGCCTATGCAGACAAGGGACAGGCTGGAGACAGACTTCAAAAGTGCACAGGGATTATAAGATTTGTAGCCTAAAGAACAATAGGTAGAACTGAGTTTCCCTCAACATTATTGCCATCAGGGCTCTGAAAGCTGCAGCAGAACTTATACACAATTATAGCATCAAACTTTACAGATACCTCAGTAAGAGGATGCATGCAAGGAACTGATCTCTTATTCCAATATCATCTGTTCTTTAATAGTTCCTACTGCAGAAACAGAAAGTTGACAATTTGCTACCATAAATTAAGAAAACAGATGGCATCAATTATAAAGTAGATATTCTAATAATCACATTGTACTGGGAAAGCACATCTAAGTTCCCTTATTCCATCAATGAAAAACTGTAGTGTGAAGGTTAAACTAACATGTATCAGCTGTCTCAATTGTACAAAACAAGATTTATGAGCACTAAGAAAATGGACCAAAAAAAAAAGACCAGTTTAATAATGTCATCACTTACACTTTCTTAAGTTCTTCAACTAGAGATGCAAAAGAAACCTGCAAATAGGAAGTTATCCTACTTAGTAATTGCTCAAAAATATAAATGAGTCAGAAATAGAAAAGTATGTTATCCTTAAGTTTTCTACACCAAAATCCAAATGGGAAAGGAATTCTTTCTAGATTTTTTAAAATAATTAAGAAAATGAAGAGCACTTTGAAAGTAAGCAGCTTTAAAGCTAATTGTGGTAAATATAGGTCAAAAGAAAAACCAAGTATTAAAATTACTGAATATAATTCTAACCAAATAAAGAGAAATACAACTAAGAAATTACCTAATTTTAGATAGCCTCTTCTACTATTATATAGGATCTTACTATTTGTATACAGTTGACCAACACGGGTTATGCACACAGACCCCCTGCAGAACCCCACCCCACCCCCCACATGTAACTTCTGACTCCTCCAAAATTCAACTGCTAATAGCCTACTGTTGACTGGCACCTTACCCATAACATGAATAGTCAATTAACACACATTTTGTATATGTATTATATGCTGTATTCAAGCTAGAGAAAATAAACTTTTTTCAAATTGTCATCTCCAAAAAATTTTCCAATATATTTATTGGCAAAAAAACTGTGCATATAAGTGGGCCCTGCACAGTCTTAACTCATATTGTTCAAGGGTCAACTGTACTCAAAACCTTTTATAACTGTAGTAAAAAACAATGACATCCTATTTAGAGTACTCTATCCACACCTGGCATACAGCCAGCATTCAATAAGTCACAGCCTCTATTACTGATAAGTCACTAATCATACACAGATTAAAACTGTAAACAGACTCCAAGTTGGAGAAGGGAGGATCAAACAACAGACTGTCTGCAGCTGAATCTAACAGTGTTGTCCTTTGTTTAGAAGAGAACAATTGTAGGATCTAAATATATTACCTGTTCATTTTGTTTAGCTTTTAATTCTTGAACCTCTTTCCTCAGACATGAATTTTCTCTTCTTATTGCCTTTTTCAAAGACACATAAACACAACATACTTTTATTTTCTGAAAAAAAATAACTAGCTTTAAAATATACTAGCTTCTCGTTTTTCTTTAGCTGCTTCTTTTCCTCTCTGAAACACCCAGAAATCTCATTTGTTCCACATATCTACATTTCTATAACCTCTAGAGCTAGCCAAATGAATTTTTATTCAATCATCCTCACAAGTATTTATTTCTACGTATGTTTCCACAACCTCAAAACTACACGGTACACCACTTGCCAAGTCATTTCTCTCCCTAAATTAAAATACATCTTTTAACTTATTTTTTCCAGCAACCATATCCTAATCAAGTTAAATAAAGCTAATTGATAATCATAAAACAGACCTATAGTCTCTCCTTTCTCTCGCCTCCAATACTATTACATCAACTCATGAAGTCTGCTAATGACTGGTTATAATTTGGGCATGGATGGAAGTGGGGAAGCCTATATTATAATTCCTAACAATAGTATGTACTTATGTAAGCAGTGAATGCTACAATCAACTATGCACTTTTCTATTTCTAATAAAATGCTAAATTTAATGAAAAAAGATATCACGTAAATTCATAAAATGTGGGTAACTAATATTACGTTTAAAAGCTATGGGAAAACCTTACACAAATTACAGTGAAACCCCTTCATATTCACTGAATAAACCATAAGGAAAATATATCTATAAAATGCTTTACATTCAGTTCCTCCTCTTTAGTGGCCACCTGAATAAGTCCAGTTTCAAGTAATTCTTCCACAGTCTTCAGCTTCTCATCTTTTTCTTGAATACTGAAATTATATGAAATTTAAAATATATGTAGGAACTATTTTTCAAGGTAAAAAATGGTACCATTCCTAAATATTTTACATGGATCAACTCCTGTGTCCATCCCTATAAACTTTTAATTCTGGAAAGATTTCTGAGGATCTTTGATCATAGTCTAAGGGTACTTCCTCTTTACAAATGAGTAAAATGTGTCCTCAAGTAATGCATGCTTTCATGCTAGCCTAAAGAAATAAATCACTGCCACAGATGATGCCCACAAACCCAATATAATCCCAAATCAGATCAATTAACAGCATACCACTCTCTTCCATTATGAAGTACAAAGAGGATTTTAAGGATCTAGATTAATATATTTAAATAATTCTGTTACCTCAAATTTGGTAGAAATGAGACATTAAATATAAAAAGAAAATTTTAAACTCTTACCATTTTTCCATTTGTTCCACAACATCTTTGCTGGGCTAAAAAAAAAAGTTTAATTTTACCAAGTTTGCAAGTTATCTAAAACTAGTTTAGATAAAGGATTCTATAAAAACTATTTAATCAGAGGCAAAATTTAGGAAGATGATCCATATCTGAAGACTGCTAAAAATAAAAGAATTATTTAATTCAGAAAATACAAGACAGAAGAGAAGCAACTACACAGACACAGAAAAAGATAAAGTATAAAATGGGCTTGCAAAATAAATTAGTATCCTATGAATAATTTTTTAGTCACTGTAAAAGAAAACCTTAAGGATGAAAAGAGAATTGCCTTACTTCCTTTATTATTTCATTTCTTCAACATAAAAAGTCCAAGGTTCAAGGCCTCACAGGCTAGGAAGGAAGCTTTGTTTTTTCTTTATATAAATTGACTTTTTTTAACTTTTAAAACTAAGTTTTAACATTTATACAGGCAAGTGCACCAACCCTGTTTACAACGCAATTAATTTTTAACATGAAGGTACTGTGTAACCAACACTCAGACCAATACATAGAAAAGAAAGTTTTAAAATTGACTGTAAATTGCAGAAGCAACATATGAACATATTCCCCTTGTAAAATATTAAAACATTGCATGTAAGCTGACTTCATCCCCTTTCTAATATTCCCCCATAAACACAGAAGTCCCCACTGTTCTAATTTATTGTGGGTCCAAAAGGGGGGCTTCCTCCTTGGCATTCCCAGGCCTTCAGACAGCTAAGCAGCCTTACAAAAATGGATTTGTGGTCTTTTTCCTTGGACATTCTCTTCTGCCCATCCCGTTCTCTCCTTCTCAACTTTCTTCCATTTTTATTACAACCATTTTTCACAAATACTATTAATTTTTCCATTTCCAAATTCAAGTCCTAAGATTCTATTTCTTGCATATTTCTGAAGTAACTAACTTTTCTTCAATGCCTATGGAAGGTCTTCAGCTTTACCCATCTCAAATATCACAATACAATAAAATTTTCTCTGCTTTTGGTCCATAAGGATTATTCTGTGAGGATTACAGGAAGAACTTCTCGGTGGGAAAAAATTTTCCTTCTACCAGAAAGAAGACAGTTGCTGTCAAAAGTACATTAAATCAGGCTTATAAAATGTGAAAAATAAATCATGCAGTACGTTTATAAATCTTTCAACAAGATGGTTTTTCATCCATCTTTATTTTTGACAAATACCATTTCTCACCTAAAGATTTAACACAAAATTTGTAATGTATGGTGATGTATGTTAACCAGAGTTATTGTGGTGATCATTTGCATTATATGCAAATATCAAATCATTATACCCAAAACTAATCAAATGTAATGTCAATTATATCTCAATAAAAAAAGACAACACTATTCAGTCCAAGTTACCTGACCCCTAATCATTGAGTTGTATTATTACCTTCAGTCCTACAATCTTCTCCCCCATATAAATTCAAACATCTGTTACGAGAGTGATCTAAAATGCTCAACAAAAAACTTAATCATCCTTGCAATACCTTTCAGTGGCTTACCCACATGCTAGATGAAGATCATGGTCCTTACATAGCAAACAAGGTCCTTCATGATTAGGCCCTAAAGAGTCTTTTTCCACTCTTTACATCTCATAATTTACATTTCTACAATATGCCAATATGCCCTGAAATGCCATTTTTTGCCACACACTGCCATGACTTTTAACACTGTATCCCCTCACTCTGGATTGCCCCTTAGCTGTTTAGCAAATTCATGGCCATTTTTCAAAATCAGATTTAGCTCTCCCCTCTCTATCATACCTTTCACCCTCACTCTCCTTCAGATAGAATTTGTTTCTTCCCTCCAAACCTACACACACAATTCAGCAACTTTATTCATCACACTTTTGTGTTACCAAGCCACATTCTTGAGGGCAGGAACCAAGTCTCATTCATCTGTGCAGCCTTAGCATGCAACACAGTACCTAGCATACACCCAATTAGTAAATATATAATGAACTGAATTTCCTTTAACAAGGCTACAGTTTAACAAATACTCTTGGTCAAGTGCTCACCAAATATATTCGATTGCACAAAACAGACCATCTATCCACCTTAGTATCTGTGCAACATTTTCACTTCTTATATTGTAGGTATAATCCAATCCAAATTTTTCCTTCCCAGATGGTTTCCAAAACTACATGTTACATAACAATGAACTCTTCTGCAATATAATATAGCCCAGCAGCAAGGCAAAGAGATTTCCTGCTCCCATAGTTTTTACTTAATAATCTTGATCACTAAATCTTAAAAATCTACAGTAAAAAGTCATGCTGCTCCAGAGCTAAGTAAAGATGCTTCAAAAAACAGGATACCTGAACCCTTCCGCACAAAAAAGTTTGATTTTATCTTGAATAAGTAAGACCTTAGTAACTGATTTATTTGCATCATCTACCCACAGGCATACATCCAAATGGAGTCTTCGCTTCTTTAATGTATAAAAGGTTACTTTACCTGGTATTTGTCTTTCTGCTTCCTACACTTGAAGAAACAACAACTTGGCACCATTATTGGTTTCTGCTTCCATAAGCTCAATCTTTTCTTCCAGAATAAAAATCCATGGGGGCAAAAGGATTGAATTTTTTTTACATAACTAAACTGCTCATCTCTCAACTGTCACTTGGAATGCTGACTGCTGGATAGGAAGGGGTTGAAGAAAGATGGAAATGAAAGAAATGGAAATTATACTAATCTTTATCTCTTCTTTCACTAGTAATAGCAATTAAAATGATCAGAGAAAAAGCCAAAAAGATGATTCTTTAGTCTGCCAAATTGAAACTGATTAAGTTATACCTACCTACTAATCAGAAACATTAACAGCACAGTATTTGCTTTCTAAAGAGAAAGCGCTTTCAGAAGAAAATTATAAGAATTACCAAAGAAAAAATCTTAAATTAGTACCACAAAATAAGTTTCCCCTCTTATCATATCAAATTCTTTCAAATAATAAAAAAATGTGGCTATGAAATTTTGTTCTGTGGCTGTTCTTCATAAAAATTCATAAAACTATCCTTCACTTAAAAAACCCATCTCATGCTAAAATGGATCTTAACAGAATATCTAAGAGTACACAAAAACCGGATAGTAGACAAAAGGCTGAATCAATAAGGTAGAAATTAGAGGTTTTTTTTTAATATTAACTTCCACCACACGATAGGGTATTTTATGTAAGCTATTAGAATGGCAATTCTTAGGGCATCATATAATCTTTAAGGAAAAGATAGTGGAAGGAAAGGCTAGTAGTGGTTTTGTTCTTATCTAATTAGGATGGAGAATACCATTTTTAGTGCACAATAAAAGTTGAACAATTTTTAAAGATTCAAGTTTTCTGCTTAAATTCAAGAGTTACCAGTATCTTTAATACTGGAATTCTAGGAAAGATTTCAGAAATTTCTAGCATCTGTTCTAGCTCCCATGAAGTTAATTTTAGAAAGTTTAAAACTTTATATATGGAAATAGGTATCCCAGTATCTCTGATAACCAACTCACAAACACTACATTCTGCTTTTCGAAGAGGAGTTAACAAGACCAAAAGATACTTACCATATTTTATCTAATCAAGTCACCAATGTTGCATTTCCCAACTGGTATTTTATGTAACTGCTAAAAATTAAAATGCTGCCAACTAAACTATAACCAGAGACTGTAAGATACACTGAGACTGCAGAGATGATAAATTACAAGGGAGAATTTTTTTTTTATTAAAGTACCATTGATATACAATCTTAGTTGGTTTCAAATATGCAATACAGTGATTCAATAGTTACCCATATTATGAAATCCTCACCCCTCCAGTGTGGTCATTACCTACCCACATAGTAAGATGTTACAGAATCATTAACTGTATTTTCCATGCTGTACTACTGTCCCCATGACCAACTTATATTGTGATTGTGGATTATTGTGCTCCTTTATCCCCTTCCCCCTTCCCACTCACCCTCTCCAATCCCTTCCCTTTGGTGACCACTAGTCCCTTCTTGGAGTCTGTGAGTCTGCTATTATTTTGTTCCTTCTGTTTCACTTTGTTTTTATACTCCACAAATATGTGAAATCATTTGGTATTTGTCTTTCTCTGCCTGGCTTATTTCACTGAGCATAATACCCTCTAGCTCCATCCATGTTGTTGCAAATGGTAGGATTTGTTTTCTTTTTATGGCTGAATAATATTCCATAGTGTATATGTAACACTTCATCTTTATCCATTCATCTACTGATGGACACTTAGGTTGCTTCCATATTAAAGGGAGATATCTTATAATTGATGAAATATTTCTTATAAGCTATACCACAATAAAAGGGAATGATACTGAGATTTAAGAATAAGACTTAAATACCATTTTTGGATTATAGTGTCATGAATCATCTACCTCAACTAAGTATCATCCATTCAGCTCTTCTCCTTTATTACCTTTGTTTACAAAGGTAAAGCATATACAAAGTAATAAAAATCATACAGAGCACTTAATATCATATTTAAGGGTCAGGAGGAGAATAAATGGATTATTTCTTGACAACTCAACAGATGTTAACAAAATACTTCCACAGTATTTGGCACAGCTACTTACACCAATACCAGCATGAATGTGAATTTTAAAATAAAAAAACATGCATCTACTAAATGAAGTACTGTCATTTGTAATGACTTATAGTTCACCTTCTACTAAGAGTTCATTCCAAAAATTTAGCAGTGTTATTATTAAAATAGAAATTCTATTCTAATGTGTCACCTAATATCTAAGAGTTTCTAAAATATTTTTAAAAGCTGGAATTTGGGTAGTTGTGCAGAACAAGAGTATGAAGGCAACTCTTAGGAACAGCCACATAATGGACATTGCCTCGGGGATCTAATTTATGGAGAGCCATACTTATTCAGGCTGCTATAGTTTTAATGGTTTTCTATAAATACAGAAAAAAGTATGATGACAGTAGGAGGTGGGTGAGATTTTAAAAGTAAATATTCTAAGAGAAAGGAATTAGGTTTAAGATGTCTGCCATATGCAAAGCACTAAACATAAACTTCCCCATCTAATACTAACAAGCTTATGATGTAAATAAATGTCAATGTGAAAGACTTGGAATGAGAGTCTTAGATCAACATCACTCTGCTTTTAAATGACCAGAGTAGGTTTCAAACCCATTCTCTTTTTAAGAAACTGCCACAGAGAAAAAGAGACTCTATAAGTCTAAGGATTTTATCCTGAGAGCCAAATCTATCAAAATGACTTAAAGAAATTCTTATGTATCCTATTACAGTTTTTGTTTTTGTTTGGGGGGTAGGCATAGGTAGAGGAAGTAGGAAGTGCTCATAAATAGGTTAGCATTAGCTTCCTCTCAGGGAAGAAAAAATACGTTTTCCTTAATTTAGATACTTGATGAACAAAAATGCAATTAAAAGACATATCTACACTTAATCAAAACTTCTCAAAATGACTGAGTTGATTACTATTTAAATAGAACCAGAATTCTTTATATATTGAATATTTCTACCTTTCAATTCATGAAAAGCCTTACCTGTTCAGAAAGAAGAGTCTGCAGATTCTGAACTTCTAATTGTAATGCTTTGTTTCTGTCATTCAGAATCTGGAAGAAAGTATCTCAATTTACTATTGTCTTATTAATAAAAGGTTACAAAGCAATCATTTGAATATGTTTTTTTAAAAATTCAAACCCCTACTATTGCTTCAAGTACCCAAAAATGACAAGGAATTAGATACTGACTTAAGAATGTAAATCTCACATGGCTTCATTTTTCAGTTTCAACGAATATAGTACTAGTATAAAATACACATACAATGATCTCTAAAACCGTACTTTCTACTGAGCCCCTTATTCAGTCATGAGATTTATACCAAAATAACATTAACACTATGTTTGGAACTGTTTCCTGTGTATTGGATTCTGGGAAATGTTCCTTTCTGAAGTGCATACTTAAAGGATTCCTATTAAAAAAAAGTTAAAAAAAGAATGTAAATCTTATTGCACGTAAAAATGCACACTGTGATCAAAATGCTTTAAAATACTCAAGCTGGTTGGCCATGACTAGAAACTAGTACTGCATTAACAATGGAGGCAGTTAAAACCATCACAAACTATCAGCTGAAATCTGTAGAGAAAATGTAAATAAATTTCAGAAGTCTCTTATAAGAACAGAAAAGTTAAGATAACCTATGCAAAAAGTCTATAATAAAATTCATTGTATAAGCCCCCAAATAAACCACAGAAATTGTGTTTGAGTGATTATATATAAAAAGTAGTATTTCTAGAGTCACTTCAGCTGAAAACTGAAATACAAGGTTTTTCAAAGAAAGCTGAGTTGACAAAATTAATCACACACCTTAAATTCTTCCATTTTGTTTGAAATTTCACACTGTAGCTGCTCTTCAAGCAATCTTATTTTATCATCCTTAATATGAATACTATGAGAAAAGAATTCAATTAAAATACTTCACATATTCAGAAATTTTACATAAATCATGCACACAGCTATCAGTTATAAGCAGCAATATTTCCTGCAGTTATACTTGAATAGAAATGTATGAATGGCTCCATGTAGAGCAATACTTTAGTCACCTTTTCTGCATCTTCTCCAGTTCATGTGCAGCAGCAGCCTGTGTATGGAATGAGATGAGAATTATATCATTTCTCAGGAAGCACTCAAAACTATTCTTTCACTGATTTTTACAAGTTACATTTTCATATAGATGAAGTAAATAAAGTTAAAGCAGTATCATAAATTTCTGTAATACTTTTTGCTGTCCAGCATTTTGTACTTCTCATGGGTCAACTTTTATCCTAATACAAAGTGTATTCTTTTTTGATTAAATGGCAGAAGGCTAAAACTAATTAGCATATTAAGTTTTAAATTGGTTTCTCTGATATCTCAAAATTGATCAATTAACTGGACAGAACATCAATTTCAGCATGAAAACAGTAACACCTACGTGGATTGAGAGTCATGGTCAAACATTAAGAGGCTTTCAACACACCATGCAGCCAAACATTATGTATCCATTTTATTTACTATCTACATGAATAAAATTAGAGCTTGCAATACCAATGAGAATAAGTATAGACAAACTGAAATTCTAAGGTTAATGCTCAAAAGCAATAAGACCTACCTGTTCATTTGCCAGGACCTGTAATTTTTGCACTTCAGCTTTTAGTAAGAAATTCATATTCTGTATATCCTAGAACAAGAAAGAAAAATAGTATTAGAAATATTTAATATAATTGGCTTTGAAGTTTGTGAAGCATCTCTTCTACGTAAGCAAGGCCTCAAATTACAATTTCTTAAATCAGGAGAAAACATCACTTCACATTATTTAGTATATTTTCCAAGACATTGTGAATTATATCATGTGAAAAAAGCTCTTTGAGCTTTCCTCTTAAAAGTCTAAAGAGGATTTTGTAGTTTAGCAAAAAGATAAGACACTTTTCAAAAATCCTAGAGTATTTTCCATTCTTCACAGACATTTGTACTGATTACAAGGATCAGGGTAATATGATGCTTCTAAAATACTGCAGCCATTTATAAGAATTACTGTACCTTAAGTTCCTCCTCTTTACTTGTTAAATGATCATGTTCATTTGCTAAAGAATCTTCAGTCTGTTTTATCTGCTTATCCTTTTCTGCAATCCTTTAACAGGAAATACATTTGTTCATTCAATGAAGATTTAGAAGTCACCAATCAAAGGATTAACAGACTTAAATATGGTCATCCTTACCTAAGTAGTTTCTCACATAACTATTCTATATTCTATAGCCCCTTTCAGTTTAGTAATAACTGTCAGATGCATTACTTTAACTCCTTAAAATCCATTTTAAAACTTGGGGTCAAAATTTAAATAATTTAAGCTCACAAGCCTGGCAATAACCAAACCAGATTTCAGGTCTTCTGAACTCAAGTGATCCACATCTATGCAAAGTTTCGGGGGGCATACCACCATTTGGTTAAGACACAGAGTAGATACAACTACTTACTAGACACAAAAACTAACTTACTTCCACTAATCTAAATCACCATTATCTCTTCCACATAACTGCTAAGGCCCAAATGAAAAAAAGTTTCCCCAACTCTTTATGATGATGAAGACATGAAAACACAGAATGTATAATGTTTAGAGACCCAACACACTTAAGGGGGGTAAAAAAAAAAAGACCAGAATCCACTGCCACTCCAAATCTAGTTGAGTATTTTCTGAACAAGTTAGAACATAAACTTAATTGTAAGCACTGAATCTAACAGGTGTTACATTAGTGGTGATTAAGCAATTAGAAGTGTAGAAAGGCAGGCTTACACTTTATGTAATTCTTCTGCTAGAACTGAAGCGGAAGTCTAAGAAAGAAAAACAATCAACATAAAAGCATTTAACAGAAATTTAAAAGTTGTACAAAAATCATAACAGAGCTTTAAGAATTAAAAGAAATTACTGTATATAAAGTTTTAAGATAGTATCTGGCTCATGATGGGTACTCAATAAATAGTAGCTACTATTGATCACTAACAGCCAGTATTAGGAAATCACACTTCTTAAGACATTTCAAATAAAACAAGCTAGCAGGCCTGGAAATTATGTAACTGACAAGCAACAATACATAGGAAAAATAGCCACAGAGCCTGTTTTTCATTCCTGTGCTTCTTTTCCTTAGCAACTATTTTCAATAATGAAATGATACAGTTTATGACTAAGATAACAATTAAGTCAGTCTGGTTAATACCCATGCTATCATTACTTTGTAAAAGGTACTTATAGCATTCTCCAAGTATTTAATTCCTGATAAATTTTCTAGAGCTCTCTTAATAAGATCTCAGTCCAATTTGAGTTGATAATTTACATATATACATCAATACATACACACACGCTCTTTCCTATATCAACTCCCAATTAATTTTAGACTGAGAGCTATGCTTAATATGCTTAATATACCACCTGAGGGTATATAAAGTTTTCTTATGGCTAGCCAGTATTTAGTAAAATAAACCATTATTTTTGACACCATTTGGCCAATTTCCCCTGTTTTGTGAGGACTGCGAACATTTTTTTCCTCCTATGGTTAAAAACTCTAACCCACCTCCCCACTAGTGGATTCGGATATCTGTCTTAGTGTTTTCCCACAGCACTGTGCGTAATTACCAGAGTGCTTATTACTCAGGATATCACTACTAATCCAGTAGAGCTTGGCACTCAACAAGCATTCAGATGATTATGTAAACAGCTAGAAAGCTATTATTAATGATAAGCAATAATAAAGTACCATTACCTGGGCTGCTATCTGGGAATGGAACTGTTGAATCTGAGCTTTCAAAGCTTCATTCTGCTCCAAAATATCCTTTCATAAATTGCAACCAAAAAGGAGAAGGGGAAAAGTGTGCTGTTAACAAACGTACTAATTTTAATGTACATGAGCAAAATGAGTTACAATTTTATCAGGTTATCTTTAAAAAGGCACTCTTAGATTCTAAAAGGCAACATTTTAAACTGACTATGCATTCTATTCTTAAAGTTAATTTATCAGGTGGAAATTAAGAATATGTTAGGCTGCTCCTAATCTAACACAAAAAGTTTAAGAGTGTGAGTGAGGACATCTTCGGGCACATATTCAAACATACCATATTGTGACAACTGCTCAAAGATTAAGTTCTAATTACTCATCACTACTCAAGAATTAGGATAAGGTAGAGCTATCCTCTCTTCTGCACAGACACATCCAACCACTACCCACCTTTATTTTTTAAGAGGAGGGAATATTGGATACCTGAACCTGCATTTGTAGAGACTCTTCTTTGGTCACCCTTTTTTGCTCCGATTCCATTAACTGCATTAGTCTTTGTTCCAACTGTTGTTTTGATACCAGGGTATCTGTAAGCTTACTATGTAGACTCTGCACTTCATTTTCTTTGGCCACAAATTTACTCTGTAAATCTGTAACAGAACACTGCATTTGACAAAGATCTCTACCTTTGCCTGGTTATTGCTACTTATCTTCAGACTAGACATTATCTCTTCTAGAAAACCCTCCTTGGATTTCTCCTTTGCGTCCCCCTCCCACATACAGCTCCTCTGAGCAGCCTATGCTTACCTTTATCATAGCACTAGCCCCACTGTACTAATTTGTCTCCTCTCCCAGAGAATGAGCTTTTTGAGATCAGAGACTGCCTTTTCTCTATATCCAGCGGTATGCCAAAGGCTTGGCACACAGCATACTTAATAAGTGTGAACTGAATAGTACATGGATGTTTAAAAGTGCTGTATTATTTTTTTAAAGCATTCTTTATTTCCCCAAAGATGTTCTAGTAAGTTATTAAGTGAATTTCTTATAAATTCCCTGTACTTTACTACTAGGAAAACAGACAGATGCTGAAGGCTGACAGATGTCTTGGTGTAAGATGAAGTCCAACTTTTCTGTCTGCTTCTAAGTAATGATCCTAAAACAACAAAGAAAATGAGAAACAAACACAAACTATCTCTGATCTCAAAAAGCTCATTCTCTGGGAGATGAGACAAATTAGTACAGTGGGGCTAGTGCTGTGATAAAGGTAAGCATAGGCTGCTCAGAGAAGCTGTACGTGGGAGGGGAAGCAAAAAAAAAATCCAAGGAGGGTTTTCTAGTTTGTTTCTACAATCAGAAAATAAATGTAACTCCAAATCACAAGAAATTAAGATTAAATGAAATGGAGAGATTATTACTAACTTGGCAGATGAAGAAGGGGAAAGTGTTCCAGAATTCCAGAAAGACTCAGGAAATACCAGGTACCATGAGTGCTGTCTCCCAGACCCACAACATAAACACATCCAAAACCAGAGAAAAAAGAGGCCACTACCACCAAGGATAGAGAGGCAAATATGGGTTAACATAGAAAATGTGTATTATGTGTGTGCACATGTGTGTGTCTACGTATGTGTGCTATATATGTTTTAAGAAAAATGAGATGTTATTTCCACAACAAGGCACTAGTAACAGAATGGATCACAATTCAAAGAAAGAACTCCTGAAAATTAAACATATAATGGATATATGCAGGATTGGAACTCTTAAGAGAATATTTCTTACCAGGAAAAATAAACATTAAAAACTAAATTAAAGCATTCAGAATTATATGAGGAAATTACTTACAACCTAGAATTTACATCCAAACTACCAATAAAGCATGACAGTAAAAGAATAAAAACATTTTCAGACAGGCAAAGCCTTAACAAATGTAGTTAAAGGCACACTTCTATGGAGCTACTAAAAGGTATGTTATTGAGGAAAGCAAGAAAGATGGCAGTGACATAGGATCCAAAAACAAAGGAAAAAGCAACAAATATTGGAAGAGGAAAATTGAGGACTCCAAAGGGAGACTAGACTCCCCAGGAAAAACTGATAGGTTTCACCAATACTGGATATGTTGAGACGCTAAGAACAGAGAGAGAGTTAAAGGGAGTTTAACCATGGGTAAAATTTTAAACAATAAAAGATCAAGCAAGTTAAAAACATAAAGCAATAATTAGCTCGAGGAAATTAAAAAATATTGTCCAAGAAAAGAACTGCAGTTATAATATTTATCTTGGCTCAGCATTGAGGTATACAACCATCATGATTTAAATAATGAATATGGATATCAAGAAGTATGCATAACTATATCAGGAGACTGAGGGGAGGGCATGGGATTGTTAAGCCCTAATTTTCTGAAATAAAGGGTCAACAGATACCTATCGAGAGATAGCAGTATAAGTGTTAATAATACTTACAAATACAATGTAAAATACTAAAAAGCTAAAGTGACTGCTTCTGGTCAAAGTAAGGTTTTACTGTTTACAGTTATATATAGTTTATAGATAATTACAAATACTGCATAGCTACAATTCTTTTGGCAAAATTCTTGTGTGCTTCATTGATAAAATACAAAATATTAATTAAAAAAATAAGCTAATGTATCAACATAAATAAAAACTTCATAGCTGAAGAAAAAGAAAAAGGTCTTCAAATATCTTGGGCATACTTAAATACTGAAACCAAAGGGATATACTCAAGGGGTGAAAAAAAAAATAGGAAGAAACCAAAGGTCTAAAGAGACAAAACCCTGTATGATCTATCCTATTATATGAACTGTATTTTACTAGTTCACCGCCTCTTTCATGGGAGAAGGGGAGTAGTGGAGACATAAATAATACACAAGGTACAAGCTCCATTATCTCCAAGATGGAGTCATCAAATTTAGAATAAGCAGTGAAAGTAATTAGGTAGGCAGTTTGAAGTCAACTACTAGGAATGGTAATGTTCTCACTGCTTTTCTCTTCACAATATGGGAAGTGAGTCCTTCCTGAGAAACAAAAAATAAAATGAGGAGTTGATCAAGGGACCAAAGGGAAAAACTACAGAAAGGAAACACACAGCACTGGGTTTCCATTACCCTATTAGGGGCTGTGATTTTTTTTTTTAATTCTGTAAGTCTTTAATAGAAATTCAATGAATTTAAAAATTCAATAAATATAAATAAATATAAATAAAAGATGACAATTACATTTCTTCTACTTGAAAATTAAGAAATATCCTATTAAATAAGTCCTGGATGTAAAAGGAACAAATGGCAAAACTATGCTTTTAGCTGAGATGACAATATCATAAAAAAAAAATCAAATTTCCAAATACTAATAGACATATATAATATATTTTAATGAGATTCACTATTGTATTCTTTAATGAGATAAAATAATCTTAAAGTTCCTATAGAAGGCTAAATGTCAAAGACTTGAAAGAAAATTACAATAAAAAAGAATAATGAGAGGGACTTGCTTTTCTAGAAATAACAACATATTATCAGATCTCTGTAATAAAACTTTATGATACCCTTTTATTATTATGAATTGACCCTTTTCCCTGGTAATATTTCTTTCTCTGAAGTCTACTTTTTGTCGAATATTAATACAGCCACTACAGCTTCTTTTTAAAATTAGAGTTTGAAAGGATGTCTTTTTTCTATTCTTTTACTTTTTTTTTTGCTATCATTAATGTACAATTACATGAGCAACATTATGGTTATGAGACTCCCCCTATTATCAAGTCCCCACCACATACCCCATTACAGTCACTGTCCATCAGCGCAGCAAGATGCCACAGAATCACTACTTGTCTTCTCTGTGTTATACTGCCTTCCCTGTATCCCCCCCACACTATATTATGTGTGTAGGAGCTGTGATTTTATCTGCAACTTAATGCTTCAGACAAAGCTAGTAGACAGCTTATTTTTAAAGCCCTAAGAAATGCTGAAGAAATTAAGTATTCTGAAAGCTTAAAAGCTATTTTTAATGAGCTAAAACAAAATGCAAAATTATACTTTCTTCACATATTTGAGATGGGAGGAAATTTTACCCAGAATTATATGCTAAATTTACATGAAAACCTCTTCCTCTTACCTTGCTGCGCTGCCTCATGCTCTGCTGTTCTCTTCCTGATATAGCTCTGGACTTCTTCCCACCTTCTCTCAGCTTCTTGGAGTTGAACCTGGAGAAAGGATAAGTCAGCACAAACACAGGATTTCAATTAAAAAGAATAAGCATCCTCTTTATCTTTGTCGTATCTTTGTCGTGTCATAAAATAGTTTCCAAAAACTAGTCTCCTATATTTTAATAAAATAGGCAACCCCAGTAAGATGTCCAATCTGATAATATGCACAGGTATAACCAGTCACAGACATTCCATTCTCTAATATATAGGATTTACAGAGGAGAGATTATTTCAGAAACTCAGTATTGTTCTCGTGCAGCAATATAGCTACTACTCTGTATATATCTGAGCCACTTAGCTATAATGTTTTCCCTTAATCTTCCTTCAGCTGATAGGCTTTCAAAAGATAGAATGGTATCTTTATTGCTAAATCTCAGCAGGGACCAAAATTTATATTTTGAGGTATAGGATAACACTTCAGTGTGACCATAATCTTTAGTGTCATTTATCTACTTCTCTATATCCATAAAAAACAAACTTCAATATTTATATAGGCTAGCACTAAACACACATGGACAAGATAAATATTAAATAAAGGAAAGGGCAATTTTATCAATCTCCCATAGGAACCCATGAAAACATCAAGAAAATAAAAATTACACTATTTTCTTCATTCACTTATTCTCAAAGCCCTTTTAATCCCTAATACTCTGGACCCTGTATAAGGTACGAATGTATCAAGGACATATGTAGGAATCTAACACATTTAACTTAAACAAACTGAACTATACATTCAACAAATCCCCTCTCCAGTAAAAGGAGGAACAGACAATTGTACTCATCATCCTATTCAATGTGCATTTGCTATAAAGTGCAAGAGAAACAAATCTACTCCTCTCTGTCAAATTGAAGTCAAACTCTTTATAACCATCAATCAGCTAATTTCATTTTTCATATCTTGTCTTGAACTTCAAACTCAAGGCTATATTCATTTCTTTCATTACTGCACTTTTATTTCGGCAAAGCACTTAAGATTACAGGTCCCATTAAGCCTCCAACTACATTTCTCAAACATATATGCACATTCAGGTCATTTAACTGAGTATCTGCTCTACATATGAAGTGATAAATAAAGGTGGTAGCTTATCACCTTTAACTGAGTAACTGCTTGCTCAGCATTCTTCTTTTGGACTTCCTCTTGTTGTAGCTTTCCTGTTTTCTCAGTCAGCTCATTCACCAACCTAGCATAATCCTGGCGTAGTTTATTTAGTTCAGCAGTCTGCCTGAAAACAGTAGCTGGATTAGGAACCTTTCATTATTACAAACATACATAAAGAATAGATAAACAAAACATATTTTATATTAGTTTTGCTGAGTTAGTAATTCCATTTATAGCAAACTGAAAAGAACTACTATATATGTAAGTTACTACTAATACTGAAATTTGGTTATGAATCATTCTGATGACAATTACACAATTTCTAAAATATCTATAAAATAATCAATAAAAATGGATGCCCATACACTCATGAGCATGAACCAGCAGCATCACCCTCAAACAGGTATTCTGAAAAATCTATTAAAATCAACCAGTCATAGTGTTTATTCTGGGTAAGCAAGCTACCATTCTTCTCTAAGGCACTGTTTCTCAAAATATGGCCCAGAGCCAACTATATCATTATCAAAAGGAACATCTCTTAATAGTCAGTTTCCATCTCAAACCCACCAAGTCATAATCATTTAGGGGTAGGACTCACGAATATGCTTTTTTAACTAACATACCAGATGCTTTTCAAAATAATGAAGTTTGAGAACGACTTTAAAGAGAATAGAGGTTTAAAACTTGGAAATTCAGTCTCATAAATTTATGGACTGTTCCACTGGCAGTAGTAAGTATTTATCATATAGTTTAGCTAAAGAAGTTCTTTACACAGTAAGAGAATTGTTTTTGAAATTTAACTCATTTTAGAAACAAATGCAAAAAACAAAAGCTAACCAATTACTATCAAACACCACTTTGATGACTCAAGAAAATACGCAGTCATTCAATTAAAATGTTCTGCCATTCAATTAAAAATAAAGTATTTGGAAACATACTTGCTTTCTAGTTGGTTTGTAGTGTTGCTGACAGCATCTCTCAGTATGCCATTTTCTTGCTTCAAGTGAGCTATCTCTGCCTCCATCTGCTCACGAACTTGCTGGAACTAAAGTTATTTTACACACATGGTTTAGAAAACAGTGACTGCCAAAGCTAACTTTTAAAAGAAACTTTATTATCAGGAGAACTTAAAAAGCATCAACAGAATGAAGTCTGGACCATCCTTCTCAAACAAATATAAACAAACTTAAAGGATAAAATACATTTTCACAGTGACGGACGCAAAGTAAATACAAGCTGCCACAGCATTCAAGAATGCAAGTTGCTGCTATCATATTTGAAATGTAAAATAAATACACAGAGATGTTTTAGAACTAAAAGATGATTTAGAACTTCTTTCTTACCCAAGATTTATAAGGAATTAAGCCTTTCTTGATCCTAGAATATGTCAACTTTATGTTAGCAGTATTTCTCAATGAAAGAATTCAGCAATCAAAAAATTCAGAATTGAAAATATGTTCAATACATTTATAAATTACAAGTTGAGCCATAATCAAATAGATGGCAAATCCACCTGCTAAAATACTCTGGCCTCTAATTTTTTACTTCAGAATTACAGAATCAAAAGAAAGAATATTGAATCTTATATTCTTATAAGGATATGTTTTACTTTAGTATGTGAAATAATTTTTAGTTAACCTATTAAGAGAAGTTAAAGTATATGTTTTTATTTTTTAGAGAACTTACAGAGCATCTACATTTTGGCCTCTATAACTAACCAAGTTTAAAAAAAAAAGATATATCACTTTAACACCTTTAACCCTTGATAAAAGATATTGCTACGAAGTGCTTGACTAAGTTTCAAATGAATAGCTAAGTAGGGATTTAGAAAAAGAAAAGATCACTTGAGGCTTAGAAAAGTCAGGTTTTCAACAACCTGATTAATGGGAAATACTTCAAATGGCCAGGGGTTGGGAAGATAAAGGACTGGGCCAAATGAAATCATAGAAGCAGTGAGTAGTAATTACATTACTGAACTGTAATGGAGTATTTACTTGTAAACTTAAGAGCCTCCCAACCTCATCAATCCCTACTAAAATTGCTTGCTTAAAGACAGAGAGACAGTTTAACTAGTCATTGTACCATGGCCCAGCACAGAGCCTTGCACATATTACACACTTGAAAGTTTGCTAGTTGAATGCAAACATTTCATTGTATTTTCAAAAAATGAAAATATACCTTCATCTGCATCTGTTGAGTCTCTTGATAACTGACATGCATTTTGTTCTGAAATACATTATGTTCCTTTTCTAATGTTCCAATCCGATCTTTCATCCTTGCTATAACCACACTGCTTCTTTCTTTCTCTGCCATCATTTCCTAGAAGAGAAAAACAGAAATTTTGAAAACTTATTTTAAAAAATGTATTATAGACTATACTAAGAAAACATTTTTAACATCAGCAAAAATGTCAGTACAATCATGAGTTCTGAAATAAGTAATTACTTAAAAAGCAAGGTCAAAGGTTTAAAAAAAAAGATCATCTGCCTATTACCTGTTCTTTACATCAATTCCTTTCATAAACACTTTGCTGTTCTGTTTACTCTTATTTTAAATGTAGTTTCTAATCTAAGAGCTAAAAAGTCGAACCTCAACTCTACATTCTAACTTGATTATAAGAAAGAATATTTTTAAAACAAAAGTTAATTATTATTTGAAGGTACTAGCTCACTCTTAGGGCACTAAAAAAGAAAAAAGCCTAGAAGAGAAAAAAGAAGTCTTCTTCCTAGAGGAAGACATAAAGATACATTTATAGCAGAATGGAAATTTAAAATAAGGAAAAGTAAATATAAGAAGGCAAAGTTTTATTATCTTCCCAAGTCAAATCTTAAAAGGGTGATGTCGTTTTGTGTTGCAAATATTATGAACTTCTAGAACAATTATTAATTATCAAAATATAAGAAAGCCAAGCAATTTTTAACGTTATCTGCAGGTATAAAACTGATAAAATTTAGGGTTTTTATGTAGCTGACAGTTACCCATAAGAGTTATCAACTCATTTACGTTTGTAAGTTGTTGTACTGTATAATACACTTAGGAAGAAACGTATACTCATCATAAGTGTATGACTTAAGTACATAAAACCCAATTACCATAAAGTGGATACTTTTTTAATTTTTAAAATATAGTTTTATGTGGCTATAGTTTTCTGACTATATTTAAAAGCTTCTAATCTTAAGTAAACATGCTTATTTTAGTAACTTTGATTAATCTTGATATGAACAAGTTTTCCCACTGACATTTTTTATTAACTTTAAATTCACATAAAAGATTTTAAATTCAAATGAGGCCATTCTCATAATGTCATCAAGAAGCTACCTGAATGATGCAGAAATAAACCTCATTTACTCTATTGTATTTAATACTTAAAAGGGGAAACAAGCAGTTTAGGAGGAATGAGACCACACTTTCTACAGAATTTCAATTATCTTCCCAGTCTACATGTTGTTTTGTTTTGTTTTGTTTTTGGAAATACAATTGACATAGAACATCATATTAGTTTCACGTGTAAATACACTGATTCAGTATTTGTATGTAATGCAAAAATGACCACCAGAATTAACATCACCACCACACAGTGAACAACTATTTTTTCTTGTGATGAGAACTTTTAAGACCTACTCTCTGAGCAACTTTCAAATATATAGTACAGTATTATTAACTATATATAGCCACTATCTTATACACTATATCCCCAGGATATACTTGTTTTGAAACTGCAAGTTTGTCATCATTTGACATGTCTTGTAATGATTTTTCTTTCTTTTACTTCTCAGAGCAAAATTTCTGGGGTTTGAAAAACGTCTGTGATTAAAAACTATGAATATTTATCACAAGAACCTTCATAAATAACCTATGTAAAAGTTTAACATTTACCCTATAAATTTAAACTCAATGTATACACAACCACACCAAGTTTTGTGCTTCTAAAGAGAATAAATCTAGGTCATATCCAATTAAACATGCTCCCAAATGTCCAAATGCTTCCGTTATTCTGAAACTGGGACGTCTATAAGTATGGTCATTTAAAATTCATAACTCAACTGTGGCTATAATAACATGAAAAAGCAAGAACCCCACCACCAATACCACCATTAAAATTCTAGAAGAAAATGCCTTTTACCAGGTATAAATTTATTATACAAATAATTAAATCAGGAGTTACAATTTCTAAAATTCTTCAATGCTTCTGATTCAAAAGTAAATCCCTTAAACACAAAAATGTTTTCACCTGGGTTAAGTGCTTACAGCGATCCTTCATAGCAGCAGCATCTTCCTTCACAGCAGCAAGTAACTTGTCTTTTTCTTGAAGTTGATGTACAAGTGCAGTCAATTCTCCTTTATTTGACTATAATTGAGTAATCAATACAGAATTGGTAATAGTTAACATGGGCTCTAATTAAAATTATGAAAATAAAGTATCTAATTTCAGATATTATTAAGCCAATGCAGAGTTCACTATTACACATAAAGTATAATGATTGCCAAATACTGGTCAGTAAATATTCAAAAAGTCACTAGATCGGAGTTCCGGGAAGACGGCGGCGTGAGCAGGTCGGCGGAAATCTCCTCCCAAAACCATATATATTTATGAAAATACAACAAATACAACTATTCCTTAAAGAGAGACCAGAAGATACAGGACGACACCCAGCCTGCAGCTACACGAGAGGACTCGGCACCTCCGAAAGCGGGTAAGATACAGAACTGCGACCTGGTGGGACCCGAGCACTCCCCAACCCCAGGGCACTGGCAGGAGGGGAGGATTCAGAGTGGGGAGGGAGTGGAAACACAAGCATGCCAAATAACCAGCCCTGGTGATCTGCGCTGGGAGCACTGACACACTTCGCGCAGTGTACTGGAAACTGGAGAGACAGAGGTGCAGGATCCAAGACGGCAGGCCCACTCACCTGGTTCCCCGGGACAAAAGAAAAGCGCGTGCTTTTTTAGAGGTCTTAAAGAGACAGGGGCCCAACGGAGGAGCAGGATCAACCCAGCGCACTCAGCCAAGCAGGCTGGGAGTCCTGGGGAATTTGGGTTCCCTTGGACTGCAGCTGGGAAAAGCAGTCACACCGAGACTTCCCACAGAAAGCAGCAGCCTCCCATTTGTTGCCTCCCTGGCCAGTCACAAAGGGCACAGCGGAGCAGCTGCAGAATAGTGGAGCAGCAGCACCACCTACAGCATCCTCACAGAAACTACACCCACCAGGTGTTTTTTTTTTTCCTTTCTTTTTTTTTCTCTTATGACTTCTATCGCCAAGAACAGACACAGGAATATGGTACAAACAAAGCTTACCCAGACAACCCCAGAGAGGGAGCCTGATGGGATGGACATGCACAATCTTCTTGAAAAAGAATTCAGAATAAAAGTCATAACCATTCAGATTGATCTACAGACAAATATGCAAGCGCTAAGGGAGGAGGTGAGCGAAGTGAGGAAAGACAATGCAGAAATGAGACAAGTGATCAACGGGCTTGGCAGCAGACTGGAAGAGATGCAAGAGACTGTTAATGGAATACAAATCAGAAAACAGGAATACAGAGAAGCTGAGGCACAGAGAGATAAAAGGATCTCTAGGAATGAAAGAATTTTAAGAGAACTGTGTGACCAATCCAAATGGAACAATATTCACATTACAGGAGTACCAGGGGAAGAAGAGAGAGAAAAAGGGATAGAAAGTATCTTTGAAGAAATAATTGCTGAAAACTTCCCCATGCTGGGGAAAGAAATAGTCTCGCAGTCCATGGAAGCCCACAGATCTCCCAATACAAGGGACCCAAGGAAGACAACACCAAGACACATAATAATTAAAATGGCAAAGATCAAAGATAAGGACAGAAAAAATAACACCTACAAAGGAAAATTCATCAGACTTCTCAACAGAAACCTTACAGGCGAGAAGAGAATGGCATGATATATTTAACATAATGAAACAGAAGTGCCTCAAACCAACAATATTGTATCCAGCACAATTATCATTTAAATATGACGGAGGGATTAAACAATTTCCAGACAAGTGAAAGCTGAGGGAATTTGCCTCCCATAAACCACCTCTTCAGGATTATCTTAAAGGGACTGCACTCGATGGAAGCACTCCTAAGACTAAAAAGAGGTCACCAGAGAAATAGTATCATACCAAAGAAAGCAGACCATCTGAATACTAACTAAGGGCAAAGAATAAAACACCTAGTATATAAAGAATGGAGGTGGAAGAATAAGAAGAGAGAGAAATAAAGAATCATCAGACTGTGTTTACAATAACTTAACAAGAAAGTTAAGTTAGACTGTTAGATAGTAGAGAAGCTACCCTTGAACCTTTGGTAACAACAAATCTAGCCAGCATATGGCAACACATATCTATTGATAATCACCCTACATGTAAATGGACTGAATGCACCAATCAAAAGACACAGAGTTACTGAATGGATAAAAAAGCAAGACCTATCTATATGCTGCTTACAGGAGACTCACCTCAAACCCAAATATATACACAGACTAAAGGTGAAGGGATGGAAAAAGATATTTCATGCAAACAACAAGGAGAAAAAAGCAGGTGTTGAAGTACTTGTATCAGACGAAATAGACTTCAAAATGAAGAAAGTAGCAAGAGATAAAGAAGGACATTACATAATGATAAAGGGGTCAGTCCAACAAGAGAATATAACCATTATAAATATATATACACCCAACACAGGAGTGCCGGCATATGTGAAACAAACACTAACAGAATTAAAGGAGGAAATAGAAAGCAATACAGTCATTTTAGGAGACTTCAACACACCACTCACTCCAAACGACAGATAGACCAGACAGAAAATAAGTAAAGACACAGAGGCACTGAACAACACACGAAAACAGATGGGCCTAACAGACATCTACAGAACTCTACACCCATAAGCAACAGGATACACATTCTTCTCAAATGCACATGGAACATTTTCCAGAATAGACCACATACTAGACTATAAAAAGAACGTCAGTAAATTAAAAAATATTGAAATTCTACCAACCCACTTCTCAGATCACAAAGGTATAGAACTAGAAATAAATTTTAGAAAGAAATCAAAAAGGCTCACAAATACATGGAGACTTAACAACATTCTCCTAATAATCAATGGGTCAACGACCAAATCAAAACAGAAATCAAAGAATATATGGAGACTAATGAAAACAATAACACAAAGCCACAACTTCTGTGGGACACAGCAAAGGCAGTTCTAAGAGAAAAGTACATTGCAATCCAGGCCTATTTAAAGAAGGAAGAACAATTCCAGATGAATAGTCTAAAGACACAATTACTGAAATTTGAAAAAGAAGAACAAATGAGGCCCAAAGTCACCAGAAGGAGGGACATACTAAAGAAGAAATAAATAAAATTGAGAAGAATAAAACAATAGAAAAAAAATCAATGAAACCAAGAGCTGGTTCTTTGAAAAAATAAACAAAACAGATAAACCCCTAGCGAGACTCATTAAGAGAAAAAGAGAATCTACATACATAAAAAGAATCAGAAATGAGAAAGGAAAAATAACAACGGACCCCACAGAAATACAAAGAATCATAAGAGAATATTATGAGAATCTATATGCTAACAAGCTCGAAAACCTAGAAGAAATGGACAACTTCTTAGAAAAATACAACCTTCCAAGACTGACCAAACAAGAAACAGAAAACCTGAACAGAACAATCACCAGCAACGAAATTGAATCGGTAATCAAAAAACTACCCAAGAACAAAACCCCCGGGCCAGATGGGTTCACCTCTGAATTCTACCAGACATATAGAGAAGAAATTAACACCCATTCTCCTTAAAGTTTTCCAAAAAATAGAGAAGAGGTAATACTTCCAAACTCATTCTATGAAGCCAGCATCACTCTAATACCAAAACCGGGCAAAGACCCCACCAAAAAAGAAAATTACAGAACAATATCCCTGATGAACGTAGATGCAAAAATACTCAACAAAATATTAGCAAACCAAATTCAAAAATACATACACCATGATCAAGTGGGATTCATCCCAGGGATGCAAGGATGGTACAACATTGGAAAATCCATCAACATTATCCAACATATCAACAAAAAGAAGAACTAAAACCACATGATCATCTCCAGAGATGCTGCAAAAGCATTTGAGAAATTCAACATCCATTCATGATAAAAACTCTCAACAAAATGGGTACAGAGGGCAAGTTCCTCAACATCATAAAGGCCATATATGACAAACCCACAGCTAACATCATACTTAATAGTGAGAAGCTGAAAGCTTTTCATCTAAGATCGGGAACAAGACAGGGATGCCCACTCTCTCCACTGTTATTCAACATACTACTGGAGGTCCTAGCCACAGCAATCAGACAAAACAAAGAAATACAAGGCATCCAGATTGGTAAAGAAGTCAAACTGTCACTATTTGCGGATGACATGGTATTGTACCTAAAAAACCCTAAAGACTCCACTCCAAAACTACTAGAATATCTGAATTCAGCAAAGTTGCAGGATACAAAATTAACACACAGAAATCTGTTGCTTTCCTATACCCTAACGATGAGCTAACGAAAGAGAAAATCAGAAAAACAATTCCATTCATAATTGCATCAAAAAGAATAAAATACCTAGGAATAAACCTAACAAAGGAAGTGAAAGACCTATATCCTGAAAACTACAAGACACTCCTAAGAGAAATTAAAGAGCACAGTAACAAATGGAAATTCATCCCATGCTCTTGGCTAGGAAGAATAAATACTGTCAACATGGCTGGCTATACTACCTAAAGCAATCTGCAGATTCAACACAATCCCTATCAAAATACCAACAGCATTCTTCAATGACCTGGAACAAATAATTCTAAAATTCATATGGAACCACAAAAGACCCCAAATAGCTAAAGCTATCCTGAGAAGGAGGAATAAAACAGAGGGAATAACGCTCCCTGACTTCAAGCTCTACTACAAAGCCACAGTCATCAAGACAATTTGGTACTGGCACAATAACAGACCCACAGACCAGTGGAACAGAATAGAAAATCCAAACATTAACCCAAACATATACAATCAGTCAATATATGATAAAGGAGCCTTGGGCATACAATGGGGAGATGACAGCCTCTTCAGCAGCTAGTATTGGCAAAACTGGACAGCTACATGTAAGAGAATGAAACTGGACTACTGTCTAACCCCATACACAAAAGTCAACTCAAAATGGATCAAAGACCTGAATGTAAGTCATGAAACCATAAAACTCTTAGAGAAAAACATAGGCAACAATCTCTTGGACATAAACATGAGCGATTTCTTCATGAACATTATCTCCCTGGGGCAAGGGAAACAAAAGCAAAAATGAGCAAGTGGGACTATATCAAGCTGAAAAGCTTCTGTACAGCAAAGGACACCATCAGTAGAACAAAAAGACATCCTACAGTATGGGAGAATATATTCATAAATGACGTATCCGATAAGGAGTTGACATCCAAAATATATAAAGAACTCATGCACCTCAACAAACAAAAAGCAAATAATCCAATTAAGAAATGGGCAGAGGACATGAATAGACACTTCCCCAAAGAAGAAATTCAGATGGCCAACAGGCACATGAAAAGATGCTCCACATCGCTGATCATCAGAGAAATGCAGATTAAAACCACAATGAGATATCACCTCACACCAGTGAGGATGGCCAACATCCAAAACACAAACAACAACAAATATTGGCGAGGATGTGGAGAAAAGGGAACCCTCCTACACTGCTGGTGGGACTGCAAATTAGTTCAACCATTGTGGAAAGCAGTATGGAGGTTCCTGAAAAAACTCAACATAGAAATACCATTTCACCCAGGAATCCCACTCCTAGGAATTTACCCTAAAAATGCAGCAGCCCAGTTTCAAAAAGAGAGATGCATCTCTATGTTTTTCACAGCACTATTTACAATAGCCAAGAAGTGGAAGCAACCTAAGAGTCCATCAGTAGATGAATGGATAAAGAAGATGTGGTACATATACACAATGGAATATTATTCAGCCATAAGAAGAAAACAAATCCTACCATTTGCAACAACATGGATGGAGCTAGAGGGTATTATGCTCAGTGAAATAAGCCAAGCCGAAAAAGACAAGTATCCAATGATTTCACTCATATGTGGAGTATAAGAACAAAGAAAAACCTGTAGGAACAAAACAGCAGCAGACTCACAGAACTCACGAATGGACTAATAGTTACCAAAGGGAAAGGAACTGAGGAGGATGGTGGGAAGGGAGGGACAAGGGGGAAAAAGGGGCATTACGATTAGCAGACATAATGTTGGGGGGGGGGCGCAGGGAGGGCTGTACAACTCAGAGAAGACAGTAGTGATTCTATAGCATCTCACTATGCTGATGGACAGTGACTGTAATGGGGTTGGTGAGGGGGACCTGGTAAAGGGGGTAGTTTAATAACCATAATATTGCACATGTAACTGTAGATTAATGATACCAAAATAAATTATAAAAGGAAAAAAAAAGTCACTAGATCAATATACATTCTGATGCATATAACAGGGTACCTATCAACCAAGAAACCGATTTTTACAAAGGCTTATAGGACTTCCAGTTTTAAATCCAGAGTTAAGATAGCAATCTCCCCCTTCTCCTTCTAAAAGATCAAGAGTATGAAACCAAAAGTAACGTCATTTGTAATGTCAAAGTATAATATCTGGAAAGGCTTCCAAAATTAGTGGAGATCAAACCCAAGTGCTTGACAACCCTCAGAATATAGCTGATATTACAGAGGTACCATTGGTACACAGTTCTCTGAAATTAACAGGCATATCCTGAAAGGTAAAACCAACAATCCCCCATTTGATATCAGGAACAAGTGCAAACACAGAGGTAGGAATTTTCTTGGAAAGAGGTACCAAGATGCCAAAGAAGTAAGAATGAAGAAATTACACAAACTTTGCCCAAAGACAGCAGCTAGTCAATGAGGTAAGAGTTGAGAGAGAGTCTCTATAGTGAGACTCTCAAGAACAGTCTTTTATCTGGGAAGAAAGAAAAACTGAAAGAACTCATTTGCACACACAGCCCAAGGAGAACACCAGGTAGCCTTGGACCTTTGTTACCAATCTTAAGGCACAAAAATAATCCAAGAGGAACACACTTCACTGAAAGAGTACTGATCAAAAAAGTAAAAATAAAACAGAGTCTATTCAAGATACAAAAACAAAGAAAGGAAATAAATAAGAAAAAACAGATAAGAAATGAAGAAAAATCACCAGAAAAACATCAAAGAGAACACAAAAATTGTGATTTTAAAAAAACAATCACCATAATTTTTTTAAGTCTAATAAAGCAATCATTTCTGGAAAAACAAGAGTAAAGAACAGCTAACAAAAAATGGCTGATATACTGGGGAAAAAGATGGCGGCACGAGAAGTAAGGCAGCAACACTCTCCCAAAACCACATAACACTAAAACACAGCAAATACACCTAGTCCTAAAAGAGCAACCCAAAGACAAAAGAACAGACAGCCTACATCTGGGGAAAAGAGAAGACCTCACAGAAAAGGGTAATAAAGTAGCAAAGCCACCACCCAATGGGATCCAGCCCTCCCCTGTCCCAGCTCACAGGAGGGATGAAAAGAAATGGAGCGGCGGAGCGGCGAGGGAGCAGAAGCCCAGGATTGCTAAACACCCAGCCCTGGAGAACTCCTCCAGGAAAACAAACCCACATTACATGGTGTTCTGGAGATTAGTGGGGCTGGAAAGCAAAGACAGGCAAAATACTCGGAGAGACTGAGATTCCAGCCAATTGTGGAAAATGGGTACCCACAACCAGCCACTCTGGGACAAAAGAAAGGCAGACACGTTGAAGGACTTCCCAACAGCAGGAGGGGTGCTAAAGAGGCAAAGATTACACAGAGCTTGCTACTCAGTAGAAAGGACAGATGGACAAAATTGTCCCAGCACACTCAGCCCAGCAAGTTGGGGACTTTCAGGAGTTTCAGGAGCTCCAACACCCTGGCAAGAACACAGCCCCGAGGAACCCACTGCAATACACAGCCTTCCACTCCTTCCTCATGGCCAGTATGAGTTCACACACCGGCAGCCCCTGCCATTGTGCAAGTCCTGCCGGAGGGCAGCCAGCCTGTAACAGCTAAAGAGGCATAATGCAGATGCTCTTCCCAGCATGCTAGGCCCACTGGTGCTGGCAGTGGAGGCAGGCACTGCAGTCGGGAAGGAGAAAACAAGCTTGTTCCTGCCGACAGGCACCAGCGCCAATTGCCAGCAACCCACACCATCACTTCAGGTGCTAGTGAGCTCCAGAGAGTAGAGTTTCTTAGCACTAGAGGGTGCCGTCTACACAAAGCTATTATTCTATAGGAATCACTAGAAATATGGAACAGCAAAAAAATTTTATACTAATAAAAATCCAACAAACACCAGAAAGAGGGCTCAGTGAAACTGAAATCACTAAACTTCTTGATAAAGATTTCAAAATGAAAATCATAAACATGGCTCACCAAGCTACTGAAAAATACTCAAGATCTCAGGGAGGACTTAAGAGATAAAAATTTTGAAAAATACAGTATCTGAAATGAAACATGCAATCAAGGGATTTAAAAGATTAGATGACGTAGAGAAGACAGAAATGAAACAAATTAGAGAGCAGGAAACAAAGAAGCTAAGGCACAGCGAGTAAAAAGGATCTAGAGTAATGAAATAATAATAAGAAAACTGTGTGACCAAACCAAATGGAACAGTATTCACATTTTAGGGATACGAGAAGAAGAGAGAGAAAAAGGGATAGAAAGTGTCTTTGAACAAAGAATTGCTGAAAACTTCCCCAATCTGAAGAAGGAAAGTCTCTCAGTTTATGGAAATACAGAGATCTCCCAACACAAGGGATCCTAGAAGGATAACACCAAGACATATAATAATTAAAATGGCAAAGATCAAGGATAAGGACAGAGCATTAAAAGCAGCCAGAGAGAGAAAAAAGATCACATACAAAGGAAAGCCCAACAGGCTATCATCAGACTTCTCAACAGAAACCATACAGGCCAGAAGGGAGTGGCATGATATATTTAAAGCAATGAAACTGAAGGGCCACCAACCAAGAATACTCTAGCCAGTGTGACTATCATTTAAATATGAATTAGGGATTAAACAATTTCCAAATAAGCAAAAATTGAGGGACTATACCTCCCACAAAGCATTTCCACAGTGTATTTTAAAGGTACTGCTACAGAGGGAAGTGATACAAAGGCTAAATAGCTGACACCAGAGAAAATAAAACCACGGTAAAAAAGCAGACTAATTAATTACTAAGCAAATGCAAACTTAAATAAACTACCCACAAAGTCACTCAAGGAATACACAAAGAATACAGAATATAAGACCTAATATATAAAGAGTGGAGGAGGAAGAAGAAGAAGGGAGAAAGAAAAAAAGAAAGAACCTTTAGATTGTGATTGAAATAGCATAATAACCAAGTTAAGTTAGACTGTTAGATAGTAAAGAAGTTGCCCTAGAACTTTTGGTATCCACAATCTAAAGGCTGCAATGGCAGTAAGTATGTATCTATCAATAATCACCCTAAATATAAATAGATTGAGTGCACCAATCAAAAGACACAGAGTTTCAGAATGAACAAAAAAACAAGATCCATCTACATGCTGCCTACAAGAGACTCACCTCAAATCCAAAGACATACACAGACTAAAAGTGAAGGGGTAGAAAAAGATATTTCACACAAACAATAGGGAGAAAAAAAGCAGGAGTTACAGTACTTGTATGAGACAAAATAGACTTCAAAACAAAGAAAGTAACAAGAGACAAAGAAGGACATTACATAATTATAATGTGGTCAGTCCAACAAGAGGATATAACCATTACAAAATACCTATGAACCCAACTTAGGAGCACCCAAATATATGAAACAAATACTAACAGAATTAAAGGGCAAAATAGAATGCAGTGCACTCCTTTTAGGAGACTTCAACACATCACTCACTCTAAAGGATACATCAACCAGACAGAAGATAAGTAAGGGGAGGGACAGAAGCAATGAACAACACATTAGAACAGATGGACCTAACAGACATCTACAGAACACTACACCCAAAAGCAGCAGGATATACATTCTTCTCAAGTGTGCCTGGAACATTATCCAGAATAGAGCACATACTAAGCCACATAAAGAGCCTCAGTAAATTCAGAAGGACTGAAATTGTGCCAACCAGATTCTCAGACCACAAAGGTATGAAACTAGAAATAAATTGTGCAAGAAAAACAAAGAAACCCACAAATGGAATCTTAACATGCTCCTAAATAATCAATGGATCAATGACCAAATAAAAAGAGATCAAGCAAAATATGGAGACAAATGAATACTCAACACCCCAACTTCTGTGGGATGCAGTGAAGGCCATTCTAAGAGAGAAGTATATTGCAATACAGGCTTACCTCAAGAAAGAAGAACAATCCCAAAAGAATAGTCTAAACTGACAATTATGAAACTAAAAAAGAAGAGCAAATGAGGCCCAAAGTCAGTAGAAGGGACATAATAAAGATTAGAGCAGAAATAAATAAAATCAAGAGGAATAAACAGAAAGAATCAATGAAACCAGGAGCTGGTTCTTCGAGAAAATAAACAAAACAGATAAACCCCTAGCCAGACTTATCAAGAAAAAGAGTCTACACACATAAACAGAATCAGAAATGAAAAGAAAAAATCACTACGGAAACCATGGAAATAAAAAGAATCAATAGAAAATACTATGAAAAATTATATGCTAACAAACTGGATAACCTAGAAGAAATGGACAACTTTCTAGAAAAGTACAACTGTCCAAGACTGACCCAGAAAGAAACAAAATCTGAATGGACCAATTACCAGCAATGAAATTGAAATGGTATAGCAATCAAGTCCAAACAGGAAATTTCAGGTATGCCATTGCTTGATCTGTGAACTATTTTCTTAGTATTTCTTTTGAAGAATGCTTCAGTTCACAAATTCCTCTCAGAGCAGAAAAGGTAGCAATTCTCGGAGTCTATAAGATAAAGTGAATTACTAATGTCCTCATGTTTTTAAAATTTTATGTTTGAATTACACTGCATACTGACTTGTTATCCACTTTTCATTTAATAATATTGTTCATTAATAATAAAAAAATAAATAAATTGAATTGGTAATCAAAAAACTACCTAAGAACAAAACCCCTGGACCAGATGGCTTCACCACTGAATTTTATCCAACATTTGGAGAAGATCTAATACCCATTCTCCTTAAAATTTCCCAAAAAGTAGAAGAGGAGAGAATACTTCCAAACTCATTCTATGAGGCCACCATCACTCTAATACCAAAACCAGGCAAAGACACCACAAAAAAAGAAAATTACAAACCTGATGAACATAGATGCAAAAATATTCAACAAAATATTAGCAAACCAAATTCAAAAATACGTAAGAAAGATCATCCATCATGATCAAGTGGGATTTATTCCAGGGATACAAGGATGGTACAATATTCAAAAACCATCATCATACACCACATCAACAAAAAGGACAAAAACCACATGATCATCTCAATAGATGCTGAAAAAGCAATTGACAAAATTCAACATCCATTCACGATAAACACTCTCAACAAAATGAGTACAGAGGGTAAGTCCCTCAACATAATAAAGGCCATATATGACAAAGCCACAGCCAACATCATAATTAACAGCAAAAAGCTGAAAGCTTTACTTCTAAGATTGGGGACAAGACAAGGATGCATACTCTCAGGACTTTTATTCAACATACTACTGGAGGTCCTAGCCATGGCAATCAGACGACACAAAGATATACAAGGCATCAAGATTGTCAAGAAGTTAAACTGTCACTGTTTGCAGATGATATGATACTGTACATTAAAAACCCTAAAGAATACACCCCAAAACTACTAGAACTAATAACTGAATTCAGCAAAGTTGGAGGATACAAAATTAATATACAGAAATCTGTGGCATTCCTATATACTAATGATGAACTAGCAGAAAGAGAAATCAGGAAAACAATTCCATTTACAATTGCATCAAAAAGAATAAAATACTTGGAATAAACTTAACCAAGGAGATGAAAGACCTATACCCTGAAAACTACAAAACACTCATGAGAGAAATTAAAGAAGATACCAATCAACAGAAACACATCCCATGCTCATGGGTAGGAAGAATTAATATTGTCAAAATGGCCATCCTGCCTAAAGCAATCTACACATTCAATGCAATCTCTATCAAAATACCAACAGCATTCTTCTATGAACTAAAACTAATAGTTCTAAAGTTCATATGGAACCACAAAAGAATAGTCAAAGCAATCCTGAGAAGGAAGAACAAAGCTGAGGGTACCAAACTCCCCAACTTCAAACTCTACTACAAAGCCACAGTAATCAAAACAATTTGGTACTGACACAAGAAAAGACCCATAATATCAGTGGAACAGAATAGAGAGCCCAGATATAAACTACATATGTATGGTCAATTAATCAGATATACATGGATATACAATAGGGAAATGACAGCCTCTTCATCAACTGGTGTTGGCAAAACTGGACAGCTAAATATAAGAGAATGAAACTGGATTATTGTCTAACTCAATACACAAAGGTAAACTAGAAATGGATCAAAGACCTTAATCTAAGTTATAAAGCCATAAAACTCTTTAAAGAAAACACAGGAAAAAATCTCTTGAATATAAACATGAGCAACTTTTTCATGAACACATCTCCTCAGGCAAGGGAAACAAAAGCAAAATTGAACAAATGGGACTATATCACACTAAAAAGCCTCTGTACAGCAAAGGACACCATCAGCAGAACAAAAAGGCATCCTACAGTACAGGAGAATATATTCATAAATGACATATCCGATACAGGGTTAACATCTAAAATATTTAAAGAGCTCACACACTTCAATACCTGAAAAGCAAATAACCTAATTAAAATTAAAAGATGGGCAGAGGATCTGAACAGACACTTCTCCAAAGAAGATATTCAGATGGTCAACAGGCACCTGAAAAGATGCTCCACATCGCTAATCATCAGGGAAATGCAAATTAAAACCACAATGAGATATCACCTCACACCAATTAGGATGGCCAACATCCAAAAGACAAACAACAACAAATGCTGGCAAGGATGTGAAGAAAGGGGAACCCTCCTACACTGTTGGTGGGAATGCAAATTACTTCAACCACTGTGGAAAGCAATATGGAGGAAGCTCAAAAGAACTAAAAATAGAAATACCTTTGATCCTGTAATTCGACTCCTAAGAATTTACCCAAAGAAAACAAGATCCCTGATTCAAAAAGTCGTATGCACTTCTATGTTTAGCACAGCACTATTTACAATAGCCAAGGTATGGAAGCAACCTAAGTGTCCATCAGTAGATGAATGTATAAAGAAGAGGTGATACATATACAGAATGGAATATTATTCAGTCATAAGAAGAAAACAAATCCTACCATTTGCAACATGGATGGAGGTGGAGGATATTATGCTCAATGAAATAAGCCAAGCAGAGAAAGACAAGTACCAAATGATTTCACTCATCTGTGGAGTATAACAACAAAGCAAAACTGAAGGAACAAAACAGCAGCAGACTCACAGACTCCATGAAGGGACTAGTGGTTACCAAAGGAAAGAGATTAGGAAGGGTGGGTGGAGAGGAAGGGAGAAGGGGATTAGGGGCATTTTAGTTGGCACCCACAATATACGTAGGTCATAGGAAGGCAGAATAGCACTGAGAAAACAAGTAATGACTCTGTTGCATCTTAATACGCTGATGACAGTGGTTGCAAAGGTGTGGGGGGGGACTTGATAATATGGGTGAAGGCTGAAACCACAATGTTGCTCATGTGAAACCTTCATAAGATTGTATATCAATGATACCTTATTTAAAAAAGAAGAAGAAACTATGTCTGCATGTTGGTAAGGCAAATTTGCAAATAAAGTTAAAAGGGGGGGGGAAGGGGGGATGGGGAGACTCAGAGAAAAGATCAGACCACAGAATTAGATGAAGAATGAGCTTGCAAAACTGCAGTGGAAGTTAAAGTAACATGATCTAAAAAATACAATTCAATTAGAAGAGCAAACAGAAAGACACAGTCCTGAAAATATAGTAAGAGACAGGGGTGGAGAGAAATAAATGAAAAGCTTTACTTTTTTTAGGACTAAAATATGAAAGATATAGATATATACAACAGGCAAAGAAGATACAACGTATGCTTAACTGATACTCATTATTTCAATTATTTTAAGGGTCCGTGAATCTCACAATTGAACACACATACTTTATCCAAAGGAGTACAGATGGAGAAATGAATGCCAATTGTATTATAGTTAAATTACTGCTGAACTTCAGTGAAGCTGAATCCTTTGATATTTGTACAGTACACACTGGAAAAGTCCAATAAATAATAAACAATTGGTTGACTGCTCAAAGGATGTTTTTATTTTAAGAGTGTAATTTGACAAAAGCATATGAAAAGAATATGCAAAATTCAAGCTGGTGTCAAGGACCTCTACCCGGTAGCAATATAAATGAAGAGAATAGTAAAGCAATCATGAAAATTTCTCAAGAAAAGAAAGACAATGAAACTCAGAAACAGAAAACCCTACCAGATTATCATTCAAGTACAAAGACAAGAAAAATTCATTTTCATTTGCCAGAATTTGGGAAGTACAGTTTCCATGAGCCCTTCTTGAAGAAATTCCAAGAAAAATAACTTCAGCCAACCAAGAGATGAATATAGAAGCTATGGCAAAAGAACTGGTATCAAGCTTTGAACCCACCATTAAACTGCAGAATTAAGACTAAAACAAACATGGAAATTATAGTCACAAACAAACATTAAATATTGTAAATATCAGATAAACAAATGCTATAATTAACAGAAGCTGAGAGGGAAGGAAGAGAGAAGGCAGGAAAAAATTTAAGTAGGCAGACTTCTTGTTACAAAGCATGGGGCCAAAATAGTTTAATAAAGTTAAAAAAAATCACGAAATTGAGGCAACTATATATATCTAAAGGCCAACACTAAGAAACCAATGATCAACTGAAATAATCAAATCTTAAAACATTTTCTTACTAGTAATAATCACATTAACAGTTAACATTTTTCAGTAATTACTATACACTAGGAACTCTAAGCACCTACTATGTATTAATCATTTAAATCTCAAACCCTCATTATGGTTCCCATTTATGAGGCACTGAGGCCATAAAGCTGAAACTGGCAGAGCCTGGGTTTGAATCCAGGAAATCTGACTCTATAGCTCAGGATCTTAACTTACACCCTAAAAATAAACACAAGTGTCTTGCAGCTTACACACAAAATGATGCATGCATACACACACACCACATAACATCAGCTTTCAAACTCTACAACCCCTCTATAGCTTTTAGTCTGTCTTCCCCTTCAAATGTAAGCTTACTCAAACTGAACACTGCCACCTTTGCTTTTCATTTATCACTTATTTATCACTTAGTCAAAGTGCTTTCACTAAGAGTATCAAATCCACTTTTTCAATCCTTATCCTCCTTGATCTCTCTAAAGCATGTCACTGTTGACTTTTCCCCCACTGAACTCTCTACTCTCCCTAGGCATCTGTGACTCCACTGTCTCCTGGTGTTTCTCCTCCTCCTGGCTCCTCTTTAGTGTCCTGTGTGGTGGCTTTTCCTGTCCTTTATAGTTGTTTCTCAGGGTTCACTCTTGAAAATCCTCAGCACACACCACGTCCTCTCTGATCTAATAATACACACCCACCACATGTATTTATTGGTGATAATGGGTTCCTTTCCTGAATCACTCCCATTACCTTTTTTTCAACTACAGAGAAAAATATATATTCAAGTGTGAACTTATATCCACTTAAATGATCCAAAGGATGCCTAAAACAACTTCCTAAAATTTTTCACAATTCTCTCTCTTCCTCTGAGAAATGTTCACAAATACCCTTGTCAACACAATCTATCCACGTACTCAAAAGCAAAAACAAGCATTCATTCTAGACTCTCCTTTAGCCTCCATATTGGTCAAGTCCTCTAACTCCTCTGTCACTAGCCTATGCTTACACTGATGCTCCTGCATTTATCTTCCTCCTTTCTCTGAAGGGGTCTTTACTGGCTGTGGGGATTCATTTACACCTGGAATTTTGACATCTATTAAAAGGTCTGATCAAGACTCAAGTTTCTACAAAAGGAAAATGACGAGATTAAATTTACCTGATACAGGAGACCTACAAGGGCACTACATCCCTGCAGATGAGAATAGTGCCACTCCACAAGAAACCCAGAACAAGAAGATTTTAATAGAAAGCCAAAAGGTTCCAAGGAAAGGGAAAAACATGAAGTTTCACAATACTTCCTCTATTTCAAAATGTTATCTTTAATAGTCCCCAACTTCCTCCCTGGCCTGCTTAAATTAATTATGAAGAAGAGTCTAATTTACAACCCAGTCTCTAGAGTCCAAAGCTGTCCTGGACAATGATGACAACTCTTGCCCTCCATAAACCACCACCACCATCTTTAATCACATGAGAAACACTTAAAGCAATTATTTTTAAAAAGCAATAATTTCAAACAGTTAGGTAGTAAAACACTAACTCAGCTAGAGGCTTGTCCCTGCTAGGAGCTTTTCCCAATCCCCATTAATAACAAAGAACTCTTTTAAGATACACACACAATTAAGATAAAGTAAATCAAAGGACAAATTCTTCAATCAGGAATTTCAAGAAAGTTCCTTGCAACACAATAATCTGACTCTGTATCCAAAGTCAGATTATCACACTTATCTGATTACCCTGTAACCCCTTGTTTTTACTCTGGGCTGCTGCTGGTAGCATGTGGCTACTGTCCAACAAGCATACTACATTGTAAAATGTCACGGCATTGTCAAAAAACTTGGAAGTATGGACAGACTTATAATGCTGACAAACACTATGTCAAAAAAAGTCCAGATAGTTATAAGAACAGCAGGAAGAACAATTTACTGGAAATTCAGATTAGCCTTATATGAGGAAATGATATTTAAGTGGAGACTTGAAGAGGAATTAGCCAAGGAGAAATTGGGGAGACAGAGGGACTGGACAGTCCCAACAGAAGAAAAAGCTTAGTATGCTCTAGAGGAACCAGAAAAGATCTGGTATGTGTGAAATGTAAGTAAGAGATGGGGAAAATGCCCCAAGATAAGACTGTAGAGAGAGAGAGAGCATAGGCCTGCTAAGGAATTTGGATTATGTTTTAAGTGCAAAGAGAAAGGTTTTTTAAAACAGTGAGTAATATAACCTGAGTTACCTCTTAAATAAGACCTTCCAGTTATGTGAAAAAATAGAGTAGAAGGCTAAGAAAGCAAGCAGAACATCAACCTGGAAACTACTGAAAGTAATGAGGTGAGACATGATGGCTTCGAGTACAGTGGTCTTTATTTTAAAAAGAAAATAATGGACACACCTCAAGGTTTTAAACCAAGTGGTTAGATATGTATGTGTTTAGAGTATGAACAGCTAAGTTCATCATTTATATTGAATACCAGGCACCATGTCATCTTATCTTATACAAGTAAAACCTGAAAACTTATCTGTCACCTTTCCCAGTATGACAAAGTACACATGAATATATAGTGAGCATGACTCATGAGAAATTAAGTATTTACTCCACGGGTTGTTTTGGGGTTTTTTCCCACAAATTTTAATAACAACAGTGACTCTACCATCCAAATCATTTTTTTATAAGGGTAATATTATACACTTACACACATACACACACACAAAACAACAAAGGTTCCCAGATTCTTTGAGTGGTGCTATCATCAGTCATAAAAACATTTCATATGTGCTTTCCAGAAATCACTTGACCTTGCCCTTGATACTTCCAACCAGAATGAAACTAGGTACAACTTAGGTGCCAAACAACTGTAAAGTCATATAAATTATCTTATTTAAACAATTTGCTTTTGTCAAAACATGAGATGACTCAGACATGAATAAACTAAGTATACTGACTAGTATGGATATATGAAATAGCTTCTGAGAGCATTCCAGAACTTTTAAGTGTGACTATGTGCTTTGGGATATAAAGGATGGAAGCAAATGATAATTCACTGCTCTAGCAGAAGCTTTGCTTGTTGAACTTCTCATCACTGCTCCCAAACATGCCAATAATCAAAAATACACTTACCCTCTTTAAAGCATCCTGGATCACACCAGACTTCTCCTTTAGCAGCTCTACAACACAAAAGGCCTCATCTTCAGAAAACATCATAGTCTTCAAGGACAGAAGAAAATCTTTAAATTTTACTTCAGCATTTTCTTAAAAAAAAAAAAGGTGGGGGAAGGGAGAAGTTGGCATTTAAAAGATAAGAAGTAATAATTTCAGCAAAGGTAAGCATCAAGAATTCTTGCCCAAGAAAAACAATAACCAAGAGAAAATAGATTTACATTTCAGGTCAAAAAAACAGTAAGTGCTCCAGTCAAGAGAGAAAAAAATTATTTATCATTCTAAATATACTATGGAATAAATACATTAACTAAGAATTTGCTCAAACTGCAGAATACCAAAGTGCCAATATGCCATTTTAAAAACAAAAAAAAATAATTCAAATGTCTAGTATATGCTAGTATCTGTACTAGGCATATTCACAAATATTCTTTTAACCTTAAAACTTGTAACATATAAACCAAATTTTACAGATGAGAAAATAAGCTGGAAGATAATTATAAAAGGAAATCTGACTTTATGAGTATCAAATATATACCAGCAATCCTAACATTAACATTTAAAGAAATCCATACACCAAACACCTCAGGACTCACCCACCTCAATTCCCCTGGGGCTTTTATATATTATATACCAACTTCCTTTTCTTAAGAAGCAACTGCCAACCATTAGACCCAAAGGAGCCCAAGGCTTTTACTGCTTCAGCTATAAAGTTTAAAAAGGCAATTGTGTGCATGTGTGGGACAAGGGGTGTATGGGAATTCTGTATTTTCCACTCAATTTTGCTGTGCTCCTAAAACTGCTCTAAAAGTCTATTAGAAAATAATAAAAGGCAGTTATGAATCTGCATAGAAACCTCAGAGACAACAGAAGGGAAAAAAATGATCAGAGAACAAAATAGCTGTAAGACATTGGGCAAATTCCAGTGTCCAGCTCTACAAAATAAGGCTACACTAAAAAACTACCAATAAATCTTTTACCACAGGATTCTATAACTCTTTTGCAATTTCATGAGAAAATGTACATAACTCCATCATCACTCAAAACTATGTTTTTTCAACACTGTCACATTCTGTACCTTTGTCAGTTTCATTCTTCAATTTTTTAACCCCCGTTTTGTGGATTCCTTCTACTTGGTCAGGTTTAATCACATCAAGAACCTCTCTGTTATCCACCACAGGATTTGAGTCAGCATTATCCATCAAAGGAATATAAGTAGCTGAATGAATAAGAGGTTCATCTACCAAGACTGCAATTTAAGTTCAACAAAATCATAATTATTCAGGGTTTCTTATAACACAGTAATAAATAACATGTAAGCACACTGAAGCTTAAAGATAAATGCAGTTATTTTCAAATCTCTAATACCAGCTTAATTTGGCTTTAAATTCCTACTTTATCATTTAAACACTCTTCTAATTAAGCAGTACAGTTCAGTATTATTTTGCAGTAGAGATAAAAAGTATGTAGCATATCTCCGGTAATAGTACCTGAAAATTTCTTTTTATGTATGCTTTACATTTCAGTTCTCGTTTTTTCTCCTGTTTTAACTAAGAAGCTATTCACATTAATCAGTGCTCAAGAAAAACTATTGATTTGTTGATACTTAACTCAATTGTTACTGCAATTGATCATTTTTAACTGAGTTCCTTCCACTTGCTAGGTACAAAAATCAATCACTGTTCCTTGCAGGTTATCTTCTCATTTCCATGGCATATCTTACTATACTGCTTAAAACTTCCAGAACAACATTAAAGTAGAGAAAGGAAGCCTCCTTACTTTGTTCTAATTTTCACAAGAACTCTTAAGAGTTTGAATGTTAAAATCTGATGTCTGTTAGAGACACAAATTTCCACACCCATAGGGAAATCTCCCTATATTCCTACCTTTTAAAAAAATTTTTAGGCATGCATACGTTCTTTCATCTAAAGTTTATAAGAAATATTTAATCTTAAATATTTCACAGTAAATATTTTTCTATACCTGGTTGCTCGATATATCATAATTTTAATACAAATAATAGAATTTCATCTTTCCGCTTCCCAATTTTACTATTTTCTACCACCCGTTGATCCCATAGCCCAATATTATTTGAAAATCATTGCCTGATCTACATGATTTCATAGCTAAGTTTTCCCTGGACAATTCTGAACACATAAAAATTTCTCCATCACTTAACTGGATGCTTCCCATATATGCATGTCAATTATGTTTAGGAAGTATTGGGAATGTAGGGTAATGACAGGTCTAGCTACCATCCTTGAGCATAACCTTTAAGTGACATTAAAAAGTACCCAGGTCTAGCTACCATCCTTGAGCATAACCTTTAAGTGACATTAAAAAGTACAAGTATTTCAAAATACTTTTTTCTTCTACAGAGTTTATATGTTATTTACATTACTGTCAAAACTCAGTTAAGAATATGAATATTTACAAATGCTTTGTCCTTTTAAAATTTCAGATAAACTTGATCACAAACTTATACTCTGCCCATCCATCAAAGCACTACAAAGCCACAAGCCTAAAGAGAACCTGGACTTGTATTAGTATTACAGTTACTAGGGTACACATTTAGCTGAGAATTAAAGAGCATGTGAGGTCTCCAGGGTCCTTGTCCTAATATACTTCCCAAGAATTAGTAGTTAAAAAATACGTATCTACACATTTCACCATTTTCTGTCTTTTGCTTCTTTGATGAAACTTTCTTCTTTCCTGATCCACTTTCTTGTTTAGTCTCTTGATGGAGGGGTAATGATTCTTGCTTTTTTGAAGGTGCCATAGGAGTTTCCACCTTTTTATCCTGATCATCTTTATTAAAAATAAGTGAAAAATCATCATAGCAAACAATGAACACACCAGAAAAGATTTAAATATTAATGAATAATTCCCAGAGTGCTTTACCACCAAAATTTTAAACTCTGATATACAATTCTAGTAATTTATCATTTTAGCTTTAATTCTGCTACACTTGCTCTTTAACTTTATCAAGATTTCTAATACTTGCTCATTCTTTTATATCCTGTTTCTCAGCTACTCCTAGCTATACTCAGCCTATAGGCATATTCAAATCTCTTAGCATCCTGAAAAACAAAACCCTTCCCACCACTAATTCCTAGCCTCCCACACCCTTTCCTTCTTACACCAACAAAAGAACAGTCTGTACTTCCTTTTCTTCCAATCACTTCTCGACTAACTGCAACCTCATTTTTATCTCTTCCATTATATCCACAAAGGGTTTACTCCCTAGGGTCCCAAATGCCAATAATATCCTTTAAACCTTATTTGACTTCTATTTGGCACTTCATAATATTGGTCTCTACCTCCTTAAAATTCTCTCTTCTCCACTATGTAAATGAAGCCAGTCCCAACAGGACAAATATTGTATGATTTCACAAATATGAAGTACCTAGAGTAGTCAAATTCAGAGACAGAAAGTAGAATGGTGGTTGCCTGGCACTGGGCCGTGGTGGGGGGGGGGGTGGAGATTTAGCATTTAATGGTTAAAGAATTTAAGTTGTAGATGATAACATTCTTGAGTTGACAGGTGGCAATGATGGCACAAGAATGCGAATTTAATGCCACAGAGCTACACACCTAAAAATGGCTAAAATGGTAAATTTTATGTTGTATATTTTACCACAATAAAATATAATTTTTAATTCTCTCCTATTGGCTCTCATAATAATTCTTATCTTACACTTGAAATTTTCCTTTGCATTCTTTCTTGTAAGCTACTCCTACTGAATACATTATATGTTGGTACTCCTCAGGGTTGTGTGTTCAATTTAAATACTTCCCTTGGATGATCTTACCTACACCCATGATTTCAACTACTACCTTCATGTGTAAAGCTTCTGAATCCTTATTCTAGCTTTATGCTTCTGCATTTATGAATCATACTGCATCCTGAATTGCTCCCTATGTAAATGGCCTCCATAGGCACCCAAAACACAAACTGAAAGCATTCTCCTCTCCATAGACATCCACTCTCTCTCCACTGCCTATATCAGTGCTACCAACCAACCACCAGGGGTTGGCAAACTTTTTCTGTAAAGAGCCAAATAGAAAATACTTTAGGCTTTATGGACCACACAGACTGTCAAAATTATACATCTGCTGTCACAGAGTGAAAGCCAGCCACAGGTATATATTAACTAATGAGTATGGCTACATTCAAAAACACTTTACTTACAGACATAGAGGTTTGAATTTCACATAATTTCCACATTCAACAAAATATTACTCTTCTTTTAATTTTTTTCAAGTCATTCTTAGCTCACAGGCCTTAAAAAACCAGCCAGACTTGTTCACAGGTTACAGTTTGCCAACTCTGACCATAAAACTTGGGGAAACTGGCTTTCACAGTGTCTTCTCCTTTATCTGCCATACCCTATCCAGTTAGTTTAGTTATGTCATTTCTACTTTACAGACCTCTCTAACTGACTTTCTATTTCTTCTATCATTACCATAGTTCAGTCCTCCAATTTTTTAAAACAAACTCTTAACTAGTCTGCCTACATCAAATACTGTCCCATCAAATTTGTCCTCCCAAGTTCTGCCAAAGATATCTTTCTAAAATATAAATCTAACCAAGTAAATTAACCTGCTTGAAAAATCTCAACAATGGCTAAACTACAACATCCCAGCACCTTAACACTGTATACAAAAACCATCATGATCTAGCCACATTATCTTTTCAGCTTTGTTTCCTACCACTACCTACCTCACATTTCATGGTTCGGCAGTACACTGTATTCTTATACTTTTATGCCTTTACACATGATAGTCTGCCAGTATGGAATGACACCCCACTATTTGGTAAGGTGATTCATTCTAAGACCCAACTCAGGCACTGCCTCCTCTGTAAAACATGTCACCCCTGGTCCCCCTAAGTAGTAGTTGTTTGGGCTTCTGTGCTTCTACCACACCCCATACCTCTCTTACGTAAGCCACATTTTATTATTGGCTTACATGTCCTTCTCTCCCACTAAAATATATGGTTGCTTACACTTATTTCTTTAGTACCATGACATGCACGATCATAGCTGGCAAACAAATACTTAAAATCCAATATAACTAATTTAACAAATTATACAAGATACACAACCTAATGGTACACGTAAGTCCCATCATAAAGAGCTAAACTGCTTGCAGTTTCAAACATCACCACATCATTTCTCATGTCTTTTCCATTGCACCTGTTAACTCCTCTCCTTGGAATATTCTAACCCACCCTTCCCCAGCCACCCAAAAAAACTAGCTAGTACTCAATTCAACCTTTAAGATTTCAGACATTACATGCTCTAAGTGGTCCACTTTAGAACTCCTACACAGTTTAGAAATATCTAGACCATTATACTAAACTTTTTATATTATAACCTATTTATGTTTGTGTCTACAGCTAGCATGTGACTACCCTGAAACTGCACTATTCACTCTGTGATCCTAGTACCTAGTATAATGCCTAGTATAAAGCACATGTATGACAAAAGTTTGCAAAATGAATTGATCAAGAGTAAAAAATGATACCTGATTTACCTTCTCATCTTAAATTCCTATCTCACTGATTTGAAAGTACTGGTTGAAATAAATGTAAGTTTCTAACTATTAACATTTACAGATCCTTAGTGCTTTCAGGAAAACAGTAGATTTTATTTATTTCCACTAAAGGTCTTTTCCATGTTTATAAAATGAAATTTAGTTTTAAATGCTGTTTTATGATCATTACTAATTATTTCTATCAGCGATTAATGTTAAAGAAAGCAAACACACAGTGAAAGGGATAATGGTCTTGGTTTTAGACTATTTAACATTTTGTGTGCACTCCTAACAATTATCTGAATTTCAAGATCTAAGTTACTAAAACAAATACAATCATGCAATAAAGCTGAATAGATTACAATACCGCTTCCATTTTTAGACTTCTTCTGCCCTGGTTTCTTCTTTGATGCAGCTGCTTCAGAGGGAGGGGTGGGCTGTTTAGTAACTGGGACAGGTTCTACTTTTTTGCCTGGAATCTTTGATATATCACTTTCTTTGGTGACCTGTTCTTCTAACACAGACTTGTGTTTCTTTTCCTTCTTCTTTCTTTCTCTAACGCTACTTGAAGTTTCAACCACATTCAGTGGAACAGGTACAACTTGCTCATCTTCCACAGCCAAGGCATCAGATAATTTAAAATCCCGGGGAACATTCTCAGAATCAGATTCATGGAGGTTCCCATTCTGAATTTCTTTCTTTTTATTCTTTTTCTTTTCTGCCTTCTTTTTATCTGTTTTGGTAGGAATAAGCTTTTGTTCTCGTTTCTGTTTTGCAACAACTTCATCATATAATGTTTCTTTCATGAAAAGCCAGAAGAAGAGGAAAATTACTGTAATAACTACTGAAGGAATAAGGACAATAAAATATGTTGATTCATAAAACTCCATGGTGCTTTTTTTAAATGTGATCCTAAAAAACCTAAATGTGAAAGAAAAAAACAAACAAAAACAAAACTTAGGTCAGTCTCATAAAAATTAAACACAAAACCTTTGGCTCTTTCAAGTGGTATTTCAATCTAACCTGATCTACAACTCTAAGGACAACAGCTGTTTAAATCACATACTTGATTACTTTCATTTGGCATTAAAATAACTTACAAATAAGACGCTTTTCTCACAAAAACAATGCTGACCATTACTTTCCTTCCCAAATGCTTAAAGACACTTTTCCTCATCAATAGAGTATCAGCCCAACATTTAGATTATTCCAATTGCTACAGAAAGTTAAGTGATATCTGACTACCCATATCTGCCTTGAATGGACATTATGTCACTCATCTGAAGGATAGTTTCAGCTAAAATTAAAACTTAAAGTAAGAATGATTCTGATGATTCAACTGTGGATATTGATATTCCTATAACTATGTATAAGCCATACACAAGTGGCTTGTATTCTTATAACTTATCACAAATTTGAAGTGGAAAAAGGCATGATGTGTATTACAGATGAAATTAAACCCCAGGACGTGCTGAAGATAAAGTCAACCTTTGCGCTTTTAATGTACAAATAAATCTGAGAATTTAGAAGTTTTTGATTATTGGTCTAAAGTCTTAAAAACTTGATTAGATAAACCAAATTCCATTTAACAGAGGAATCATTACTCTAAGAATTATCTCAGACCTTAGAAACATCTGCTTTAAAGTTGGATAAATCTGAGTTTATCGAATGTATCTTAACCAGAACCATTTTAAAAGGACTCATGAATTTTCCAAGACAAAATAAGCCATAGTCATAGTAGTCTGTGTCAACTACCAAAATAAACAGACCTAGCATCTTATATTAACATAATAAACATAAGCTTATTAAATTTAACCTTGTTTTTCAACTAATTCCTATCTCATTTAAAGATGAAGAATATACCTGATGTTATACCAGCAATGACTAAGTCTGAAAGTAGCCGGAAATGGAATGTGAGAACAAAAACTGTTTATCAGGTACAATATTAACCTTTGTGATTGAAACACCATTTTGTTAACATTCATACTTCCATAAGCAATTTCTAAACACCATTAAAACCCAGATTTACAAAGACAAGATTTTAACAAGTTGAACAAGATTTTAATCATGTTCTAACAAAATACTAAAAGAAACCTCTTACAGAATAGTTTTTCCCTCATAATTCATGAATTATCCAGGTTCTTAACTGAAAGGAACATATTTTACTGTCCCTAAGTGTTACTGGTAAACCAGGAATGCTTTTAAGAAGTAGAGGCCATGTTTTGTTTTGTTTTTTTGTTTGTCTTAATGTTACATCCATAGGCTACACAGCCTGTTCAACATGGCTGGTGAGCTGGGGGGAAAAAGGACAATGAGTAAGAACATTATGGATTTTTGCTCTGGGGAAGAAAAGAGGCTTAAGGCAATTAGCAGCAGCCATGAAGCTGAATAAAGGTCAAGTCAAAGTCAGAAAAGCCTTGAACAGCATGCTGGAGTCATAAGCAGCCTAGGTCTGTGGAAAGCAAAGTCTATGATTAAGCAAAGCAAGAAGCAAATATTCAGGAGAAGAAAGGCCATAAGACCACAAAAACACTGAAATTCCTCAAATGTTCTGCTGATTTCCTAATTCCCTTCTCCAGGTCCCATAGAAGCCTGGAGGAATCATAATTGCCATCTTTGGGTTTTCATGATATTCCCTTCACACAATTCAATTAATTCCCCTTCACTTGAACTATCTTTTTGCATCTAGAGGAGCCTAGTCAGAACTGTAAGACAAATTTAAAGTCAGGAAAATGTTTGCACTCCTTTAATCCAATAATCCTGACTCTTTATCCCAAGAGATTTGCAAGGAAAAGTACATAAAGATGTTAATACCAACAATACATGTAATATGAAAAACTGAAAGAAACATAAAATAGCTAACAACAGAATGGGTTAAATTAGTAAATAGCAATTAAGCAGAAAAAGTAGGCGGCATGCAAAGTGAGGTAGAAACCTCCTCCAAAAACCACATATAACAAAAAAATACAGCAAATACAACAAATCCTGAAAGAGCAGCCTGAAGACTGCTACAGATGACCTACATCTGGGGAAAAGAGACCACACAGAAAAGGGTAAAGTAGCAAGGCAGCAATCCGGCGGAATCCAGCAACTCCCCCAACCCCAGCTCACAGGCAGGAGGAAGAGAAATGGAGCGGGTAAGTAGTAGGAACCCAGGACTGTTAACACCCACCCCTGGAGATCTGCTCTAGTAGTACGAACCCACATTACATGGGGCTCTGGAGATTAGAGGGATTAGAAAGCAAAGACAGGTGGAATACACAGAGAGACTGAGACTCCAGCCACATCAGGAGAACAAGTACTGACAACCGGCCACTCCGGGACAAAAGAAAGTCAGACACATTGAAAGACTTCCCAAAAGTGAGAGGGGTGCTAAAGGGACAAGGATTACACAAAGCTTGCTGCTCAGGAGAAAGGGCAGGTGGACAAAATCATCCTGGCATGCTCAGCCAAGCAGGTTGGGACCCTTCAGGAGCTTCAGAAGCTCCACCTCCCTGGCTGGCAACATAGCCCAAGGCCCCCCACTGTGATACACAGCCTGCCACTCCTTTCTCCCAGCAGAAACCAGTCAGCACACCTGCTGACCCCGCAATCAAGCCAGGACAGCCAAAGGCCAGCCCTGCCTATGCAGCTACAGGGGAGTAAAACAGAGGCTCCTCCCTGCACACAGAGCACACTGGCCCTGCCAGTGGAGGCAGGCAATGCAGCCCGGAAGCAAGAAAGAGCTCTTTCCTCCGGGCAAACACCAGCGCCATGCACCTGCGACCCCACCATCACCCCAGGTGCAGAGGAGTTCCAGGGTGTAGAGCTAGAGGGTGCCACCTACACAGTTCTTATTCTACAGTAATCATTAGAAATATGAAACAGCAAAAGAATACTGTACAAACTAGAATACCTAAAACACAAGAGGGCTAAATTAAACTGAAATCACCAATCTTCTTAATAAAGATTTCAAAATGAGAATCATAAACATGCTCACAGAGCTACTGAAAAATATTCAAGATCTCAGGGAAGACTTCAAGAAACAAATAAAAACTTTGAAAAACACAGTATCTGAAATGAAACATACAACAGAGAGATTTAAAAGGAGATTAGATGAGGTAGAGGAGATGATAAAGGAAACAGAAATTAGTGAACAGGAATACAAAGAAGCTGAGGCAGAGAAAGAAAAAAGGATCTCTAGGAGCGAAAGAATAATAAGAGCTCCCCTCTCTCTTTGCTATGTGAAGGCATGGCGAGAAGATTGCTGCCTCTAAGCCAGAAAAAGAGCTCTCACCGTGAAGAGGTGATGCTGCTGGCACCCTGAACTTGGATTTCCAGCCTCCAGAGCTGTGAGAAAATCAATTTTTGTTGTTTTAAGTTAGCCAGTATGTGGTATTTTGTAATAGCAGTCCTAAAGTACCTACTGTTAGGGATGTGGGCCTGAAGGGAATGAAAATTCCTTGTTTTTTAATTCTATGATTTGGATTTCTGGCTGGTGAGTTCTCCCTCAGTCTCACAGTCACCTGGTCTCAGCGAATCTCTTTTGCCCATGGGAATTTTCAGTATGTCTCAAAGAGGGGCTCATTTATGGCCAGTGTTTTGAGAACTGGGAAACGTCCCTGAAAGTAAGATGTGAAGATGTTGATGCTCTCTCTTTGCTGAAGATACCTGTTTGAGTGGAAAATCCAAACTGAAAAAGACCACTTTTTCTGTTAGCTAGTAGTAAGAATGAGAATCAGCTTCTGGGAAGATGGCGGCGTGAGGAGGGCGGCAGAAACCTCCTCCCAACACTATATTTATCTATGAAAATACAGCAAATACAACCATTCCTAAAAGAGAGACCAGAATACACAGGAAAGCGCACAGCGTGCAGCTACACCAGAGAGGACTCAGCACCCCAAGAGGTGGGTAAGATACGGAGCCACGACCCAGCAGGACCCGAGCACTCCCCCACCCCAGTGCACCAGCGGGAGGACAGGATTCAGAGCCGGGAGGGAGTAGAAGTACACCCCGCAAAGTAACCAGCCCCAGTGATCTGTGCGGGGAGCGCTGACCCACATCGCGCAGTGCAGCAGAGATTGGAGAGAGAGAGGGGCAGGATCTGAGCGGGAAACGCGCCAAGATGCTTGCAGCCGGCCCCCAGGAAGGGAAAAAAAAAAGGGGCGTTTTCTTCAGCAGTCTTAAAGACACAGGAGCACAGCAGAGGAGCCGGATCGCCCCGGCACACTCAGCCCAGCAGGCTGGGAGTCCTGGGGAATTTCGGACACCTTAGCTGGCAACTGGGGAAGCATGGCCGTACTTACACTTCTCATTGAGATCAACAGCCTCCCATTCGTCCCCACCACAGCCAGAGCGATAAAGGGCCCTGCGGAGCAGCGCGGCCACGGCTGCGGCATAGTGGGGCAACAGCGCCACCTACACCATCCCCACAGAATCTACTCCCGGTGGGCGTTTTTTTTTTGTTTTGTTTTGTTTTTTGTTTTTTTGTTTTTTTTGTTTTGTTTTTTGTTTTTCCTTTCTTTCTTTTTTTTTTTTCTTCTTTTTTTTTTTCCTTTTTTTCTTTTTGTTTTTCTTTTAAAGTCTTAAAGAGCCCAGCTGACATATGTGGCAAGTACCAGCAACCACTTCTATAGCCATGAAAAGACAGAGGAATATGGTTCAGATCAAAATGAACCAGACAACCCAGAGAGAGAGCCTGAAGGGATGGAAATGCACAGTCTTCCTGAAAAAGAATTCAGAATAAAAGTCATAACCATGCTGACGGACCTACAGAGAAATGTCCAAGACCTGAGGGAGGAAGTGAGGGAAGTGCAGAAAGACAATGCAGAAATCAGACAAGTGATCGACGGGCTTAACAGCAGACTGGATGAGATGCAAGACACTGTTAATGGAATAGAAATGAGGGAACAGGAATACAGAGAAGCTGAGGCAGACAGAGATAAAAGGATTTCTAGGAATGAAAGAATATTAAGAGAACTGTGTGACCAATCCAAAGGGAACAATATTCGCATTATAGGAGTACCAGAGAAAGAAGAGAGAGAAAAAGGGATAGAAAGTGTCTTTGAAGAAATAATTGCTGAAAACTTTCCCTCGCTGGGGAAGGAAATAGTCTTGCAGTCCACGGAAGCCCACAAATCTCCCAACACAAGGGACCCAAGAAGACAACACCAAGACACATAATAATTAAAATGGCAAATATCAAAGATAAAGACAGAGTATTAAAGGCAGCTAGAGAGAGAAAAAAATCACCTACAAAGGAAAACCAATCAGACTATCATCAGACTTCTCAACAGAAACCTCACAGGCCAGAAGAGAACAGCATGATATATTTAACGTAATGAAACAAAAGGGCCTCGAACCAAGAATAGTGTATCCAGCACGATTATCATTTAAATATGATGGAGGGATTAAACAATTTCCAGACAAGCGAAAGCTGAGAGAGTTTGTGTCCCATAAACCACCTCTACTGGACATCTTAAAGGAACTGCTCTAGAGGGAAGCACTCCTAAGGCTAAAAAGAGGTCACCAGAGAAAATAAAATCATAGGAAGAAAGCAGACCATCCAAATACTAACTAAAGGCAAAGAATAAAACACCTAGTATATAAAGAATGGAGGAGGAAGAATAAGAAGGGAGAGAAATAAAGAAACATCAGACTGTGTTTACAATAACTTAACAAGAAAGTTCAGTTAGATTGTCAGACAGTAAAGAAGCAACCCTTGAACCTTTGGTAACCACGAATCTAAAGCCAGCGATGAAATTAAGTACATATCTATCGATAATCACCCTAAATGTAAATGGACTGAATGCACCAATCAAAAGACACAGAGTAACACAATGGATAAAAAAGCAAGACCCATCTATGTGCTGCCTACAAGACACTCCCCTCAAACCCAAAGATATACACACACTAAAAGTGAAGGGATGGAAAAAGATATTTCATGCAAACAACAAGGAGAAAAAAGCAGGTGTTGCAGTACTTGTATCAGACAAAATAGACTTCAAAACGAAGAAAGTAGCAAGAGATAAAGAAGGACATTACATAATGATAAAGGGGTCAGTCCAACAAGAAGATATAACCATTATAAATATATATGCACCCAACACAGGAGCGCCACCATATGTGAAACAAATACTAACAGAATTAAAGGAGGAAATAGACAGCAATGCATTCATTTTAGGAGACTTCAACACACCACTCACTCCAAAGGGCAGATCAACCAGACAGAAAATAAGTAAAGACACAGAGGCACTGAACAACACACTAGAACAGATGGACCTAACAGACATCTACAGAACTCTACACCCAAAAGCTACAGGATACACATTCTTCTCAAGTGCACATGGAACATTTTCCAGAATAGACCACATACTAGGCCACACAAAAAGAACCTCAATAATTTTTAAAATATTGAAATCCTACCAACCAACTTCTCAGATCACAAAGGTATAAAACTAGAAATAAATTTTAGAAAGAAATCAAAAAGGCTCACTAATACATGGAGACTTAACAACATTCTCCTAATTAATCAATGGGTTAACGACCAAATCAAAACAGAAATCAAAGAATATATGGAGACTAATGACAACAACAACACAAAGCCACAACTTCTGTGGGACGCAGCAAAGGCAGTTCTAAGAGGAAAGTATATTGCAATCCAGGCCTATTTAAAGAAGGAAGAAAATTCCCAAATGAATAGTCTAAAGACACAATTACTGAAATTGGAAAAAGAAGAACAAATGAGGCCCAAAGTCACCAGAAGGAGGGACATAATAAAGATTAGAGAAGAAATAAATAAAATTGAGAAGAATAAAACAATAGAAAAAAATCAATGAAACCAAGAGCTGGTTCTTTGAAAAAATAAACAAAATAGATAAACCCCTAGCCAGACTCATTAAGAGAAAAAGAGAATCTACACACATAAACAGAATCAGAAATGAGAAAGGAAAAATCACGACGGACCCCACAAAAATACAAAGAATTATAAGAGAATATTATGAGAATCTATATGCTAACAAGCTCGAAAACCTAGAAGAAATGGACAACTTCTTAGAAAAATACAACCTTCCAAAACTGACCAAGCAAGAAACAGAAAAACTAAACAGACCAATCACCAGCAACGAAATTGAATCTGTAATCAAAAAACTACCCAAGAACAAAACCCCCGGACCTGATGGATTCACCTCTGAATTCACCAGAAGAAATAACACCGATTCTCCTTAAAGTTTTCCAAAAAATAGAAGAGGAGGGAATACTTCCAAACTCGTTCTATGAAGCCAGCATCACTCTAATACCAAAACCGGGCAAAGACCTCACCAAAAAAGAAAACTACAGACCAATATCCCTGATGAACGTAGATGCAAAAATACTCAACAAAATATTAGCAAACCGAATTCAAAAATACATCAAGAGGATCATACACCATGATCAAGTGGGGTTCATCCCAGGAATGCAAGGATGGTACAACATTCAATAATCCATCAACATCATCCACCACATCAACAAAAAGAAGAAAAAAAACCACATGATCATCTCCATAGATGCTGGAAAAGCATTTGACAAAATTCAGCATCCATTCATCATTAAAACTCTCAACAAAATGGGTATAGACCGCAAGTACCTCAACATCATAAAGGCTATATATGACAAACCCACAGCTAACATCATACTTAACGGCGAGACGCTGAAAGCTTTTCATCTAAGATCGGGAAGAAGGCAGGGATGCCCACTCTCTCCACTGTTATTCAACATAGTACTGAGGTCCTAACCACAGCAATCAGACAAAACAAAGACATATAAGGCATCCAGATTGGTAAAGAAGAAGTCAAATTGTCACTATTTGCAGATGACATGATACTGTACATAAAAAACCCTAAAGACTCCATTCCAAAACTACTAGAACTAATATCTGAATTCAGCAAAGTTGCAGGACACAAAATTAACTACAGAAATCTGTTGCTTTCCTATACACTAATGATGAACTAACAGAAAGAGAAATCAGGAAAACAATTCCATTCACAATTGCATCAAAAAGAATAAAATACCTAGGAATAAACCTAACGAAGGAAGTGAAAGACCTGTACTCTGAAAACTATAGAGGGGGAAAAGGAATCAAAAGGAAAATAGGAATGAAATCCAGGGAAGAGCAAAGACAAGAAGAGATTTTAAAAAGGGAGAGGTACAATGGAAAAATAAAAGGAAGGAAAAGAAGCAACTGAGACAAAGTTAACTTAGCTCAACATGATAGAAAGCAGGTTATTAAAATTTTGTAAGCCCACAGTATGCAATTCAACCTGTTTGTTGAGTAGGTAAAACATGGAGACAAGTAGAAGTTCAGGCTTTGAGATGACAGTTAACAAGTCATCAATGTAAATAATTTTTCCTGTATTATCACAGTCCCTTTGTAGTATTAATGACATTTTGACCTGACCATAGGTAAACCTTAATAGATTCCAATCTGCATTTAATTAATATCCAATGATGGGAGATTTCTCTGTCAAGTGAACCATGAATCCATAAGATCATAAGACTTGAAGCCCAAATTACTCTCAAATCACATTCCATACCAGTGGCTTTTATGTGTTACTGGGACATAAACCCTTCAGTAAACTGATGAAAGAAACCAATCATCTTTCTCAAAACAAACTGTACATACTCACTAAGGCGTACATATAATTTGAGAAGATTCCTGGACTTTCTAAAGGGTATGAATAAATCCCAGATTAAAAATCTTGCTCTAGAATAAAAAGAGAATTTTTCATCTCTGCCCTTTCCCTAAGAACTCCAAAAATAATAATAATTAATAATAATAGGTTAACAGAATGGAGAAATATATTTTTTCCTCCAAGTATGTATTATGAATGCTAATCAAATAAATAATTTTAAGATTTTATTTGTCTTCTTATAAATTAACATTTCTTCATACAAAACTTTTAGCTTCATCACTTAGTTACATTTTGTAAACTCAGAATGCTCAACAACCTGTTTATATTAATACAACAAATAATGTGAAATCTAAAAATTTACATGATACAAAAATACAATCTAGGAGCAATTATTACAATTTCAATCAAACTGCTTAATCAGAAAGGTAAAGCTATGTATGAAACAACAGGCTCACTGTTTATAATGGTAAAGCAATGCAATTATCTAAGTGCGGGACAGCTACAGGAACATCACACATTTAAACATCACACCATTTAAAATAATTAAGACACTATACTGGAGCAAAATACATTACATAAAAAGCTAAAAATTATTTATGTTGAATACAATTATATACATACATTGAGACTATATAGAAAAATGAGAATCATTACTTTAGAGAGTGAGATTACACATATTTTCAAGTACAGTTAACTGTTCAACTTCCTAAATTTCTTCTACATTAAAAGTTTAGTAACCACCTCGAATATACAACATTACCCTCTAAAATGTTTAAATAAACACAAATGAAAAAGAATTGTTGCTTATACAAGAGGGAAAACTGAAGTAGTCTCATCAGTATACTACATTTCAAGTGAATGTGAGAATTTTGAATTGTTTTCTTATTACCATTGAGTTCTAGTTACTCTTGTTTCCGCCATCATTTTCTTTAAACTGAAAGGGTACTTAAAACAAATGACACCAATAAAACACCAACTTTATAAATTCTTCTGTTCTTTGGTAAAATTTTGTCAATTGGGGTGACTAGAAAGAACCACTAGGAAAAATATAACAGAAATTCAAGTCTAAAATCTAAATAAACTGAAAGTCAGTTTTTTCCCACTGATGTACAACAAGCAGCATACAAGTAAGCAGGCACATTTGTAAAGAGGAATCAACTGAGGAAAACATAGTTTTCAACCCAGGAACACTTAATTTCGTAAAAGTTCCTGTAAAAGTCAATAATGCCTGGACAACTAATGAACACACCTTTAAAAGACATACAGGCTCCCAGAGTAGCCTACAAGAGCTTTATTCAATGTACAATGCAGCTAAAATATTACAAGTGTGAGGCCTAAGCTGAAAGCTTTTATTATAAGTTCTTTGTAAAAATGGTGTTCATTAGCTACAAAAATCTATCCGTAACTTGATCACACTGAATTTAAATAGTTTGTTTTTCCAACAGAACAAAAAGGCATCCTAGAGTATGGGAGAATATATTTGTAAATGACATATCCAACAAGGGGTTAACGTCCAAAATACATATGAAGAACTTACATGCCTCAACACCAAAAAAAGCAAATAACCCAATTAAAAAAAGAGGATATGAAGAGACAGTCCTCCAAAGAAGAAATTCAAATGGCTAACAGACACGTGAAAAGATCTTCCACATCACTAATCATCAGGGAAATGCAAATTAAAACCACAATGAGATATTACCTCACATCACTAAGGATGGCCAGCATCCAGAAGACTAAGAACAACAAATGCTAGCAAGGATGCGGAGAAAGGGGAACCCTCCTACACTGCTGGTGGGAATGTAAGCTAGTTCAACCATTGTGGAAAGCAATATGCAGGTTCCTCAAAAAAACTAAAAATAGAAATACCATTTGACCCGGGAATCCAACTCCTTGGAATTTACCCAAAGAAAACAACTTCTCAGATTCAAAAAGACATCTGCACCCCTATGTTTATCGCAGCACTTTTTACAATAGCCAAGATATGGAAAGCAACCTAAGTGTCCATCAGTAGGTGAATAGATAAAGATGTGGTACATATACACAATGGAATACTAGTCAGCCATAAGAAAGAAACAAATCCTATTTGCCACAACATGGATGGAGCTGGAGGATATTATGCTCAGTGAAATAAGCCAGGCGGAGAAAGACAAGTGCCAAATGATTTCACTCATTTGTGGAGTATAACAACGAAGCAAAACTGAAGGAACAAAATAGCAGCAGACTCAGAGACTCCAAGAAGGGACTAGTGGTTACCAAAGGGGAGGTGTCTGGGAGGGTGGGTGGGGAGGGTGGGAGAAGGGGACTGAGGGGTATTATGTTTAGTACACATGGTGTGGGGGATCAAGGGGTAAACAGTGTAGCACAGAGAAGGCAAATAGTGAATCTGTGGCATCTTACTACACTGGTAGACAGTGACTGCATTGGGGTATGGGGGGGAACTTGATAATATGGGTAAATGTAGTAACATTGTTTTTCATGTGAAACCTTCATAAGAGTGTATATCAATAATACCTTAATTAAAAAAAAGTTTGTTTTCCAAACATGCCACTATTCATACCATGTTTCCATTCAATTTGACAGTAACATGTTACGTTGTTTTTTAAATGTACAAGTTAATATTCTTAATAAAAATGGTTTATTTGGGTGAAGTACTGTACAGAGATAAAGTCTATTAATGGTAGACAAGTATCATTTAATCAGAGTGCCATTCCACAACAGAAATATCTACAGTATTTCCTGAACTCTTCTGCTAAAATTTAAGATTAGGCATCATGTTGTTGCTAACCTCCAAATAAAGTATGTATGTTATATTCCAGATATTCTTGAGAAAAATAAATTTTAACACTGATGAACGGCAACATAATGAAGCACTAAAATGAAGTCAAGAGTGTTGACTTTTGATCCTGATTCTGCCTCAGCTCCGGAGGCTCTTCTTCCATGGCTTAAGGTCCAAACGACTTGCATGATCTTTGATATGCCAAGCCAAAAAATTTAAGTGGTCCCAAGGCAGTGGTACACACAGTGTATGGCAGCCAGAAGTGAAAGCACACCCTCAAGCCAGATTTCTGAAGGTTTCCAAAGACTGTCACCCAGATAAGAGCCCACAATCCAAAATGACAGAACATGAGACAAGCCAACTGTTAGCAAAAGACAACAAAAATAAACTGAGGAATCAGATCCCTAAAAATTTAAGATACTGGAATAACAGATATAGATTGCAACATACACACATAAGAGGGAACTGGATACAAGAGAAAAGAACAAAAACTATCAAAAGCAACTGAGTAGATGTGATTCAATTAGGACTTCTACAAATAAAAAATACAATCCAAATTCAAAATCCAATGGATAGGTTAACATAGATGAAGGAGACCAATTAAGATGACTATTTGGCAGCCAAAGAGATCTAATGAGAATAAATTAAGCCAACACAGAGATACTTAGGTGGAATAACAGGACAAGGCAACTATTCGAGCATAGTCAAAGTAGGGGAGTGGCTTAGGATAACTCATGCGTTGCTAGTTTGGAAGAGCCTAAATGATGAAACCAAAACAAGATCAAGAATACAGGAATGGGTTCATGCCTGGGAGCTTTAGATGTGATTTTGAAGACTCTAATGTACAACCAGCTAGATAAGTTCAGTAGTCCCCTAAGGAGACAAAATCAGCACTAAGAGAGCCACTTTCTGAGAAGTCCAATCTCACCTTCTCCCCACTTTCAAACCTAAAAAACTTTGCCTTACCTTTGTATCAATCATATCTTCACTTATCCTTCAAAACCCAGCTCAAATCATGCCTATGAAATACCTTTTCAACTACCTTCTTCCATAATCCATTCATTCATTCATACAGTTAGTTAGCACAAATTACACATTAGCACTGTTTTCTGAATGAACAGTAGTGAAAAAGGCTACAATCCTCACCCGTACAGGGCTAACATTCTCCTAATGGGAAGACAGGCCAGCAATTAGTACACAGTATTTGAGAAAGGAAAATACATGACACATTTGAACAGAACATTAAGGACAATGTGGTTCAAGTATAAATGAACAAGACAAAAAGCAGTAGATCGGGTTAAAAAGACCATGTGAAAGGGGCATGGGACAGTGAACAACAAAAAAAAATAGTTACAGGAAAATAGGAAGGACTATGGCTTGTACTCTGAGTAACATGGGAAACCAGTGGAGGGTTCTAAGCAGAAAAGAATGTAGGGAGAAAGTGAAAGCAGGGAAAACTGTTGAGACAATTTAAATTAAATCTAGGCAAGAGCTGATTAGGGTAAGTTGGTAGCAAGGGAGGTATAAGCAATAGTCAAATTCTAGATACATTACGAAGGTAGTTGTTTTCCAAAGACATGTATGAAAAACAACATGATTTGCTGAAGAATGGAATGTGGGGTGCAAGAGAACAAGCAAAGACAAAAGCAACTCTAAAGATTTTAGACTAAACCAAAAACAACATAGCTGCCCTTTGCTGAGATGGAGAAACAGTGGAAAGAACATGTTTGGGGTTGAAGACAAGGAGTTAGGTTCTTTTAGACAGGTGGAAAGATCCAGTAGACAGCTGAACAAAGAGTAAGTGCTTCAACAAGTGAGACATGCAGGCTGGAAATACAAATTTAGGAATATTCAGCACATTAATTATATTTAAAGCCACACAAACTTGGATAAAATCACCAAAGGAATGGTATAAATAACAGCTCAGGACTCAAGGCTGGGCACTGAACAATTAAACAAGATGATGAAGAGGAGGAACATGAAAGGACAACTGAGGGAGCAGAGGCAGAAAGAAAATTAGAAGCATGTTGCCATAGTTGCTAAATGAGTAAAATATAACACACAGACTTTTCAACTTCATCAAATGGTGCTGGTAAATAAAATACAATGAAAACTTAGAACTAACTGTTGGACTTAGCATCGTAGACATTACTGGTGACTTTGACTGAAGCAATAGAGTGGTCACAATCTGACTGACAATAACTCAAATGTGTAAAGAACTACTGCATGTATGAACAACTCTTTGGAGGATATTTCCTGTGAAGCGTTGAGAGAAATGAAATGGAGGCTGGACGGGACTAAGTTGAGAGTTCGATTTTTAAATATAGGGCAAATTATAGATGTTAATATGCTGACAAAGATGATTCAGTAGAAAGGGAAAGACTGATGATTGAGGAGAGTAAGGGGCAATGTTTTCTAATGGCAAGAGGAACAGAATTTGGTGTACAAATAGATACTAGCCTTAGACAGAAGCACAGGTAACTATAGAAAGATAAGCAGAAGCATTTAAGCACAGGCCCAGGCAAAGAGGTAGATACTGTATAGAAGTTTGTGAAAATTCTCTTCCTAATGCTACTACTTTCTTAATGAAATGGGCAACAAAGTGATTAGTCCAGAGTTAAGAGTGAAAACGGTGGCGTTCGAGGTCCTATAAAACACATTATAACTATTACATTGCTAACTTTTTATTCTTTACAATTTGTGTTCATTTTGATCCTCCACTTAAAAATATGAATGGACATTGGAAGTACTTAGCTGTGTTGCACAAATAAATTCATTTAAAGTCGGTATATCTATGATCTAGCTGAGAAAGTATATATTATCTATAAACCAGGCATAAAAATCTAATCTGAGCCCCAGTGTTGTCCTACTCTTCCAGCTTAAGTACCATGTCCACAGCTAGATTTCCTTCTCCTAAAATGCTAGAGCACTTATTCTCTGTGTATATATTCATTGAATTCTGAGACAGGAGACAGTCTAACACTTAAAGGGTGGCAGCAATATACTACAGTGTGATAAAGACAATAAGACAATAATAATGGAACTCAACTCTAAAATAAACCCAAATAGATAAAATTTAATTTATTTGAGATCAGTAGAGGAAAGCCTGGATCATTCTGATCAAATGACATCCAGAGAGATAAAGTTTTAAACATAAAAAAAAATGCATAAAGCTCTTGAAAACAACACAAGAAAATAAACAGACTCACCGTATTTTGTAGTTTTATATATGTTTAAAATTTTACAAAAGTGTATTATTACATCTGCATTAAGAATTTTTAAAAACTCGATTCCACAAACAAGTCATTAAAGAGAAAAACAAAGCATTAATCACTTCCTGAAACAGCCGTCAAAATATAAAAACTCATCTGAATTTCCACTCTCTAACCAGTCACTACACCAACAATATAATGACCCCAGAGTCCACAATAAAATTACAAAATTATCTTTTAAAATAAGAAGAAAAAGCAAAGTGACCAAAGACAAGATAGTCTAGTAAACCAAACACTGAGTTGCCTAACATGGGAATTCCATTTACAACAGCTTTTCTAAAATTAACTTGACAGACTACACTGGAATTTCAAAGCTGTGGTGCAATTTCTCCTTTTAAACTGCAACACATAGTTATTTCTGACTCACATCTTATTAACACACCCCTTAAATTATTTCAGCAGTTGGGGCACTATTACCCCAATCTGAATAAAATCCAACTAATGCCAGAGATGAGTAATGAAATTTTTTTCCATTAGGTATCATGTCACAACACATGAAACTTCTATTTTTTTAACCAAATTAATTTTTTCCCCTTTAGTGCAAGAAAAGATAAATCAGTGTGTAAAGTTTCTCCAAGAAATTATGAAGCATCCTGCATAGCTAGTAGCTGCTTAAAGTCACACCAATATATTTCAGACTTTTGCTTACACATCAAGTCCAAAATCATCCACTTTCTCAGGGAAAGACATGACTAATTTAAAAACACCTCCACAGAAAATAATCTGGTTAAATTTTTATTATATAAAGAAATCTAATTTATGATAATTTAGTCAAATTAAAAGCTTTAATACCAAAAACTTAGTAACACATTTTTTAAATACTACTTCAATACATCAGATTCCAAAGAACATAAATCAATATTATGCAAAAACTAACATACGAACATGAAATTGACACCAATAATGTAACTGTAAAACAGCTATACCATACACAAGAGACTTTCACCCCATAAAATCTATAATCTTGACCTACTTTTTTGACAAGATTTCTGCATTGGAAAGAGCCACCTATTCCAACTGGCACCCAACGATTAGACCCAGATGAATGGTCAGTGAGCCTATGCTTGAAAACCAGAGACGAGCACCTCAGATAAGCCACTTTTAAATCTTTAGAAAGACGCTAGAACATTCTTCTTAGTTTTGACCCAATATCTTGTCTCCCTGTAACTTCTCTCTGTGGTCCTTTATCTAACCTAACCTCTCCAAATATATACAATCCCACTATCACAAGGTAGTCCTAATAATTATGTCTGGTATCAATTAAAGTTGCCAGCAAAAAGAAAACCTATTTTCAAGCATGTCATCCCTTAGGGAAGTCTGGCTAGGATGTTAATGTTGAATATACTGACTGATATAAAATAACTCTTAGGTGCACCACCTTAGGTCACTCAACAATGAAAGCACTAAAATGATAAAACATTATATTTACTCTTGCCTATTTCCAGAAAAGGCATAATATTTAAAAACATCATTTCAAAACTAAACATGAAATATAAATGATGAGACAAGAATGCCAAATCTGTCCAAAAAGACTCTAAGGAAACTATTTTTAAAGCTTCACTTCAAGAACAAGAATTTTTTTTATTAAGTTATCACTGATACACAACCTTAATGAAGGTTTCACATGAGCAACATTGTGGTTACTGCATTCACCCATGTTATCAAGTCCTCCCACCCACAACCCATTACAGTCACTGCCCATCAGTGCAGCAAGATGCCAAAGGGTCACTACTTGTCTTCTCTGTGCTGTACTGCCTTCCCTGTGACCCCCTACATTATGCGTGCTAATCATAATTCCCCTTAATCCCCTTCTCCCTCCCTCCCAACCCAGCCTCCCCAACCCTTTTCCTTTGGTAACGGCTAGTCCCTTCTTGGAGTCTGCCTCTGCTGCTCTTTCGTTCCTTCACTTTTGCTTTGTTGTTATACTCCACAAATGAGTGAAATCATTTAGTACTTGTCTTTCTCTGCCTGGCTTATTTCACTGAGCATAATACCCTCTAGCTCCATCCATGTTGTTGAAAATGGTGGGGTTGAGAATAAGAATTTTTAAAACTTGCCCAAGCATAGCCAAATAAACAACAGCAGAAATAGCTCCAAATACATATTTAGTATATAATCAATGGGCCATTTAAAGTGAATATGTCAATTTACTATATAATCAATGAAAACTATGAAAAAATTAATAAGCAAAAAACATTATTATTAAGTAGTATTGGCACAAATGATAGATAGCCATTTGGGGAAGAAATTAAACCCCTACCTCAATTATAAATTGATCAATATTTTAAAGCTTAGAAAATTTAAACCATGAAAGAACTAGAGGACAAGTACATTTCTTTGCATTTTAAAATAATCTTGTTTTATAAAAGACTTTCCTATTTCTCATGTAAAAAACCCAGAGCCATAAAGGAAAGATTGGGAACTCTGACTAGAAAATATGAAGATCCTGTAACAAATAAGTGACTAAAAAGACAAAGGCAGGTTGCTCTAACTTAACAAGCACCGCTTAAAATGTGAAAAAAGATAAACCCAAGGAAGAATGGTTAAAGGACTTGTTTAGAAGGTTCCCAGAGGGAAAAAAGATATCCAATAAATATGTATTTTTTAATGCAACCTCAGTCATATTAAAGAAATGCAAATTAAAACAATATGCTACCTTTTTCCACCAAGGCTGGCAGGTGAGGAAGATGTGAAAATGAAGGATCACAAAGGAGCATGAAGAACTTTTGGAGATGATGTATATATTCACTATCTTGATTGTGGTGATGTCTCACCAGTGTACACATGTCAAAACTTGCCATATTGTACACTTTAGATATGCACTTTATTGTATGTCAATTATATCTCAATAAAGCAATCTAAAAAATTTGGGCATTGGTCAGGGAATATGAAGGCCAGTATTCTTATACAGTTTTAGTTTGATTATAATTAGTGTAGTCTCCTTAGAGAGAAATTTGGAAAAATGTTTAAGTATAAAAATAGTGCATAATCTTCAAAAGAGACAGTTCCTTTTCTGGTTGTTTATTCTACAAGTATAATCATACAAATACAAAGATAACTCAAGAGTGTTCACTGCTATCAATGTAACTTCATAAAACTAGAAAGAACCACATGTCCGGCAATAAGAAAATGACTAAGCTTGCAGTAGAGCTTCACATGTAATATGGGAGGACATTCAAAAAATACTGTAAATATACCAAATGTACACCAAGAGCAAGTTAACAGAATAGTATAGAGAGAAAATTCCCTTTTTATATGATAGAGCCATGCTCATACACACTTAGAAAACTCCTGGAAGGACACACCCAAAACCACTAACCCTATGGTGACTTCTGGGTCCTTTCCTTGGTAACTTTTCACCCTGTATCCTTCAGAATGTTTACATTTTCTCACCACGTGCAAATACTGAAATCTAAATTTAATCTGGTATGTCTCTAAATTGTAAGTTATATCATGACTCTTAAAAACTAATTTAAAGAATCTCCATTTCCAGCATATGATCAAAAACTTTTCCAATTAAATATAACAAAAATTGTTTTGCTTCAAACTAGGTGAGTTTTCTGGAAATTAAGGGAAATCCTGGGGACAGGGAAGACGAAATAGGAACTGAAAGTGTTACTGGTCATTTAAGCTAAAACAGAAGACACTAAGGTCTTAGCTGGAGAAGCGTTAATGAGAAAGGTACATAAATAACAGACTTTTGAAGGGGTCCAGAGTCAGCAAAGGGTAGACTAGGGAAAAGAAATCCCCATATTCATACAAGGAAAAGAGAAAGTTTGTCTGTTTTTCTTAACACCCAAAAGCGAGACAAAAAAAAATTTCATTAGGATTTTATAACCATGGGTTGTGAGATTTGCATCCACAGTTTCTGCCAGTTCTGAATATCCCGACCCCTTCTACCAAAAATATTAACATAAACATGGCTCCAAGGCCATGAAAGCCTGAAGAAAAAAATTCCTTCTACCCAGTCTAGCTACCACAGTACTGTATTTATAGATGCATTCCTGCTGAAGATGAACTTACAATAAAAAACAAAAGTAGATACAAACAGGGATTATATCCCCAAGAATTCCAAATAGAATAATGTTAGAGGCCATAAAAAATTATTTTTTTCAGCTATTAGGAGCATTAAAGAAATCACACATATGGAAAAAAGAATAAAACACTCATATAAAAGACAAGAGAGATTAGAATGAAGAAACTGTAAATTGTACACAAGCTCCATACATATATGTGCATACACAGACACAAAGACATCAAAAACTAAATGGACTAATAATTACATACAGTTGAAGAATTATCAAACAGAAAAACAGATCTGATAAAAACTGACAAAACACCACAAAAGAATATACTAGGGACACCATAAAGAAACCTCACAGACATGAAGGAGAGAATGAGAAGTTCCAGTAAGTCAAGCGAGAATTCAAGGACACAAAATAATCAAAAAAGGTAATACTTGATGAGATAATGGCTAAGAAATTTCAAAAGCTGTTGAAAAGATATGAATCTTCTAATTCCAGAAGAGCAATAAAATCTGGACAGAACTGAAATAAACATATCTAAACATAAGCGTAGTAAAACTGTATAAGAAAAGATGCTAAGCAGGTCTTAAAAGCAACAAAAAAACTGCCAATAAAGAAAGAAGATTGAATCCAGGTATTACTCAGCAATAGAAGCCAAAGGATAATGGATAACATCTCCAAAGAAACATGGCCATTCACATAGCATTCCAGATCTAGCTAAACACTGGAATACTCAGTTTTTATAGGCAAGAGGCTGTTAGCTACGTGTATCAAACAAAACTAACTGTTAATGTTAGCAATTAAAAATACTTTGAAATTTAATAATCTTTGCAAATGAGCAATGCTTCTTCCTACCAGAATAGATTGAGAATTACAAAATTCTTTCATTACTAGGGATTATAGCTGACCTCTTTCCTAATAACCTTTTCTGGAAGCCAGGGGAAAGGTGTTAGCAAAAAATTTCTCTTTCTGGCCCCTCAGTTACAGTGTTCAGAGCTTCCAACTACAAAACCATATAAAATTAGGACAAAACTTCACATCATTTTACAATCAAGTATATCAATTAAATATTAGTAAAAGTCTGATTTTTTTTCTAAGACCATGATATGTGTTTTGCAGTTTACATTTCAATTTTTATTTTAACAACTTTCTACAAATTCCTACATCTGTTATTTAAGGGAAAACAAAGAGATACAGAGTCTACACAAACAGAACAGTGAATAGTAAAATCTTACACATTTTCAAACTGCAAGTACATACAAATGAAGAAACTAAAACAGGGCAAGGAAACTACTTAAATATTTCCATTTTTGTATTTTTCTGGATTTTACTTCTGTTAATAAATTGATTATTCATCCATGGTTAAGTTAAAAATCTTTTTAAAAAATCAAGAAATTCTCATTCCCATTCACTGAAGTTAAGCAGTATTTGATTTATATTCACAATCTTAGGTGGTCTTTCTTCTTTGAAACTGTTATCTTGGAACCATAGCTTTAGAAAAGCATTCACTAAAAATTTTTACACTTAGTATACAAGGTTTACTTTATACTATTGAAAGTTTAACATGCCAAATGAGTAACTCTCCTACTGATATGTATGTTCTCTCTCATCTACCACCCGAGAGACCAATACAGAGCACTGTCAAATTTTAATTGACTAAAAGGCACCAGCATAAATCTGCGAAGAAAAAAAGTTTACTTCATAACCTAAGTAATTTCAAGACATAAATAACTTCATACAGGTAGTCTTTCACTTTGGATTTTCTTTCAAAATAAACCTTATAAATATGTTATACAGCAATCCTGTTTGTGTTCTCAGTACTCTATAACACAAATGCAAAGACTTTTTATCACAATATGGACTTCACTATCATGTTCTTGAAGCTGCAAAAGGAATATGTAATAGAAATCTTAAAAATCAAAAATTCCATATGAAAGTACATCAATTGTTAAGTGCAACTTCTGTATTTTAACAAACATTTATACCTACAATAGCCCAAAAAAAGTTTTGGGTTCTTTTCTTTTTTTTGCTGTTGACACTATTCTTTTGACACCCCTCCCAATAAGCAACCTAAGCAAAAAACAATGAGAGAAGTTTATCTAAGAAAATCTCCAAGAAAAAGTCAAGTCTCTGGGATTTCACCAACTAAATTCCCACATTCTTAAAATCAGTTTATAAATTATCTAGTTAACATAATTGAAACACTGTATACAATGAACCTTCAAAATCTGAGACTGCAAAGACTCCCTTCCTGACAACATAAATATGACTTAAGGGGTTCAAAGGTAACTTGTTATCAGAAATCTAAAATACAGTCACAAGAAAACAATCTCATTCATAATGGAACCAAAAAACTATAATACTTAAGAACAAATGTAACCAAGAAGGTAAAAGACCTGTACATCAAAAACTGTAAGACACTGATGAAAAGAACTTAAGAAAACACAAATGGAAAGAATCACATTCATGGATCGCAAGAATATTGTTAAAATATCCATACTATGCGCAAAGCCATAGTTATAAATTTGATACACTCCCTATCAAAATTCCAATGGCATTTTTTTTTAAGAAAAAGAAAACGCAATCCTAAAATTTGTATGGAACCACAGAAGACCCCAAATAGCCAAAGCAATTTTGAGAAAGAACAAAGCTAGAAGCATCACATTTTCCAGTTTCAAGCTATCCTACAAAGCTATTGTAAACAAAACAGTATGGTTGGGGCATTAAAAACAGACACATAAGCCAATGGACAGAATCAAGAGACCAAAAAGGAAGCCCACACATATATAGCCAACTAATATTTGACAAAAGAGCCAAGAACATTCAATGGGGAAAAGGCGGACTTTTCAATAAATGGTGATGGGAAAACTGTGTATTCAAATTCAAAAGAATGAAACTGGACCCCTATTATCTTACCACACTCACAAAACCTAACTTGAAATGGATTAAAGACTTAAATATAAGACCTGAAAACATAAAACTTGTAGAAGAAAACATAGGGAAAGAGCTCCTTGATGTTGGTCTTGGCAATGATTTTTTTGGATATGACACCAAAAGCACAAGCAAGAAAGTGGGGCTACATCAAACTAAAAAGCTGCACAGCAAAAGAAACGATCAACAAAATGAAAAAGCAACCTACGGAATGGAAGAAATATACTTGCAAACCATATATCAGATTAAGTGTTAATATCCAAAATATATAAGGAACTCATAACCTAATAGAAAAGAATAATTCAAATAAAAAATGGGCAAAGGACCTGAGTGGACATTTTTCCAAAGAAAATATATAAATGGCCAGCAAGTATGTGAAAAGGTATTCTTCATCACTTATCATCAAGAAAATACAAATCAAAACCACAAATGAATGATACTACTTTACACCTGTCAGAACAGCTCATAATCAAAAAGACAAAAAAAAATAAGTGTTGGTAAAGCTGCAGATAAAATGGAACTCTTGTTCACTGCTAACAAGAATGTAAATTGGTAAAGCCACTATGGAAAACAGTATGGAGGTTCCCCAAAAAATTAATACTAGAATTACCCCACTCTGAATGGGGAAAATGAAAAATTGTGTTTCCCTTTTATTTGTATGATTCCTTAAGAAACATGTTTTTTAAAATATGTGTTCTAAATGGTTTTTTGCTCTATATTACTGCTTTGGCCATATGGCCTTCATGACTTTCAGTGTACCAGATTGTCACCTCCCTGAAATGTGGGGATGAGGTGGTCTGAAATACAGCAGTATTTTTGCTACATGGGCACAATACTGCATCATTAACATTTTTAATGGTATGGATTTTATACATCTGTGTATTTTTGCAAATACTAAGTTATTGCATTTGTTCAAATGAGCATTTCTCATCCTAATTTAAAAATAAAAATTGCATACAAACAAAAGTTCAAAAGTTCACAAAATCCAACTTTTAGCACCTAAAAAATAAATAAAAAATAAAAATAGAACTGCATATAATCCAGCAATCCCCCTTCCAGGTATATATCCAATGGAAATGAAATCACTATTTCAAAGAAATATCTACATACCCATGTTCAATGCATCATTATTTGTAATAGCCAAGACGGGAAAACAACCCAAGAGTCCATCAACAGATGAATGGATAAAGAAAATGGGGTGTGTATATATATATATATACAATATATATGTGATATGTGATATGTAATACTCCATTGATATATATCATGATATATATCAATGGAGCATTATTCAGTCATAAAAAGATGGAAATTTGCAACAACATGGATGGACCTTGGGGGCATTATGCTAAGTGAAATAAGTTAGACAGAGAAAGACACATAACATGATCTCACATATGAAATCAAAAAAAAAACACAACTCACAGAAATATAGAGTAGACAGACAGTTGCAATCAAGGGGCAGGAGGAACTGGTGAAGGTGATCAAAGGGTACAAACTTCCAATTGTAAGATGAATTAAGTTATGAGGACCTACCCAATACTGTACAGCATAGTTAACAATAACTTATACATGAAAGTTACTAATAGAGTAAATATTAAAGTTCTCACCACACACACACATATGCACACAAACACTATGAGGCGACAGATGTGTTAACTAACCTTATTATGGCAACCATTTTGCAGTATATACATGTATCAAACCATTACACTGTATACCTTAAACTTACACAATCTTCTATGTCAACTGTATCTCAATAAAGCTAGAAAAAATATGACAGCCACAAATGAAGGCCCCTATCATATAGCCCTCCTGCTCGGTAAATTGTGCTTAGAAACCGGTTCACACAACAACCTCAAGAGCCATGCAAAGATGTATACTGCCTTAGACAGTACACAGCTGCCACAATCCTACATTTCAAGAACCATGAAACGCTTCTGCCTTATTATACAATGACTGAAGATTTTTTTTAAGAAAGTAAAACCTGCTACATACTAAAAATAGCAGAAAGTAATCAAACTAATTAAAATTGGTGAATTCATGTGTGTAAATCTACACAATTTCACTAAAATAGGCAGGAGCATCAAGAGTCATTCACTATAAATAAGTCATTCCAATGCCTCTTTTTTTTTTATAAAGAGCTGACTGAGTCAGACAAAAATACACACACATCAGAATGTCTGATTTTGACAGGCTATTCCAGGAGACAAAAGAGGTAAGTACTAAACATGGCTAATAGTAGTAGAAATCAAGTAATATTTTAAAAGTTAAAATGATCACATACCAAAGTTGCCATGTAATGGTTTAGAAAGTATCTTAATCACGTATCAATGGATTCCATTGTATGCCTGGCCTTATCAACGTTTTCATCAACTACTTGGATAATGATAAGACAAGGCTGCCAGTTTTTAATAGTGTGTTGAATACAAGGGTATATCAAAAGAGAAGAACAAAGGACAAACCAATTAAATGTTGTTTCATAAAAAGATTTTTACTTTATCCTCAGCTACCAAACTCAGTTCCCTCGCTGGAACAACAGCAATTCCAATAGCTAGCTCAGACAGACGATACCATGTTATTTCAGTCTACAGATTTACCTCACGAGTTGTTCAGTTAACTGGTATTCATCAAAATGGCTCTTGAATGAAAAGTACCACTTCTCAAACAATAGCCTTTTTTGGTATTAGTTATTGTTCACCTAAAAACACATGCATTCTATAAAGAATGAAATTTGAACATTATGATTTCAGCAAAGACATACTCAGTGATTTATTCAAGAGCATGACTTCCGGTTGGATTACATCATCTGTATTATGTATTGTTCACATCTGGATGCAACCAGCACATTCTGATTTCTGTACATATTGTCAAGCAAGAGGGATAGCAGAGCTATTATCTCCCACTACTCCTCAGTCTTTTCTGCCTGGTTCTATTTCCACATTGCTTAAAGGACTTAACATTTGGCCTTTATTCCCCAAAGGTGCTTATCTATGCTACAATTTGACCTTTAAGAGCAGAATAAATGCAGGATAACCCTGAACACCAAAAAGACTGAAATTGGTGAAGGATACAAAAACATCTTTCAAAAGAATGACACCCCAACAATCACCACAACCATCACATTTTCTCTTCCTCTTTTGCAAGTATACAATATGGCTTCATTTTATGACATTCCATTTTACGTTCAAAGTGTATTTTATTTACTTTCAAACTGTTGTTTATACTTACATAGACTCATCTTCTTTGCTAGGTTTTTTTTTCCTTTGTGTGAGTTGGTTGGTTGAGATGGAACACAGCATAACTTCCCATTAACATTAGGAAATATGTTTTCATGTAATGGCTTTTCACTCCAAAGCAGGGTTTTCAAGAATGAATTCAAGTCACTAAACAAAAGATAGGTACATCTGATTTCCAAGTTTGAGACAACAAGCAACAAGAGTTCAGATAGCAAGAGATACCAGTCCCACCTAGAGGAAAAAATCATTCAGCCTGAGCTGGACTAGCAAGAGATACCTTTACTCCAACATGGGTTGGAAAAAAAAAAAAACAGGGTGAGATAACTACCAAGAGCAAGAATCACATTTCTAGACCTACAATTTTAATCATAATGAATTAGTGTGATTCTAAAATCAGATTTGTTCTATAAAGTTGAGTAACAGCCAACAAGATTAAAAGAGGGCAGATGTGAGCAAAGGAAGGTAACAAGCATCAAATACTGATACCAAATATCAAGCCACTATTCACATTTTCCCAACTGCTTTGTTAGTATTTTTTCAGTTATTCTGTTGATTCATGTACTTATATCTTGCCTTTCATTTATCATCTCTAGATCTCTTTTTATTATTCATTTTCTTGTAATTCTTGTAATTCTGTCTTTTTTGATATAAAGGTGATATACAAAATTATATTGGTTTCGGGCGAACACAGTGACTCAATAATTACATACATTACTAGATGCTTGCCACAATAAGTGTAGTTCCCTGTTACCATACCAATATAATACGGTATTATTGGTTATATTCTATATGCTATATCTCCATTCCTTTATTTTACAATTTGCAGTTCACACCTCTTTATTCCGTTCACCTATTTCACCCCTTCCCCCCCACCCTGGTAACCAAGTCTGTTCTCCATATTTATGGGTCTATTTCTTTTTTTTGTTTTGTTTTTTAGATTTCACTGCAGTGAAATCATATGGTATTTGTCTTTCTCTAACTGGCTTATTTCAGTTAGCATAATACCCCCCTGGCCCACCTATGTTGTCAAAAATGGCAAGATTTCCTTTTTTTTTAAGAAAATGGCAAGACTTCCTTTTTTATGGCTGAATGACATTCCATTGTGTATATGTACCATGTCTTCTTTATTCATCTATCAATGGGCATTTGAGTTACTTCCATCTCTTTGCTACTGTAAATACTGCAATGAACACAGGTGTGCACATACCTTTTCAAAGCTGTGATTTTGTTTCCTTTAGGTAAATTTCCAGAAGTGGATTTGCTGGGTCAAGTGGCATTTCTATTTTTAGTTTTTTGGGGAACCTCCATATTGTTTTCCACAGTGGCTGGACCAATTTACATTCCCACCAACAGTGAGGGAGAGTTCCTTTTTCTCCACATCCTTGTCAACACTTGTTATATCTTATCTTTTGGAGTGGCCATTCTGACTGGTGTGAGGTAGTATCTCATTATGGTTTTGGTTTACATTTCTCGATGATTACTGATGCTGAACATTTTTTCATGTGTCCATTGGCCATCTGTATGTCTTCTTTGGAAAATGTCTATTCAGGTCCTCTGACCATTTTTTAACTGGGTTATTTCTTTGGTGTTGAGTTGTATGAGTTTATATATTTTAGATATTAACCCCTCATCAGATATATTATTTGCAAATATACTCTCCCATTTGGTAGGCTGCCTTTTTGTTTTGTTGATGGTTTCCTTTGCTGTGCAGAAGTTTTTAGTTTGATGTACTCCCGCTTGTTTATTTTTGCTTTTGTTTTCCTTTGCCCATGGAAAAGTACCCATAAAGAAATTTCTCAGGTTGATGCTCATGAGGTTCTTGCTTGTTTTCTATGAGTTTTAGGATTTTATGTCTCACAATTAGGTCTTTAATCCATTTAGTTTATTTTTGTGTATGGCGTAAGACAGTGATCCAGTTTCATTCTCGTGCTTATAGCTGTCCAGTTTTCCCAACATCATTTATTGAAGAGACTGTCTTTTCCCCATTGCATATTCTTGGCCTCCTTTGTCATATATTGACTGACCATATATGCATGGGTTTATTGTTAGGCTCTCTACTCTGTTCCATTGATCCATGGGTCTGTTCTTATGCTAGTACCATACTGTTTTAATCACTGTAACTTTGTAGTATAGCTTGAAATCAGGGAGCCTGATACCTCCACGTTTGTTCTTTCTCCAAGACTGCTTTAGCTATTTAGGGTCTTTTGCAGTTCCATATAAATTTTAAGACTATTTGCTCTAGTTCCTTGAAAAATGCCATTTGTAGTTTAATAGGGATTGCACTGAATCTGTAAGTTGCTTTGATTAGGATGGCCATTTTGACAATATTAATTCTTCCTATACATAAGCATGGAATAGTTTTCCATTTATTTGTGTCTTCTTCCATTTCTTTCATCAGTGTCTTACAGTTTTCAGAATACAGGTCTTTCACCTCCTTGGTTAGGTTTATTCCTAGGTATTTTATTCTTTTTGGTGCAACTGTTAAGTAGAACTGCTTTCTTAATTTCTCCTGCTAGTTCATTATTAGCATATAGAAATGCAACAGATTTCTGTACACTGTGTATCTTGCAACTTTGCTGAATCTGTTTATTCTAACTGTTTTTTGATGGAGTATTTAGGGTTTTCTGTATACAGTATCATGTAATCTACAAACAGTGAGTTTTACTTCTTCCTTTCCAATATGGAGTTCTTTCATCTCTCTTTCTTGCCTGACTGCTGTGGTTAGGACCTCCAGTACTATGATGAAGAAAAATGGTAAGAGTGGGCATCCCTGTCTTGTTCCTGATCTTAGAGGAAGCACTTTTCAGCTTTATGACATTGAGTATGATGTTGGCTGTGGGTTTGAAAAACAATATGACACTATCCAGTAAAACTGAAAACGTACTTCCCCTATAATTCGTCGATTCCACTCCTAGCTAGCTATAGTCCAAAATAATTTATTCAAACTGTAGATCTTGATGACTTATTAGTGGACAGCAAAATCAACTGAGTGGTCTTGATTAGCATTCTTATTTTTAATGAAATGGACTAGCAGCACACAGGTGTGTTTGGTATACTTTCAAAGGGCATATCTAATGTCTGGATGTCTCTGTGGTATTAGCAGCTACTGATGATCTTTGTTCACTAGAAGATACAAAATGATGATATTCCAAATCTATGTTCTTTGTTAGGTAGAACATATCTGTAGAAAGAAAATTCTCTCATGACCTATTTGGTTACCCTGAGATACAAATCATGTTAAGAAAAGTTGGGTAAATACTTATTTTATTTACCAGTTGTCAAAATGAGTTGGTCCAATAACAGCTAATTAAGGTTTTTTTTAATGGTTTTTATCACTATGAACTCACAGGTTAAACCTATTTTATTTGTTTCAATTCACTAGTTATTATCTCTACTGATGTTCAAACTGTCCCCTTTTTGGCCAATGGGATATTACTCAGGATGGCTCCTGGATTACTTTGACACTACTCTCATAGTTTTATGGTCATTCAATTGCCTTCTGATAATACCTCTAGGCATCCATGGTCCTTGCCTCCTGGTATTCTCCCCCTTGTGCAATCAACAACCATTAAGTATGAGTGGGACCTGTGACTTGCTTCCAATCAGTAAAATATGACAAAGGTGACAATGTAAGTGACTATGTGCGTATGGTTATGTTACAGCAGACTATAACCCATGTTACTAGGACACTCTTTCTCTCCCTTACTGGTTTTGAAGAAGCAAGCTGCCATGATGTAAGCTTGTAAGCTGTCTATGGAGAGGGTCATGTGGAAAGGAGCTTCTAAGTCTATGCTCCTTCTTCCAGGAGACTAAGCCTCCCAGACAACAGCCAGCAAGAAAATGAAGTTTTCAGGTGGGCATCCTTGAAGGAACTGAATGTTACTAACAACTATGTGAACTTGGAAGCAAATCTTTTCCCACTGAGCCTCAGATGAGACCCCAACCCTGGTCGACACTGTAACAGCAAGAGAAACTCTATAGAAGAGGACCAGCTAAGTGGTACCCAGACTCCTGACTCACAGAAACCATGGTATAATAAATGTGTGTTACTTTAAGCATCTAAGCTTGTGGTGTTATTGTTACACAGAAATAGATAATATTCAGGCTCACCTCATACATTTCCTGCCTTAGACTTGGAAAATGCCCATTCTGAGCACTGGTTTACTTTTATTGTGAAAAGGTCTTTAAAGACCACAGTGCAAGCACCAGAAGTGCTTTTGCCCCTGGGTGAGTCATTGTCTCTAGGTTTTTTTAGTCAACAGGGTCAGAAAATGCACATCTTTTTAATAATCTAAATTACTTCATGAGCACATACAGATGGTTCCACTCAAATTTAGCATTATGCAGTTTTTATACTTCATTTCACTGACCTCAAAACTATATCTGCTTTACAATGCTAAAAATCTTAAGTTTTCAACACTACCAACATAATCACTCATTTCATTTAGCCCACAATATACACATTACTGGAATAACAACATACACATTACCACCAAAATTATGATTATAATAGCTCAAGATTTGTTTTCCTTCTTTGCCATCCTTCCTCCAGTCTCTCCCTGGGCTACATTCCAATGGGGATATACAGACGAGTTACCATGTTTTAAAGTCACTTGGCATAGTTTCAGTCTGGTGCCCACCAAGTGAAACATGTAAGATTCATTTGTTTCATTTTACTTTTTGTTTTTAGGGATATTTTTTAAATAGTTATGTAAAATATTTACATGGCTCCAAAGTGGATTCTAAAAAAAAAAAGGAAAATTTAAACCTTTTGAATAGGTTGTATGCGTGCTCTTCTATACTATGCTTCTCTCCCCTATAAGTAACCATCATTTTTTTAGATTTCATTCAACACACCTCCACTTTTAATATGAGCACTACACACACACACACACATACACACACTCTCTCTCTCTCTCATCTCCCTGTAGCTTAGTACATGGTTGTACATTACAAACTCTTCTCTCCATCTTGCTTTTTTTTACTGTTCCAGAACAGACCTAATTTGTGACTAGAAGCATAGTGGGCCAGGTAAAAAACCATTGAAAAATAAATAAATAACTGGTGGGAGAGTAAAAACTCCCCTCAAAATAAGCCTAATAAACCAATAATCCAAAACACAGTAAGAAATTTAATGATAAGGAAAAAAAACATGAATTCACACTAGATGGTTTTAGTTTTATGAAATGTTCTGACAAAGATTTTTAAATGTGAACATGTTGAAGATGTCAGAGAAATAAGGAAGTCTTTCTTTAAAGTAGCAAAGATTATAAAACAAAAACTGAGCTGAAATTGCAGGTATATATGAAAAAGCAACTCCAAATCTAAGAAATGAAAACTGTACATATCGGCATATGGAATCAATTAGAAAGAATAAACTCAAAACTGGACGGCATAGAAGAAAGATTGGTAAATTGCTACAGTGCTGAAATCATTTAATAAGAGGCATAGAAAAAGAGAATAAAAACTCAAAGAACAATTAAGATAAACCAGAAGACTCACAGAGTAAGTCTATGGGAAGAGAGAAAAAGTGAAAGTAACAAGCCATATTTAAAAAGCTCGTAATTTTACAAATTGAAGATCTGAGTCCTCAGGTTATAAGTATACTCTGACAACTAGCTGGATATACAGAAGTTTGTTTGCGCTTACCATGCACTGTGGTGAAACTGCAAAATACCAAGCACAAAGAGCTACCGCTCTAAGGAAATAATTAACCAGACTGCTTGACAACAAATGTCCATAACAACTTAAGAAAACCACAAACACTGGCATCACTCTGAAATGTTTACAAATCTCTTATAATGTCATATGATGAGAGTGGAGACTTCAAAGCTAACTGAGTAACTCTATCCATACTTTAATATTCTTACATAATTATTTTCTTATGACTCTAAAAGCAAGATGTGACAATACACAAAAACAGTAATTCTTAAAAAAAATTTTTTTAACTTAAAAAAACTTAAAACTTGAAAAAACTCGTAAAACTTAAAAAAAACTGAAATACTAAGCAGTGATATTTTGAGGAAAAAGAAAACAATGGCTTAAAAGAGAAGAAACAAATATTAACTCCAAAGAAAGAACTGTGAAAGGCAACATAAAACCTTGTAAGACAACAGGAAAGAATATCTTTATAACCTTGAGGAAGGGAAGGATTTCTTAAATAAAACACAATCATAAGTAGAAATACAAATCATAAATCATAAAATGAAAACACTAATAAATCAAAATAAAAATTTAACCTTTATTAACAAAGATATCATAAGAAAGTGAGAAAACAAGCCACAAAGTGGGAGACATTTTGTGATAATCAGCAAACAATTAATATCCAGAAAAGCCCAACAGAAATATGAACAGATATTTCAGAGAAAAAGAAACAAAAATGGCCGGCAAACATTTGCAAACATGTTTCCTCTCAATAAGCAGAAATGCAAAATCTACAAGACATCAATCCATACCCAACAGGCTGTCTGACTTTAGTATTTACCAATTTCAAGTATAGGCAAGAATGTGGAGCCATCCATCATATGTATATTCTAGTGAGGGGAATAAACTTGTTATAATCACACTGAAAAATAATTTGGCATTAACCTAGTAATGCTGAAAATAAACCTCTTCCACAATTCAGCAATTCTACTCCTAGCTAGAGACAGTTTCAATAATTTACCAAAACAGCAAATCTAAATTTATTATTTGTGGATAGCAAAATCAACCTAGTGGATCTTGATCAGTATTCTTATTTTCAATGAAATGAACTAGCAGCACACAGTTTTTTTTTCTGAGAAACTATCTTGTTATGCATGTGTATATCTGACAATGTACTGATCTCATAAACTATAAAAAATTTCTTCTGTCAGTGGTAACAAAAACTTTAAAAGGAAACTCTCTTCTGGAGACTTATATGTATCCAAGTGCAGCAAAAGACCTATGCAAGGCTTCAACAGCAGCATTCTTTATAACAGGCAAAGGAAAACTGGGAACAACCCAAATGCCCATCAACAGGTAATAAATAAATTGGAAAATATTCATACAATGAAATTCCATTCAGCAGTGAAAGAGAATGAATTACAGCTATGTACAACATGGCAGAAGAATATCAGGCCCATTAAGTTGAGGGAAAAAGGAAATTACAGATAAACTCCTACAAAAGGATCCCATTTACAGAGTTCAAAAACAGTCTGGGGATACAAATAAATGTGGCAAAACTTAAAAGCAAATGTAACGGGGATACAGGGAAGACAGTATAACACAGAGAAGACAAGTAGTGATTCTATAACATCCTACTACGCTGATGGACAGTGACTGCAATGGGGTATGTGGTGGGGACTTGATAATAGGGGGAGTCTAGTAACCATAATGTTGTTCATGTAACTGTATATTAATAATACCAAAATAAAAAATAAATTAATTAAAAAAAAATTTTTTAAGCAAATGTAACAAACATAGTGGTTACTTCTGGGGGGAGGAACATATAGAGAAATAAAAGTTAGGATAATATTCTTAAACTAAATAACAGATACAGGGCTATTCATTGTGTCTTTTATCTTTACACATGCTTTACATATATTGTTTTACATGTACATAATTTTAAGAAAAAAATTAAAGCTGAGTGAAAAGTACACAGGTATTTGGGTCACGGGTATTCATTTTATAGTTAATCGTTAAACTGTACATACACATTCTATATTCTCTTGTACACCTGAATCATTCTTGTATACCAGAATCATTCTGAATCTAATTCCTAATAAAAGAATAAAAAGATAGAAAGCAGGAAGAGGTAAATATAAATTAAAAACAAACAAGCAAACAGGCATAAACCTCCCTGCTTCTTAAATTTATATAATTACAATTATGAGAGTGGTGAATATCTCTAGAAAGTATTATTTTGGAACAAATTTTCCCAAAAAGAAAATAAATGGAAATACTTTAAAAATAAGAAACTTCTAAAATCTGTAAAGAAAATACTGAGGGTTTCTTCTACTTAGCACAAAGCTACCTTAAGAAATTAGACAGACATAGTAACCAAGAGTAGTAACTAAAACTTCTCTTTACATCAAAAGATCAAAAGTAGTGTGTTATTTTAAATGGTGCTGGGACTTTTTGCTTAAATGAAGTTCACATAAAACTGAAAGGATATGGAATATAATTACTTGCCTATTTATGCCAGGTAAATAATGCTAGAAGAGTAGACAAGAACTTAACCTGGCTTATGTTACAACTAACTTTACACAGTATTTCTTTTTTTCTTACCCCCCATCAGACTAGGCGTTAATTAATCAATTCAATTAATTGTATGAGTTACACTTTACATATCTTAAATGTGTATTTTACTTGAAAAGTGCTCTAAAAATTTCAAGCTCAGATATACTGCTTTCAAGTTAAAGCTAAATGCAATTTTTGGAAGGGGTCCCCCTCCCACCCTTCTCAGAAAAAGAAGAAAAAGAAAAAAAGAGCAAAAGAACTAAGGAACTTTTACAAAGGATTCAATTAAAACTTAAAACTACAATTAACACCTAGGTCAAACTGGAAGCCCTTTAAGAAATTACTTCCAATTCATCAGCAACAGTTTACCAACCACAAGGATTATACACAACAGTACCTGAAACAGTACCCAGAACCGAAGGTACAAAATGATGAGACAATTGAGAAATCTGCTTCACAGAAATCATCACCATCAGCCAACCTCAGGCCCAGGTTATGAAAACTATGTAAAATAAAACTGGGAACACATTTGAAATGAACATGACTTACCAATAAACTAAGCAAGTACAAGTCAGAAGCACATAAATGAATTCAACCTATGTATGCATATTGAAGATCGTCATTTTAGCAACACAGCACTCAGAACACTGAGAGCTTTCAAGGTCAACTTAGCTTGTTCAAATTTATTTCAAAGATAACTACATTGTTACACAGGCAATCACTAAACTGTGTACATATTTCACTCAGAACACTAACATTACTGATCAATAAGATTAACTGGTACTAAGCACTTAACTTTTTTGCCAAAATTCACATATTAAATTGTTTTCCACTCCACTCGCAAAAGTAAATCTGAAACCCTTATTCTTGAAGTCTCACTCAGGAGACATGCCATTCGATGTAAATCAACTAGCCATGCTAATAGAGAAGGAGGATAGCACAAATGACAAAGCTCATTGAGTCCCAGTCACTTTCAGACATCAGGCCATTCATTCATACATCAAACTGAGGACTAAGTGCCAGAAATAGAGTTCACAGTGGTGAACAAGACAAAGTTTCCACCTCATACTGTTTATAATCTTACAGGCGAAAAAGGCATTAAGTATATAAATAAGCATATATTATAATGTTAGGTAGTGACTGATAGTGCAATAAAGAAAAGCATGACAAAGAATAAACAGAGAGGATATGCATTTTAGGTAGGGTGATCAGGGCTCCCTTTCTGAAGTAACTGTTGAGCAATGTCTACAAGATCACATGGCAGTAACTCACAATGAACATAGGAATCCTGTGTAGGAATTGAGACTGAAAAAATTTCTTGGAAACTGAAAGAATCATAGGCTGCATATTGCTTTCTGTTTTAAACACTACACTGAACTGCATTTGGTTTTAAGTAGACCTTACTATCTTCTCCTCTTGGAAAACCTCAACTCCTTAAATTCAAAACTTTAAGAGTTAGTCATCTACCTCCTGGGGAATAAAATCTTCATAACCTTAATGTAGCTAACACCTACCATCAGATAATTGCACACGGACAGCACTTTTTTTTTTCCAGAAAGCACTCTCACAAAACAGCTCAATGGGTGAGAATGCACCCTTACAGTCAGAATACCTCAGTTCAAATTCAGGTTTCTCCTTTTACTTGCTCTCTGTCTTTAGACAAATTATTTGCCTGCCTCCCTAGCTTCCACCAAATAGTACCTATTTCTTAAGGTTGTTGAGAGGATTAAATATGATACAGCATATAAAGTGCTTACAGAGCCTCACAGGAAATAAACATTCTAATGTTAGCTATCACTTAGGAAGCAACTACTCTAAGAGAACATAAGCAAGGCAAATGAGCCTCAGGCAAGTTAAGATAGTTAAATTCACACATACAGTAAGTGGTACTAACCAGCACAGCCAAATCCAAACCCAAGCTCTTCGGACTCCCTAAGCACTCACGCTCTTTCCACTACACCACACATTGTATAATTTAAAAACTGAGCAATAAGAAACCTGCATAAAACCTTAGAGTTAATAAAGTCTAAAAACTGTAGGTCTCTTACTTACTGACTTCCAGCTTATTATACCAGATTAGATTGCTTCCTTGATAACTTAAAATGACTAATATTCAAGAATAAATAATAACTGTCTTACGTTTTTTGGTGAGAATGTAGCATAACATCAGGTCTCCCAATAGACAATGTAATTACTAAAAATCATGTAAGTACTGATAATTGTAGATGTCACTCAGAGTCATGAGAAAGAAATGTAGATAAATGACATTCTCCTCTAGTAATAGCTAGGATCCTACAGCCCCAGAGAAACCTATTCAATATGGAAGCTATCTTAAAGGACCTCTCACTGGATTAAATGCCATTTCTCCCCTTGGTAAAAATACAAGAACTGGTTCTATGGAAAGCTAAATGCTTCTGGCTACTTGCCTATAAATCTATTAAATGCGAGAATAAAGACAAAAGCTGTTATTTCTATGAAAACTAAGTTAAATCTTTGGAACGCCTTAAAGGAGGATTAGAAAAACGTGGAATGATTTTGAACTTGGAAGTTTCCTAGTGCCTACATCTCATTCCACTTTAAAGAAGCCAATACTAGAAATCATAGACAATGCTCTCAGGGTACGATTTATATAAAAAAGATCAGGAGACCCCTACTCAAAGACAAGTGATTGATCCAAATATAAAGACACACAGATAAACATTTTAAATTAAAATAAAACACTTAAGGGGCACAGATATTTTTGAGTTCTTGCTTTAGCCAGTTTTCTGAATTACCTAACCAATGATCCTACCCACATGAGAGGCAGGTAAGAAAGTCTCCACCGCACTCTAACATCACTCCCTCCACCAAGGGGCTTCTCGAAGGCTCCCTGCCACTTTTCTTATGCTCTCTGTTCCTAGGAAAGAAGCAAACTGAAAACTACATGTGTCCAAGAATCAGATATCCATCACAATAAGGAACTGCATAATAACGATTTATTTCATTTGTAATAAATACATCTTTAGTAAATCTTTATTGAACACCTGTTATGGGCCAAGCACTGCCCTAAACCCTTGGGATCCATCAATAGAACAGACAGAAAGCCCTGCCCTCATAGAGGTTACATTATAGTGTGTGTTTGAGGGCACAGAGGGAAGACAATAAACACAACAAGGAAATTATACAGTGTCAGAAGGTGACAAATGCCAGGGAGAAAACAGAACAGGGTACAGGGATAAGTAGGAGAGGGCAGCTTTAAATAAAATAGTAAGGCAGACCTTTTTAAAAAGCATTGAAGAGAAAAGATTTGCAAGAGAAAGAAAGTCGGCCACGCAGGTAAAAAGTGATCCACAGAGGGATGACTGTCAGACTAAAGGCACTAAGACAGCCAGTGAGGCTGGAGAAAAATAAGCAGGGCTAGAGTAGCAGCTAACTTAAGAGAGGAAAGATGGGGTGGGGAAAGTAGGAGTGCCCAGATTCCAAAAGGCCTTGTAAAGGCCCTAAGGATCTCAGCTTTTACTCTGTTTATGGGAAGTCATTGCATGGTTTTGAAGGAAGAAGTGATAATCTTGACTGCTCTGTTGAAAAAGACTGCAGAAGTAGGGTAGAAGCAAGAAGACCAACTACAGAAATCTAAGCAAGAGATAAGAATGGCTTGTGGAATCTTAAAAGAAAAGAAAATGAACAAAATAGCAGTAGACTCACAGACACTGAGAAATGACTGGTGGTTACCATGGGAGAGGGGCTGGAATGGGTGGGTGGGGAGGGGGATATAGGGACACAAAAATTCTCAATCATAATGTAAGCTGGTCATAGGGATGGTAGGTAATACAACATGGAGAATATAGCCAATGATTCTGTAACTTCTTTCTATGTGGACAGATAGTAACTGCACTAGTTGGAGTGAGGATTTAATAATGTGGGTAAACTGGTGAACCACTGTTGTATTCTTAAAACTATAATATAAAATTGTATATCAACTAATAATAAAAAAAAATCTTTTAATTAAAAGAATGGCTTGCACCAGCCTGCTGAGCAGTGGAGGTGATAAGAAAGGACTTGATTTGGGATATATTTTCAAGATAAGAGAGAGCCAAGAATATAAATGTTAAAGAGATAGGGATGACTCCCAACCTTTTTTTTGCCTGAACGTAAGATGAGGATGCCATCAAAAGAGACGGGTTAGACTGCACCTGAGGCAGGTTTAAAGAGGTACAGAGAAGTTAGTTTGAGGTGACTACTTCAAACCCAGTGGAAATGTAGAGAACTGGTTTTCTAGAGTATAGGAGAGAAGTCTGGGCTGAAGACATAAATATGGAAGCCATCAGCATATGGGTATTTAAAGCCATGACTCTGGATGAGATCACCAGGGGAATATAAAAAGGAGAGTGAACCAGGGACTGAGCACTTCAACTTCAAAAGTAGAGGATGAATCATAATGAACAAAGCAATCAGTGAGGAGGGAAACCCAAAAAACAATGTCCTGGAAGGAGGAGAGTGTAAACTATTTAAGTTCCACTTAGTATACAAATCACTTTGCTCAAACCAGATTTAAGTTAAGGATGAAAGTTCTTAGTCTGTGTGGTACTTAGGAGGATATATAAAATACTAAATCATAACTTTTAAAAGAAGCTGAAGATTTTTAATATTTTCCTAGGAATACTGTATTTCCTACTGGAGTCAGTACTAAAACTATTATTCTTAGTACTGAAAGTATATTTTGCCTATTTTATCTTTTTATCTTATAACCATAAAATTAAAAACCTATACCATTAAAAAAAGTTTTTTTTTAAACCTGCATGATTTTTCACTGTCATCTCTCTCAAAGACTGGAAAAAAATATTTAAACATCAATTCAACAGCCTGGCATGTAAACAGTTATAAACTGTTATTACTTTTCTTTTTTGAGAGCCTGGATACAGAAGGTTAAATTAATCAAACTACTTAATGGCACTTAAGGTTTTTCCCCTATTTAATTTGCTATTACAGAAAAAAATAGTTTACATCCTTATCTAAACCAACATTTTCCCTGTGACTTTCACATAAACTACATTTTTAAGATCAGAACACCTAAAGTCATGTTCACAAAAACTGAAGGTGAAGCAATGAAACTCTATGTATGAGTGATTCATCAGTGTAATTTCTAAAGAGACAGTTACTTGCTTCTAGCCTCAAAGCATACTCTGCATTCACCTTCAAAATAACTAAATACATAAACAGTACAAAGAACAAGCAGCTTATGTTATCTTCAAATATTGAATGTTCTTGTAAAGCAGTTTCTCTACTTTTCTTTATTATGTATTAGATTCCTAAGAAACCCAAAACCTTCCTGAAACCATTAAGTTTATTAACAATTTAAATTTTGTACAAAGTATTGTGAAATCTTTTAGACTGAAACTTCCTTTCCCATTGAAAAATTATAATAGCATGCAATGAAAAGTACATCTTTCATACATTTCAAGTAAAATTCAAGTTAACTCACCAACAGTAACAATCTTAACACCAATCCTTCAGAAGCCTCAAAAAAGCCTTCACTTCTTACCTAAGCCCTTCAGAAAAGCCACATTGCCTGTTATTTAACATCTACTAAAATGGTCCCTATTAAAAGTAATTGAAGCCTATTAACTAGAAGGAGGCTTGGGGTGAAAGACCCAAGAAAAACACTTCCATCAAGCAGAAGAGATCTGTGATATTAAGGGAGTATACAGAAAAAACTGAAGTGGAAACACAATCATAAATTAATGGCTCTTCATAATGTTGACCCAGAGTCATCAAGAATGGGTTAAATACTACTAAACATTCTTTATAATTTTAAAGTGTTTAATACACTGAAGAAAAATATTCACTAGGCTTTTTAAGTTTCAGCATGAGTAGGAGTCTCAGAAAAGTAAATTAAATAGAACACCTCATTCTCTAAGTGCACCTGATGGGAACAGTTGTAACCGCTGATGTTGCAACTCAGAAGAGACACGTCTAACTCAATGTATTTTACGGGAGGTGAGGGGGAGAAATTTTTCTTAACCTACAAACAATAAGCCAGCCATTTCTTGTTAGATCCTTAAACTGAAGGGGGAGGGGGCTTGTTTATCAGAGAACACATTAAATATGAAAGTTCAAAGCAAGTACAGATCAACTAAAGAATACTCAGTTATTATTCTTGTAACAATCATCCCAAGCTCATCAGCAACTGCTTTAGTCAAACTGGACAGTGTTGCCATTTGGTTGGTAGTTGAGACAAAGAACAAGTGCAACATAACTTAGCAAGAACTGAAACTTTAAGTCAATTCCTATACAACTCAATGTTGAGTTCACCCCAAGGTGGTTTACCTTTAGCAACTACAGATACCTAATTTCACAAGGCTTTCCACAAAGTATCTCAAAAAACAAAAACAAAAAAACACCACTCTGAACCGTTAACTTCAACTATAGTTTTTAAACTGTGCTTATTTGGGTATCTGTTAAGGAATCCTTTTCTGGTATAGGCCCAACTGCGAATTTAGATTCCTCAGGAAGTGGAATGGCTGATTTAAACAACCAGTTCTTTAAACTAATCAGGTGCAGCTGGACGAGGTTAGGTAGGATGCTGCTCCCCACGTCTGGGGCTAACATCTCTGGTGCACATATGTGCACACGTTTCTCCACCACCAACGTGCATGGCTGCACATCTCACACCAGGTGTCTCCTTACCGTACGACTTTTCTAGGTTGCCAGTTTGGTTTTCTGCAGAGATCCCCAAAGCCCAAAATCTCAATTGTTGGAAACCGAAGGCGGAGACGGGTGGGGGATCACTAAGGAAGACACACCCCTCAGGGAGAGGAAGGGGTAACTTCCCCCAGTCTGGAGGGTGGTCCAGAATATTTTTCCAAACTGTCCCCTCATTCTGCTTTCCCATCCCCAATCGCCCCGCACCACTTGGGCTGCGCGGGGTGCTGAGAGGTGGTCCGGGGAAGGCGGCGAGGGCCGGCTCCCTGACCACCAGGAGGGAGCGGTGAGGACTTAAATTCCAGCATGGCGTAAGCGTGGCCCAGCTCCGGCCCAGGGACGCCTCCGGAGACGCGCTCCCTCTGTCCACCCGCTGAGCAGGCGGTAATCCGCCATCCCCCCGGGGGCCCTCGGGCCCGGCTAAAAATAGGTGCCTCGGTCACCCCAGGGCCCTCTCCGGCCAACTTCGCCTCGGGAGGCCACCCCGAGAGAGCCCCCACCGTGCTCCAAGCCCCCGCAACAGAGCCGGGTTCGAGCCCGGGGCGTCCCGGCGGGACCAAGAGGCCCCTCGGAACGAGACCGCCGCGGCGTCCCGGCCCAGGCAGGGGCCCGGCGGCGGCGAGCGGCGCCCGAGGCCTACACGGCGGGCCGCCGCTACGGGCGGTGTCCGGGTCCCGCGGCCGCGCCCCCCGCCGGCGCGGCCCTCCTATCCGCCCTGGAACCCGGCGGCCAGCGCCGCCCTCCCGGCCACGGTCCCGCGGCCTGCTCGCCCTTACCGTGCGCGGCCCGGGAAGGAGACCGGGAAGACGCGGCGGCGCCGGCACTACAGCCCGGACCGCCCGCTCCGAGGCGCCGCCACCGCCGCAGTTGCTCAGGTGCCGTCGCGCCGCCCGGCAGGAAACGGGCGGCTTCGGGGCGGGGCGGCCCCGGCACGTCCCGGCGTCGGGGATGGCGGTGCCGGGAGACCGGCCCCTTAAAGGGACAGGCGTCGGCCGCCTCGGCCCCCCCGCGCGCTCGCTCGAGCGCTCCCAGGCCCCCGCGTCCGGCTGGCTCGGGATTCCGGGCTTTCCTCCCGAGGAGGTCCCGCGACTAGGCGGAAAGTAGGAACGCACGGCTGGGCGGCTCAGCGGAGTTCCCTCCATTCATTAGCTCTGCTTGCTCTTTCTCCCAAAGCTGATTTCGTCTTGCCGAGCCCTTTCAGCAAAGCACCACCTGGCCCCCACACTGGCTGCTTTTTTTTTTTAACTTTAAGCAAATGTACTCGATTTCACGCTGCCCGTCCCAGATTTCTTTCCAGAAATCACTGGAAAACGAAATCTTCTGTTCCTCTGTCTCCAGAGTTTCTGAATTCTCCTTTGGACGACCCTAGCTTCAAACGGAGAAATTAAAATCCGACCCAAACAAACGGTGTGCTAATATTTGAAGCTATTGGGTCCGACAACTGATGGCCATTCTTGAAGCCGGGGCAAATAACTAGAAGCTGCGGCGGAAAGGAAAGGTTGGCCAGAATCCCTGCTTACTAGTTTGCAAAAAGGATGGCCGCGATCTTCCTGGTCCCCTGGTAAATGAGACGTGTTGATTATCTTTCTTACTGCTTATCAATCTCTCGCAGAATTCCAAGGACTGCCCAGAACATATGCAAAACACTCCAAGCTCTCCTGAAATGTTATGAGAGCTCAGATCGATTCAAACGCTTTTAGAATGCGGTTAGAGATACAGAAAATTAGGACTCATCACTAACACCTCCCCCTACATCCTGACGAAGGAGACTACAGGAGCAATCTTTAAGGAAAAACAAACATGAGAACAATTCCTACAGCAACACAATTTCCTTGACATGGTTTGGCTAAAACGAACTATACATTTGTACTCTATTTTTGTCTAAGCTTTCTAGAGCACCTCCAAAGTACCGATGAAAACTGAACAATATGTAGTAGCCTGAGATGTTGAGAATTCTGTCTTCAGCCACTATGTTCTCCAAAACGCATGGTCTTCTTTTAACTCCAGAAATGTCCTCTTTTTCCTTTCTCAGCAGGGTTACTCAGCTCTTCAGTGGCTTTAATGCCCTGCAAAGCAATTTATCTCAACCACCGGCAGTCTCCTGAACTTTTGCCAAAGGATCCAGCTTTACTGAAGAGCACAGCCATTAATCCTCTTCATACAATGTATCAGTTCTATAATGGAGCTTAAGGACTCTGGATTAGATTACAACCATCTAATTTCCTCTGGTTAATACTAAACCAATTTCTATCATTTCTTTGACTTCAGTAAAACCTCAGTGTCATTTTAGAGACAATAACATTTAGGTACATTTGCACATAGGACAAGTGGAGTTTAGGGGCATGTTAACCCTAAATATACTAGTTCTTATAGTCAGGGATCACTTCTTGTGTTTCATAGTTTGAAACAGAGAAGCATAAATATATCAGCTACTTCATCTTTCCTGGGTGATTGAACTTTGACTTTTTGAAAGAGAAGTGATTAGATGCTTCATTCTTTATAAACTTTCTATTTATTCACATTAAAACAAAAAAATTGACTAGAACTGTTATACATGGTAAGCCCTGTTAGAAGTTAAAACCTGCCCTCTAAGTTTTAAAGTATAGTATAATATGGTATCATTAACTATAATTGCCGCATATAATCAACCTGAGATATAATTAACCTTGGTGGCTGCTTACTATACTCCATGGTTACTAAAAGAGCAACTCACTTGCTAAAAAGTTTTAGAGCTCCCAGCATCTGAGGTACCTCCAGTTGTAAGAACTAAGAAATTAAATGTTATTGAACACTTTGAAATGTAATGCTGTTACCTAAATACTCATCTCTCTCATTTTTGTTATTTAAGAAAATGGAATTTACTAGAGATTGCATTCTGACTCCTAGCATGTAGTAATTCTTTTTTTCTGAATTTTGGGCAAGTTTTAAAGACACACAGTACAACACCACCTCTCTCTAGCAGATAATAAAGAAAGCTGGCTATTCCTGTTTTGTCCAGGGAAGACTTCCCAGAAGAAGTGAGTTATGTAGGGATTTGAATAATATGTGAGTAACAGATTACATCTCCTACTCCTCCAGATCAGGGGTGGCAGAGATGAAAGTATAAAGAAGCAATTCACAGAACTAAAAGTAAAGAGAAGATTACAAGCCCACCTTCTCCACCCAAATAATGGGGTGGGCAAGATCATGGAAACATCTGCAACTGCAGATCTAGAAATGATCAACTTTTCTAGTAAAGTATCTGGCCTACCACTATTGGAGGTCTGCATTGTGTCCCTTTGACATATATTGTCTCTTCAAGCATGTAGCATTCAAGTGCTTCCATGTCAAACTTGTCACTCTGTGTGCAGAGGTGGGATCTGAATGTCCCTTTCTCTTGAATCTGGTAGGTCACTGTGACTCCTGTGCCCAGTAGGCTATGCCAGAAGTAATACCATGCAAAGTTCTGGGCCCACACTGTAAGAGAGTGGCAGTTCCTCTTCTTTTCTCTTGGAACCATTTATCTTAGAGCCTGAGCTGCCATGTGCAAAGTCCAGCTACCTTCCAGGAGAGCCCATGTAGAGAAGCCCTGTGAGTACACAGTGAGGCAGAGAGATCCATCAGGACCTAGCTTTCCAACTACCCCCACCAACATGCCAACTAAATAAATGAATTCTTCTAGAACCCAGACTATCCACTCCACAAGCTAAATACCACCAAGTGAGCCCCATCAGTACCATATGGAGTAGAAGAATCACCCAGCCAAGCCCTGCTGGAATTTCTGACCCCATGTATTTTTTGTGAGTTTTGAACATTTGTCATGCAGTGAGATAGATAAGGTGAACATCTTTCTTCCACTTGTAAATAACTGCAAGAAATGTTAGTCTCATTTAAGCAGAAGGGAGTTTCTACTTTGCCCATACAATCCAAAGATATCACTGGGGTCTTCCAAGGGAAATTTGGGCAGGAATGGGTGGGGAGTTAAAGCTACTTTGTAGCATAATTTAATATTATTGCAACCATCTTCATGTCTCCCATCTTCAAAGGTTGTCCAATAATTGAAAACTAGTGGATTAAATGAGGAAAGAGGAACCAATATTTACTGTGCATATGCCCTGTGCAGTTGTTTAGTGTACATTAGCTCACAGGATCAGTAAAACAACCCTATGGTATAGTACTAGACTCACACTGAATAACTACCTCAAGAACACAGAGCTGAAATAACAGAGCTAAACTCAGATCTGTTTGACTCCAATTCCCACATATGTGCCTCTGCACTAAGTTGATTCCTATATATTTAAGAACCCTTTAAGTATACAAACATTAAAATGTGAGTTTTCATTTACATACAGGTTTCACTCATGAAATCTTGTTTTGTCATCAGCATAAATAATGAGCAGATCTATAACTCTAAGTTAAATCAGCAATATTAAATTGGCTGCCTGCCAGCATCATGTGAACTCTTCTAACAGGAAGAATTTGGTATCGAAATAATGTACATTTGTCCAAGTATAATTAGCAGTTGGAAGAAGCAACCTTTAAAGCCTCTTTGATTCTTGATTCCATTTTATGTACTTCCTTATAAAGATTTCTGTTAAATATTGAATTTGCAATCACAATCACAGAATTTGCTTCTGCTCTTCAATTCTGCTTCTTTCTAGCTGTGTGGCTTTAGACAAGTCACTTTACTTCTCAGAGCTTTAGTTTCCTCTCCGATTAACTGAGGGTCAAAGTACTTATCTTTAAGGGTTCATGTAAGAATTAAATGGAATCATGTATTTTTAAATATTTTTAAACTATAAAATGGTATACGACTCTATTATTATAGACTAACTACCTTATTCCAGGTTCCTACTTTAATATAAATATTATATGAGGTATTATTTAACCTAAATTATATCTGAATAGTAACTACCATGTTAGCTACTTTACAGATACTGCATATGATTTTGCTAATTTCAACAGTGGAATGAGACGTAATTGTGCCCATTTTATAGTTGAGAAAGCAGGCTCCGAAAATCAAGTTACTTGCCTGGGTCAAATGGCTACAAAGTGGCCAAGCTGAATCTGAAACTCGAAAATCCAAGCTTTTTCCATTCCACCCACCACATGCCAACAGGGTAGTTTATAAACCAGCTTGTACAGCTTAAAAAGGAGAGTTGACATCTTTCTTCTCGCCTTAGGCCAAACCATTCTTACCCCATTAGGTAGGTAGAAATTATTCTTATCTCTAAAAATTTTACATATATCTCCAACAGCTACTAACAGTGTTTAAATGCTTACTGCCTCTCAGTATTGTGTAGTTCTTCTATTGTTCAAACCTCAATCTTAGACACATTTTTAATTGCACATTAATTGTTAAAAGACACTTGGCAAATAAAAATAAATAAATAAATGGAAATAAAAAGCTTATTACCTATAGACTGCCATCCAGAGATAATCATGATAACATTTTTTAATTTCTTCCATTTTTTTAAACCTGTGCATATTTTTACTGTAATTGTGATTGTAAATACCAAATGAAGTAACATAAGCAAAAAATTTCAATTGTTCTGTTTCTTAACAACTATTTTTTCTGACTTTAACTCATGAAGTTGGCAGGACTATTACATGGAGAGACAGAACAAAGAAATGTGGTAAGTTATCCTTGATAGTATCTTCATGCAAAGATGTTATGAAAGATATATTATTTGAATATGGGCTTGGTATTGAATAATCTTAGAGGGCTATTGTTCATTTTATTGAGTGTAATAATATATGTGGTTGCAATATGTAATTATGTAAAATACCCTTGTTTTTCAGAACACGTGTTGAAGTACTTAGGGGTAAACATCATGATGTCTATAACATAATTTCAAATGATTCATAAAAAATACATGTGGATAAAGGTACAATGGAAAAATGTCAGCAACTGTTGAGTCTAGGAAGTAGGTGTACAGGTATACATAGCACTGTTTTTTAACTTTTTTGTATATTTGAATTTTTTCACAATAAAATGCTGAGGAAATCTCATAGTTATTGTAGAAAATTTGCAGAAAACAGAAAAATAAGGACAAAAATCAGTGTGGTTTTCAACCTTTTCTTATATCTTTTGTGATGGTCACATTTCCTTGTAAATACTTGAAGAGTTTTTTAAAACTAACCTACAGTCTTCTTTCTCTAATCCAGTTACTTCTAGGTCTAACTTCCAGTGTCTCCCCATCTTTGGAGTCCTTTCATTCATACTTCCCATGGCACTTACTCTTTAATAGTAGATGCTACATTTTTCCTAATAAGAGACCTCAGTGATGCACAGGATAGAAGAAATTAATTTGTCATTGTTTTAGTCCTCACATGACAAGTTTTATTTGTTTAGTAGGTTAAATTAGTGGATTAGTACTAGCTATTCAATAAAGCCTTAGTAAAAAATGTGGTCAACATGCAGGCTGTTAGTGTCACTTAAAAAAAAAATTCTCTTTCACCACTACCCTTACACAAGCTTCACCCCAACCAGCCATGTTGCAGACCTGAGGAATCAGGCAAGAAAACATGGACATTTCAGCATAAACCATCATCGCTACTGCCCAAATAATTCTTGAAAGTATGACCTAATGAGGGCAGATCAGTAGCAATAAATTAAACCAAGTCCCCAATGTTTGCACCATGCACAGCATCATGTTAGGTGCTTAAATATAAAAGGCACATTTTAAAAATTTTGTCTTCCAGAATGGTGCTTGCTTTTTAAGCCAGACTTGTTTTGCTGGCTCATATTCAGTCCTATGATAACTCTTACATCCCAGCCAGTCCTTGCTCAATGTTTTTCCTCCCCACAGTATGCCAGTCCTGTAATTAACCTTTCCCAGGCTTTGTTCTGTTTATTTCTGACTTCTCTCCAATTTACAAATTTCCTTTGATCTGGGTCAACAATTTTTAAAAGCCACCTTTTGGTACTTCCATGTATTGTTTTGGAAATTTTATATTTATGAGGAAAGGTAAACAGATTGCAAGCTCCTTTACAAATCATTATTCCATGATGGCTGTAGAATAATTCCTCTGGATGCTAACTCACATGACACAGCTCTGGATGTCAGCCCTCTTGGCCCTTTCAGTGACCTCATTCCATCAGCAATGCCTTTTTTTTGTCTCTGTTGTCAACCTTTCCCTCTCTATTAGTCATTAGTGCATTCAGGGCTCTCTATGCTTAAATGAGGGGGGAGAGAGTTCCTTCAAATTCCAAACCACCCCATCTACTCCATCTCCTTCAAAGCCAGGGTTTTGGTTGGTTGGTTGATTGGTTAGTCAAGAGGCAAGTTACTTGACTGTATTTACACTACCTATGCGCCCACTCCTCATACTAAAATAATCTGCTTCTGCACCCACAACTGAATTTTGAAATACTTCTCATCAAAGTCACCAATTATCTGCCTGCTGTAACTCCTCTGTCACATGACACCACTGATTACTTCTGGAAATGCTTCTTTTCTTGACTCCAGTGACCTCACTCACATGGCTCTTTGCCCTTTCTTTTCCATCTCTCCAGCATGAAGCCCCTTCTCAATCTCTTTTTTTTTACTGAAGTATAGTTGATACACAATCTTATAGGAGTTTCAAGTAAAATACCCATTGGTTCAAATACAACACATTGGTTCAACTGTTACCCATATTATTAATGGGCATTTAAGTTTTAAATGCCATTTTAAGTTTATCTTCTCTGTCATTTTGTGTTGATGTTCCACAGAGTTCCAGCCTTGTCCCTTTATTTTGTCACTTTGCAGTCCCTGACTGGTCTTTTGTTATAATCCATATTGCCATGCGAAGGTCCAGTGGCTGCATTTGGCAACCTCTACTGCCAAGGAGAAGGCATCTGTATTAGTCAGCACTCCCAGAGAAATAGAACCATAGGATGTATATATATTTAGAGAGAGAGATTTATTTTGAGGAATTGGTGATTCCTTAATTCATGCGGTCATGGAGGCTGACAAGTCCAAAATCTTGCAGGTTGACAAGCAGGTTGGAGACCCAGTTCAAGTCCCAAGGCAGAATTCCCTCTTCTTCTGGGGAGGTCAAGCTTTTCTCTCTTAGGGCCTTTAATTGATTGGATGAGGCTCACACACTTTACGCAGAGTCTGCTGATTTAAGTGTTAATTTTGTCTAAAAAATACTTTCACAGAAACATGGACAATAATGTTTGACCAGACATCTGGGTGCATAAGTTGACACTTAATATTAACCATCCTGGTATCTTTGGATTTTGAAGCAACATATACCACATTTGGGTCTTCTACTGACATTTACTGAGTAACCCACTGGGCTGCTAATTTTGAGTGGGGCCCAAAACAAGAAAGAACTCTGTAGAAGGTCCAAGGCTTATGTACCCTTTTGACAATTGAGCCTTGTGACCCAGCAGATCCAACAATGCTGGAGGTACCTGTTGAAGAGGAGATACTGTGTAAAGTCTCTAGCAAGTCTCAATAAGAGAATCATAGTGCAGATGTCAAAGTTTGGGGGTATACTGAATAGTATTGTGCCCTAATTGAGATCAAGTACCTAACCATGAAACACCAAGTGACCAGGGGACCTGCGTTGCCCATTATGAACTGAGTGTATTCTGACCCATCAAACATAAATTTGGGTGCAGAAAAGGATGTTGATCATCAGAAAGACATGGTTTGTGCAAGATCCAGCTTAAGTAGATTCTGAAGGCATAAATGAATTACATAAGCAAGTGACTCAGACTTCCATACCATTTACCCTTTGCTGCCTCTCCTTCACTCACACCTATGGTCTTATAAGAAATTCCACTTTATCCAGGAAGAAAAATAATGAGCCTGGTTTAAAGATGCAACTACACAATACGTGGGCACCAGGTGAAATTCAGTGCTATGGAATCACAGCCCCATTCAGGGGTGGCCCTGAAGAATGAAGGAGAAGATAAATTTTCCCAGTGGGCAAAAAGTCAAGCTGTTTGCACTTTTTCTGGAAGGAGAAATGACTGTATATTTAGGTCTACACAAATCATGGGCTGGAGGTAAGGAACTTAGAAGGTACAAGACTAGAGAACTGATAACAACGAGGTTTGGGGAAGAGGCGTGTGGATGTGCCAACTAAATAATGGACATGTAAAGTAAGGATATTTCTTTCCCATGTGAATGTTCTTCTAGGGCATAAGACTGCAGTTCTCCATAATCAGGCAGACAAGATGAGCCACTGTGGGTATACCAACCTTCCTTGGCCAATCTGCAATTATTCAATGAGCTCATGAATAAAGTGGCCTCGGCAGCAAAGATGGAGAATATGCAGGGGTTCAAGCACATGGACTTGTTCTCACCAAGACTTATCTAGCTACCAGCACTGCTAAGTGTCCAACCTACCAACAGTAGAAACCTCCCCTGAACTCTGGTATAGCGCCTACCCTGGGGGGAAGAACAGCCATTAGATGGCAGATTGATTTTATTAAACACTTTCCATCATGAAGGGAGCAGTGACTGGTCCTCACTGGAACAGATACTTATTCTAGATAGGATTTGCCTTCCCTGCATGCAAAACTTCTGCCATCACCTCCATCTGAGTACTTCCTCAGTGCCTATTCACTGTCTTAGAAGCCCACACAACATTGTCCTAAGGAACTCATTTCACAGCAAAAACAGTGAGGCAATGGGCTAAGGCCCAAAGGACTCATTAAAGTAGCTCACATTTAGAATGATTGGCATGGCTATCAAAGACCCAGTTTGGGTGACAAATGAGAGACTAGAGACAATGGCTTGCAGCATTAAGGTGCTCTTCTACTAGATGCCATATTTACACAGAATAAGCTACCAATATGTATGCCTCCTTTTTTTACCTCACAGAGTAGATCAGTGCAGAAACCAAGGGGAACAAGTGAAAGTGGCTCTTCTCGTTGTTATACCTAACCATCTGTTCAAACATTTTGCCTCTACTCTCTGCATGCTTAGAGGTCTTGATTCCCAAGGGAGAAAGGCTTCCATCAGAAGATACAGTGTGGTTCTATTTGAACTGAAAGCGTAGGCTGCCATCTGGTCATGTTGTGTTTTCTCAAGCCACAGAGACAAGAACACACTTACTGATTGGGTGTTGGATCTGTGCTACCAAGAAGATCTGACCTCTGCTTAGCTCTCTCAGAACTAGGTTGACCAACTTGAACCAATTTGCCTGAGATTTTCCTGGTTTTATCACTCAAAGTCTCACATCCCAGGAAAACCTTCAGTCCTAAGCAAACTGGACAGCTGGTCACCCAAGGAACTCCCCGAAGACACTGAAGGCCCTCAGTAAATTTGCTTTAGAGTGGATCTTATTTAGGTTGAGCTAAATCCATCTCTATGCTCCCCAAATATATCCTTAATGACACCCACACTGATTTTGCATCCCAGGGAGTAATCTTTGATGATAGCTTGCCCCCCCTTATTCACTCACTTTTCACAAACATCATCTTCACTGGCTTGTGGATACAAAACGCCTTTGAAGACACAGTTATGCTTCCTTGGCAAATGACTCATTTATGCCCTTTACTCATATTTTCCCATGTTTTCCAGGGTGTGGATATAGTACTTTGATCTTTTCTTTATCTTTTTTGTGAATTCTCACTAATCTAATTTTCCCAGCACTATGGAAAATTTATGCTAGATCTGGAGGAGATCATACAAATCATCTAATTCGAACCCCAACATTTCATGTTCACTTGCAATACTCTGTTATTTAAATATCATTATTTTTGTTTTAGGTTATGATTTGTCATGTTCACCAAGCATTCATTTCCTTAACTGACCAAAAATTACACTTGCACATTTAATCCAATGAGTGATTTATTTTTTGCTTGTATAATGATTGGGCCTATATCTAAAAGTGTCATTGCTAGGTCATATGGTAACTCTATGTTTAACCTTTTGAGGAACTGTCAAACTGTTTACTGCAGCAGCTACATTATTTTATATTCCTACCAGTAGTATATGAGGGTTCCAATTTCTCCACATCCTTGCCAATAGTTGCTTTTATCTGTCTTTTTAATTATAGCTCTTCCAGTGGGTGTGAAGTGGTAACTCACTGTAGTTTTGATTTGCATTTCCCTGATAACAATGTTGAGCATCTTTTCATATACCTATTGGCCACTTGTATATCTTCTTTGGAGAAATATGTGTTCAAGTTCTTTTGCATGTTTTAATCAGATTATTTGTTTTTTTGCTGTTGAGCTGTATGATCAGATGACTTAATATTGTTAAAATGTTTGTACTACCAAAAGAAATCTACAAAATCAGTGATAGCCCCTTCAAAATCTCAATGGCATTTGTTACCAAAAAAAAAAAATCCTAAAATGTATATGGAACCACAAAAGACCCAGAACAGCCAAAGTGATCTGGAGAAAGATGGAAGTATTACATTTTCTGATTTCAAAATGTATTACAAAGCTACAGTAATTAAAATAGCATAGTACTGGCATAAAGACAGACACAGACCAATGGAATAGGATTGAAAGCCCAGAAACAAACCCATGCATACATGGTCAATTGATCTTTAACAAGAATGCCAAGAAAATGCAATGGGGAAAAGATAATGTCCTCAATAAATGGTGCCTAGAAAACTGGATATTCACATGCAAAAAATGAAATTGGACTCCTGCCTCACAGCACCCACAAAAATCAACTCAAGTTGCAAGTGCCTCCAAAACAACATGCAGCCCACAGAGCATGGACCCAATAGGACACTGACTGCTCAGGAGGGTGTTCCTGCTGGGTGAAGTCTCCTGGTGTCTAGGGGGCCCACAGCACTGACATGGGCTGATACACAAGAGCTATAAGCACAATGAGAAAGGAGAAAAACAGCAGAGGAAGCCCTTGACTTTGACGTGCGAAATAAAAGAGAATCAACAATATTCTGCCCCCGTGCACCTCCAGAACTGCCGTTCCAAAAATTAAACAGAAACCTTTCTTTGGAGATTGGCTCATTAGATCTCAGCTTGAAGCCTCTTCTGCCTGTTTCATCCCTCAGAAGTCTCACAGAGCATGACCCTGGGCCCACAGCCCAGTATCATGGTTCTTTATCATATTGAAGAATGATGCTGAACAAGAATGATGCTACTATGAGTAGTTGGAAAGATTAAAGGAAGGTTTGTATTTTGGTCTGTGGCTTGGTTACTGCTTGCCTCTCTGCCTCTCAAGCCACCCATTTCAATTCTTCAGTGCTTCCACCACTGTGTGTGCCAACACGCTGTACAGGCAGCTGCTGCCTTCCATCCATCATGGCCCAACTTACCCCACTCAAGTTCCAGGTCAGCATTTCCTGATTGCCTTCCTTGTCCCTGTAATGCTTCAAGATGCCCTCCTTCTGGCCATTCATCACCCAGTAATTGTTGCTGTTAGCTGTCTTCTTCACATGACCAGTACTGCAGAGAGTGCCAGTCAGGAATGCCAGTGGGCTGCTGCAAGCCAGAATGTCGCCCAAGATTTGTTAATGATCTTAAGTATCATGGGTAAATGCCACTGATGAAATCTGTGCTGAAACTAAGTGCAATACCCAAGGATATCGAAGACCTAAATCTTTTTCTACAAAGTTAGAACACAGCCTTGATTCCATGCTTGGGCTGAAGTATGGACTAGAGCTTAAGCATATAGTCTTTTGACTGCATGGCTTCAGACTACAGCTAAAGATTGTAAACTTGAGTTGTTCTTCCTTTAGCTCTACTCAGTTACATAACTCTTATGATCATTACCAGAAATGAATGAGTTAACTTATGCAGTAAAGCACTTAGAAGAATGCTTATCACTTTAGGAGTCCTCTAAGTGTTTGCTAGTACTGTTCTTCACTCACTCTGCTTAGCATGCTTAAGTTGACTACTTCAGATCATTTATTCCTTTAATCAATATTCATGAGTACCGATGATGTTCCAGGCACTGTGGGCAGTAACCCGTTTCCTTTACATAAGCCTTGGAAACCCCTTTACACCCCAGTAAGACCAGGGAGAAGAAACAGCTGACCAGTGCACCTATGCAGGCACATACCTGCACAGCTGTCTTGATTCCCATGCTCCATGAGAGCCTAGGAAGAACAGAGGCGGACAGAGAACATGCTGACACAGTGTCAAATTAGGCAGATGCTTACCTCCTCCCCAAAACTCCCATTCACCCTGCAGCTTTCACACATCCTCAGCTGAGGAGGTCAGAGGCAGGACAAGGGTAAGTGAAGGGGGAGAAGCAGAGGAATCCTGCAAATGACTAAGGTTATCTTTCCAGCCAATGTGGCAAAATGAAGATTCAGCAAAGAATTAAATTGATTTAGAGAACATTGCTAAGGTAAAGCATAGGAAATTGCCTATATCTGACCATCTTTGACTTATGAAATATCAATTTCATATGGTTCACCTTGTAAAAGGTGCAATATTTCTTGCACCCCCTAAGTTTGTAAAAGTCATATAGGCCACACCTGTTTCAAACTGTTAGTTGTCTTACAAAAGTATAAGAAATCAGAACCATGAGGTTTGGGCCTCAAATTGAAATACGAAGACAAATATGGGCTACCTGTGTTAGAAATATGATTAATGAGATTTCTGAAGCCCAGCTAACAACTGACACGTGGAGGGCTTATTTATTCCACTCATAATGAACATTAACTGATTCGATTTTCTTACTTTGGTCTACTTTCTAACTGGATCCTAGTAACACTCCGTCACAAACTAGATTTATTGAAAAGCTCAGGAAGACTTGGGGTCTCCAGACTTCTCAGGGACCATGGTAAATGGTGGACTACATTCCTTGCCAATTTCTTCGTCCTTATTAAATCTTTAGATATATCCTTATCTGGTTAGAACCAGAGTATATATTAAGAATTTTTTTAAAGGGTGAGTTTTTAAGCCTTTTAAAGTGTGAGTCTTGGTAATGTGTACATCACCAAGATTATAGACATTCCATTTAAAATGAATACCCACACATCTCATACATTTTAAAAGCAGGTATACCCAACACCCTTGCAAATTCTCAATCTAGAAATTTACTTGAAGAATGTAATTAAAGATATACATAAAGATTTAGGTACAAAGGTTTATTGGTGAAAGAAAAACTGATACACTGAAACTAGGATAATTTGAGTGTGGTTAGTTTACAAAGGTATGGAAGAGTTGTAGGAAAATCACAAGGGATAGTGCAGGTACCGAGGGCTGTCCCCAGCCCCAGGCTCAGAAGAAAAGGACAAGGGGGGAACTGGTTATGAGAACTGGGAAGAGAGGACTGTGCAGAGTTGGCCATCTTGAGAATAGTGGCTTTCAGTGAAGGAGAACAGCCAGCTCTAGAAGTCTTCACAAGAAGAGAACCAGGGACTAAAACCCTGACCTCACTCTTGTCCTCTCCTCCTCTGGGTAAAATTGTAATATTTCCAGAATATCTCACCTGGCTTTGGTACATGTGCATATCAATAGGCATTCAGAGGTGGAAAGAAGTATGGCTTTAGTGCATTTGCATCATTCTTCAGGGGTGGAGAGAAGTTCATCTCCATATCAACGGGTAATTACCTGGGCAAGGAGGGCTTATCTGTACCCAAGAGGTGAGGGGAGGGCCGTTTTTGCTTCTGCTGGAGCAGGAAAGAGAGAAACGGCCCCAGACTGCAGTTTGTAAGCAATAAATGAATTTTAACCTTTATTTCTCCCTTTGACTGATTTTGGTTTTTAGAGGTATTTTGCCTGGGATTTCCTCTCCCCAGACTTACACCTGGCCTCACTCTTGTCCTCTCCTCCAATCTCCTGCTGGGGCTCTATTTAGGCTGAACCTGACTGGAAGCCAGAGGACAAAGGGACCAGTTAATGTACTCTCTGAAGAAGGGTAGAGCCACGAGGAGGTGGATCTAGAGGAATAAACAAGAGACATCCAGCATAAAGATGTTTGTTGCAGCACAGTTTATAATAACATAAGATTCGAAATAGCCTAAATGTCCCAATATAGAGGGAAATCTTAACAGTTTAAGGTCTATATACCAAGCAAAGTGCTAAACAACCATGACAAATAGTGATGCAGAAAAGCTCACAAAACAATCTGTATAATGTGCTTTACCTTTTGCTTTAAAAACTATACATGAACCCAAATATGTGTTTTTATACGTGTATGTGCACACACTCATAGGGGGGAAAAAATCTTAAAGTATATACATCAAGATGTAAATGCTGGTTACCACAGGAAGAGTGTTTATTGGTAATTTTATCTAGTGTTTTTGTTTAAGAGGAGGAAAAATTTAATATAATATAAAGAATTATTAACTATAGCAGGGGAGTGAGTAACAAGAAATCAGCTAATAAGAAACAAAGAAAACTCTAAGTATATAAGAAGGGCAGATATAAGGAGCAGCCACAACCCTTAGGCCTGAGATAGAAGGCCCAAGAATGGCCCCCACCACACCCCTCCCCAGGGCTGAGAGCCAGGCCTTATTGGAGCAGGTGTGGCCACGGGATGGCAGGGAAGCTACTGTACTGTTTTGCTGTCCAGACTTGCTCAAAATCTGCTCTCTATTCACAGGCAGGTGTCTCATCGGAAGCATTCCATTGCAAAACCACTGGAGGGGTCTGATCAGGCTGCTGGGGGAACCTCCAGCCACAGGAGCCTGCCAAGGCAGCATGCTGGAGCAAGGGAGGGAAATCCCTTCTGACTACAGTGAAACTCCAGCTCTCTGGACTGAGAAAGTTCTAACACATGTGTCAACTGGCAAAGGAGAAATATATAAAGGGCCCATCTCCATGTTTGCAGAACAGAGAATGAAGTGTGAATTTGAAGCTGAAAAGCAATAAATTGGTAACTGACACACACTCTGAAGCCTCCCATGGGAAGGAACAGTATATGAACACACAAGATGTAGGTGGTTTGTGTGCTATTATCCTGCAATAGATGCTTTGAGACATCTTTCCAAGTCAATAAGTATAGATCTGCATCAACATTTTTCAATATTGAATAGTATATATGCACTTTGTTTTATATGACTGCTTCCCTATTGGTAAACATTTAAGTTGTATCCTATTTTTACTATTATGAACAATGCTGTGTTGAACTTCTTTAAATGATTATTTTCTCATAATAAGCTACTGCAAGCTGAATTGTTAGATTAACAGTTCCAGGTTAAACCGATAAGTGTAGCTGTTAGGTACATTACTTATTTCACTTAACAAAAAAATAACCCCACATTTTTCATTTGATGCATTTCTCAAGAATGCATGAAAAAGATGTCACTGGAGGTTATCTGATCTTGTATCCAAGTCAAATAGGGTCAGATACCAAATTCTCGAGGAATATCTCTGAGAGTCATGTAGACTGGCCAAGAAAACTGTCAAAGATGGCACTACTCTGCCTTTTCACCAAAATAGCATATAGGACTTTTTAATTAATAAATTTTATTTTTTACAGTAGTTTTATTTAGGTTCACAGCAAAAGTACAAAGAGTTCCCATATACTCTCTGTCCCCACACATGCACAGCTACCCCCACTATCAATAAATCTCAGCAGAATGGTACATTGTTTATGACTGATGAACCTACTGATTGATCAACATATTATTATCACCCAAAGTCGATAGTTTACATCAGGATTCACTATTGGTGCTGTGCATTCTGTGGGTTTGGACAAATGTATAACAATATGTATCCACCATTGTACTTTCATTCATAGTTTCACTGCCTGAGAAATCCTCTGCTCTCAGCCTATCTATCCCTCTCTCCCTGCTAACCCCTAGCAAACACTAATTATTTTACAGTCTCCACACTTTAGCCTTTCCCAGAACATCATATAGTTGGAATCACACAAAGTATAGCCTTTTCAGGTTGGCTCTTCCACTTAGTAATGTACATTTAAGTTTCTTCCATGACTTTTCATAGCATGATAGTTCATTTCTTTTTAGCATTCAACAGTATTCCATTGTCTATATGTACCAGTTTATTTCTCCATCTTGGTTGTTCCCAAGTTGTGGCACTTAGGAATAAAGCTGCTAGGAATATCTGTGTGCAGGTTTTTGTGAAGACATATGTTCTCAGTTCCTTTGTATAAATACCAAGAAGTGCAATTGGATCATATGGTAAGAATATGTTTAGTTTTGTAAGAAACTGCCAACCTGTCTCCCAAAGTGGCTGAACCATTTTGCATAACACATAATACATTAATAGCTGTGTATCTCATTGTTGTTTTAATTTGCAATTCTCTGATAACCTATGACATTGAACCTCTTTTCATGTGCTTACCTGTATATCTTACCACCTGTATATCTTCTCTGGTGAGCTTTCTGTTAAGGTCTTTTGCCCATTTTTAAAACTGGGTTGTCTATCTTCTTATTGATGAATTGTAAGAGTTCTCTGTATATTTTGGATAAGAGTCTTTTATCAAAGTATTTTTTGCAATATTTTCTCCTTTTTTGTACTTGTTATCTCATTCTCTTGACAGTGTCTTTGAACATAAGTTTTTAATTTTAATAAAGTCCGGCTTACGAGTTATTTCTTTCATGGATCATGCCTTTGGTGTTGTGTCTAAAAAGTCATCATCCCCCAATATCACCTAGGTTTTCTCCTGTTATCTTCTAGGAATTTTAGAGTGTTGCACTTCACATTTAGGTTTAACCCAGTTTGTGTTAATTTTTGCAAAGTGTATAAGGCCTGTGTCTAGATTAATTTTTTTTCCATGTAGATGTCTAGTTGTTCAGCACTATTTGTTGGAAGGACTATATTTGCACCATTGTATTGCCTATACTCCTTTGTCCAAGATCAGTTGCTTGTATTTATGTGGGTCTGTTTCTGAGCTCTCTGTTTCATTAATCTATTGGTCTATTCTTTTACCAATATGCACTGTCTTGAACTACTACAGCTTTACTATAAATCTTGAAGTTGGGTAATATCAATCCTCCAACTTTGTTCTCTTTCAGTATTGTGTTGTTATTCTGGTCCTTTTGCCTCTCCATATAAACTTGAGAATTAGCTTGTCCATATCAACAAATAACTTGCTGGTATTTTGGAATTGCATTAAATCTATAGTTCATGTTGGGGAGAAGTTGCCTCTTGGCAATATTGAGTTTTCCTATCCCTGGATATAAAATATCTCCACTCATTTAGTTCTTTGATATTTTTCATCAGTTTTGTAGTTTTCCTCATAAGTGTCTTATAGTGTTTTGTTAGATTTATTCCTAACTGTCTTATTTTTGGGGGTGCTTATATAAATGATAATGTGCTTTCAGTTTTAAATTGTATTTGTTCATTGCACATATGTAGTAAAGTGACCAAATTTTATACATTTATCTTGTATCCTGTCAGTTTGCTGTTATTAATCGCTTATTAGTTCCAAGACTTTTTTGTTGATTAAAATTTCCAGCAGACTAAAACAGGGGTGTTTTACTCCTATTCCCCAGCAAACTCTCCTCCCAAACTTGTTAACTATACTTTGGATTATCTGGTAACCGTATTCAATCTTTAAGTCTCATGAACTATCTCCTTTTTATAGAATACTTCCCTAACTCCTAGATCAGTTTAAGAACCCCTTGTTTCATGTTGTATAGATACTTGTTCTTATCCTTATATTAATGCTTTACTTTAATTGTTAATTAAAATTCTGTCTGCCTGACTGCAGTGTAAAGCTCATCGAGGTCAAAGACCTTGTCTGCACTGTTCATGACTGAAACATAGTACAGTTGCCCCTTGAACAACATGGGTTTGAACTGTGTGGGTCCACTTATATACAGAATTTTTTTTTCAGTGAATATATTGGAAAAAATTTTGGAGACTTGCCACAACTCGAAAAAAGTTTCTTTTCTCTAGCTTACTCTATGGTAAAAATACAGTATATAATATATATTACATACAGAATATGTGTTAACCAACTGTTAATGTTATCAGTAAGGCTTCTGGTCAACAGTAGGTTATTAGTAAAGGTTTTGGGGAGTCAAAAGTTAAACATGGATTTTCAGCTGCACAGGAGTTAGCACCCCTAATCCACACTGTTTAATCTCACAGACCAAAGTCAGGGATTGGCGGGGCTGCATTTGTTTGTGCAGGCTCTGCAGGTGGCTCTGCTTCCATGCTCATTCAGCTTGTTGGCAGATTCAGCACCATGCAAGTGTAGGATGGAGCTCACTATTTCTTTATTGGGTATATGACAGTAATGATTCTCAGCCTGTAGAGGCTGTCCACATTCCTTTTCTCATGGCCTTCTTTCTCTCTTTTCAAAGCCGGCAATGGTGGATCAAGTTTTTCTCATGCTGCAAATCTTTCAGACCTCCCTTTTGACTCATCTCTCCTGTTCCCAATCAAGAAGGTTCTCGGTTTTTAAGGACTCAGGTAATTAGAGTGAGTCCACTTGGATAATCCAGGACAATCTCTCCATCTCAGGTCTGTAACCTTAAGCACATCTACAAAGACCCTTTGTCATGTAACACTTAACATTTCCACAGGTTCTGGGATTAGGGTACAAGCATCTTGGCAGGCCTTTATTCCACCTTCCACTGGACAAATACAGCTAGAATCTAATCAGTACAAGGGCCTAGGAGACAGAAGGCCTGCAGAGCAGAAGAATGAGGACTAGATCTGAGAGAAAGCAGGTTTAGGATAACAGTTTAAGATAACATTTTTTCTTCTCACTTCAGGAGTGGCTTCACAGAAAATTAGCCAGCTTTCTAATTTCTGTCAAAAATAATGAATTAAACCCATTTACTGTAAAAAAAAAACCAAAGCAGTGATAACATACCCTACAATGAGATTAAGTCAAATATAATGCAGTTGTCAGTTGGCTTCCATTATACTCCCAACCGTTTCTCAAATGGGGACCAGTTAAAATTCTCATCTTCTATAGAGAAATGTGGAGGTAAGGACTAGGTCAGGCAGGGACACAGCAGATAATTCCAGTCTTAAGAAGTACAGAGGTCAAAAGTGAGCCCTGAGTATACAGTAGATTCTTGACTCAGTCCTCTGGATTAGGCCATCAAGGTAAGGGCCAACTAACCCAGAGGTTCCTGGAATCATTGCTTCTATCCCAGAAGGTTCAGCCAATCACAGGACCCAGAATGGTCTCCAGTAATGTGAATAAACTGCCACCGGGTGATATCAAACTCCACGAGGGACAGGATTGATTGAAATGGCACAGTTGCACTCCTAGAACTCTCAGCTAGCTTGTTCTGCACTGCTCGCCCCCACTCCTTCACCACGCAGTAACAAGACTGTGTTTTATCTGAGGCTTAGGTTTTTTGACTCCACAAGTCAGAGGGGTGGGTGTTTTCAGTGTTTCAAAACTCAAATTATCATTTTTGATAAACATCTTCCAACATTTTCTTGTTTCTCATTAACAACCCCATAGGGCAGCAATACAAGGGAACTTCAACTTTGAACTTTTTGAAAGAAAAAAAAGAAATGTTGGCACTGATAGGACTGGCACATGCAACGGGAGCATTCTCCTCAAGCATGACTGCACACCACACACTATCATGGTTGCAAGGAGGAGTTCTACTACAAATACCCAATTTCCCTGCAAGTGCAAACCCTTAGCGAGGTTGAAACAACTTTGAACAGTTTCTGCTATGGTCTGACTTTTCATTTTGTGTTGTCCAAATTACTCTGTGCCTCTTCTGTCTTGTCCTACTCAGGTCTACAATAGGATGCCACTTTCTCATATCCACGGCCTTTTGTAGAAAGTCTCAGTCTTAATAGTTACCAAAGGGAAAGGGACTGGGGAAAATGGGCGGGAAGGGAGGGATAAGAGGGAAAAAGGGGCATTATGATTAGCAGATGTAATGTTGGGGGGGCACGGGGAGGGCAATACAACTCAGAGAAGACAAGTAGTGATTCTATAGCATCTCACTACGCTGATGGACAGTGACTGTAATGGGGTTGGTGGGGGGGACCTGATGAAGGGGGTAGTTTAATAATCGTAATATTGCACATGTAATTGTAAATTAATGATAATAAAATAAATTATATTTAAAAAATAAAAATAAAAATAAATAAAGCTGTCACCTAAAAAAAAAAAAAGAAAGTCTCAGTCTTTGTCGTATGTGGTCATTTAAAATACACCTTCAGGACAGTTGTTGAAGAAGGTTGTTTCCTCAAATACACCCTACAAATGCAGCCCTCTGCTACCAAGTGTCCTAGGATGGATGCTCCTCTCCAGAGAGTTCTCTTCCCTCTAGAAGGGTTCTTTGTGTTCTCTCTCCAGCCACCTAAAGAACATGCTCTCAGTTCGGCTCTTCTGTGTTTTTACATTGCTAGCCACCAAAGGGTTAACTTCTCCTTTGGAGGATGAGAGATGTTTCTGGCTGGGGACTGACTTGAAAACCAATGCGTATGAGGGCAGGAATTTGTGTTGTACGATCTTTAAAATTTAACACTTTGACATTTTTCCTTGCTGCTAAAGCTCAAGTTCTCTGTTTAAGTTTATTTTAAAATTTACATACAGTGAACAGTTCTATTAGTTTCAAAAAATAAATAGCATGTATAATCATAACATTCAAAATTCAGAACAATTCCATCATCCCAGAAAATTCCTTTAGGCTGTCCCTTTGTAATCAACATCTCCCACCCTCTGGCAACCACTGACTCTCTTTGCCATTTTATAAATGAGATCAGATAGTGTATAGCCTCTGGGGTCTGGTTTCTTTCACTAAGCATAATGTATATGAGTTTTATTCATGCTGTATACATCAATAATTGATTCTTTTTTATCACTGATTAGTATTCCATTGTATGTAGTATTAGTTTCCTATGGATTCTATAACAAATTACCACAAACTTGGTGGCTTAAGGCCAAAGAAATGTACTCTCTCTCAGTTCTGAGGGCCAGTATCCGATTTGAGCCAAAAATCACTGGGCCAAAATCAAGGTATTGAGTGGGCTTCTGGAGGATCCAGGGGAGAATCCTTTCCTGGCCTCTTCCAGCCTCAGGTGGCTGCCAGCAATCCTTGGCTATGGCCACATCACTCCAATCTCTACCTTTGTAGCCACGGTATTTCTCTTACACCTGGAGGTTTGAATCTCCCGTTGCCTTCCCTCTTATATAAAAGGATCCATGTGGATCTCTCCATCTCAAAATGCTTGATCACATCTGCAGTCCTTTTTTGCTATATAAGGTAATATCCTCAGGTTCCAGGTTTTAGGACATGGATATTCTCTGGGGTGCCATAAGTCAGCATTCTACGTATGGATATGCCCTACTTTATCCATTCACCCACTGAAGGATATTTGGGTCATTTCATATTTGGGGCAATTATGAATAAAGCTGCTATAAATATTTGCATGAAGGTTTTGGTGGGAACATAAGATTTTCATTTCTCTTGGGTAAATACCTAAGAGTGGGATTGCTGGGTCAAATAGTAGAACATGTTCAACTTTGTAAGAAAATGTCAAACTGTTTCCAAAGTGGTTGTACCATTTTGCATTCCCACTGGCAGGGTATGAAAGTTCCACTTCCTCCACATCCTTAACAACACTTGATATTGTCAGTCTTCCTGATTCTAGCCATTCTAGTAGGTGTTTATAGTGGTATTTCCTTGCAGCTTTAATTTGTACTTCCTTTATGACAATGATGTTGAGCAGTTTTTCATGTGTTGAAATTTTAATGTTACATTATTTCATGCCCTCTCTCAGTTGGTTACATTTTCATCTGATTTTCTAAATGTGGTTTAGCAATAATTTAGAAATAATTAAAACAGTAGGCAAAAATCTAACTTCTCAGGAAATTAAAATTACTGAGTAACTTTCAATGTAGAGGAATTCTAACTATCGAAATAAGTCAACACAATATTCATGAAATACATCCAAGGTGCATGGTTAATATGTGATGATTAGTAAGATTGGTGAAGAGAATACACATGTACTCTTTTCCGTCTTTACGAACCTGTTTCGATTAAGAATGTATATGCCCTATAATAATTCAGAGAGTGTTCCCTTCAAAAATGTGGGTGTAATCTGATACAACTAACCTCAGGAAGTCCATATAATTAGGTCTTCAGGGCATGCATGGACATGAAGTCTAACCCAAATTTGCTTGGAAGCAATTTTCTTTACTTGCTTATTTTTTAGCTTGGAATTACTTCCTCTGAAACTGTCAGAAACAGAATTACTATCTAGGGTCTGTTGAGGCACCTAGATAGTAATAAGAGCCATTTGAATACAAATCCATCTTCTATTGAATGCCAAACTCTCATAGACTAGTTCATGCATAAGATATGCCTTCATGCTTCCAATAGCTTCAGAATAGATTTCCTGTGCCCACAATAAAAGAGACAAGGCAACTACTTCAGGACGCTTGGAAGACAGAGGAAGTGAAGATCTTAGAACAAAGGACTCAAGGGTAGAATTTTGTTCTTTCAAAAAAATCAGTAGAGTATTTTAGTTAGCAGAGATAGTAGCAGAAATGATGCCCAGTGCCCTTGTCACATATGTTAATAAAAATAATAATTATAGTATCTTTATTGCATGTTTATATTATTATGTCAGACACTACTGTAAGTACTTGGCATAAGTTATCTCATTTAGTCCTTACAGCTACCCCAAGAGTAGGTACTATTTTTATCCCCATTTTATGGATGAGGAAACTGAGACATAAAGAGGTCAAGGAACTTGCCCAAGACCCCACTGGAGGATCAGTGGTCACACAGAAGTGGACAGACCCTACTACATCAGATGATAGGAGATGATACTATGGCTTGTAAGTCTGGCTGATGACCAGCCTGACCTGACCTGTAGAGCTTCTGGAAATTAATGATTCCCAGGGGTCTAGTTCAAACAGTCTGGAATCTGCCTTGCTTTTGTAGGTTCCCCAGGTGATTTCGAGCACCACCTGGGTTACCAACACCAGGTTGGTTTCCCATTGGTGATTTGGCAAGGCCTTTGTGCTGGTTCCAAACCACCCTGCAGAGATACCACAGACTTTCCAAGGATCATTATTAAGTTCTTCCTCATGCTGGCAAGGGGTTAAGGCAACACATCTTCCAGATCTGAGACATGTAATTTGTCAGAGGCAGGTTACTGCTTACTTCAAAAGTTTCAAACACAGTGAGTAAATGTCAGGATTCATATTTTACCTATACATCACACTTCTCATACCTGAGTTCACCTTCAATTAAAATTTACTTTGCTGTCCATAGTACATACCTGTATTCCTACAGTAGGACTTATAATCTCATTATTTATTCTCATGGTTTCTCCCCAGTGCTGATGGTGACCAAATTTACATTTCTATCCCCAACCTTGATATCCTGGCCAAATGGCATATTGGATGTTCTTCCTGGAAAAGCCTCTGATTGAGCATGTCTGAAACTGATCTCCCCATACCACACCCCTACCAAACCTGCTGCTTCTTCTACATTCCCTTTCCTGGCAGCTGGCCCACCACCCCCTCAGTAACACAAGCCAGATGGGGGAGTTGTGTGGATTCTACTCTCTCCCCCACTTCCCATGACACAGCAGTCAACTACTTCCCACCTGTCATGGCCTCTCCATTCCTGCTACCACTACGCGGTTCACATCACCGGCACCTCTTGCCTGGACATTGCCATGGCCTCCCAGCTCCCTGTTTCCAGACTGCACTGCTCCCCGAGTGCTGCTTTCTCTTTCTTTCCTTCCTTTTTTTTGGAGAAAGTGTACACTTTTGGATCCCAGCTGAAGCTGAATATAGAGAATAGTATAACAAACAACTGTTTTCTAACCAGCAGTTTTATCTAAATCTGAATGTTATCTTTTATCACAGATATGGATAGAGACATGGATACATAGATAAGTAAGCCCACCATCACTAGCTTGTCTTCCATCCCCAAGTCCTTCCTTCCCCAGTGCTATCTCTAAATTTGCTATTACTAGTCTCCTGTATGCTTTATGATTTCTCTATATATTTATGAATCAATAAACAATCAAAAGCATTGCTTTATAGGTTCTTTGCTAAAATGACATGATATTGTACATACCCGCTGCAACTCGCTTTCTTCACTCAGTTTTATTTTTTCTTCCTGTTAACACGTTTGCCCTAATTCATTCAATTTTATTACCATATGGTATTCCGTTATGTGTCTATACCACAATTTATTTATTTATTCTCTGTTGAAGGACACTAAGGACTTGTTGCAAATGCAAACAGTGTGGACTGCTCTCTCTGGGCAGATGTTTCAGAGTTTCTCTAGGCTATATTCTCAGGAGTGACATTACTTTTCTGGTCTCCTGAGCCAGAGAGATAGTGTCCTGCCTCCCTTTCTCTCATCTCCACTGCTGCAGAATAATTTTTCTGAAACTCAAATCTGATCCTGTCACTCCCCTGCCTAAGGTCCTTCATGGAACAAACCTGCCATTCCTCCGTAAGACTCTCAAGGTCCCTGTGCTCTGGTTCTGCCTCCTTTGCCAGCCTGCCTCTCTCCCACTCCCAGACGCAAATCTGTCCATACTCTGCTCCCTCAAAATTGCTCCCTGCTTCACCACTGGCTGGCTGCATCCGGTCTCCCACCCTTTGCACATTCTCCTCTCCCTACGACTGCCCTAGCCTAGCCCCACACCCTCCATCCTTCCTTCCAGGAAACACCTAATTATTTTTCAAGGGTTATCTACTCATGGAAACCTCTCCTCACCTGCCAGAGGTGACTGGTGTGAATCCCAGCTCCACCACTTATTAACTTGGGCAAATCTTTAAACTTCTCTGGGCTCAGTTTTCTCATCTAGCCAATTAAAGATAATAATGCCTACCTCATATGCCTATCATTGTTTGAATTTAATTATGGATATGGATTATTGGTTCTTGATATACACCACTTTATTCAGTGCTTGACAATGTGTCATCTCTTGCTAATTTATTTATTACAGTATGTTATTAGAATTATATCCTTTTGTTGCTGTTAGTTATTTCTTCACATATTTACCTCATTTTGCTAGCAGTCTGGGACCATGTCTAATTCATCTTTATGGTATAGAAAAGGCATTAATAAACATTGAGTGAATAAACGATTCTATGGGCACACATATATGCTAGCTTTTTTAAAAGATTTAATACTTTGTTATAGATATCATGCATATCATAAACAGATGTCAGGTGGAATATTTCCACAGAAAAATGAAATTGGTAGTGACATTATTTTTATTTCCCTTTCATCATCAAAGCTTTCTCTTTTCTCCAAAATAAAGGAAATTTATTAAAATGATCTACAAATGTGCATACAAAGGGGAAGAAAGAAAGAAGGGTAGCTGGACTACAGAGGAGTTTTACCTTGTTTTTTTTTGGCATCATTAATTTACAATTACATGTGCAATACTATGGCTACTAGACTCCCCACATCATCAAGTCTGCCCCCCCACCAACCCCATTACAGTCACTGTCCATCAGCATAGTGAGATGCTATAGGATCACTACTTGTCCTCTCTGAGTTGTACAGCCCTCCCCGTGACTCCCCCTACATTATATCTGCGAATCGTAATGCCCCCTTTTCCCCATTAGCCCTCCCTTCCCACCCACATTCCCCAGTCCCTTTCCGTTTGGTAGCTATTAGTCCATTCTTGGGTTCTGTGAGTCTGCTGCTGTTTTGTTCCTTCGGTTTTCTTCTTTGTTCTTATACTCCACATATGATACTTGTCTTTTTCAGCCTGGCTTATTTCACTGAGCATAATACCCTCTGGCTCCATCCATGTTCTTGCAAATGGTAGGATGTGTTTTCTTCTTATGGCTGAATAATATTCCATTGTGTATATGTACCAACTCTTCTTTATCCATTCATCTACTGATGGACACTTAGGTTGCTTCCATTTCTTGGCTATTGTAAATAGTGCTGCGATAAACATAGGGGTGCATATGTCTTTTTCAAATTGGGCTGCTGCAGTCTTAGGGTAAATTCCTAGGAGTGGAATTCCTGGGTCAAATGGTATTTCTATTTTGAGTTTTTTGAGGAACCTCCATACTGCTTTCCACAATGGTTGAACTAATTTGCATTCCCTCCAGCAGTGTAGGAGGGTTCCCTTTTCTCCACATCCTCGCCAACATTTGTTGTTGTTTGTGTTTTGGATGTTGGCCATCCTCACTGGTGTAAGGTGATATCTCATTGCGGTTTTAATCTGCATTTCTCTGATTAGCGATGTGGAGCATCTTTTCATGTGCCTGTTGGTCATCTGAATTTGTTCTTTGGAGAACTGTCTATTCATGTCCTCTGCCCATTTCTTAATTGGATTATTTGCTTTTAGTTTGTTGAGGTGTGTGAGTTCTTTATATATTTTGGATGTCAACCCCTTATCGGATATGACATTTATGAATATATTCTCCCATACTGTAGGATGTCTTTTTGTTGTACTTATGGTGTCCTATGCGGTACAGAAGAAGCTTTTCAGCTTGATATAGTCCCACTTGTTCATTTTTGCTTTTGTTTCCCTTGCTGGGGGAGATATGTTCATGAAGAAGTTGCTCATGTCTATGTCTAAGAGATTTTTGCCTATGTTTTTTTCTAAGAGTTTTATGGTTTCATGACTTACATTCAAGTCTTTGATCCATTTTGAGTTTGCTTTTGTGTATGGGGTTAGACAATGATCCAGTTTCATTCTCTTGCATGTACCTGTGCAGTTTTGCCAACACCAGCTGTTGACAGGCTGTCATCTCCCCATTGTATATCCATGGCTCCTTTATCATATATTAATTGACCATATATGTTTGGGTTACTATCTACATTCTCTATTCTGTTCCACTAGTCTGGGGGTCTGTTCTTGTGCCACTACCAAATTGTCTTGATTACTGTGGCTTTGCAATAGAGCGTGAAGTCAGGGAGTGTTTAATTCCCCATGTTTTATTCTTCCTTCTCAGGATTGCTTTGGCTATTCGGGGTCTTTTGTGGTTCCATGTGAATTTTAGAACTATTTGTTCCAGTTCATTGAAGAATGCTGTTGGTATTTTGATAGGGATTGCATTGAATCTGTAGATTGCTTTAGGTAGTATAGCCATTTTGACAATAATTATTCTTCCTAGCCAAGAGCACGGGATGAATTTCCATTTGTTAGTGTCCTCTTTAATTTCTCTTAGGAGTCTCTTGTAGTTTTCAGGGTATAAGTCTTTCACTTCCTTGGTTAGGTTTATTCCTAGGTATTTTTTTCTTTTTGATGCAATTGTGAATGGATTGTTTTCCTGATTTCTCTTTCTGTTAGCTCATCTTTGCTGTATAGGAAAGCAACAGATTTCTGTGTATTGATTTTGTATCCCACAACTTTGCTGAATTCAGATATTAGTTCTAGTAGTTTTGGAGTGGAGTCTTTAGGGTTTTTTGTGTACAATATCATGTCATCTGCAAATAGTGACAATTTGACTTCTTTTTTACCAATCTGGATGCCTTGTATTTCTTTGTTTTGTCTGACTGCTGTGGCTAGGACCTCCAGAACTATGTTGAATAACAGTGGGGAGAGTGGGCATCTCTGTCTTGTTCACGATATTAGGTGAAAAGCTTTCAGCTTCTCGCTGTTAAGTATGATGTTGGCTGTGGGTTTGTCATATATGGCCTTTATTATGTTAAGGTACTTGCCCTGTATACCCATTTTGTTAAGAGTTTTTATCATGAATGGATATTGAATTTTGTCAAATGCTTTTTCAGCATCTATGGAGATGATCATGTGGTTTTTGTTCTTCTTTTTGTTGATGTGGTGGATGATGTTGATGGATTTTCAAATGTTGTACCATCCTTGCATCCCTGAGATGAATCCCACTTGGTCATGGTGTATGATCTTCTTGATGTATTTTTGAGTTTGGTTTGCTAATATTTTGTTGAGTATTTTTGCATCTATGTTCATCAGGGATCTTGGTCTGTAATTTTCTTTTTTGGTGGGGTCTTTGCCTGATTTTGGTATTAGAGTGATGCTGGCTTCATAGAATGAGTTTGGAAGTATTCCCTCCTCGTCTATTTTTTGGTAAACTTTAATGAGAATGGGTATTATGTCTTCTCTATATGTCTGATAAAATTCAGCAGTGAATCCTTCTGGCCCAGGCGTTTTGTTCTTGGGTAGTTTTTTGATTACCAATGCAATTTCGTTGCTGGTAATTGGTCTGTTTAGATTCTGTTTCTTGTTTGGTCAGTCTTGGAAGGTTGTATTTTTCTAAGAAGTTGTCCATTTCTTCTAGGCTTTCCAGCTTGTAAGCATATAGATTTTCATAGTATTCTTTAATAATTTTTTGTATTTCTGTGCGGTCCGTTGTGATTTTTCCTTTCTCATTTCTGATTCTGTTTATGTGTGTAGATTCTCTTTTTATCTTAATGAGTCTGGCTAGGGGTTTATCTATTTTGTTTATTTTTCAAAGAACCAGCTCTGGGTTTCATTGTTTTTTGTATTGTTTTATTCTTCTCAATTTTATTTATTTCTTCTCTAATCTTTATTATGTCCCTCCTTCTGGTGACTTTGGGCCTCATTTGTTCTTCTTTCTCCAATTTCAATAATTGTGACTTTAGACTATTCATTTGGGAATGTTCTTCCTTCTTTAAATAGGCCTGGCTTGCAATATCCTTTCCTCTTAGACCTGCCTTTGCTGTGTCCCACAGATATTGGGGCTTTGTGTTGTGGCTGTCATTTGTCTCCATATATTCTTTGATTTCTGTTTTGATTTGGTCGTTGACCCATTGATTATTTAGGAGCATGTTGTTAAACGTCCATGTGTTTGTGAGCCTTTTTGTTTTCTTTGCACAATTTATTTCTAGTTTTATACCTTTGTGATCTGAGAAGTTGGTTGGTAGAATTTTAGTATTTTTGAATTTCCTGATGTTCTTTTTGTGGCCTAGTATGTGGTCTATTCTGGAAAATGTTCCATGTGCACTTGAGAAGGATGTGTATCCTGCTGCTTTTGGGTGTAGAGTTCTGTAGATGTCTGTTAGGTCCATCTGTTCTAGTGTGTTGTTCAGTGCCTCTGTGTCTTTACTTATTTTCTGTCTTTTTGGTCTGTCCTTTGGAGTGAGTGGTGTGTTGAAGTCTCCTAAAATGAATGCATTGTTTTCTATTTCCTCCTTTAATTCTGTTAGTATTTGTTTCACATATGTCAGTGCTCCTGTGTTGGGTGCATATGTATTTATAATGGTTATATCCTCTTGCTGGACTCACCCCTTTATCATTATGTAATGTTCTTCTTTATCTCTTGCTACTTTCTTCGTTTTGAAGTCTATTTTGTCTGATACAAGTACTGCAACACCTGCTTTTTTCTCCCTGTTGTTTGAGTGAAACATCTTTTTCCATCCCTTCACTTTTAGTCTGTGTATATCTTTGGGTTTGAGGTGAATCTCTTGTAAGCAGCATATAGATGGGTCTTGCTTTTTTATCCATTCTATTCCTCTGTGTCTTTTGATTGGTGCATTTAGTCCATTTACATTTAGGGTGATTATCGATAGATATGTACTTATTGCCAATGCAGGCTTTGAATTCGTGGTTACCAAAGGTTCAAGGGTAGCTTCTTTACTATCTAATTGTCTAACTTAACTCTCTTATTATGCTATTATAAAAACAGTCTGATGATTCTTTATTTCTCTCCCTTCTTATTCTTCCTCCTCCATTCTTTATATGTTAGGTGTTTTATTCTGTACTCTTTTGTGTTTCCTTTGACTGTTTTTGTGGAAAGTTGATTTTATTTTTTGCCTTACCTCTATTTAGCCTTAGGAGTGCTTCCATCTAGAGTAGTCCCTTTAAAATATCCTGTAGAGGTAATTTGGGGGAGGCAAATTCCTTTAATTTTGCTAGTCTGGGAATTGTTTAATCCCTCCCTCAAATTTAAATGATAATTGTGCTGGATACAATATTCTTGGTTCAAGGCCCTTCTGTTTCATTGCATTAAATATATCATGCCATTCTCTTCTGGCCTGTGAGGTTTCTGTTGAGAAGTCTGATGATAGCCTGATGGGTTTTCCTTTGTAGGTTATCTTTTTTCTCTCTCTGGCTGCCTTTAATACTTTGTCTTTCATCTTTGCCATTTTAATTATTATATGTCTTGGTGTTGTCCTCCTTGGGTCCCTTGTGTTGGGAGATCTGTGGGCTTCCATGGTCTGAGAAACTATTTCCTTCCCCAGCTTGGGGAAGTTTTTGGCAACTATTTCTTCAAAGACACTTTCTATCCCTATTTCTCTCTTCTTCTTCTTCTGGTACCGCTATAATGTGAATATTGTTCAGTTTGGATTGGTCACACACTTCTCTTGATCTTTCATTCCTACAGAACTTTTATCTCTCTTGCCTCGGCTTCTCTGTACTCCTGTTCTCTGATTTCTATTCCATTAACAGTCTCTTGCACCTCATCCAATCTGCTCTTAAGCCCGTCAATCGATTGTTTCATTTCTGTAATGTCCCTCCTGACTTCATCCCTTAGCTCTTGCATATTTCTCTGTAGGTCCATCAGCACGGTTATGACTTATATTCTGAATTCTTTTTCAGGATGAATGTTTTAATCTATCCCTCCAGGCCCTCTCTCTGGGGTTTTCTGGGTGATTTTTGACTGCACCAGGTTTTTCTGTCTTTTCATGGTGATAGAAGTGGTCGCAGGCAGGTGACACGTGTGTCAGCTGGGAGAACAAAGTCCCTTTCTGCTTGCTGTTTGCCTTGCCCTTCTCCGCAGCCTATTGCCAGTTACCACACACCAGGAGGCAGTCTCTGGGATAATCCCCTGAGCTTCCCTGGGCGGTGTGCCCTCAGGCTAGCCTAGACCACTGTGGGGGCGTGGCAACCACGCTGGGTGTGTTCTACTACAAGGATAGGCCCTTTCGTGCCTTCTGGACCTTGCTCTGGCTTCTGCAGGCTATACTCTTTACCCATACACTGGGAGGCCATCTCTGGGATAATCCCCTCAGCTGCCATGGGCAGGGCCACCCTCACGCTAGCCTAGAGCAGTGCGGGTGTGTTCTACTGCCAGGAGGGCCCCTTCGTGCCTTCTGTACCTTGCTCCAGCTTCCGCTGTCATTCCGGGTTAGCTGCACTCTGGGAGGATGGTTGCCGTGGGTGGGGCCGCTCTCCTGCTCCGCAGCTGTGGTAGTTCAGCGCGCCACTGGCAGGGGGAAATGAATGGCAGGCTACTTATCGCCGTGAGGCACTTCGGGGCTGCTTTACTCTGCAGGGGGTTAGGAGGCCCGAAATTCCTCGAGATTCAAAGTCTGCTGGGCTGAGTGTGCTGGGATGATTTTGTTCAGCTGTTGGGCCCTTGTCCATTTAAGACTTTTAAAAAGTGCCTGCTTTTCTTTTGTCCCAGGGGAGCCGGCTGTGGAGCCCTGCTCCCAGTCTCCATCTCAGGTTTAGCTTTTCTGTTTCTCTAATATCCATTACATCATGCAATGTGTGTCTGTGTTCCCAGTGCAGATTACTAGGGCTGGTTATTTAGCAGTCCTGTGCTTCCACTCCCTCCCCACTTTGATTCTTTTCTTCCCGCCAGTGAGGTGGGGTGGGGGGAGTGCTGGGCCCCTCCGGGTCACAGCTTTGTATCTTACCCTTTTCGTGAGGTGCTGAGTTTTTGCAGATGTAGACGTAGCCTGGCTCTTGTACTGTATCTTCTGGTCTCTCTTTTAGGAGTAGTTGTATTTATTGTATTTTCAAGAATCTATATATTTTTGGGAGGAGATTTCCGCTGACCTGCTCATGCCGCCATCTTGAGCCAAGTCCCATCAAAGCTTTCTTACAATAACTTCCTGCCTCATTTCTTTAAGCTGGTAATGATTTATGCAAGCTGATCAGTAAACAGTATTAAAATAAATTATTTTGCCCCTTGTTTGCTGCCTAGGGAAAGGGTTTGAACCAAAGCATTGTGGTTCATTTGGTTTTGTTGCTTACTTAAAATCTTATTTAGGTATGAATCAGTACCAAGACTTTCTTTCAATGCACAGTCAGGGCCAGTTTCTGAAGTCTGATCATGAGTGTAGATACACTCATAAAAATGCAAATACTAATGCTTATGATGTGAAGGTAAGGTGATGGAAAGGAGGGATGGGAACAAACAGATGACATTCTTTTAGGCTTCTTTCTTCTGTCTCAGTCTCCTTCAGCACTGGGACACCAGGGACCCAACCCCAGGACAGGGTTCTGCAGGGGTCCTCAAACATTCTATGTTGCCCTGCCTACAGGATTGGCTTCTCCCCTTGGTTTCTGCTCAGTTAGCTGGCCCTAGCTGTGCTGCTGTCCTCCTGCAGGCCAGTGGCCCTCTCTGAACTCTTGGGTGGTGGAAGCCCAGAAGTGAACTCCTACCAGCTCCCTTGCTCAAACTGGTTTCTGTTCTCTGCAGCCCCACTCCCACCCCCAACAGCAGTCCTGCCTCACACAGACAACTCTCCTGAAGCACACTGCCATTCTGATTTCTGAAATTCAATTTTCACTGGATGCCCTGTATTTAATTTGTTAAATCTGGTAACCCTAAACAGAGGGAGGTCTCTTAATCCCAGGTATGATAAATCCTATCCCAGCCCTAGGGTAGTCCCAGGGTAGCCCCAGTTCTCAATCACTCATGATCTTCTTACTCCCCTCGGTTAATGACTAGTCTGCTGATGGTTTATTACTCAGTTATGATTAATGGGGTGACGGGGAAATTGCGAAGAAAATCCTAATGATAAAACCCTGTACTTTTCCCTCTTCTTTCTGCTTTGAAAACAAAACTCAGAGGTACAATAGTCATCTTTTCACTAGAAGGCAATAAACATGAAGAAAAAGAATCATACAGCATAGTGGTTCTCAAAGTGTGGTCCAAGGACTCCGGAAGTCCCTCAAGGGATTTTCAAGGTGTCTCTTTCCCAACTGCCTCTCTGTGTGAGGCTGTATTTTCTTCATACACGTCAACCAGATGACTGTGGCCTGACTTCAGAAGGAGATATGAGAATCTACTTGTTCTTTATTAAGCCAGAGATTAAGTAGATTTGTGAAACAGTGCTAACCTTCTCACTGATGTCCTTTTTGTTTTGAAAGTATGGTGACTTTTCACAAAAATATGTTAATATGTAATGGGATTATTATTATTTTCAAATGAACTAACACATAATTACATAATTTTCTAAATGTGTTAAGTTCTCTCACATTGAGGTAGGGCAAGGACAGGAGACAAGCATCATGGTTAACTTTTCCTGCCTAGGATGAAAAATGCTGAGATATAAACAGTATAGGAAGAACAGGAGGGACCCCATCTTAAGGTTAAGATTCCGTTTTAAAAAACAGAGAGTTGAGAAGTAAAATTCCTGACATATTCTCTGGTAATCAGACAGTAACCCAACAGCCTACCTTAAATTAAGGCAGGGCAGGCAGTCTTAATTGATATGTCTCCACTGCTTGAGGGCAACCACTATCTTGGAGAACAGGATAAATAAATCTCTTGTGTTGGGTTTATTTAGCAAAATCGGCTGGAGGACTGATGATAGAGGAGGGGAGACATGGTGTCTCTCACCAGAGAGAAGCATCTTGAGACCAAGTCAAGCCTATGCCCAACAACCTCCCCTCTGCCCTTTGCCCCATTCCTGAAAGTCTTAAAAGACAGAATTCCCATCTTTATTTTGCCCCTTATTTGCTGCCTAGGGGAAAGGGTTTATTGGGGTGTCCTCTCCTCTCTGAGCATGCCTGCACTTTCCTTTCTTCAAGTGCATACTTTCAAATACAGGTTTCTCACTACTCAAATTATTGCAGTTTGTCTCTTTGCTATTTCATTTTATTTCCAAGTATTCACTTTGTCTCTGCTTTACTCCTGATAAGTAGGAAGGGGCTCCTAAGAGCTCAGATTTGGGCCTGCATGTTTCCATCGCCTGGGTGACCCGGATGAAACTGCAGCTGTGCCATCTGCTCTTAGTAGCCTGCTTGAAAATCTCCTTTCTTTGGGAAGATCTCAGAACATAATCTCACTCCATCTTGTGTTCCATGGCTCCCCCAAATCCTGGAGTGGTAGGGGCTGGTCCCCCTGCTGTGCAGATCCAAGCAGACACAGGATGCCAGGTGACTCTGGTTTCAGGAGTTGGCGAGGGAACCTGCCCTAGGCCAAGAACTTTCCCTCTGCACATTCCTGTTCTCTGCTGCCTGCAAGGGAGCTGCCATTCCCTGCTGCTCTTGCTTTAATGGATTCCTTCCTTACCTACACTCGTCTGACCTACTGGAGAATTCTTTCTCACCCAGAGTCAAGAAGCCTCCCCCATCCAGGTTGAGGTTTCTCCCAGTGCTTCATGAGAGACCTTCCCAGACGCAGCTGCCGGGCAACAACATGGTAAGTATCAGTAGATAAAACCCACATAAACAAACCCTCTTTGGGGGGGTCCCCAATAATCTTTAAGAATGAGGGTCTGGGTCCAAATTTCTGAGGTTCATTGACCCAAATAATGGTCCTGACAACTTAAGCTGCTCAACTGATGTCAGTAGCCTCAAGCCTCTGGACTTCTTGTAATGAGGAAAAGTAACCCCTATTTGTTTGACTCCTCTAATAAGGTTTTCTGTTTTTGCCAGCTGATCACAACTTCTGATGATTTATGAGCTAACTCAACAAGTATTATTAGTGAGACATTTTTAAAAACTGATCAGTTGAAAAGAGAGTTTTAATCACTCATAGTTACTGACTAGTAATAATATGACAAGGTTATAGCGATTTACAGAAAAAAAGAACAGGACAAATAGAAATCTTTCAAAGGCACCAAAGGATAACGTTAGAAAATCTGCCTCATGATTTGCACTGATAGTCTCTCTACCTCCAGAGAGGTATCTCCATAATAACTACTCAATACTTATATTAAATACATGGTATTAAATACAGAATAATTAAGAACAAAGTATGTATTCTATAGTTTCTACCTAAGGAGTTTACCTTGAAGGCTTTTAACACCTTACTTTGATCTTGAAGCTTCTTAATTACAAATAGTATCTTTGTGCTCTTGTTTCCATTGCATTTCACTTTCTGACCTCCTTATTTCTGACACATAATTACCTTATTCTTTTAAAATACCTGGGTTTTCTCTTAAACTCTCACCCTTTATATCTGCTCCTTTGTTCACCTAGCAGCCATTCATGCATTATTAGAAACGAGTCTTAAGTGTTTCCCCAGTTATATGAAATGTTCTCGAGTCTTAAGTGTTTCCCCAGTTACATGAAATGTTCTCAATCCTTCCTCATTTTAAGAACCAAGGCATAACTTCCTGTCACCTCAACAACAGAAAGAAAAAAAAAGCAAATATCTTGGTGCACTTTCAGTTAGCAGTATTAAAGTTAATATAAGATATAATCTGGCCCCAAATTTTATGAAATTACTCATAAGGTATTTGAGAATAAAGGGAAGAACAAAAGTCCTGCACTCAGAGTTATGCTTAAAAAAAATAATCCAACAGTATGAAATGCTGCCTTCGGCTATTAAGCTGATGAGAGTAACCCACCGTCAATATATTTTTAAAGTTCCATGTTTGTTCTGGAAGAAGCATGCAGCTACTGCATTCAAGCCCTATAGATGCTTACAGGTAAAATGTAGCAAATCTGGCATTAAATGAAAAATCATCAACTAGCTCTTTCTATTCAGAGAGCCCATAGCTTTCAAGGACTGGTTTAAAAAGTAGAATTAACTCCTGTCTTCACTTTTGCATTCCAAAATAATTTTCATAGACAACTCACACATCTTCCCATATATTAATAAGAAATCTTGAGAAAGATGGATTTTTAAACTTCTATCTTTTTTTAATTGTGGTAAAATACACATAACATAAAGCTTAGCATCTTAACCATTTTGAAGTGTACAGTTCAACAGTGTTAAGTATATTCATATTGTGTGCAACCAGTCTCTGGAACTTTTTCATATTGCAAAACTGAAAATCGATTCTCATTGAGCAATAACTCCCCATTTTCTCCTTCCTCCAAGCCTCTGGTAACCACCATTCATCTTTTTCTGAGTGACTTTAAAGATACCTCATATAAATGAAATCATACATTGTTTATCATTTTGTGACTGGCTTATTTCATGTAACATAATGTCCTCATGGTTTACCTGTGTGAAAACATGTGCTAGGATTCCTTCCTTTTTAAAAACTTCATTCTTCTATTGTGTTATTGTGGAAAACTATTTTAGGCTATTCTGATATAAATGAGAAGGAAGAGAGAAATGCTTTTCTTTGAAATGAAGAGTTTTTCTCAACATTAAACTATGTATATGTGCACACACACACAAATACAGAGTGTGTGTGTATTAACATTATAATTGCCACTATAGTATAATGAAGTAAAGGGATCTTGAGAGGCAACCTTTAATACTGTAAATAATGCAAGGATTTACTATTTGGAAAGGAGAAACCCTAAAATCCTGAAGCACCCCATCACAGATAGGTCCCATCACCTCTCCAAAAGGGAAATATAGAGAGTATGCGTCTCTGCCCATATGTGGCCAACAAAAAATGGTGGTCTACCTTGTAGCCCTACTCTTCCCAGGGACTTCCTTTTCTATGAAGTTTATATGAAGGAGGGTGTTCCCAGGGTTCTGACGCAGCTATCAAGGGACACCTGTTTTCAAGATATTGCCAAAACATAACAGTGATTCATAACTTTTTGCATTTTAGCACATTAGCATGTTCAGGATATGATAAAGAAAACTCAGTAGTTGTTCAATTATGAATAACTAGATTGAATTCTATGAAATTGCTAATATTGCACTGTTTGACCTGCAAAAAGAACCCTTTCACACTGCTTAGCCTTATAAAATCCTACCTCTTTTTTGTTTCATCTATCAGACTATTAATATAGATGCATTCTTTTTTTCAAACAAAAAGCGTATCTAAGCAGTTAAGAGTGCAAGCAACAGATTCAAAAAGACCAGGCTATGAATCCTGGCTTTGTCTCTTTGTAGACGTGTGTACCTGGGTGGTTTCTTAACCTTTCAGAGCCTCTCCACTTATAAAGTACAGGTAAGAATCACTCTCTTAAAGACCTGTTGTGGGGTGGAAATGAGATAAGGTACTTAACGTGCTTAGTAGAGTGCCTGCCACTCAGTAAGCTCTCAGTTAATGCCAGCTCCTATTATTTTCACAATAAAAAATTGAAAAGTTTCACAGACGATGGCTTCTATAAGGTAAGGTAATTTCAAATATGATGATTGGACTCAAATCCACTACCCTTAGCAAAGAGACCCTGAAAATATAGGAGAGTACACCAAGGAGCACGATCCTCATGGCTAATCTCCAGGGCACATCCCAGTGCCTGCTGCTCCCCTTCCTGGAGTGCATGTCCTCCAGAGATGGACATTCTAGAATGGCCAGTCAGATCTGATTTTGTGTACTTTTGTGAGAGAATGCCATAGAACATAGGCTAAATGACTCTTAGTTGTAATTTTTGAGCTTTCTGCCTCTGGAAATCAGCTGGCTTCCACTTGCTCCATTTACTGTATGCCAGCCAATACTAAATGAAATGCTCATGTAGAAATTAAAAAATTAAGCATCTCCCAGAGGATCCCCATGCTGGGTATACATCAGTGTTTAACAAACAATCTACAAGTCCAATCACAGGAACAGTTTGGAATATCTATTCCTCACCACTCAAAGACCTCAAGCCTTCTGGAAAGTCAGAGCTTGTCAAAGAAGGGAAGGAAAGAGCTCTAGCAGCAGCAGCAGCAGTCAGTCAGCTGTGCTACTGCATCATGGCGCAGGGGCTACTTCTCACTGAGGCCTTTTGTGTCAGCCTGGCAGTCACATCAGAATATTTCAGGATTAGAGGTGGTGTGCCTCAGTGCTCATGGGGAAGTCTCCAAAGGACCTGGTTTGATTCGCTTCGCCATTTACTAACTACGGGAACCTTCACAGATTATTTGACCTTTCTCTGCCTGTTTCCTTAGCTGTAAATGGGAGATGATAATGGAAGATCTCTATCGGTTGTTGGTGAGATGAAATGAATACATACAAAACACTTAGAGAAGTGCCTGGCAAACAGTATGCATATTCTAAATGTTTACTACTATTGTTGCTTCTTTTTCATTTATATTTTAATAGGGAGATATTTACATGAAAATAGTAAAGTATTCAGATCCAGCTGTATACAATGTAATTTGGGAGGTATGGTGGTAAAGTATGCATAACATAAAATTGACTTTCTTAACCATGTTTAAGTACAGTTAAGCAGCATTAAGCACACTCACATTGTGCAACCATCACCACCATCCTTCTCCAAAACTTTTTCATCCTCCTGAACTGAAACTCTGTACCTATTAAGCAATAACTCCCCCTTTTTCCCTCTCCCCTGGAAACCTCTATTTTCCTTTTGTCTATGAATTTACCTACTCTAGGTACCGCCTGTAAGTGGAACAATACTGTGTTTTCCCTTTGTGACCGGTCTATTTCATTTAGCATGTTATCCATGTTGTAGAATGTATCAGTTTCATGATTTTTTAAGGCTAAATAATATTCCATTGTGCATATACACCACATTTTGTTTATCTACTTATCTCTGGTTGGACATTTGGCTTAATACCACCTTTTGGCTATTGTGAGAATAGTGTTGATATGAACATTGATGTACAAATATCTGTTTGAGTCCCTGCTTTCAATTTTTTTTGGTGGGGTGGTATATCACCAGAAGTGTGATTCCTGGGTCATATAGGTAATTCTATGTTTAATTTTTTGAGGAGCCACCATTGTGTTTTCCACAGAAGCTGTGCAATGTTATATTCCCACCAGCAGTGTGCTAAGGGTTTCAATTTCTCCACATCCTTTCCAACACTTATTATTTTTTTCTTTTTTTAATTTTTTCACAGCCATTGTAACAGGTGTGAAGTGGTATCTCATTGTAGTTTTTATTTGCATTTCCCTAATGATTAGTGATGTTGAATATATTTTCATATGCTTATTGACCATTTGTGTATCTTTGGGTGCAATGTAATTTTTAAGATATACATTTCTTAATTATTAACCTTAAATAATACTAATGAGACTTATTCAATCCATTAATATATAATGAGTATCTTCTACTATGCCTAATACACCATATGTATGCCTGGCATAGAAAAATAGCAACCCCATTAAGGTATTGTGTTTTGTTTCTCTCTTGGCCAGCTACAGTACCTGGTGTGAAAATAGAAAGGAAGTCTCCCGAGCCCAGAGAGTAGGATAGGGAATTTTCCAGGCAGTCTGAGACTGACAGTTGTTCTCTTCGTCCTGAAACTCTTCCAGCTGCCAGAGCACTTGCAGAAGGCAATTGATGGCCAGCATGCAGGGCATAGCCTGGCAGTGGTGGCAAGGATTTTGCAGAATTAGAGTCACATATATTATATAACAAGGGCCATAAAATACAGTTCTTGGATTCCCTGTACTTTAAATCTGCACTCTGAGCAATTTCAGACAGGAGAACAAAGGATGCCTTGCACTGAGGCTTCTGCTCTGAGGGTAGAAAATGATGTGGTCATCACTTGGTGCAGGAGAGATCTGAAGACAAGCAGACCAGAGAATGGCCCAGAACCAAGGCAGACACATTTTCCTTAGCCAGAGCTGCCCTACCGTCTCACCTATATCTGAAGCATACAGCACTCAGAGTCATTTATTCCTATGTTTATTCATCAAATGTGAATGCACAGCCTACTATGTGGCAGATACTGTTTTAGGCTCATAGTGGTAAATAAAACAAGTCCCTGTAATCTAGCATTTATATCTTACTGGAAGGGGCATAAAATAAATGGTTAAAAATAGAAAGTTTGAGCTAGACATTTGTGCTATGCAGAAAATAGTAAAGTTAAAGAGTCATTTAATTATACCTGTAAATGATTATAACTCTATACATAGAGTATAGTTATACCTAACTTATCTCTTGACATAGTTCATTCCATAATACGGATTCAATTAGCAAAACTAATCTTCCTCTTGTCTTCCAAAGCCCTAAGTAAAGAATGTCTAGAAATATTATTAGAGTAATCTCAGCCCAAGAGCACCAGTCTATGCTCAGAGAGTGTGCACCAGGCAAGCAGCCCTCTCAGAAGGAAGGCTGATGTAAAAGACAACCAAGTAGAAGATGAACTACTAAATGAAAAAGGGATGGATTGATAATAAAAGAGTTAAAATAATTAGAAGGCAGCCACAGACTGGAAGAAAATATTTGCACAGAACACATCTGATAAAAGACTGTAATTGAAAACACACAAAGAACTCTTAGTACTCATCAATAAGAAAACAAACAGCCTGGTTTAAATATGGGCCAAAGACTTTAACAGACACCTCACAAGACAAACATAAAGAAAATGTACAGGTGGCAAGTAAATGCCTCACTTAAAACAAAGATGAGTTACCACTGCAGTGTAGGAAAAACTCAGTTCTCTTCTTGTGTCTATTCACACTACTGTCATACTGTAAGAGTTATGGCATCAGATACAGGGGGGTTCCCCAACCAAGCAATTCTCTAAGACACCAGTGAGGTGTCCTATGATTTAACTCAATTCTGACATGATCTACCAGGAGATAGCATTAGATCCCATAGATTAAGGGCTCAGTCCCACAAGACTGCCTCTACCCCACTTCAGATGCCAGTTGCAAGTCCAGATTGTTACCAATACTTCGGACCAATCAGCTATAAATTGGAGGTTCCCACCCCCCTCTCTTTGGGTTTGATTAGTTTGCTAGAATAGCTTGCAGAACTCAAGAAAGCAGTTTACTTACTATTTATCAGTTTACTGTTTACCAGAATGGGATATGATAAAGGATACAGATGAACATCCAAATGGAAGAGATTCATAGGGCAAAATATGTAGGAAGGGGCATGCAGCTTTCAGGCTTTCTCCAGGTACCACGCTATCCAAATCTCCATGTGGTCGGTCACCAGCCTGGACGCTCTTTGCACCACATACTTGTGGGATTTTTATAGAGGCTTTTTTCTCACGTAGGCATGACTGATCATTAACTGCATTTCCAGCCCCTTTCTCCTCTCTGAAGAATGGGAGATGGGGCTGAAAATGTCAAGCTTCTAATCATGGCTTCTTCTTTCTGGTGACCAGATCGCATCCAGGAGCCCACCTGGAGTCACTTCATTAGAACAAGAGACACTCTCACCCAGGAAATTCCAAGGGGTTTAGGAACTCAGTGTCAGGAACTGGGGTCAAAGACCAAACATTAGAACAAAATACGTTCCAAGTGATCGCTTAGGAAATTACAAGAGATTTCAGAGCTCTATGCCAGGAACTGGGGGCAGAGACCAATATATATAATTTCTATTAACTCAAACTACACACCTATTAGAATGGTCAAAATCCAAATCACTGACAGTGTTAAATGCTGACAAAGATGTGGAGCAACAGGAATAGAAAGCTAGCAGGAATGCAAAAACTAGTACAGCCACTTTGGAAGACATGTTGGCAGTTTCTTGTAAAACTAAACATACTGTTACCTTAAGATTCAGCAATTGTGTTCCTTGGTATTTACCCAAATGGACTGAAAATTTATATCTATACAAAAACCTGCACATGGATGTTTATAGCAGCTTTAGTCATAATTGCCAAAACTTGGAAGCAGCCAAGATGTTCTTTGATAGGTGAGTGGATAAATAAACTGTACAGACAATGGAATATTATTGAGTCCTAAAAAGAAATGACCTATCATGTCATGAAATGACATGGAGGAAACTTAAATGCTTATTACTAAGTGAAAGAAGCCAATCTAAAAATGCTCCTCTATGATTGCAACTCTATGACATTCTGGCAAAGTCAAAACTATGGTGACAGTAGAAGTTTAGCAGTTGCCAGGAGTTATAGAGAAAGGGGCGATGAATAAGCAGAACATAGAGGATTTTAAGGAAATGAAACTACTATATGATACTACAATGGGGGACATATGTCATTAATACATTTGTCAAAAACTATGGAATATATAACACCAAGAGTGAGGCCTAATGTAAACTACAGACTCTGAGTGATGATAATGTATTAACATAGGCTCATCAATTGTAACCAATGTCCCACTCTGGTAGGGATGCTGATCGTAGGGGAGGCTGTGTGTATTGGAACACAGGGGGTACATGGGAACTCTGTATTTTCCCACCCAGTTTTGCTGTGAACCAAAAAACTGCGCTAAAAAATAATTAATTAACAACAGCACAGTGCCTGAATTCCTGGCCAGCGTAAGTAGAACAGTGAGCTCTTTGGAGAACAGCAATCCTGAATATTCTGACAAGGAACTCAGAGGGGCAAGTAATATTTGACTGATCAGTAGTGACGATCATAAAATAATTAATGCCCACTGCCCCTCTGTGCAGCAGACACTGCTCTGAAAGCTTTATGTTAAGTTCTCACCCACAACCTGATGAAGCAGAGACTCACACAGCAATCGTCTCATTTAAATTCATACAAAAGCATGTACTGAGGTTGAGTAGCACACTGTGATGATGAGCCTGGGGAACAGGCGCTGCCACACCTGGCTGGCACCACCTTCTCAGGAGGCTGTTTGACGCTGTCTGATCAGTCTTCCACACCCTTTGGCCCATCAGTTACAGTTGTAAAGATGTATCTTACAGATATACTCCCAATTACAGAGGATATATGTATAAGGATATCCATTGTTGCACTATTTAAACAAAAACTATACGCACTTACCCAGTGGCTAAGATAAAAATAACTGACTACACCAAATGCTAGCAAGCACACACATAGTGCTGGTGGAAAACAGTGGTATAGTTACTTTGGAAAACAGGTTGGCAATTGCTTAATAAGGTGAACATAAAATGAGCATGCAACTCAGGAACCCTACCCCTAGTCACTTATCCAAGAGAAATAAAAACATACTCTACGTAAATCCAGCAGGCAATAATAGCAGATTTATCCTTAATTGCCCCAAACTGGCAACAACCCAATGTGACTGGTGAATGGCTAAACAAACCATAGTATATCCATAGAATGGAATATAACTCAATTGTAAAAGGAATAAACCACTGATATACACAATATGGATAAATCTCAGTTTCACTGTGCTCAGTGAAAGAAACCAGACTCACAAGGCTACATCCTGTATGATTCCATTTATATAACATTTTGGAAAAGCCAAAATGTAGGGAGAGAAAGCAGATCACTGATTGTTAGGGGTTAGGGGCAGGGAGGAGTGTACAAGGTACACTAGGGAGCTTTGGAGTGATGGAGCTGTCTCATCTTGATTATGGCTGTATGACTGAATATGTCTACCAAAATTCATAGAGTTGTACACATAAAAGGGTGAACTTTACTTGCATGTATACCTCAAACAACTTGGCTTTCTAAAAAAAATACTGGAAATATCAGTATCATCAATGAGTGGTTAATTGTGGTACAACCATAAATAAAATGCTGTGGTCATTCCAAACAAGAGGAAGTTCTAAATATATACATAATTATCATTAAGATGCATAGATACAAAATTTTTAGCAGCATGGTCCTATAGAAAGTGAGTAGTCAGTCTGTTGACAACGGCTTAAAGAAAAGGAAATTCTAAGTATTTGTTTGTATACACATAGGATACCTCAGAAAAGATACGCAGAAAAGCACACACAAAAATTGTCCCTGGGGAGGAGAACTGGGTGACTAGAGGTCAGAGACAGACCTACTTTTCAGTCCATAGACAAATTTCAATTTAGATTTTTAATTATATGCTTGCATTCCCATGCGCCTCCAGCTGTAAGCAGGTGCAGCCCGATAGCACCTCCTCTTGGCTACATGGAGTATCTTTCTTGTCACCCTAGGGCCGCTCTGGGTGGGCTGCCCAGCTGTGCTGGCATGTTTCACTCTGAAAACGTGAGAGAGAACGCCTCTGTGGGAGGAAGGGTGATGGGAGCCAACGGGTGATTCACGCCTCAGGTCCCCATTCGAGGTGTGTTCCGCCTGGTTCCTTAGAAGGTCTCCGGTAGGACTGAGCCCTGACTGCCCAGAGTGGAACTGGCTCAGATACTCACCATTGCATATGGGGTTTGCCTCCTTCCCTATTTCACTCCTCGCAGCTCCCCAACTCCAGTTCCCTGAGATTCTTCCCCCAATAAACTACTTCCATGCAAAACAAACAAATAAACAATATGCATGGTATAAATTCATGTTTGTTTTTGAATTATGAACATAATTCATTAATGTTACCAGGTATATAGAGGGAGGAAAATTAGCAGACTAAGCAGGCTTGCCCTAAGGTTCAGATTGAAGGCTCTGAAGTCAACAGTGGCAGGTTTGAATTCCAGCTCTGTCATCTTCTGTGATCATGAGCAAGTTAACCCATCTAAGCTTCCATTCTTTCATCTGTAAAACAGGCCAAGTCATGGCATTTCCTACATATGGTTGTCTCAGTGTTATACCTGATAACACATGTAAATTACTTAGAGCTCAGTTAAAAAGTACATAAATCAATTAGCAAACAAATAAATGTTAGTTAATATTACTATTGTCTTGATGACAGTAGTCATTAAGGGAATTATATACTTCTGCAATACAGAAATTTTATGTCATGAACATGTATTTCTTTAAAATTAAAAAAAAAACTTAAATAAGGGCTATGCAGAATGTTTTCCTGTCCTGGTCTTCCCTCTGTTCTAACTCTTGCTGCTCAAAAAATAATCTGCAGAGAAGTCACAGCTTTTTCTGGGAGCTTGGTAGAAATGTAGAATTTAGGACCCAGCCCAGACCTAATCAGAATGTGCCTGTGAGCAGGCCCGCAAGTGGTTTGACACACGGCAACATTTGAGGAACCCTGTCTACAGCCCGGACCATAACCAAAAAAGCCAACCCATGATTTACTACATGGAATTCAAATCATCTTAAATGTATTTGAGATGAAATAGACCTTCTTTAGTTCTCTTTTCATAAACACAAGACCTGGGTTTACAGTCCTATGTTTGTCTTCCAATAAAATGTTGAACTCAAATAACAGCTTTGAAATTAGAAATGCTATCACTGTTTAGACCTATATATTAACTCTCAATGGATATTGTCTTTCTAAAATTTTATTTTTCTGACTGAATTAACTTTTAAGAAACTCTAAAATGTACTTTGGTGATCATTTTAAGATCATTGGATAGAACTCAGAACTTACGGGTTCTTGAAAGTCAACAATTGCCTCAATAATGTTTTTATTTCCTTGCTATTACATACAATTATGTTTAATATAGAATGCATGATGTGGTCCTATTTTTCATTTTGAAATGTATTTGAATGTATATGTGTGTTTGTATGTGGGTATATTGTGTAACTGTACAAAAAAGTCTTGCAAGATGTGTGCTTTAAACTTGGCCCCAAATTCTTTGGTATTTCTCCCATTGAATATCAAGGTCTATGTCTCCTTCCCCTTGAATCAAGGCAAGCTTGTGACCGTTTTGACCAAGAGAGTAGAGCAGAAGTGACACTATGTGGATTCTGAGGTTAATTCACAAGAAGTCATGGGTCTCTTGGAAAGCTCACTCTCCAGAAATTTGCTTTTGTAACAATTCTCATAGCCCAGGTGCCACGCTGTGAGAAGCCCAAATCTCACTGACACACACACACACACACACACACACACTGGGAGGCCAAATTTAGATGCTCCAGACCCCAGTCAAGAATTTCAGCTGAGTCCAGCCTTCAAGTCATCCCAGCCCAATGGGCAGACCTGTGAGTGAAGAAGCCACCAGCTGATTACAGTCACAGCTGGTGAGTCACCAGTTCTCTTCCAGCATGAGACAACACAGAGCAGCAACAAGCCACCCTGTTGTCCCCCATCTGAATTCTGACACAGAGAATCTGCACACCAACATAACATGTTTTATGCCACTAAGTTTGGGGTGGTGTGTTATGCAGCAGTAGATAATTATACACAAAAAACAACTGCACAACAGATAACTAAATGCCAAAGTAGTAATACTGGAATTTAGAAGTTTTTCTTATTTGTATATTTAATTTCTCTATAATGAATGGAGGCCAAACAATATTTTGCAAAGAATCTCAAGAATAATAACAAAAATTCTCAGGCCTAGTACTCTCCCCAAGATCGGTTTCCTGCTCTTTCTCCAAGTTTTCTACCCAGTGAAACTCCAAAGAGAAACTCTGCAACTCCAAACTAACAAGGGGAAAGAGCTAAGGTCCATATGTGGATTGTATAAGTGATCATGAAATTCTTATTTTACTCACATTAAGTTAATTTCCTGTCATTTTAAGGACCCACATGATAAAATCTGTTTCTTCACAAATTTTGAAAAACACCTAAGTTTTGCTGAGATGGGCGACTACTACTCCTCATACAGCAAGAAGAAAATTACAAAGGTACATCTGGCACAGCAAACGCCACCAATTAAGTACACAAACAGGTAGGGACAAGCTCAGATTATGTGAAGAATGTGTACAAGCTCGTAAACTGAATTTAATTGCTACCCAAACTACCCAAAGGGAGAAATTAGAGTATCAGGGTTGGAGCAAGAGCTTAGTAGATATTTTTACACTTAAAAATAACTTACACTTGTTAAGTACTTAACAATTTAAAGATCCTGTTCACATACACTATCACATTTAAGCCTCACACCCACCCTAGGTGCATGTACTGTAAGTGGCATTTTAGAGACTGTTGGAAACTGAGTTGCTTAAGGTCATACAGCAAGTGAATGACATAAGCCATCAAACTCAAATAATCTGACTTGAAGAAGGAAAATGCTTTTCATCAGATTCTCACAGAAGAGCATTCTCCTTTCCACAGCATCTCCGGGTGTGAGAATTCACTCCAGGAAGGGAACATTTCCTGCTCCCGAGCTACGAGTTAAAACCCATGGATTATATGTGGGGCAGGCTCTCAGTTACGAGAACAAGAAAACTACTTCAGCTGAGTTAAGCGAGAAAAAATTGAAATATATTGGGCACCTCATGGAATCTTTGGGAGGCCACGAACCAGGCCAGGATCCATGGGACCACAGCACCCGGCCGCCCCCGGGAGGAGCCATTACAGCTTGCACACCAGCCCACTGACACTGGGTGTCCTTGTCAGAAACACTGCCCTGCGCCACCAAACAGCTGCCAGACGGCATTCTGCTGGGCTCCTTCTTCACATAGTCATTTTCATTCTGAAGACTAGAGTGTGTGCCCTGATCAACTGGTGCTGCGTCTCTGCCCTGGTTCCGAGAGAGGCTTAGAAAGTGCATTTCCAGTATTTCCAGATTCTGGAGTGAAAGTCTGACTCTGCTTCAGAAGGCTGCAGATTCCCCTGGCACAGGAGGTTCACAGGGTGGAAAGACAAAAGGAATCAATGGCTTCTGCCTATTATTAGGACCTCTGACTCTGCTCAGAAGGAAATTGAAGTTGGTATGGATTTTGTACATAAAAGGAACATGCTGACACCTTGTTTGTGCAAAATGGTGACTTGATAATAAATTAATGGCTTTGTGATTTCATTTCCATTGGACAAATTTTAAATATCTACCATCACCAGGGCAGATTTACTATGTAGCTGGAGAAGAATATACTTTGCAGCTCTCACTCACAAGGTCCCTTTCCAAGGTTTGTTTTTGTAATTTTGTATTTTTCTTTTAAAAAGACCACAAATTATATAAGCTTCTGACCCAATAAACCTGGATTCATGGTACTTTATATATGTAGTAGCTCTAATTTTTTCAACTACATAAGGTAGGTAATTGTGGGGAAGTTGGGGTTCCTATGGCCAGGATCCTCACTGAACTTAAACCACCTGATGATGTAACTGGCCTGCTGCTAGGCTACCGCTTCCACACCTGTATGCAATAAGCTATTATTGCACTATATAGAGAGCTCAGCCCAGTGCTCTGAGCGGAGGTAGAGATACTAGTGCCTGACCTACCGCTGGGAGAACAAACCAGGTAATAAACGCTTTCACCCAGAGAATGTTTGCTGTCATTTTCTTTGGTCACATTGAATCCATAGTGACCTTGCCCGGGGCTGAAACCCATTGGCAAGACAATAATAAAGAGTAAACAATTTATAAGCATTTGTGATCACCTGCACACATGCCTACAGCCACACTCTTTTTAAAATGGGTGGCTCCTTTGTTGGCTGAGGCTGCGCAGCTCAGTCATATTTCCCAGCCTCCCTTGTAGTTATGTGAGTCAGTTAGCTTTTGCTGTGTAACAAATAACCCTCAAACTTCGTGGCTTAAAACAATTTGGCATGGAGATGCACCACTCAGATTCTTCTTCACTGCTTGACAGCAAGAAGTAGAGTTAGCTGACAGCTTTCAGACTGAGGTCATTGCATCTCAGGGTAGCACCTAGCCGATGACTGAGCAAGGGCGTGGTACAAAGGCCCAGCCATTTCTGTCTAGTTCAGGACTCCTATAATGAGTGATCTTCACTTTGGAACTCCTTGGGCTGTCGGAAACTTGTCACGAACATCACTGTCTGATGGGCTCCCTCACCAAATCCTATTTCCTTCCGTTTTTTTCTTCTACAGGTGTTTTGTATTCCTGATTCCCTCTCAGCATTTGCTTCCCAGAGAACCTGATCTGCAACAGACAACCACTTAATTAGTTCACAATTCTGTGGGTTGTCAAGTTGGCCTGGGTTCAGCTCGAGTGGCTCATCTTTGCTCTGCATCTTCGCTGGAGGTCTCTCATCCTCTGTAGGCTGGGTGGATGTGTTCATCAGGACTTGTTCACTTGCTCACATGGCAGCTGGAAAGCACTTCAAGAGAGAAAGTGGAAGGCCCCTTAAGTCTAGGCTCTGAACCGTTTCAGCATCACTTCTGCCACAATTTATAAAATAAATCACAAGTCCAAGCCAGATCCAAGAGGAAGATAAACCTACCTCTTGATCAGAAGAGCTGCAAAGTCACACTGAAAAGGGCTTGGATACAGAGCAGAGTGAAAGATTGTGACTAATCTGCAAACTGCATGCTAGGTGTAGTCAAGTGATTAAGTTCTCACCAATAAAATGTTAACAGAAGTGAAATGTGCGTTTATGAGCCTGGGTCTTCAAACACAGAGCTCTATCTCCTCCACATTCTCCTCTCCCTGCCCTCCATCTGGAATCCATTTAATGTTATTACACACATGACATCAATGCAGAGTGATGCTTTAGAAAGAACCTGGGTTCTTGAATAACAAGGGGGAGGAGCTGTCCTGCTGGCCACGATTATTTATATCCTGGCTGGGGAAGGGGCAGGCAGAGAGAGAAGGAGGGAGAGGATTTCTTTGTTATTTTAATCACTGCCTTTTGAAACTCTTTGTTATAGTATCTTGTTATTACCCTAACTAATACATATGAAAATTGTTGTAGGCACTGAAATCTGGGCGAAAGTAAAAATGTGTAAGAGGAGTTTTAGAGACTCTTGCTGGGTGTTGTGCAATGCAATACATGTATTTTTTTCTGAGTAACCTCCAGTCAAGGTCTTCATTACTTTTCAACATGGATTTTGGTCTATTGCTTTTACCCACAAATGTCAGTATACTGATCTAGATCTTAAGAAAACATGAAGCAATAAATAAAGGATACTTGCATGTGGATTATAGAATTATTACCCACTTTCAGACAGGGACACTGAAATTATATAGCAAGTAACTGATGGAAACAGTATGCCGATCCTGACTTATCAGACCCCAAACCCTAACTAAACCCTAGGTTATTAGGTTTATTTTTCCCTTGTAAATATAGCAGAGTTTTATTCTCTGCTGTTATCTTTAGCATGGGTAGAAAAACCTCCCTTCTATCCAATGGCAAGTGGTACATGGAACAAGCATCCTGATTAATTTTTCCTGCCCATGAAGAAAAATTCTGACACATAAATAGTATACTAAAAACAGGAGGGACTCTATCTTAAGGCGAAGATTCCCTTTTTAAAACCAGGGAGTTAGGAGGTAAAATTCCCAACATACTTCATGGTAATTAGCCAATAACTGACCCTGTTTTATGTCAGGGCAAACAGTCCTAAATTGTATGTTTCCACGACTTGAGGATAATCACCATCTCGGAAAATATCAGGATCTATAAATTCTTTGTGTTAAGTTTATCTTACAGAACATCCAGAGGACTGACCACAGATGGTGACATGATATCTCTCACCAAAGATAAACACTATGAAACCACATGTCAAGCCAGCATCCCCTAGCCCTTTGCCCCATTCCTGAAATCCTTAAAAGACACTGCCCCCAAACTACTGGGAAGATAGCGGCATGGGCAGGGTGGTGGAAATCTCCTCCCAAAACCATACATATTTATGAAAATACATCAAATACAGCTATTCCTAAAAGAGAGACCAGAAGACACAGGACAGCACCCAGCCTGCATCTACACCTGAGAGGACTTGGCACCTAATGAAGCGGGTAAGATACAGAACCACAACCCGGTGGGACCCAAGCACTCCCCCACCGCAGTGCACCAGCGAGAGGAGAGGATTCAGAGTGGGGAGGGAGTGGAAGTACAGGCCCGCGAAATAACCAGCCCTGGTGATGTGTGCCAGGAGCACTGACACACATCGCGTGGTGTATCGGAGATTGGAGAGACAGAGGGTGCAGGATCAGAGCCAGGGAATGCACCCGGTTTCTCTCAGCTGACTCCCTGGGACAAAAGAAAAACGTGTGCTTTTTTAGCGGTCTTAAAGAGACAGGGGCCCAATGGAGGAGCAGAATCACCCAGCACACTCAGCCCAGCAGGCTGGGAGTCCTGGGGAATTTTGGACCCCTTTGCTGGTGACTGGGAAAAAGGAGCTGCACTGAGACCTCCCCCAGAGATCAGCAGCCTCCCATTTGGTCCCGCCCTGGCCAGAGCTACAAAGGGCCCTGCAGAGTGGCGCGGCCGTGGCTGCGGAATACTGGAGCAACAGCGTCACTTACAGTATCCTCACAGAATCTACTCCTGGCAGGTTTCTTTTTCTTTTCTTTCATTTCTTTTTTCTTTTTTTTTTTCTTTTTTAAAGTCTTAAAGAGCCCAGCTGACATAGGTGGCACCTACCAGCGACCTACTTCTACTTCCATGAAAAGACAGAGGAATATGGTACAAACAAAGCTTACCCAGACCCAGACAACACCAGAGAGAGAGCGTGATGGGATAAAAATGCACAATCTACCTGAAAAAGAATTCAGAATAAAAGTCATAACCATACTGATGGATCTACAGAGAAATATACAAGAGCTGAGGGAGGAAGTGAGGGAAGTGAGGAAAGACAATGCAGAAATGAGACAAGCGATCGACAGGCTTAGCAGCAGACTGGACGAGATGCAAGACACTGTTAATGGAATAGAAATCAGAGAACAGGAATATAGAGAAGCTGAGGCAGAGAGAGATAAAAGGATCTCTAGGAATGAAAGAATATTAAGAGAACTGTGTGACGAATCCTAACGGAACAATATTCGCATTATAGGAGTAACAGAGGAAGAAGAGAGAGAAAAGGGGATAGAAAGTGTCTTGGAAGAAATAATTGCTGAAAACTTCCCCATGCTGGGGAAGGAAATAGTCTTGCAGTCCACGGAAGCCCACAGATCTCCCAACACAAGGGACCCAAAAAAGACAACACTAAGACACATAATAATTAAAATGGCAAAGATCAAAGACAAGGACAGAGAATTAGAGGCAGCTAGAGAGAGAAAAAATATCACCTACAAAGGAAAACCCATCAGACTATCATCAGACTTCTCAACAGAAACCTCACAGGCCAGAAGAGAACGGCATGATATATTTAACGTAATGAAACAAAAGGGCCTCGGACCAAGAGTACTGTATGCAGCACGCTTATCATTTAAATATGATGGCGGGATTAAACAATATCCAGACAAGCAAAAGCTGAGAGTTTGTCTCCCATAAACCACCTCCACAGAATATCTTAAATGGACTGCTCTAGAGGGAAGCACTCCTAAGGCTAAAAAGAGGTCACCAGAGAAAATAAAATCTTAGAAAGAAAGAAGACCATCCAAATACTAACTAAAGGCAAAGAATAAAACACCTAGTATATAAAGAATGGAGGAGGAAGAATAAGAAGGGAGAGAAATAAAGAAACATCAGACTGTGTTTACAATAACTTAACAAGAAAGTTCAGTTAGATAGTCAGATAGTAAAGAAGCAACCTTTGAAACTTTGGTAACCACGAATCTAAAGCCAGCAATGGCAGTAAGTACCTATCTATCGATAATCACCCTAAATGTAAATGGACTGAAGGCACCAATCAAAACACAGAGTAACTGAAAGGATAAAAAAGCAAGACCCATCTATATGCTGCCTACAAGACACGCACCTCAATCCCAAAGATATACACAGACTAAAAGTGAAAGGATGAAAAAAGATATTTCATGCAAACAACAAGGAGAAAAAAGCAGATGTTGAAGTACTTGTATCAGACAAAATAGACTTCAAAACGAAGAAAGTAGCAAGAGATAAAGAAGGACACTACATAATGATAAAGGGGTCAGTCCAACAAGAGGATATAACCATTATAAATATATATGCACCCAATACGGGAGCACCGGCATATGTGAAACAAATACTAACAATTAAAGGAGGAAATAGACAGCAATGCATTCATTTTAGTTGACTTCAACACACCACTCACTCCAAAGGAAAGATCAACCAGACAGAAAATAAGTAAAGACACAGAGGCACTGAACAACACACTAGAACAGATGGACCAAACAGACATCTACAGAACTCTACACCCAAAAGCAACAGGATACACATTCCTCTCAAGTGCACATGGAACATTTTCCAGAATAGACCACATACTAGGCCAGAAAAAGAACCTCAGTAAACTAAAAAGACTGAAATTCTATGAACCAACTTCTCAGATCTCAAAGGTATAAAACTAGAAATAAATTGTACAAAGAACACAAAAAGGCCAATAAATACATGGAGATGTAACAACATTCTTCTAGATAATCAGTGGGTCAATGACCAAATTAAAACAGAGATCAAAGAATATTTGGAGACCAAAGACAACAATAACACAAAGCCACAAATTTTGTGGGACACAGCAAAGGCAGTTCTAAAAGGAAAATATATTGCAATCCAGGCTATTTAAAGAAGGAAGAACAATCCCAAATGAATAGTCAAAAGACACAATTACTGAAATTGGAAAAAGAACAAATGAGGCCCAAAGTCACCAGAAGGAGGGACATAATAAAGATCAGAGAAGAAATAAATAAAATTGAGAAGAATAAAACAATAGACACAATCAATGAAACCAAGAGTTGGTTCTTTGAAAAAATAAACAAAATAGATAAACCCCTAGCCAGGCTTATTAAGAGAAAAAGAAAATCTACACACATAAACAGAATAAGAAATGAGAAAGGAAAAATAACGACAGACCCCACAGAAATACAAAGAATTATAAGAGAATATTATGAGAATCTATATGACAACAAGCTGGAAAACCTAGAAGAAATGGACAACTTCTTAGAAAAATACAACCTTCCAAGACTGGCCAAGCAAGAAGCAGAAAAACTAAACCACCCAATCACCAGCAACGAAACTGAATCGATAATCAAAAAATTACCCAGGAACAAAAGCCCCAGGCCAGATGGATTCACCTCTGAATTCTACCAGACATATAGAGAATAAATAACACCCATTCTCCTTAAAGTTTTCCAAAACATAGAAGAGGAGGGAATACTTCCACACTCATTCTATGAAGCCAGCATCACTCTAATACCAAAACCAGGAAAAGACCTCACCAAAAAAGAAAATTACAGACCAATATCCCCGATGAACGTAGATGCAAAAATACTCAACAAAATATTAGCAAACCAAATTCAAAAATACATCAAGAGGATATACACCATGATCAAGTGGGATTCATCCCAGGGATGCAAAGATGGTACAACATTCGAAAATCCATCAACATCATCCACCACATCAACAGAAAGAGAACAAAAACCACATGATCATCTCCATAGATACTGAAAAAGCATTTGACAAAATTCAACATCCATTCATGATAAAAACTCTCAACAAAATGGGTATAGAGGGTAAGTACCTCAACATCATAAAGGCCATATATGACAAACCCACAGCCAACAACATACTTAACAGCGAGAAGATGAAAGCTTTTCATCTAAGATCGGGAACAAGACAGGGATGCCCAATCTCTCCACTGTTATTCAACATAGTACGGGAGGTCCTAGCCACGGCAATCAGACAAAACAAAGACATACAAGGCATCCAGATTGGTAAAGAAGTCAAACTGTCACTATTTGCAGATGACATGATATTGTACATAAAAAACCCTAAAGACTCCACTCCAAAACTACTAGAACTAATATCTGAGCAAAGTTGCAGGATACAAAATTAACACACAGAAATCTGTTGCTTTCCTATACACTAACAATGAGCTAACAAAAGAGAAATCAGGAAAACAATTCCATTCACAATTGCATCGAAAAGAATAAAATACCTAGGAATAAACCTAACCAAGGAAGTGAAAGACCTATACCCTGAAAACTACAAAGCACTCCTAAGAGAAATTAAAGAGGACACTAACAAATGGAAATTCATCCCATGCTCTTCTCTAGGAAGAATAAATATTGTCAAAATGGCTATACTACCTAAAGCAATCTACAGATTCAACGCAATCCCTATCAAACTACCAACACCTTTCTTCAATGAACTGGAACAAATAATTCTAAAATTCATACGGAACCACAAAAGACCCCGAATAGCCAAAGCAATCCTGAGAAGAGGAATAAAACAGGGGGAATTACGCTCCCTGATTTCAAGCTCTACTATAAAGCCACAGTAGTCAAGACAATTTGGTATTGGCACAAAACAGACCCACAGACCAGTGGAACAGAATAGAAAATCCAAACATTAACCCAAACATATATAGTCAATTAATATTTGATAAAGGAGCCATGGATATACAATGGGGAGATGACAGCCTCTTCAGCAGCTGGTGTTGGAAAAACTGGACAGCTACATGTAAGAGAATGAAACTGGACTACTGTCTAACCCCATACACAAAAGTCAACTCAAAATGGATCAAAGACTTGAATGTAAGTCATGAAACTATAAAACTCTTAGAAAAAAAATAGGCAAAACTCTCTTGGACATAAACATGAGCGACTTCTTCATGAACATATCTCCCCCAGCAAGGGAAACAAAAGCAAAAATGAACAGTGGGACTATATCAAGCTGAAAATCTTCTGTACAGCAAGGGACACCATCAGTAGAACAAAAAGGCATCCTACAGTATGGGAGAATATATTCATAAATGACATATCCAATGAGGGGTTGACATCTAAAATATATAAAGAACTCACGCACCTCAACCAACTAAAAGCAAATAGTCCAATTAAGAAATGGGCAGAGGACATGAATAGACACTTCTCTAAAGAAGAAATTCAGATGGCCAACAGGCACATGAAAAGATGCTCCACATCGCTAATCATCAGAGAAATGCAGATTAAAACCGCAGTGAGATATTACCTCACACCAGTTAGGATGGCCAACATCCAAAATACAAACAACAAATGTTGGCGAGGATGTGGAGAAAAGGGAACCCTCCTACACTGCTGGTGGGAATGCAAATTAGTTCAACCATTGTGGAAAGCAGTATGGAGGTTCCTTAAAAACCTCAAAATAGAAATACCATTTGACCCAGGAATCCCACTCCTAGGAATTTACCCTAAGAATGCAGCAGCCCAATTCGAAAAAGACAGATGCACCCCTATGTTTATCGCAGCACTATTTACAATAGCCAAGAAATGGAAGCAACCTAAGTGTCCATCAGTAGATGAATGGATAAAGAAGATGTGGTACATATACACAATGGAATGTTATTCAGCCATAAGAAGAAAACAAATCCTACCATTTGCAACATCATGGATGGAGCTAGAGGGTATTATGCTCAGTGAAATAAGCCAAGCCGAAAAAGACAAGTACCAAATGATTTCACTCATATGTGGAGTATAAGAACAAAGAAAAAAACTGAAGGAAGAAAACAGCAGCCAACTCACAGAACCCAAGAATGGACTAATAGTTACCAAAGGGAAAGGAACTGAGGTGGATGGATGGTAAGGGAGCAACAAGGGGTTAAAGGGGGCATTACAACTAGCAGATGTAATGTTGGTGGGGCGCGGGGAGAGCTGTGCAACTCAGAGAAGACAAGTAGTGATTCTATAGTATCCCACTATGCTGATGGACAGTGACTGTAATGGGGTTGGTGGGGGGGACCTGATAAAGGAAGTAGTTTAAAAGCATAATATTGCACATGTAATTGTAGATTAAGGATACCAAAATTAAAAAAAAAAATTTTTAACCACTACCCCCTATCCTTTAAGCATGCCTCTCTCAGGCTACCTGCACTCCCCTTTCTTTGATTGTGTACTTTCCCTTAAATAAAGACTTCTTTGTGCTCAGTTTACTGCATTTTGTTTCTGTACTCTTCCAGTGGTAAGTGTCTTTATTACTTTATTTCATTCAATTTTCCAAACATGAGCACAATCCTTCCTCTCTCTCTTCTACTTCAGTCAAAGGAAGGGCTCCTGAGATCTCTGATTTGGGCATGCAAGTTCCCATTGCCTGGGTGACCTGGATGGGACTGCAGCTGTACAGTAATGCTTTTAGTAGCCCACCCGAAAATCTCCTTTCTTTGCTTTGGGAAGTTCTCAGAATATAATCTCACTCTGTCTAGTGCTCTGTGGCTCCCCCAAATCCTGGGGTCATAAGGGTTTAGTTTCCACAACATACAGGTTCAAGCAGACACTGGACACCAGGTGACCCTGGCTTCCGAAGTTGGCAAGGGATCCACCCTACACTGAGCAGGAGTTCAATGGACTTCCCTTTCCTCCCTCTGCTCTTCCTTGCTCTCTGCCATTCACTACTACTCTGGCTTTAATGAATTCCTTCTTTACCTACACTTGTCCAAGCTGTTCGAGAATTCTCTCTCGATTAGAGTCAAGAACCCTCTCCTGGATTAAGGTCTAGCCAAGCAGAGAGATCTCCCTGGATTGAATTGCCCAACAGTGGTCCATAGAGATACATTATAGAAAAGTGGCCAGTGTTCCAAGACTAATATTCTCTTTGGAGAAAGAGAAGCAAGAGAGTTCAGCCTAGTCATCCTACTGCCAAAATTATTCCTTAGATGAAATTGGGACTCATTTGGAATCTTTATTAATTAATACGATGAGAGAACAGCCAGGTTGATTCCATCTATGCAGAATGATAAAGGTGGCTCATGTTTCTGCCAGAAATCAGAAGAGGAATAAAATCAAGTTTAAAATTGGCAAAGTGCTGCAGTACTCTCTAAGTCTCTTGCCAGTGACTTTGTTTCTGGCCAAAATTGTAATACATTTAATGGTATTTGCATATATGTTTGAGCAATGTATTTATGTGTATGTGTACATACACACATAGTATTAGGTGTACATACATATATATTTATATATGTGTGTACATACACACACATATATGGAAAACAACATTTTATAACTGCACTGCTAGGTCAAGATTTAGTATCTTATAATTTTCTGCAACTGAGAAGGAGGAGAAAAGTCTTATGCCTGGCACTAAATTTTACTTTCCAGTTTCAAATAACGTTTTAAACCCCAGGGCTTAAACAGCAATAGATTCCAAAAAAATTATATATGCAATTTACTACATAACTGATTACACTTGCCTTGATATAAACTTGATTAGTTTAGTGTTCCTTGAGTACAAGTCTCCAAGCAATAGTATATTTGGTGAATTGAAACAGGAACAAATAATGATAAGAAATGTACTGACAGTTAAATAAAAATCAGATTTTATAGACATCTTCATATAATTCAAAATAATATTCACAGAAGAAATTCTCTTATATATTTCATGCAAAATATTCCAATAATGCTTCCAGAATTATTATTCATAGGCAAATACTGAAAGTTAGTGGCTCTTAACCAAAATTTGAAGCTAGGAGAAGATTTGTACAATATCTTGATCTACTCAAAATATTAAAGATAAAGAAACTGAAACCTAGAAAGGATTATTGATGAGATACAGATTATTTTTCACCTACCTTTATCATGCATTCCTCTAAACTTAGTCCTTAAAGCATTTTCTTAATGAATTACTGAAATAAAGAAAAAAAAAAAACAAATGCTACAGGTAAAAATGATTTCAGAATCATAAACAAAACTATTTCCTTACATTATTAAAGAGTATTTAATACAACACTGTTTCCACATAGAAGTTTTTATCTCTGGCACATAGTAGAGTCTTAGAATTATTTGAATGAGCAAATTCTTCTAGGTTAAAGGAAGAAAGCAAGACAGCCAAGGTCATACAGCAGATGAGATCACATTGGAAAGATCTTTTTTTCAACCTTACCTGGCCAGCTCCACTTATCCCTCAAGTCTCAATCTAAATGTCACTTTCCTAACAAAGCCTTTGCTTCCCCCATCTCCAATCACAAAGTTAGGGTAATTGTAGCTGTGCTTATTCTTCACTGCCTCAATCAGAATTTCCTCTTTGATTATGTACATGTACATGTCTTTACTGTATCTCCCACTAAATCAAAAATTTCTTATCAAGGATTTTGTCTGTCTTCACCACTGCTAACTCTTATACCAACACTAGCATTGTCCCATAATGAGTTCTCTATAACCATGTGCTGATAATATGAATAAATTAACGAGTGAATGAACAAATGAACAAGCAAACAACCTGCAGCACAGTCACACTTGTCTAAACAGGCCTACAGGAGAATATGTGATTTGTCTTTCCTTGGGTTGTTTAAAACGAGGTAGGAAAGGAAATAAACCAATCATGACAGACATCTGAAACTCAGAGTTCCAGATCAAAGGCAAACACAAACAAAACTGTAGCAAGGAGATAAAGTGGTGCTAGAGAAACATATTCAGGAAAAAAAAATGGCACTGGCAGAACATATAAAAATATACCCACCTTTCCCACAATAAACAGGAGCAGTTGACCTTACAAGCAAGTCAGGAAATGCTGGGAGGACAGTACCATCATGTCCAGGAATATCACCCGCTGAATTAAATGATAGTCTTAGGTGCTGTCTTGCCAGTGGGTTTCAGCCCCCGGCAAGTTCGCTATGGATTCAGTGTGACCAAAGAGATGACAGCAGAACGTTTCTTTGGGGTGAAAGGGTTTATTACCCGGCTTGTTCTCCTGGCAGTAGGTCAAGCATTAGCGTCTCAGCCTCCACCCAGAGCACTGGGCTGAGCTCTCTATATAGTGCAATCATAGCTTATTGCCTAAAGGTGTGGAGGTGGTAGCCTAGCAACAGGCCAATGACATCATCAAGTGGTTTAAGTTCAGTGAGGATCCTGGCCATAGGAACCCCAACTTCCCCACAGGTGTGCTTTTCTTCATCCTTCTGTGTTGGTAACTGTTATGTAAAGATGAAGGTGCGGGACAAGGACAGTCTTTCCACAGTTTAAAAATGAGATTCAAAAGCCTCAAGTCAAACTGTCATTGAAAATCCTCCACAGATACTCAGTTGACTTATTGGACAACCAACAAAAATACACTCAAGACTTAAGCTGTATCTATCATAATAAATGAGGCAAGAAATTAGAACTAGCTTTTCAAAATGAAGTCAAAATCTTCAAAAGCAAAAAGGAGATACAAACCAAAATTTAAAGGTGCTGACATTAAATTAAAAAACCCAGCTATACTTTCATGAATTACAAAAACGAACAAAAGTAAATGGCATACAGTGGCTTATATATACTGTTTAACGCACATCTTGCAACTGGAAAATCAAGTTCCAGAGAGGAAACACATACCAAGTGAAGATTTTATCATCAAGGCAAAAGCCAGTTTGTTACAGCAAGGTTTCTAGATACAAAGATGAAAGAGAGATCCACAAAGAAGCTAGGCTGAGGGGGACTCCTTGTATCATCATAATGAGTATAGCAGAGGAGACACTGAAAAAAAGACCAAGTGATAACCTCCAAGGAATGTGGTATGATGGGAAAAGGTGTGTCAGCTCTTAATGCTCAACATACTTACTATAGTGAAAATGAAAGAGAAGAGAAAGGAACACAAAAGCAAAACACCTGGGAACAAAGCAGGACAGAGCAGAATGCAGGTAGTCACTATGTCCATGTTCTGGTTTGTATGACACTAGTACTTCTGACTTAAATTTTATAAAATCCACTTGAAAAGAAATTTACCGTAGAAACACCACTTTTCTTCATAATTGAAAGTTTGTGTGTGTTCTTTCAAATGCTTTGTAAACCATCAAGCATTTACTGTCCCACTACAGATAGCAAAAAGGATAATCTTTTTAAAAGATAATTTACTAATATATGTATTAGTAAATATATACATATTATAATATGTACATGCATATTATAAAATAACTAATATAAGCCCCTGTGGATATAATGAGAGTTCCTGTGGCCAGGATTCTCACCTGGCCCTGGTTGACTAGCTCACTGCACATCTGTGGGCAATTTGGCTCTATATAAAGAGCTCTGCCCAGTGCTCTGGACACAACATGGTGGCATGGCTGCAAGGCTGCAGGAGAGCAGAGCAGAGCCTGGAGTGGTGGCAGCGCCAAGGACAGAGGCCCAGAGGACAGCTGTGTGGGACGACTGTGCAGAGAGGCCCAGAGGACGGCTGTGTGGGACAGCTGTGCAGGCAGAGAGGCCCAGATGACGGCTGAGCAGAGGGGCCCAGAGGCAGGGACCGACTTGCTGCATGCAGACGCACTCTGAGTGAATGGGATTTTAGTGACTGACCTGCCGCCGTGGAAATAAAGTTGGGTATAACCCTTTCACCCCAAGAACTTTTTGCTGTCAATTTCTTTGGTCACATTGAATCCATAGCGAACTTGCTGAAACCCACTGGCAAGACAGCCCCTTTGGTGACCTCTGGGAAGGTAGTTCCTGTGCCCTGTAATATAGCATTTGTTCAGCTCCAAAAGTGACAGGAGGAGCCATAACTCCCAGGAACAAGGGTGGTTGGCCTGAATGCAGGATAGCTGCAAGAGGAGTCACCCAGAAGATCGATGTGGGCCATAGGGGAGCTGGGGAGCTTTGGTTGTGGGTAAGGTAGAATAAATGGCTAAGGGTTCAGTCATCCAAGGAAACCTCAAGAGGAGCAAAAGGTGGGTCTGAAACGGATTTGAAGGTCCGTTAAATCTTCAGGCATTAGGACTTCCGGGAAGATGGCGGTGTGAGCAGGGCGGCAGAAATCTCCTCCCAACACTATATTTATCTACGAAAACACAGAAAATACATCTATTCCTAAAAGAGAGACGAGAATACACAGGAAAGCGCACAGCGTGCAGCGACACCCGAGAGGACTCGGCACCCCAAGAGGCGGGTAAGATCCGGAGCCGCGACCCGGCGGACCCGAGCCCTCCCCCACCCCAGCGCACCGGCGGGAGGAGAGGATTCAGAGCCGGGAGGGAGTGGAAGTGCACCCCGCGAAGTAGCCAGCCCCGGGGATCTGCGCGGGGAGCGCTGACCCACATTGCGCAGTGCAGCTGAGATTGGAGAGACAGAGGGGCAGGATCTGAGCGGGGAACGCGCCAGGGGGCTTGCAGCCGGCTCCGGGAAGGAAAAAAAAAGTGCGCGCTCTCCTCAGCGGTCTTAAAGAGACAGGAGCCCAGCGGAGGAGCCGGATCGCCCCAGCACACTCAGCCCAGCAGGCTGGGAGTCCTGGGAGTTTCAGACGCCTTAGCTGGCGACTGAGGAAGCGTAGCCATACTTAACACTTCTCACTGAGATCAACAGCCTCCTATTCGTTCCCACCCCTGCCAGAGCGATAAAGGGCCCTGCGGAGTGGCACAGTCACAGCTGTGGAATAGTGGGCAATAGCGCCACCTAGAGCATTCCCACAGAATCTACGTCCGGTGGCATTTTTTTTGTTTTTTTTGTTTTGTTTTGTTTTTGTTTTTTCTTTTCTTTCTTTTTTTCTTTTTTTTTCTTTATTTCTTTCTTTTTTTCTTTTTTTTCTCTTTTTTTTCTTCTCTTTTTAAAGTCTTAAAGAGCCCAGCTGACATACATGGCAACTATCAGTGACCAATTATACAGCCATGAAAAGACAGAGGAATATGGTTCAGACCAAAATCAACCAGACAACCCCAGAGAGGGAGTCTGAAGGGATGGAAATTCACAGCCTCCCTGAAAAAGAATTTAGAATAAAAGTCATAACCATGCTGATGGACCTACAGAGAAATGTGCAAGAGCTGAGGGAGGAAGTGAGGGAACTCAAGAAAGACAATACAGAAATCAGACAAGCGATCGACGGGCTTAACAGCAGAATGGATGAGATGCAAGAGACTGTTAATGGAATAGAAAACAGAGAACAGGAGTACAGAGCAGCCGAGGCAGAGAGAGATAAAAGGATTTCTAGGAATGAAAGAATATTAAGAGAACTGTGTGACCAATCCAAACGGAACAATATTCACATTATAGGAGTACCAGAGGAAGAAGAGAGAGAAAAAGGGATAGAAAGTGTCTTTGAAGAAATAATTGCTGAAACTTTCCCTCGCTGGGGAAGGAAGTAGTCTCGCAGTCCACCGAAGCTCATAGATCTCCCAACACAAGGGACCCAAGGAAGACAACACCAAGACACATAATAATTAAGATGGCAAAGATCAAAGATAAAGACAGGGTATTAAAGGCAGCTAGAGAGAGAAAAAGATCACCTACAAAGGAAAACCCATCAGACTATCATCAGACTTCTCAACAGAAACCTTACAGCCAGAAGAGAATGGCATGATATATTTAACGTAATGAAACAGAAGGGCCTCGAACCAAGAATATTGTATCCAGCACGATTATCATTTAAATATGATGGAGGGATTAAACAATTTCCAGATAAACGAAAGTTAAGAGAATTTGCGCCTCATAAACCACCACTACAGGATATCTTAAATGGACTGCTCTAGATGGAAGCACACCTAAGGCTAAAAAGATGTCACCAGAGGGAAAAAAAATCATAGCAAAGAAAGCAGACCATCCAAATACCAACTAAAGGCAAAGAATAAAAGACCTATTATAGAAAGAATGGAGGAGGAATAAGAAGGGAGAGAAAGAAAGAAACATCAGACTGTGTTTACAATAACTTAACAAGAAAGTTAAGTTAGATTGTTGATAGTAAAGAAGCAACCCTTGAACCCTTGGTAACCACGAATCTAAATCCAGCAATGGCAATAAGTACATATCTATCAATAATCACCCTAAATGTAAATGGACTGAATGCACCAATCAAAAGACACAGAGTAACAGAATGGATAAAAAAGCAAGACCCATCTATATGCTGCTTACAAGAGACTCACCTCAAACCCAAAGATATACACAGACTAAAAAGTGAAGGGATGGAAAAGATATTTGCAAACAACAAAGAGAAAAAGCAGGTGTTGCAGTACTTGTATCAGACAAAATAGACTTCAAAACGAAGAAAGTAGCAAAAGATAAAGAAGGACATTACATAATGATAAAGGGGTCAGTCCAACAAGAAGATATAACCATTATAAATATATATGCACCCAACACAGGAGCGCCAGCATATGTGAGACAAATACTAACAGAATTAAAGGAGGAAATAGACAGCAATGCATTCATCTTAGGAGACTTCAACACACCACTCACTCCAGAGGACAGATCAACCAGACAGAAAATAAGTAAAGACACAGAGGCACTGAACAACACACTAGAACAGATGGACCTAACAGACATCTACAGAACTCTACACCCAAAAGCAACAGGATACACATTCTTCTCAAGTGCACATGGAACATTTTCCAGAATAGACCACATACTAGGCCACAAAAAGAACCTCAGTAATTTCAAAAATATTGAAATCCTACCAACAACTTCTCAGATCACCAAGGTATAAAACTAGAATAAATTTTAGAAAGAAATCAAAAAGGCTCACAAATACATGGAGACTTAACAACATTCTCCTAATTAATCAATGGGTTAACGACCAAATCAAAACAGAAATCAAAGAATATATGGAGACTAATGACAACAACAACACAAAGCCACAACTTCTGTGGGACGCAGCAAAGGCAGTTCAAGAGGAAAGTATATTGCAATCCAGGCCTATTTAAAGAAGGAAGAACATTCCCAAATGAATAGTCTAAAGACACAATTACTGAAATTGGAAAAAGAAGAACAAATGAGGCCCAAAGTCACCAGAAGGAGGGACAATAAAGATCAGAGAAGAAACAAATAAAATTGAGAAGAATAAAACAATAGAAAAAATCAATAAAACCAAGAGCTGGTTCTTTGAAAAAATAAACAAAATAGATAAACCCCTAGCCAGACTCATTAAGAGGAAAGAGAATCTACACACATAAACACAATCAGAAATGAGAAAGGAAAAATCACGACAGACCCCACAGAAATACAAAGAATCATAAGAGAATATTATGAGAATCTATATGCTAACAAGCTGGAAAAACTAGAAGAAATGGACAACTTCTTAGAAAATACAACCTTCCAAGACCGACCAAGCAAGTCAGAAACTAAACAGACCAATCACCAGTGAATGAAATCGAATTGGTAATCAAAAACTACCCAAGAACAAAAAACCCTGGGCCTGATGTGGATTCACCTCTGAATTCTACCAGACATATAGAGAAGAAATAACACCGATTCTCCTTAAAGTTTTCCAAAAATAGAAGAGAGGAGGGAATACTTCCAAACTCATTCTATGAAGCCAGCATCACTCTAATACCAAACCGGGCAAAGACCTCACCAAAAAAGAAAATTACAGACCAATATCCCTGATGAACGTAGATGCAAAAATACTCAACAAAATATTAGCAAATCGAATTCAAAAATACATCAAGAGGATCATACACCATACCAAGTGGGATTCATCCCAGGGATGCAAGGATGGTACAACATTCGAAAATCCATCAACATCATCCACCACATCAACAAAAAGAAGAACAAAACCACATGATCATCTCCATAGATGAAAAGCATTTGACAAAATTCAGCATCCATTCCTGATTAAAACTCTCAACAAAATGGGTATAGAGGGCAAGTACCTCAACATCATAAAAAGGCTATATATGACAAACCCACAGCTAACATCATACTTAACTATAGACGCTGAAAGCTTTTCATCTAAGATCTGGAACAAGACAAGGATGCCCACTCTCTCCACTGTTATTCAACATAGTACTGGAGGTCCTAGCCACAGCAATCAGACAAAACAAAGACATACAAGGCATCCAGATTGGTAAAGAAGAAGTCAAATTGTCACTATTTGCAGATGACATGATACTGTACATAAAAACCCTAAAGATTCCATTCCAAAACCAGAACTAATATCTGAATTCAGCAAAGTTGCAGGATACAAAATTAACACACAGAAATCTGTTGCTTTCCTATACACTAATGATGAACTAACAGAAAGAGAAATCAGAAAAACAATTCCATTCACAATTGCATCAAAAGAATAAAGTACCTAGGAATAAACCTAATGAAGGAAGTGAAAGACCTGTACTCTGAAAACTACAAGACACTCCTAAGAGAAATTAAAGAGGACACTAACAAATGGAAAAGCATCCCATGCTCTTGGCTAAGAAGAATCAATATTGTCAAAATGGCTATACTACCTAAAGCAATCTACAGATTCAATGCAATCCCTATCAAACTACCAACAGCTTTCTTCAATGAACTGGAACAAATAATTCTTAAATTCATATGGAA